>JAIOJX010000002.1:143230330-144430330 GCA_022376925.1 Tragulus kanchil | reverse complement strand
TTCATAAAGAGATCCAAAAGATGGCAGAAGCTTTGGGACTTGGTGACCGATTGAACATGTTGAACACGTTAAGATTTTAGCGTGACTCCTGAACAGAGAGTGATGCCTTTCAATGAAGACAGGAGGGTGCAGAGAGAGCAGGTTTGAGGTCTGATGTCTTCAGGGTGCTGATGAGACATCCAAGTGGAGAAGCTCAGTGGGAAGCAGATGTTTGATGCATCCAGGCTAGAGACATGGATTTGGGAGCTGCTGGCATCAGGTTTAGAGTGATAGACTTGGATAAGGTCACTCAGGAAGGGTCGACCAAGTGAGACTAGGAGAGGGTAGAAGAAGAAGGAGCCTTGAGGAGTTTTAGACTATGACAGATTAACAGAAAAGGGCAGCCTTTGAAATGAACAGATGTCCAGGGCAGATCTCCTGTGGAAGAAAAGGCCGAGGTAGGGATATGGAGAATAGCAAGGAGAGTGCCAGGATCCAGCAGGGAATACCGTGAAGGTAAGGAGGGAGGCAGTCATGTTAAGCACTGCAGAGAGATCATCAGCTGGGGTGACGTTGGGAAGTCTCCACTGATTCTGGCCACTGGATGTGAGATGTCACTGGAAATTAACAAGAGGAGTTTTAGCTGAATAGGGTAATAGAGAAGGTAAATGATGGTGGGGTAGGAGGTGCATGACAGATAAAGGAGAGAGCCAAGGAGGGCAGACGAAGAGAACTGGTGATTAAGGCTGTGGGGCAAGAGAGTTTGGGGATGTAAATGGGGCCTCCCAGGTGGTGCTGGTAGAAAAAGAACCCTTTTGCCAATGCACAACACATAAGAGGTGCAGGCTCGACCCCCATGTTGGGAAGATCCTCTGGAGAAGGGCACGGCAACCCACTCCAGTATTCTTGCCTGAGAAATCCCATGGACAGAGGCGCCTGGCAGGCTACAGCCCATGGAGTCTCAAAGAGTCAGACATGACTGAAACGACTCAGCACGCATTCACAGGTGAGACTGGAGTCCCTTCCCGGCAGGAGTCAGGAGAGTGAAGCCAGAGGAGAGAGAATAGCAGATGGAGCAGGGTGTTTGGAGGGTAGGAGGCTGGGAACCCACAGCACAGAGGAGGGGGTGACCTCTGACCTCCTGAGCCTACTTCCTTCCAGGCTGAGTTCAGAGGTTGATAAGGTGGCAGGCGGTGAGCAGGACCAGGGAAATGCTTCTCACATTTCCAGGCGGTGTGGAGAAACCACTTTCAGAATTTGGTAAGGAACTCTGAGCCAGTGGGTCTGGATGGGCCAAAAACGTGTGTTTCTTTTTTTTTTTTTTTTTTCATTTTCATGTGTTTCTTTAAAAAAATAAATAAATAAAACTTAATTTTGTATAGGGATATAGCCAGTTAACAACATTGTGCTCGTTTCACGTGAACAGTGAAGGGATTCAGCCATACATATACATGTATCCATTCTCCCCCTAATCCCCCCTCTCATCCAGGCTGCCGCATAACATTGAGCGGAGTTCCCTGTGCTGTACAGGAGGTCCTTGTTCGAAGATGTACCTTTCTAACAGGCCGCCGGGGAATGTAGATGCTGCTGCTGCTTCAGGCCTGCGGCTATTCTTGGAAATTCCTGCTGGTGGCCTCGATTCTCCATGTGGCGTAGGAGGGACCTACAAGAGGGAGGTTGCCTCGAGGAAAGGGAATAAAATCGGACTGGGGAGATGGGGAAGGGGGAATTGAGGGTTCGGACCTGCCGTGAAAAGAAGGGTGCAGGCCAGTTTGCCTCTGCAAGGGGACCGGGGGACCTTGGATGTGTCTTGTCACCACTGCAGTGGTGGGACTTCTTCCTCCACGGTTGTCTGTGTGAAGGGGAGGAAAGTCAGATGAACAGTCAGTTCCCAGCTGGGGTTCTTCAGGGCTGGCGAGAAAGAGGGCCAGGGAGCGAGAGGGCGGTGAAGGCAGAGGTGAAGGGAAGTGCATAGATTTCAGCCGAGCAGAGGCCGAGCTGATAAACTGAGAGACAGCAGAGTGGACCAGGACCCGGAGGTCTCACTGAGGCTGAAGATTGGGTGTTTAGCGGCTATGAGCTCGGGAGAACAGGAAGGAAAGCAGGTTGCGACTGTCACAGATGGAAACAGTTATGGCGCAGCATCTTTGGGCTGTGTTGAACTCCAAGAAAGGCCATGAGAGTTTTGAGATAATTCTACTGCCAAACTAGAGGGTCCTTCTGGTCGTCTCTCGTTGTTCACCAGAGGCTCCCTGACTGTTGTCGGAGGCTGTGACGGGAAGGAGAGATTGGAATGGCAAGGTTCTAATGAGACACGGCACCTCAATTTGGTATAAAGTTTTCTCCCAAACCACAGGGCAGTGTGTCAGTGAGGGCTACGGTGAGGATTGTGTTGACAGTTTTAAAGATGAAGAAACGTGAGCACTGTGCCCAGGGTGACGAGTTCAGTGTCTGACAGAGAGCCTCTTAGTTCTGAGCTTCCCTTGTGATTTACTGAATGGCCACCTTGACCCTGAAGGGGCCAAACTGGGCTTCCCGTTCCCCAGAGGGTCCCACAATCCCACTCAGCAGAGGGAATTGCCTGCTTCCGCCAAGAGGCTTAACCCATGACCCAGCCTCAGTGGCAGCCCGATCCCACCACCTGTAGCTGGAGAAGACAGTGCTGGTAAAATGCAATCTGGCCTTTTTGCTTCTTCATCTCCAGGGCCAGAATCTGTTAAAAACAAAAGCCCAAAGCAATCAGGCCCCAGGGTGCAGCTCAGAGTAGGTGGGTATGGATGATCGGGATGCTGGTGTGTACGGTGAGGAGTGGACTGAGAGGGAGCAGCGGCCAGCTCAGGATGGCTGACAGCCACGTTCAGGGGGCTCCGAGGGACCTTCGATGTATCCTCCTCCCCCGGATCACCACACGGTAAATGAGATGATTCCCGCCAACAGCCCGCGAGCCTGTCAATAACCATTCTAATTTCCTCGGCAGCCCCCAGAAGTGGATTTACAACGTCGGGGTAAAAATGAGGCTGCATGATCAATGGATCCCTGGACAGGCTCCTCCAGGAGACACAAATGTACATTGTAACAAAACTTTATTTTCTTCCGAAAATTGCCTACATGATTAATATGGCCCGACACAACCCAAGCTGTTCAGCATAAAAAACAGCTGTATTTCCTGCTCCCTCTTCAGAGCAGCTTCCCTCTCACTCCATCCCCTTCATCTTGTTCCCTTTGTTTGGCTCCGGAACACATTGTCCCATATATCGTACCGTCGCGTGCGGAGGAGGAGGATGCATTGGAAATGCACTAGCTCTGTATCCCATTCTGCTCTGTTTCCGCTTGGCATTTCCGAAGTCGCTCAAACAACACATAAAACCAGATTCTCCAGTGCTCCGGGGAGAGCTTGCCTGTGCTTCCATCACTGAGCCAGATCCCTGGAGACCAGTGTCACCTCTTACATCACCGGGTACCTCCAGGGAGGCCCCAGTGCCACACCCCCGAGTCTTGTCTAGATGGAGAACATTCTTCTCTTGCATTTCTGTCTTTGGAGTTGGGGAGTTGCTGGATATCAGGAGGGAGGACCTCTTAGATCCCATTTCCGGCCTCCAGGCAGATTCTAGGGTGACGAGTTCAGTGTCTGACAGAGACCTCTTAGTTCTGAGCTTCCCTTGTGATTTACTGAATGGCCACCTTGACCCTAGGGCAAGGTTCCTGTTCCCCAGAGGGTCCCACAATCCCACTCAGCAGAGGGAATTGCCTGCTTCCGCCAAGAGGCTTAACCCATGACCCAGCCTCAGTGGCAGCCCGATCCCACCACCTGTAGCTGGAGAAGACAGTGCTGGTAAAATGCAATCTGGCCTTTTTGCTTCTTCATCTCCAGGGCCAGAATCTGTTAAAAACAAAAGCCCAAAGCAATCAGGCCCCAGGGTGCAGCTCAGAGTAGGTGGGTATGGATGATCGGGATGCTGGTGTGTACGGTGAGGAGTGGACTGAGAGGGAGCAGCGGCCAGCTCAGGATGGCTGACAGCCACGTTCAGGGGGCTCCGAGGGACCTTCGATGTATCCTCCTCCCCCGGATCACCACACGGTAAATGAGATGATTCCCGCCAACAGCCCGCGAGCCTGTCAATAACCATTCTAATTTCCTCGGCAGCCCCCAGAAGTGGATTTACAACGTCGGGGTAAAAATGAGGCTGCATGATCAATGGATCCCTGGACAGGCTCCTCCAGGAGACACAAATGTACATTGTAACAAAACTTTATTTTCTTCCGAAAATTGCCTACATGATTAATATGGCCCGACACAACCCAAGCTGTTCAGCATAAAAAACAGCTGTATTTCCTGCTCCCTCTTCAGAGCAGCTTCCCTCTCACTCCATCCCCTTCATCTTGTTCCCTTTGTTTGGCTCCGGAACACATTGTCCCATATATCGTACCGTCGCGTGCGGAGGAGGAGGATGCATTGGAAATGCACTAGCTCTGTATCCCATTCTGCTCTGTTTCCGCTTGGCATTTCCGAAGTCGCTCAAACAACACATAAAACCAGATTCTCCAGTGCTCCGGGGAGAGCTTGCCTGTGCTTCCATCACTGAGCCAGATCCCTGGAGACCAGTGTCACCTCTTACATCACCGGGTACCTCCAGGGAGGCCCCAGTGCCACACCCCCGAGTCTTGTCTAGATGGAGAACATTCTTCTCTTGCATTTCTGTCTTTGGAGTTGGGGAGTTGCTGGATATCAGGAGGGAGGACCTCTTAGATCCCATTTCCGGCCTCCAGGCAGATTCTAGGATCCCTTGCAAGAAGAGTTAGGGTGTGTCAGGCAGCAGAATTCTCATGGATGCAGGACCTCCCTTCTTGATGATGATGAAGTTTGTGTGTATTTCATGTCTTTTTCCCAGAATGTAAGCTCCATGAGAGCAGAGGTCTCCTGTATAGTGCTGGATATACTAGGTGTGATAGATGTCTTACTTTGAGTTCTCCCATAAACAGACCCTGAAACAAAGACCCCCGGGAAACAATTGCTTAAGGTGGCAGCAAAGCAGACTCTGAGGAAGGAAATGCAGGTGCCTGGAGCGGGGAGGTGGGCAGGTGTGCACTGAAGTGAGACCAGGGGTTCCCTGTGGGCGTGGTCTCCTGGGATACAGTCCATGTGTGCCCAAGACTCCTGCTTCCCATTCCTATGGTGGTAAATTTGGGAGGCTTCCTTTGTAGCTCAGCTGGTAAAGAATCCACCTGTATTGCAGGAGACTCTGGTTCAATTCCTGGGTCAGGAAGATCCCCTGGACAAGGGATAGGTTACCTCCTCCAGTATGCTTGGTCTCTGGTGGCTCAGACAGTAAAGAATCTGCCTGCAATGCGGGAGACCTGGGTTTCATCCCTGGGTTGGGAAGATCCTCTGGAGAAGGGAACGACTACCCACTCCAGTATTCTTGTCTGGAGAATCCCACGGCTTGTCTGTGGGTCACAAAGAGTCAGACATGAGTGAGCAACTTTCACTCTGTGAAGCTGAATTTCTTAACTGTCTCCTCCTTAGGTTTTATTCTCTCTTCTTAGCCAAGGGAGGCCAAGAGGGAACCAACGATGCTCACCTTGGGAGAACGTGTTCCAGGATGGGGCTGACATCCTTACCATGTGCAGCCACCGTGCCTCTGCCTTTCTCCCTCTGCTGACAAACAACACATAAAACCAGATTCTCCAGTGCTCCGGGGAGAGCTTGCCTGTGCTTCCATCACTGAGCCAGATCCCTGGAGACCAGTGTCACCTCTTACATCACCGGGTACCTCCAGGGAGGCCCCAGTGCCACACCCCCGAGTCTTGTCTAGATGGAGAACATTCTTCTCTTGCATTTCTGTCTTTGGAGTTGGGGAGTTGCTGGATATCAGGAGGGAGGACCTCTTAGATCCCATTTCCGGCCTCCAGGCAGATTCTAGGATCCCTTGCAAGAAGAGTTAGGGTGTGTCAGGCAGCAGAATTCTCATGGATGCAGGACCTCCCTTCTTGATGATGATGAAGTTTGTGTGTATTTCATGTCTTTTTCCCAGAATGTAAGCTCCATGAGAGCAGAGGTCTCCTGTATAGTGCTGGATATACTAGGTGTGATAGATGTCTTACTTTGAGTTCTCCCATAAACAGACCCTGAAACAAAGACCCCGGAAGCAATTGCTTAAGGTGGCAGCAAAGCAGACTCTGAGGAAGGAAATGCAGGTGCCTGGAGCGGGGAGGTGGGCAGGTGTGCACTGAAGTGAGACCAGGGGTTCCCTGTGGGCGTGGTCTCCTGGGATACAGTCCATGTGTGCCCAAGACTCCTGCTTCCCATTCCTATGGTGGTAAATTTGGGAGGCTTCCTTTGTAGCTCAGCTGGTAAAGAATCCACCTGTATTGCAGGAGACTCTGGTTCAATTCCTGGGTCAGGAAGATCCCCTGGACAAGGGATAGGTTACCTCCTCCAGTATGCTTGGTCTCTGGTGGCTCAGACAGTAAAGAATCTGCCTGCAATGCGGGAGACCTGGGTTTCATCCCTGGGTTGGGAAGATCCTCTGGAGAAGGGAACGACTACCCACTCCAGTATTCTTGTCTGGAGAATCCCACGGCTTGTCTGTGGGTCACAAAGAGTCAGACATGAGTGAGCAACTTTCACTCTGTGAAGCTGAATTTCTTAACTGTCTCCTCCTTAGGTTTTATTCTCTCTTCTTAGCCAAGGGAGGCCAAGAGGGAACCAACGATGCTCACCTTGGGAGAACGTGTTCCAGGATGGGGCTGACATCCTTACCATGTGCAGCCACCGTGCCTCTGCCTTTCTCCCTCTGCTGACTCCACTCTTTCCCACTTTCTTCCTCCAGGTGTAAGGAGCTGAAGTACTCCAAGGAGCTGCCCCAGATATCCATCATATTCATCTTTGTGAACGAGGCCCTGTCGGTGATCCTGCGGTCCGTTCACAGTGCCGTCAACCACACGCCGACCCATCTGCTGAAGGAAATCATCCTGGTAGACGACAACAGTGACGAAGGTAGGGAACCATCCTGCCAACCCGTGGGCGATTTTTTGAGAAGATGCACACACACAAAGCGCAATGTCAGCAGGGGGATGTGCACTTTTCATTCCATCCTGAGTCCAAGTGTCTTTGTCTGCAGTCCCTGGGGCATAGCTGGGGAGGAAGGGCTGTTAGGGGGGACGTAATTCAAACTAACACTAGTTCATTTCTTGAGCCCTCTAGGGCAGGGTCTCCCATACCCCCCAGTCTGCACAGTGGCAGGTGAGCAGCAGGGCAGCAAGTGTGTGAAGCTTCATCTGTATTTATAGTTGCTCCCCATTCCCAGGTGGCTCAGATGGTAAAGAATCCACCTGCCAAGCGGGAGACCTGAGTTCGAAAGATCCCCTGGAGAAGGGAACAGATCCCCACTCCAGTATCCTTGCCTGGAGTATCCCATGGGCGGAGGAGCCTGGCGGGCTACAGTCCATGGGGTTGCAAGAGTCTGACACGACTGAGCAACTTTCACTTCACTTCACCCCATCGCTTACCTTACCATGTAAGCTCCACCTCCTCTCAGATCAGCAGCAGCATTAGCTTCTCATAAGAGTGTCAGTCCTGCTATGAATCGCACATAGAAGGGATCTAGGTTGTGTGGTCCTTAGGAGAAGCATCCTGAAGCCATCCTCACGTCCTCCATGGAAAAAATGTCTTCCACGAAATCCATCCCTGCTGCCACAAAGGCTGGGGACTGTTGCTCTAGGGCTTTCTATTTATTTTTTTTTCGGTGGGGGTGGTGGGTTGGGGAGGGAGGGGGGTGGGCGGGCCACTTCTATTGATCTTTCATCTTTCTATTTTCATCCATCTTTGTTCTTTGGCCCGTGTGGGCCTCCCATCTCAGTGGCCTCTGTTGTTGCAGAGCACCGGCTCTGGGCGCATGCGCTCCAGGGCTCTGGCTCGGCAATTGGACACATTGGTCCAGTCACTCCGTAGCACGTGGGATCTTCCCAGGCTAGGGATCGAACCAGCGCCTCTTGCACTGCAAGGCGGTGTCCTTACCCACTGGATCACCAGGGAAAGCCCTGCTGTAGGGCTTTTAAGAATAAATGACTGGTTGTGTGTCTGAACTAATTCTCGCCTTCATATTACCTAAAGTAGATGACATTGAGAAGGTGAATTCCTCTGTGATCCCCCTACCCCATCTTCCTTGTGCTTTACTGAAAGGCAGAAGAAAAAGGAAAATTCTCTGCTGGGATAGGAACCGTTTGTCATACGTCAGCATTCCCCTCTGGGCCCCTGTGCCCAAAAGGACTATCAGTGCAAATGCATGGTGTTTGCAAGTCTTTTGATGGTCAGTTCTATTAGGAATGGTGGCTCAATTGAAAAATATAAAACAAGCAAATATCAGATGGCAACAGCATAGCTCCTTTGAGGTTCTTGGAGGTGGAGGTCTAGTGTTGAGCTGGTGGTAGGGGTCTGGCTTTGGCTAATTATACCGTTGTGTTGGCTCCCAGCCTACCAGTCACTGCAGGGAGGAACCCACCCACACGGATGACATCCAAGAAAGGCAACCAGGGTGCCTCCATAAGGCCAAGGAGGCTTATCTTCTGACCACCTGAAGGATTAAGGGCAGGCTGAACCTGTTGCCCTCAGTGTGATCAGGAGAGGATTGCCCTGTGCTCCCAGGTCAAGAGAAGGTGACGTAAAGGCAGGACGGGGTCACGGATCCTGATGGAAAGCTGATTATCTTCGTGAGCTCTTAGGAGTCTATGACATTTTATCAGCCCAGGAGTTGAAGTCCCCCTGCCCCTTCTGAACCTGCTGACTGTTACCAGAAATGGGTTTGAGTAGGTCTGGACCCAGCGGTACACCCATCAGGGCATCACCAGCTTCCAGGCCTCCAGAGTTTTGAGGACTGATGGGTCATTTGCTGGATTTTTCACATTCTTATTTTTCTCCTTTTATCTCTGCCATTTCATGATCTATATTCTTCTAACACTGACCTTGAGAGTCTTCTTGGAAAAGGAGGTTCTTTCACCTCCTTGGCTTTTTAAAATTGCCCAGGTTAGCCTAAGCATGTGGAATCTTCCCAGACCAGAGATCGAACCAGCGCCTCTTGCACTGCAAGGCGGTGTCCTTACCCACTGGATCACCAGGGAAAGCCCTGCTGTAGGGCTTTTAAGAATAAATGACTGGTTGTGTGTCTGAACTAATTCTCGCCTTCATATTACCTAAAGTAGATGACATTGAGAAGGTGAATTCCTCTGTGATCCCCCTACCCCATCTTCCTTGTGCTTTACTGAAAGGCAGAAGAAAAAGGAAAATTCTCTGCTGGGATAGGAACCGTTTGTCATACGTCAGCATTCCCCTCTGGGCCCCTGTGCCCAAAAGGACTATCAGTGCAAATGCATGGTGTTTGCAAGTCTTTTGATGGTCAGTTCTATTAGGAATGGTGGCTCAATTGAAAAATATAAAACAAGCAAATATCAGATGGCAACAGCATAGCTCCTTTGAGGTTCTTGGAGGTGGAGGTCTAGTGTTGAGCTGGTGGTAGGGGTCTGGCTTTGGCTAATTATACCGTTGTGTTGGCTCCCAGCCTACCAGTCACTGCAGGGAGGAACCCACCCACACGGATGACATCCAAGAAAGGCAACCAGGGTGCCTCCATAAGGCCAAGGAGGCTTATCTTCTGACCACCTGAAGGATTAAGGGCAGGCTGAACCTGTTGCCCTCAGTGTGATCAGGAGAGGATTGCCCTGTGCTCCCAGGTCAAGAGAAGGTGACGTAAAGGCAGGACGGGGTCACGGATCCTGATGGAAAGCTGATTATCTTCGTGAGCTCTTAGGAGTCTATGACATTTTATCAGCCCAGGAGTTGAAGTCCCCCTGCCCCTTCTGAACCTGCTGACTGTTACCAGAAATGGGTTTGAGTAGGTCTGGACCCAGCGGTACACCCATCAGGGCATCACCAGCTTCCAGGCCTCCAGAGTTTTGAGGACTGATGGGTCATTTGCTGGATTTTTCACATTCTTATTTTTCTCCTTTTATCTCTGCCATTTCATGATCTATATTCTTCTAACACTGACCTTGAGAGTCTTCTTGGAAAAGGAGGTTCTTTCACTGAGGCCTCTAAGTCATACCTTCAGCAACCCTCTCTGTAGCCTCTTTGTGTGCACCTGCAGACCTCTGGCTTCAGATGTACTTCCAGACCCTCTGCAGGGAATCCTGGCTCCTACTCCCCACTCCATTTGCTGGCTAAGTTTTGCCCTTCCCCCAGGTGTCCCCTATGTGTCACTTCCTGGAAGATTCCTTTGCTGACCTCCTAAGACCATTGTTCTGTGCTGCCTCAGCTCCTTGTACCCTCCTGTAGCCCACAGCATGTGAGATCGCTGAGTCCTGTACAGCTGGACTCCCAGTGCAGGGCAGGGCTTGGTGTCACAGGGCCTGCTGGCTGATAGCCAGCCCTCTGTGAGTCTCACCCTGTTACTGAACACAAGTTCATGTGCCCTTCACACAGTGAGGCCAAAGCAACAGAAACACTGGAATTTGGAGGAGACAGCCATGCAAGGAGACAGGTGGCTCATGCCTAAAAAACCCCCCAGACTCCTGGAAGGATTTCAGCAAAGCACTTTTAAAGGCAAGGAGAGGGAGGCACTTTAGTGGCTGCAAACTTCTTGGTGTCGGAATCCTTTGTTCTTGCACCTGTCCACTAGGCCAGGTCAGGATGTTCCTGTAAACCTCCAGCAAGACAAATGTTATTCTCTGTTTTGCAACTTTTTATCTCTACATGAATGGAAAAATGGTATATCCTTGAAAATCGACGGTCTTGTCTATTTCCAGGCTATAGACAACTTTCTTTTACGAAAGGTGCAGAGCGAGCAAGGCTCAGCAGGATGGGCAACGGAGCGCAGAGGGTAAAGTAAAAGGAACAGATCTAACATGGAGCCAGATTTGTTCTTCCCTTTACAACCCTGCCAGGGAGTAAGCCACAAGGAAGACGTGAAAGGACAAGTCCGTGTCAACCAGAACACAGGCTCTGTGAAAACAGGGGTCTCCAATACATGTCTTAGTGCGGGTTCCCCTAGAACAGCACCTGAAACTAAGATTTGAGTTGCTTTAGTTTCTCTGGGAGGGAACGTGCATCATCAGAGGAGTGGGGACGTTGAAGAAGGAAGAGAAGGCAGCGCAAAGCCCACCCCTCAAGAGTCAGTCTGCTCAAGGGCGAGGGAGCCGGAGTATAGATACACCTTTAGCATCAGATGTTTTTGTATCAGACCTTTCTGGAACCCTAACCTGGAAGAAGCTCCTCATCAAGTAGTCTGGCGTGAGTCTGAAAATTTACATTGTTCACAAGCTCCCTGGTCATGCCGCGGGTGTAGGGACTGTACTTTGAAACCCACTGGGTTAAGTACCATTTCAGTGGTTCACACTTCAGGTCTAAACGAAGATGTTTAGTAGGTGAAAAAAGGTGAGGAAGAGGTGTTTATTTCAGTCTGATCATAAAGTTTATTCCCCTTCTTCCTCTGCTGTTCCCTGAGATACCTAGGAAACCCAGAGTGGACTGCCTTAATAGTGTTTCCCTCTTTTCTGTCCTGGGTCTAGCCTCTATATTTTCCTCCAGGCTAAGAGTGCCTGCTCTTTATCTGGAAGAGAAATTTAACATTTTTTTCCTTTGTGGCAAGTAGTAACACATTTTGTAAATGTTCTATACACACTTGAAAAGACCCCCCCCCCCCGACACACACACACTGTAATCATGAAATTGAATTCATGCCAAGACATCAATTTTGTGTATTTAGCTAGACTATGAGTTTATTTTCTTAAGTCTTTTTGATAATGGTGTTTTAAAATCTCCTCCTACAATGTCTACTCCTTCCTGTGTTCCTAATAATGGTGGATTTCTGTATCTTGTTGTCAGTTTCTTTGGCAACTATAGATTTGTGTCTGCATGGCTTCACTATTAGCAGTGGTTGTTAGTGTTATGTAATGCTCCCTTTATCTTGAAAACATGCTTGTTTTCTCCTGCATGAATTTAGTTTGCCTAACATTAATATTGTTTTCCCTGCTTACCTTCTGTTTGTGTTTGATTAAAACATTTTTCCAGCCTTACCAATTTTTTTTCGTGATCTTAAAAGTAATGCACGCTCTTTGTTGAAGCATTTGAATCTATCAAAAAGTGAATATAATTGGACAAAAACAAATTCTGAAGAGACTAGTTTCTCTGGGAGGAACGTGCATCATCAGAGGAGTGGGGACGTTGAAGAAGGAAGAGAAGGCAGCGCAAAGCCCACCCCTCAAGAGTCAGTCTGCTCAAGGGCGAGGGCCGGAGTATAGATACACCTTTAGCATCAGATGTTTTTGTATCAGACCTTTCTGGAACCCTAACCTGGAAGAAGCTCCTCATCAAGTAGTCTGGCGTGAGTCTGAAAATTTACATTGTTCACAAGCTCCCTGGTCATGCCGCGGGTGTAGGGACTGTACTTTGAAACCCACTGGGTTAAGTACCATTTCAGTGGTTCACACTTCAGGTCTAAACGAAGATGTTTAGTAGGTGAAAAAAGGTGAGGAAGAGGTGTTTATTTCAGTCTGATCATAAAGTTTATTCCCCTTCTTCCTCTGCTGTTCCCTGAGATACCTAGGAAACCCAGAGTGGACTGCCTTAATAGTGTTTCCCCTCTTTTCTGTCCTGGGTCTAGCCTCTATATTTTCCTCCAGGCTAAGAGTGCCTGCTCTTTATCTGGAAGAGAAATTTAACATTTTTTTCCTTTGTGGCAAGTAGTAACACATTTTGTAAATGTTCTATACACACTTGAAAAGCCCCCCCCCCCCCGACACACACACACTGTAATCATGAAATTGAATTCATGCCAAGACATCAATTTTGTGTATTTAGCTAGACTATGAGTTTATTTTCTTAAGTCTTTTTGATAATGGTGTTTTAAAATCTCCTCCTACAATGTCTACTCCTTCCTGTGTTCCTAATAATGGTGGATTTCTGTATCTTGTTGTCAGTTTCTTTGGCAACTATAGATTTGTGTCTGCATGGCTTCACTATTAGCAGTGGTTGTTAGTGTTATGTAATGCTCCCTTTATCTTGAAAACATGCTTGTTTTCTCCTGCATGAATTTAGTTTGCCTAACATTAATATTGTTTTCCCTGCTTACCTTCTGTTTGTGTTTGATTAAAACATTTTTCCAGCCTTACCAATTTTTTTTCGTGATCTTAAAAGTAATGCACGCTCTTTGTTGAAGCATTTGAATCTATCAAAAAGTGAATATAATTGGACAAAAACAAATACTGAAGAGACTAACCAGAAACCACTGCTCATTAGCCTGTGTTTTCATTCTCTTTTTTTAATGCATGTTTTGCATGAAGTTCCTATAGTAAAAACAAGTTAATGTTTTTCTTTCTTTTTTCTCCCCTGAACCGTGAAGCAGGACATCTCCCTTTTTTTGTTAAAAAAAAAAAAAAAAAAAAAAGTTCTGCAACCATCATTTTAATAAGGGTAGGATGGTTTATTCTAGGCTGGTCCAGACCAGCTCAGGCGGGAACCATAGCCCTCCACTTGCATTTTATCACATACATTCGAGGCAAACAAAAAGCTTTTAAAGGACATAAAAAAAATAGACTGGCTCAGTGAAAAGTGTGAATACAATCAGATGACTCTGGATCTGTGTACAGAGGCAAATCAGGGATTTTTCCCTAACGAGTTGTTTTTATTTTATGTCATTTGTTCATCTTGAATATTGGTATTGACCTATGTTAAGCCCACATAAGGGGCAGTTCTTGATACCTTTGTGAGTTATTATACTGAAATCACTCAGGCAAAGTCCTTGCTCACCAGATCCAGAGGGCGCTTTCCTGCTCTCGATGGGGCCACATCTGACCTTGCCGGCAGCTTCCTTCTTGGCCTCTTTCTCCTCTGGAGGCCCTGGCCCCACAGTCCTCGGGTTGTTCTCCCATGTTCATCTCTCTGCCTCAATTGGGTTCACTCTTCGTTCTCACTATCAGGATACACTCGGCAACCTCCTCCGCTGTGCCCTTCTGTTCTCCCACTGATTCAGATCCTCCTACAATGTCTACTCCTTCCTGTGTTCCTAATAATGGTGGATTTCTGTATCTTGTTGTCAGTTTCTTTGGCAACTATAGATTTGTGTCTGCATGGCTTCACTATTAGCAGTGGTTGTTAGTGTTATGTAATGCTCCCTTTATCTTGAAAACATGCTTGTTTTCTCCTGCATGAATTTAGTTTGCCTAACATTAATATTGTTTTCCCTGCTTACCTTCTGTTTGTGTTTGATTAAAACATTTTTCCAGCCTTACCAATTTTTTTTCGTGATCTTAAAAGTAATGCACGCTCTTTGTTGAAGCATTTGAATCTATCAAAAAGTGAATATAATTGGACAAAAACAAATACTGAAGAGACTAACCAGAAACCACTGCTCATTAGCCTGTGTTTTCATTCTCTTTTTTTAATGCATGTTTTGCATGAAGTTCCTATAGTAAAAACAAGTTAATGTTTTTCTTTCTTTTTTCTCCCCTGAACCGTGAAGCAGGACATCTCCCTTTTTTTGTTAAAAAAAAAAAAAAAAAAAAAGTTCTGCAACCATCATTTTAATAAGGGTAGGATGGTTTATTCTAGGCTGGTCCAGACCAGCTCAGGCGGGAACCATAGCCCTCCACTTGCATTTTATCACATACATTCGAGGCAAACAAAAAGCTTTTAAAGGACATAAAAAAAATAGACTGGCTCAGTGAAAAGTGTGAATACAATCAGATGACTCTGGATCTGTGTACAGAGGCAAATCAGGGATTTTTCCCTAACGAGTTGTTTTTATTTTATGTCATTTGTTCATCTTGAATATTGGTATTGACCTATGTTAAGCCCACATAAGGGGCAGTTCTTGATACCTTTGTGAGTTATTATACTGAAATCACTCAGGCAAAGTCCTTGCTCACCAGATCCAGAGGGCGCTTTCCTGCTCTCGATGGGGCCACATCTGACCTTGCCGGCAGCTTCCTTCTTGGCCTCTTTCTCCTCTGGAGGCCCTGGCCCCACAGTCCTCGGGTTGTTCTCCCATGTTCATCTCTCTGCCTCAATTGGGTTCACTCTTCGTTCTCACTATCAGGATACACTCGGCAACCTCCTCCGCTGTGCCCTTTCTTGTTGTTGTTCAGTTGCTAAGTCGCCTCTGACTCTTGGTGACCCCATGGACGGCAGCACGCCAGGCTTTCCTGTCTTTCATTCTCTCCCAGAGCTTGCTCAAGCTCATGTCCATTGAGTCGGCGATGCCATCCAACCATTTTGTCCTCTCTTGCCCGTTTCTCCTCCTGCCATCAGTCGTTCCCAGCATCAGGATCGTTTCCAGTGAGATTTCCAAAGTCACCTCCAAGCTCCACACCTGTGTGCCCTCTATCTCCTAGCTGGATCTCTCTGAAATCATAAGCTCGGTCAGTCTGGTGACGAACTTATCATTCTCCTTTCATATCCTCTCCTATTAGTGATGATTGTACATCTTATTTTCCAATCTGGATGCCTCTTTTCTCTTGCTTCATTTTCTCAAGTCCTCATTTTTATTCTCTGAAAGTTTCCTTTTATAGCCTATTGTTTTTATTTAATGGAAGCAATATGTTTTCTGATCCCTTGGAGGATATTAATAATGTCTTGTTGTGTTTTTCAGTTTTCTTCCTATGTAGTCTGTTTCCACAAGGTGGTTTTTTTCCCTCTTTGTTATTTAGTTTCTATCTCCCACCTTCTCTCACGTCCAGTGCACCTGTTGTCTGTTCATGATTATCTTTTAAGAGGTGATTAGGGAGCCAGGGGCTGGGGGAGAAAAAAATGAGGAGTTATTGTAGAATGGGTTCAGAGTTTTAGTTTGAGAAGATGAAAAAGTTCTGGAGATGGATGATGGCAATGTGCTTGCACAACAATGTGGTTATATTTATATCACTGAACTGTCAAGTCAAGTGGAAATTTTCACATCTCACACACACACACACACACACGCACGCACACACAGAGGCAGTAAACAATTCACCTACACTGCGGGAGACCAGGATCCAGTCCCTGGGTTGGGAAGATCCTATGGAGAAGGGATAGGCTACCCACTCTGGTATTTTTGCCTGGAGAAATCCCTGACTTGTCCATGGGGGTGCAGAGTTGGACATACCATCAGGATGTCCGACTTGACTTTCACTTTCTTTTCACAGTGACTTTCAGTCACTTGTGTTAAATTAATGAGTTATATTCATGATCTTATCCTAGAAATTCCACATTCATCTTTAAGAACTTTCATAATCGTTGATAACTCAGTCTCCAGATTGTGAACTATCCCATGAAAAGCATGTGAAAGTATCTCTTTCTTTGTATCCTCACCAGCACCAGGTAGTGTTCATTTTTGTTATCTCTGCTATTCTGGTGAGTGAAAAATGGCATATCACTTTTAAATCTCCATTTTTTAATATTAGCGATGTTAAACATTTTTACATATATTTGACCGTATTTGCTTTTTCAGGGATTTGCCTATTAATAACACTCATTTTTTCTATTGGATATTTATCTTATTGATTTATAAGAATTCTGTCTATATTTAAAAAAGGTTTTACCTTCATTTTATGACACTTCTCTCAAGTTGAGCTTTCACTTTAATTTGTTTACAGTGTTTTTAGACAAACAGAAAAATTTACATTTTTGTATAGTGAAATCCATCAGTCTTTTCCTTGAGTAATGTCCTAAGGAAGTTATTTATGATTCTTAGAAGGTACAAATATTCATGCATATTTTCTTATAGGTAAACATCTCTTTTTAAAGTAAATGCCAGCAGGCTAAATGTTTTTATATCAGGTGTGAGAAAGTTTAAATCTAGAGGCCCTTATTTCAGACTATGGTTATATCAATGTATTTGATAATTCATCCTTACCACTTATTTGAAATATCTTATTTTCATATGCTGAAATATTGTGGATTTGGAAACATTGAGGCTGAATCGCATGAGGACTGATGGGTTATGAACGAGAGTAAACAAGAGGGAGGGTCAGAGAGGAGTCCCAGGTCCCGGCTACAGTGGCAGGACAGGCTCTCCATAAGATAGGAAATACGGTGGCCCAGTGGTAAAGAATCTGCCCGCCGATGCAAGAGATGCAGTTTCATTGCGTGGGTCCAGAAGATCCCCTGGAGAAGGAAACAGCAACCCACTCCAGTAGTCTTGTCTGGAAAATCCCATGGACAGAGGAGCCTGGTGGGCTACAATCCATTAGGTCATAAGAGTCAGACACGACTGAGCAACTAAACCAGGAGGTTTGAGAGAGGGAATGAGTTCACCTTTTGGATATATCAAGTCCAGATTCCTGTGGAACTTTACTGTGCCTTCCAAACTGAAGAGTAACTTTAGTCACCAAGTTGAAATAATACTAGAAACCTTTTCATTTCCACTTTTATAATTTTTAGTGCATAAGATTATATACACAACACATGTCTTATCAATAGTTTTTTTTTTTTTTTTTTGGGCCACTTCTATTGGTCTTTCATTTATCTGTTTTCATCCATCTTTGTTCTTTGGCCTGTGTGGGCCTCCCATTGCAGTGGCCTCTCTCATCACAGAGCAGCAGCTCTGGGTGCATGGCCTCCAGAGCTCCAGCTCGGTAGTTGGACACATCGGTCCAGCTGCTCCATGGCACGCGGGATCTTCCCAGGCCAGGGATCAAACCGGCGCCCCCTGCACTGCAAGGTGGTGTCCTTACCCACCAGACCACCAGGGAAGCCCTTATCAATAGTTTTTAAACTACTTTTTATAAGCTTTATTCCTGTTTTCCTTAAGTGATAGTAGGTGGAGGTCTTGGCCAAGGCACCTACCTTTTCTGAGCTTGAGAAAATTGTGGACGATAGCAGCTTCTATGCAGAGTTTAAATTATAAGTTTTCTTGGTGATACTTGTAAAGCACATAGTATTGGGTTGGCTACAGATGTGTTTGATTGTTTCTGTAAAATAGTATGGAAAAGCCTGAATGAACTTTTTGGGCAAGCCAGTAAGTGTCCTGGCAGTATAATAAAGGGCATAACTTGGAGTGGGCTTGTGTCGTTAACTTGATTTGCCAGCTCCACCGTATGCCTCAACATCTACTTTTGTGTCACCTCCTCTGGGAAGCCTTCCTGGATTTCCCAGGTGTGGCTGAGTTGGGGCCTTCTGCCTCCATTTCAGGGCATCTGTGTGTCATTTGGCTCAGCACTTAGCTCCCTGTACTGCCCCTGTGCATTCGTACGTTTCTAAACTATAAGACCCTCGAGGGAAAGAACAATAGTTCCTTCTACACTGGTGGCCGCAGTTGCCTTAGGTACTACCAAGTTATGGGGCTGGTTGAATATGTTCCTTTAAAAGAAAAGTGTGCAAAGCTTTTTATTTTTTTTTCCCTACTTTCCCTGGCATCATCCAAGGAGTTTTTGTGTTTAGCATTGTTCTATTGTTTGGGGGAGTTGGCCAAAAAATTAACCTGAAGGACCTTTTTGGCCAACTCCATACATAGTTTGGCTTCAGTGCTCTGGTTATTTTTGTTTAGATCTCAGTAGCCACCTGTCTCCAGTCATCAAGATCTGGGTCTCTTGGTGCTCTGGGCGGCTGTAGATCTTGTCACTCACATTTCCCGTGGAGCGAGCACCCCAATCAAGCTCTTCTCTCGGTTTTGTGTTTAATGGTTGAGAGCAAGATGTGTCAAGTTAGCAAACTCTTTCCAATGGAAGGTTTAACCCTCTGAGCTTTCAAAAGGGATTTTGGAGAGGGCATACTGGCATTGTTTGCTTTTCTTCTTGGTTTATAATTGCAGAGATAGGAGAGGTCTTGTGTTTCGGAAAGATAACATTTTCCAACTGTGTTGAGGCTCTGAGTGAAGTAGCCAGGGGACACCTTGTTATCACACTGTTCCACGCTGGGCCAGGCTTCCTTACTGGAACAGCACCTGCCTCTCCCCCACCTGTGAGGACCCTTCCTAATCAGAAATAATACTTGTTTTTGTCCCCCAGACAGATCACCGCAATGTGACAACGTTTGCTCTGTGGGTCTGTAATTACAATTAAGGTTGAACATTAACATTTCTCTCTGTGCATTTTCAGGCCATAGGGAGGACAGGAGAAGGAGTGAGTGTATTTTTACACTAGAGACCATGTGAGAAAGTGGAAGTCTGTCAGTCGTGGCTGACTCTTTGCAGCCCCATGGACTGTAGCCTGCCAGGCTCCTATGTCCATGGAGTTTTCCAGGCAATTCTACTGGATTGGGTTGCCATTCCCTTCTCCAGGGAATCTTCCCGATCCAGGGATTGAACCCAGGTCTCCTGCATTGCAGGCAGATTTTTTATGGTTTGAGACACCAGGAATGTTAACTGGCTTAAAAAAACAACAACATGCAACCTTGTTATTTTGAAAGAATTCTAGATTCACAGCAAGTTGCAAAAATGTACAGAAGGTCTTATGTGCCCTTCTCTTAGTTTCTCCTACTGTGGACATCTTGCAAAATTCCAGTACAGGGACTTTCCTGGTGGTCCAGTGATTAAGAATCCACCTTGCAATGCAAAGGATGCAGGTTTGACCCTTGATCAGGGAACTAACATCCCACATTGCAGATAGAGAGTCTGCACTGCAATGGAAGATCCCAAGTTTGTTTAATCCTTTATCTGTGGAAGAGTGTGTTGTTTCAATTTGAGGCTTTTACAAATAAAGATGCAATGAACATTGGCATACAGATGTTGGTGTGGAAATAAATTTTCATTTTTCTGGGATAAATGCCTAAGGGTCCCATTCTGCTTGAGTTATGGTAAACACATGCTCAATCAAACTTTTTGGTAATTTATTCCATTTATACGACATTCTCTCTTTAAAAATCTGATTAATTGTTTATCTTCCAGCCAGACTTCTAGTGGAGGCAAGTGTCTATTTTAACCTTGGCAACCTTGAATATGATACCAAGGGGAATGGCTTGCATTCCTACAGCATTCAGGAGTAATTTATAAACAGTGCTGAGGGACTTCCCTGGTGGTCTAGTGGTTCAGACTCTGCATTTCCAATGCAAGAGGCACAGGTTTGATCTCTGGTTGGGAAACTAAAATCCAACATGCTGTGTGGCCCAAGAAAGAAAATTAAATTAAAAAACAAAACAGAACAAAACAAAGAAGTATGTTGAAAGTTTTACCCTTAGGTCAGAGATAAAACCCAACAGGCTTCCCAGGTGGCACTAGTGGTAAAGAGCGCACCTGCCAATGCAGGAAATGCAGGAGACATGGGTTTGATCTCTGGGTTGGGAAGATCCCCTGGAGGAGGAAATGGCAACCCACTCCAGTATTCATGCCACTCTATAGACAGGGGAGCCTGGTGGGCTACAGTCCATGGGGTCACAAGGAGTTGGACACGACTGAAGTGACTGAACACATACATAAGACCCAACAATACAAGCTCCTGGAGAAGCTGATGCACCCTAGTGATGGAATGAGGCTGGGCCCAGGGAAAGTGAGACCCAGGCACTCAGGTTAGGGCTCTTCTTCCCAGTCTCTGCCTTCTCTGAGCCCCATCTTTACCTGTTGGCTTGTAAGAATGGTCACCTCCGGTTTTCCAGGCCATCGGTAGGGAAATATAGCTGCAACGATGGCCCAATGTTGACACATAATGACAGCGTCAGCCATTGTAGGGGGACAGGACCACCTCTCCAGGGAAGGCATCTGGTGCTCTAGTTTGGGTCAGATGCCCTTCACAGGACCTGCCAGCTGTGGCCAGGAGGACAGGGTCATACATAGGACTACCACATTCCTGCAACCATGGGGGACGTCTCCAGAAAGAAACGAAGCAGAGTGGACAGGTATACCACAGACCTTGTTTGATGTAACAACATCCATGGGATTCACGCTTGGGGTTCCCACACGTTGGGGAAATCAGTGAGGCCTTTGAGAAGGACTGAGTTGACGCCTGAGTTGGACCATGAGAGACAGTTGGAACTTGGACAGGTTGGTGGGAGGGAACAGCAGTGGAGGAAAGTAGACAAACCAGCTCTCAGGGCACTAATGCTTAGAACTTAGAGTTGTTTACAGACCAGGGTTCTTGTCTTCCTTAATCACTAGAAATTGATCAGAGGCCAGACAAGAAACTCAGGCATCGCTTTATTGGGGCCCCTGCTGCAGGAATGGGGAGCAAGAACAAAACAACAGGTTCCTTTGCTTGCTTGCTCCCGAGGTGGGGGCCGAGCTCTTTCCTTACATGGAAAGAGGGTAAGGGTTGGCTAGAGGGTCAGGGCTGGCTTAGGTCGTTTGCCCACCCATTAGGGAGTATTGTGTGCAGGGGGGGCTGTGCAGGACCCTGCTTTTGCTCCTGACTCCCAGCTCATGTTCCAGGTTCTTTCAAAGTGGCAGTTGGCTTTTTCGGTCTCTTTGTATCTTTTGTCTAGAATTTTCCCCAGCTGCACATTCATGCATTTGTACTCTCATACAGTTTCTTTTTCGTCTTCTGTTGCTCCAGTAGAGGTGCATCCAGACAAGCATTGGAGCACTGCAGCAGAGGGTCCTGGATCCCAGCCTGTGTCAGAGAGGGAGGCGGGCAGTGGGATTCGCCATGTAAGAACTCATGGAGTGGAGTTTCAGAGAGTCCTCGTCAGAGATGAGGGTCTCGCTGGGCCACAGGATAGAAGAGAGACAGCGTAATCGCATCCTGTGACAATGCTGAGAAGCCTCAGAGGAGGAGGGATTAAAACAAAATACGGGTTCTTGAATAGCCTGGCCCAGGATGGGCCTCAGGGAAGCTGACAGGTGAGACAGGGAGAGGTAGATCAAGGAAGCCCAGGGAACTGGTGGAAATGTGGTCAGAAAGGCCAGAGGTGGCCTCTTTCACCTTTGTTCCCCCATAAGTGATGTGGGAGCTTTCATCTAATTTTCTTGGAAAAGTGAGGTGGATCCAGAGCTGGCATTAACAAGAGCGTCTTCAGATCTCTTTAGCTGTGAGCTCTGGGCAGCTTGCTGGACAGAGGCTCTTTGGCCTTGGGCTGTGCCTCAGGGACTGGGAGAGTCTGTGGCTAGCCCTTGCACACAGGTTGGAACAAAGCCTTTATTTATCTCTTACCATCAGGTTAGGATTGCTGCCTTCTGAACCCTGAGGGCCAAGTTCTGCCTGGTCACTAGCTTCCTTGTTTTACCCACAGGGGAGGACATCTGACCTTAAAGGGGCCAGCGACTGAGTGACCCCTGCAGGATTCAAGGAACCTGGAGTGGGCAGCACAAACATAGAGGGGCCTTGACTGTCAGCGTCCCCTTCTTGACATGGCTCCATGGTGCCATCGGAACACACCTCTCCTAGAGTCTAGACCACAGCCCCTCTGACGATGGGAGACATCCACCAATACCCATTTTAAAAAAGACGTTCGTGGACATACGGACTGTCATACAGAGTGCCGTGAGTCAGAAAGAGAAAAACAAATCCTGTATATTAACACATGTATGTGGGATCTAGAGAAATGGTACAGATGAGCTTATTTGCGAAGCAGAAATAGACACAGACGTAGAGAGTAAATGTGTGGAGGGAAGAGCGGGTGGGATGGATTGGGAGGTTGGGACTAAACTATATACATTCCTATGTATGAACTAGATAGCTAATGAGACCTGACTGCAGAGCACAGGGCACTCTATTCAGTGCTCTCAATGAAAAGGAAACCCCAAAAAGAGGGGACATATGTATCCCTCTGTGCTTTCCTTCTTCCTTCCGGTTTAAGACTCCTTCCCTACTCCAAGAGCCCTCCTGTCCCCTCCCCAGAGTCATCTTGTTTCCCAAGACATGTCTCTTCTCTGTTGACCCATATACAGTGACATACGCAATAATAATAAAAATAAAGAGTAAACATTTTCACATGTATTGAGTGCCTTCTGTGTGCCTGGCACTGGCACACAGCACTTTGCAGGCACCCTCTTATTTCACACCCTAAACAGCCCTCTCAGGTAGCAGCCATGGCCGTCCCTGTTAACTGTTCACCCTGACATCACGCAGCGGCTCCTGATAAACACTCCTGACCAGGTTGGTCGCTGCCTCCCAGGGGGCCCACAGGGAACACACGGGTACACAAATGCACATGGACGGGCAGGCTCTTTGGCCTTGGGCTGTGCCTCAGGGACTGGGAGAGTCTTTAGCCTTCACAGGTTGGAACAAAGCCTTTATTTATCTCTTACCATCAGGTTAGGATTGCTGCCTTCTGAACCCTGAGGGCCAAGTTCTGCCTGGTCACTAGCTTCCTTGTTTTACCCACAGGGGAGGACATCTGACCTTAAAGGGGCCAGCGACTGAGTGACCCCTGCAGGATTCAAGGAACCTGGAGTGGGCAGCACAAACATAGAGGGGCCTTGACTGTCAGCGTCCCCTTCTTGACATGGCTCCATGGTGCCATCGGAACACACCTCTCCTAGAGTCTAGACCACAGCCCCTCTGACGATGGGAGACATCCACCAATACCCATTTTAAAAAAGACGTTCGTGGACATACGGACTGTCATACAGAGTGCCGTGAGTCAGAAAGAGAAAAACAAATCCTGTATATTAACACATGTATGTGGGATCTAGAGAAATGGTACAGATGAGCTTATTTGCGAAGCAGAAATAGACACAGACGTAGAGAGTAAATGTGTGGAGGGAAGAGCGGGTGGGATGGATTGGGAGGTTGGGACTAAACTATATACATTCCTATGTATGAACTAGATAGCTAATGAGACCTGACTGCAGAGCACAGGGCACTCTATTCAGTGCTCTCAATGAAAAGGAAACCCCAAAAAGAGGGGACATATGTATCCCTCTGTGCTTTCCTTCTTCCTTCCGGTTTAAGACTCCTTCCCTACTCCAAGAGCCCTCCTGTCCCCTCCCCAGAGTCATCTTGTTTCCCAAGACATGTCTCTTCTCTGTTGACCCATATACAGTGACATACGCAATAATAATAAAAATAAAGAGTAAACATTTTCACATGTATTGAGTGCCTTCTGTGTGCCTGGCACTGGCACACAGCACTTTGCAGGCACCCTCTTATTTCACACCCTAAACAGCCCTCTCAGGTAGCAGCCATGGCCGTCCCTGTTAACTGTTCACCCTGACATCACGCAGCGGCTCCTGATAAACACTCCTGACCAGGTTGGTCGCTGCCTCCCAGGGGGCCCCCAGGGAACACACGGGTACACAAATGCACATGGCCACAAGACACCCTCTCTCCTGCAGAATCTTTCTGTTTTCATTCTTTTTGAAAATTGTAATTTAATTTGATGTTTATTTTTCGGCTGCACGTGGGTCTTCTTTGCTACGTGAGGGGCTTGCTCTCGTTGCAGCGAGTGGGGGCTACTCTCTCGTTGCAGTGCACGGACTTCTCACCGGGGTGGCTTCTCTTGTTGAGGAGTACAGCCTAGCTAGGATGTGTAGGCTCAGTAGCCGTGGCACACAAGCTTAGTTGCCCCGAGGCATGTGGGATCTTTCCCGACCAGGGACTGAACCCGTGTCCCTGCATTGTCAGGCCGTGTTAACCAGTGGACCACCAGAGAAGTCCCCCTGCCTTTATTCTTCTTCCGTCTCAGATCTTCCCTGCCCTGTGACCCTGAGACGACCCAGGCAATAGGAATTTTTCAGGACTTCAGCCCAAGGGAGTGTCCTTGTGTGATTGTCAGATGCGGTGCTGGCTGGGGATCCTCAGAGCTGCCGTTGGGCCAGCACATCCCGCGTGGCCTTCCAGCTCACGGCTCCTCTGACTGGTCACTGTCTGTCTTTGGCTGTTGTATATCTTGAGCGTCTCCTCTGAGTAGAAGAGACACGTTGATTTCTGCAAAGCTTTTGAACATTGCTGCTATTTAGAGAACCTACTCATGCTACATAACACCTTCACCTGCTTTACCAGTGTTGGTTTGCCTGCATAAGCACCCCAAAATTCGTTCCTTTTTTAATCTTCCCCAAGAGCCTTTTAGAGTCATCTTGTTTCCCAAGACATGTCTCTTCTCTGTTGACCCATATACAGTGACATACGCAATAATAATAAAAATAAAGAGTAAACATTTTCACATGTATTGAGTGCCTTCTGTGTGCCTGGCACTGGCACACAGCACTTTGCAGGCACCCTCTTATTTCACACCCTAAACAGCCCTCTCAGGTAGCAGCCATGGCCGTCCCTGTTAACTGTTCACCCTGACATCACGCAGCGGCTCCTGATAAACACTCCTGACCAGGTTGGTCGCTGCCTCCCAGGGGGCCCCCAGGGAACACACGGGTACACAAATGCACATGGCCACAAGACACCCTCTCCCCTGCAGAATCTTTCTGTTTTCATTCTTTTTGAAAATTGTAATTTAATTTGATGTTTATTTTTCGGCTGCACGTGGGTCTTCTTTGCTACGTGAGGGGCTTGCTCTCGTTGCAGCGAGTGGGGGCTACTCTCTCGTTGCAGTGCACGGACTTCTCACCGGGGTGGCTTCTCTTGTTGAGGAGTACAGCCTAGCTAGGATGTGTAGGCTCAGTAGCCGTGGCACACAAGCTTAGTTGCCCCGAGGCATGTGGGATCTTTCCCGACCAGGGACTGAACCCGTGTCCCTGCATTGTCAGGCCGTGTTAACCAGTGGACCACCAGAGAAGTCCCCCTGCCTTTATTCTTCTTCCGTCTCAGATCTTCCCTGCCCTGTGACCCTGAGACGACCCAGGCAATAGGAATTTTTCAGGACTTCAGCCCAAGGGAGTGTCCTTGTGTGATTGTCAGATGCGGTGCTGGCTGGGGATCCTCAGAGCTGCCGTTGGGCCAGCACATCCCGGCGTGGCCTTCCAGCTCACGGCTCCTCTGACTGGTCACTGTCTGTCTTTGGCTGTTGTATATCTTGAGCGTCTCCTCTGAGTAGAAGAGACACGTTGATTTCTGCAAAGCTTTTGAACATTGCTGCTATTTAGAGAACCTACTCATGCTACATAACACCTTCACCTGCTTTACCAGTGTTGGTTTGCCTGCATAAGCATCTTCTCTTTGCATAGGACCCAGGCTGCCTTTGACCTTGGGGAATTCAGGATTCTGAGTATAGAGGCCCCGCAAAATACTGGAGATGGGGAAACTGACCAGAGGCCTTACTCTGATTCCTTCCCTGGCTGACGACTTGCATTTAAGGAAATCTCCCAAGAAGTGACCAAACGCTGGGCTCTGACTCTGTTCTCTCCAGGGTTTCCCATGTGCTGTTTTGCTGCCCCGGAGCCCCCTCGACCATGGTGACTTTGGTTATTTCAGAGGTTAGCCAGCTTCAGAATCAATATCACAGTAAATAAGAGACATAATGAAAGAAAAATACACTCCGGGCTGTAGACAAATTTTACTGCTTAAATTCACATGTTATTATTAGAATCAGCTTCAAGTACCAGGTTTTCAACTGCCTTTTGATGGGGTGCGATAGGGAAATGCTCTTCATTTGGGGGAGCAATCTGGAGCCACCCTCAAGGGGCACTGCGATGTTTTTGTGCTGGTTTGGGCTCCTTGCGTTTATGTTTTAAGGTGAAATTTAAATGGAAGAAGCAGTAGAGAGGAATTTCTTAACAAAGGAAGAAAAGCAGAGATGGCTTTCCTTTTCAAAGTCCCTCTCCTGAATGCATCGCTCTGTGTGATATATTTAGTTTAACACTTTGGTAGTTTGCACTTCACATCTTTTTTTCTTGCTTCTTTTCGTCTTTTGCTTTCTTTTCTCCTTGCTTTGATCTCACTGTGGAATCGCCTTTAAAATGCTTTCATATATGGCAAAAAAACATCCCTTTTTAATCTCTCCCATTCTTCCTGAAGTTTCTGGCTCTGCGCTCACCTCTTTTTCACTCCCATCATCAGAAAATGCCTTATGTCCACAGAGCTGTGAGATGCCCTGAGAATAAAACATGCAAGGTAGCTGCCGTCTGTGTTATTTTGTCCTGTGTTTTCACACACTCACTTTCACTCTTTCTCCATGGATGTTATTTTTTTTTTAAAGGTTTTATTTTTATTGGAGTCGAGCCGCTTCACAGTGTTGTGATAGTTTCAGGTAGACAGCACAGGGACCTGGCCACACATATACACGTAACCATTCTCTTGTACACCTCAGGGACCTGGCTACACATATACACGTAACCATTCTCTTGTACACCTCCTTCCCATCCAGGCTCTCACGTAACATTGAGCAGAGTTCCCTTTACTCTGCAGTAGGTCCTTCTTGGTTAGCTATTTAAAATATAGCCATTGTAAATATCATAGGTCCATCCCAAACTCCCTAACACTCCTTTCTCTCCAACCTTGCCCACCCTGGCAACCTGAAACTATCACAGCCCTGTTAATCAGCTGTTCTCAAATATAAACTTCCGTGCGAGCAGGCAACTTTAGTTTTCACGGCATCATACCCACCGGAATCAGGCAGAGGAACAAGGAGGGCAGGCGCGTCACTTACAAACTATGTGACTTCAGCCTCATGTTACCCTCTTTGGGCCTTAACCGTAAAATGGGGATAACAATGCCCACGATCTCACAGAGTCCCGATGAGGGTAGAACTGCTAGAGGTAAAGCAGTTCCAATGGAAAGTCCTTAATCGGGACTCCGGAAACGTGAAAGCAAAACCGGAAGACTGTTAGGAGTATGCAAGAGTGATCATTCTCTGTTAAATATGAGAGGGGAGCTCATCTGAGTAGTGTTTTGGAGCATTTTGTGTTGAGCTGACATTTTTAGCCAGCCTGGCTAGCAATTTAGGGATATCAGTATTTTATTATAGATACAGACAAACACAGTCTTGGGAGAATAAGGATGGTCAGCCAAAAAGCAAGTGTGCATCCATGAAGCCCGCCTCGCAGGGTGTACTCGCCTTAAAGCTAAAGGAAGCTCATCCTTGGAGACCCTCACCTGCATGGGGGTGGGAGGCCAAACAGTAGTTCTCATGCCCATGGGCTTTTGTAGAAGTTACAAAAGAGAAACTTGTTTATTTCTCTTAAAAAGGAACCTTCAGATTATATAAACTTCAAGTCCTTCAAAACCCAGATTCGTTTCTGGAACTTTCTATCACCATTTGACAGGTGAGAAACTCAGATATTACATGACGTTTCTCCTCTTTTCCTTTTTTAATTAAAGATTAATTAAAATGCATTATTGATCTTTGGCCAATTTTATGACTTGATTTTTTTTAATTGTTTATTTATTTTATTTATTTTTGGCTATTCTGGGTTTTCACTGCTGCCACAGGCTCTTCTCTGCTTACAGGGAGTGGGGGCTACTCTTGAGTTGAGTTGAGCAGGCTTCTTGTTGCAGTGACTTCTCTTTTGTGGCACTTGGCCTCCAAGGACATGGGCTTCAATATTTGCAGCACGTGGACGCAATAGTTGTGGCTCCGAGGCTCTAGAGTGCAGGCTCAGTAGTTGTGGCTTCATTGCTCCACAGCATGTGGGATCCTCCCGGATCAGGGATCAAACCCGTGTCTCCTGCACGGGCAGGCAAATTCTTCACCACAGAGCTACCAGAGAAACCCTATGCCTTTATTTTTGATTAGTTATTTTAGGTGTAATAATATACTCAGGGATACCTCCGGATCCAAGTGTTTTAAATCTATTTTTTGTGTTCTTTTGATGGCATCATGGATGATTCATGCATTAAAAAAATTAACTCATATAAAAGGCACTGCAGAAATGGTAGGGCGTCCTGCCTGAGGGCTATGCTGAATCTGTGTAAGGATCGTGGTTTTCCTTTCTGCTAACTCGAGGCTCCCAAGCATGGTAAGCTGGAAGTTTCCATCAGGGATGGAGAGAAAGGCTAGTGTCAGAGTCAGGGGAATTCTAGGAGTGTGAACACAGATCCAGAGGCTGGATCCTCCCCTCAGAGAAATCAGAACCCCCTACAGCGAGTCTGGAGGGGCTTTGTGAATAAGCTTCTGGTCAACCTAATAGCCAAAATGGGGATCAGAAAGAACTGACAGGCAGCAGAACAACAGACCTTTAGTAAGGTTGACTGATTTAAATTTACACCTAAAAAAACCAACAACCTTGCCCCACGCCCTTCAAAATCGACCAGAATTTACAGACACAGAAGGCCACATCGTGTTATGATTGTATCTTTTGAAATATCCAGAAGAGATGCATTTATAGAGATAGAAAGCCTATTAGTGATGCCGGGGGCTGGGAGATGATCATGACAGGGTGGGTGACTGTTTCTTGCATATGGGGCTTCCTTTGGAGGTGATGAGATTTTTCTGAAACTAGATAAGGCATGATGGTTGTACTACACTCACAAGCACACGGACGTTGTTGTACACTTTAAAATGGTCAAAAGATTAATTTTTATGTTGAGTGTTTCTTACCTTGGTAAAAACAATGAAAGAAAAGTCCAGCAATGCTTTTGAGGTCAGAAGTTCGGGACTTCTGGTCAACTCCACTAAGTCCTCTGATTTAGAACCACTTCGGGCAGTCCGGAACCTGCCTCACCTGCCAGTGGTTCCTAGGTAGAGATAAACCTCACACTCTGCGGAACAATGGCTTTGAGGCAGATGGTTTTGTTTTTCAGAGTTTTTTTTTTTTAATTGGAACAGGCCATATGTGCTATTTTTCTCACCCCAGCTGTCACAGCCCGTGCGTTGCGGCGAGCAGCGTGCCCACACCTCAGCAGCTGCTGGCGGGGAGGAGTGTGGGTTCTAAGTGGCTGCGGTGGTGACGGCGCGGCTGATAGTGGAGGAAGCAGTGCTGGTAGCCTCGTAGCACTCGGCATCGCAGTGGACTGTGGGAGTGAGAGCGGAAGCCAGGAACATCGGAGTCCTTATGGAGGGGCTGATGGTGAATTTGCTCCGGGCAGGGGGTTGGGGTGGGCAGCCAGCAGGCTCCCAGTTGGGGAAATGGCAAGACAAACCCACACTGTCTAGACTGAAGTTTCCATCAGGGATGGAGAGAAAGGCTAGTGTCAGAGTCAGGGGAATTCTAGGAGTGTGAACACAGATCCAGAGGCTGGATCCTCCCCTCAGAGAAATCAGAACCCCCTACAGCGAGTCTGGAGGGGCTTTGTGAATAAGCTTCTGGTCAACCTAATAGCCAAAATGGGGATCAGAAAGAACTGACAGGCAGCAGAACAACAGACCTTTAGTAAGGTTGACTGATTTAAATTTACACCTAAAAAAACCAACAACCTTGCCCCACGCCCTTCAAAATCGACCAGAATTTACAGACACAGAAGGCCACATCGTGTTATGATTGTATCTTTTGAAATATCCAGAAGAGATGCATTTATAGAGATAGAAAGCCTATTAGTGATGCCGGGGGCTGGGAGATGATCATGACAGGGTGGGTGACTGTTTCTTGCATATGGGGCTTCCTTTGGAGGTGATGAGATTTTTCTGAAACTAGATAAGGCATGATGGTTGTACTACACCCACAAGCACACGGGACGTTGTTGTACACTTTAAAATGGTCAAAAGATTAATTTTTATGTTGAGTGTTTCTTACCTTGGTAAAAACAATGAAAGAAAAGTCCAGCAATGCTTTTGAGGTCAGAAGTTCGGGACTTCTGGTCAACTCCACTAAGTCCTCTGATTTAGAACCACTTCGGGCAGTCCGGAACCTGCCTCACCTGCCAGTGGTTCCTAGGTAGAGATAAACCTCACACTCTGCGGAACAATGGCTTTGAGGCAGATGGTTTTGTTTTTCAGAGTTTTTTTTTTTTAATTGGAACAGGCCATATGTGCTATTTTTCTCACCCCAGCTGTCACAGCCCGTGCGTTCGCGGCGAAGCAGCGTGCCCACACCTCAGCAGCTGCTGGCGGGGAGGAGTGTGGGTTCTAAGTGGCTGCGGTGGTGACGGCGCGGCTGATAGTGGAGGAAGCAGTGCTGGTAGCCTCGTAGCACTCGGCATCGCAGTGGACTGTGGGAGTGAGAGCGGAAGCCAGGAACATCGGAGTCCTTATGGAGGGGCTGATGGTGAATTTGCTCCGGGCAGGGGGTTGGGGTGGGCAGCCAGCAGGCTCCCAGTTGGGGAAATGGCAAGACAAACCCACACTGTCTAGACTGAGGTTGTCTCCAAGGGGTTTAAGGCCCGGCAAAAGCAGAGACAAGCAGTGGCCAATACTGGGATTAGGGAATGACTCTGCAGTTTGGATGAGACGTATTCCATGCACAGGGGTTAATTCACCACGGATAGGGCTGGATAAGGGGGGGCTGGCTCTGAGTCAGAGCTACCCCAAGTGCGTTCACCGGAATAGCAGCAACAGCCTGGTGGAGCTTGCTAGAAATGCGAGTTCTTGGGCCACACTCCAGACCTCCTGATTCTGAGGCAATATAGCACAGAGAACTCTACTCAGTACTCTGCAATGACCTTTATGGGAAAAGAATCTTTAGAAAGAGGGAATATATATAATATATATATATATATATATGTATGTATACATATCGATGATTCACTTTGCTGTGCAGCAGAAATGAATACAACATTGTAAATCAACTAAACTCCAATGAAAAAAATTTCAATGCATCCAAAAAAGAAATAATATCTAAACGTGGCCTGGTTATCTTGAGTCACCATACCTTGAGGAGAATTGCAACAGTCAGTAAATCTCATCGTCATGACTGATAACTAGGAGGATTGAGAAGTATAGATGGGGGCCGGCCCCAGATGGTGTGGTCACTTTCAAGCTTAGGTCCATGTGGTACCCAGGCTCATGCGCCTATTTTGGGATCAGGCGGAGATGAGTCCTCCATGTCAACACTTTTCTCTGAGCAGGGTTTAGAGACAAGAGACTCGACCGATGTTTTATTCTTTGATACCACTGAAGTTGCAGGATCTGGATGAAATTCTGTAATAATGATGTTTGCTTTAGTTTTCACCCTTTGTAACTTTCTTGTGGCCGATATGTACTCTTTAAGCCTGGGTAACAGACGGTCCTTTCGTTGTGAAGAAACAGATCTGCCTTCTGGTCCCTTCCATAGTTGCCTCTCCCCTCTTGGCCTCAAATGTTTTGACCCAGATCATTAAGAAACACAAGCATTCTCACATGGCTCTGGACCAAAGTTGCTGATGGGAATTTGCTCCGGGCAGGGGTTGGGGTGGGCACAGCAGGCTCCCAGTTGGGGAAATGGCAAGACAAACCCACACTGTCTAGACTGAGGTTGTCTCCAAGGGGTTTAAGGCCCGGCAAAGCAGAGACAAGCAGTGGCTAATACTGGGATTAGGGAATGACTCTGCAGTTTGGATGAGACGTATTCCATGCACAGGGGTTAATTCACCACGGATAGGGCTGGATAAGGGGGGGCTGGCTCTGAGTCAGAGCTACCCCAAGTGCGTTCACCGGAATAGCAGCAACAGCCTGGTGGAGCTTGCTAGAAATGCGAGTTCTTGGGCCACACTCCAGACCTCCTGATTCTGAGGCAATATAGCACAGAGAACTCTACTCAGTACTCTGCAATGACCTTTATGGGAAAAGAATCTTTAGAAAGAGGGAATATATATAATATATATATATATATATATGTATGTATACATATCGATGATTCACTTTGCTGTGCAGCAGAAATGAATACAACATTGTAAATCAACTAAACTCCAATGAAAAAAATTTCAATGCATCCAAAAAAGAAATAATATCTAAACGTGGCCTGGTTATCTTGAGTCACCATACCTTGAGGAGAATTGCAACAGTCAGTAAATCTCATCGTCATGACTGATAACTAGGAGGATTGAGAAGTATAGATGGGGGCCGGCCCCAGATGGTGTGGTCACTTTCAAGCTTAGGTCCATGTGGTACCCAGGCTCATGCGCCTATTTTGGGATCAGGCGGAGATGAGTCCTCCATGTCAACACTTTTCTCTGAGCAGGGTTTAGAGACAAGAGACTCGACCGATGTTTTATTCTTTGATACCACTGAAGTTGCAGGATCTGGATGAAATTCTGTAATAATGATGTTTGCTTTAGTTTTCACCCTTTGTAACTTTCTTGTGGCCGATATGTACTCTTTAAGCCTGGGTAACAGACGGTCCTTTCGTTGTGAAGAAACAGATCTGCCTTCTGGTCCCTTCCATAGTTGCCTCTCCCCTCTTGGCCTCAAATGTTTTGACCCAGATCATTAAGAAACACAAGCATTCTCACATGGCTCTGGACCAATTTAGGATTGGATTTGAGAACACTGATAGGTAAACGTGTATTTTTGCAGAATTGTTGTTTTAGTCACTGAGTTATGCCCAGCTCTTTTGCGACTCCGTAGACTGTAGCCTGCCAGGCTCCTCTGTCCATGGGATTTCCCAGGCACGCATACTGGAGCAGGCTGCCATTTCCTCCTTCGAGAGATCTTTGCAACCCAGGGATCAAACCCATATCTTCTGCATTGCAGGCGGATTCTTTACTGCTGAGCCACCTGGGAAGCCTGCAGAAGTGAGTTTGTGTTGTTTTCACTGAGTCTGCCAGTGAGAAACATCTTATGTAGAATGTTCTTCTTGCAGTCATTATAATGTCCAGGAATAGTTTTGTCTGTTGAGGATAAAAAAGGGTCTTAGGTGATGGGTGTGACATTTCTTACCCCTGTCAGGTTTGGGATTTGTTTCCTTCCTGGATGAGCCTGGGGGCCTTGCTTTTATTCAGTTAACTTGTGGGCTTTCTCACTTTAAAGTGAAAGTGTTAGTGGCTTAGTCGTGTCTGAGTCTTGCGACCCCATGAAGCTAGAGGGTGACCTCTAGTCCACCAGGCTCCTCTGGCCATGGAATTCTCCAGGCAAGAATAACTGGAGTGGGTTGCCACTCCCTTCTCCAGGGAATCTTTCTAACCTAGGGATCTGACCCGCGTCTCTGGCACTGCAGGCATGTTCTTTACCTTCGGAGCTACCAGGGAAGCCACTTCTGAGTCTCAACACCCCAGTGCCCTCAGGCTTCATGTCTCTGTTCCACCAGGACCAGCTTTTCTAGAAATCTCTCCTGGGCTGTCCTGCTCATCTACTTCTTCCTGAGCTCACCCTGTCCCCAGAGGACCCAGCTGTACCCAGAAGGGAATTCATTATCTCACTGGTTCCTTCAGGAATCTACTATTTGTCTAGATCAGTGACCTGTTCTCAGCTCTCATTTTCTCTAACGCATTTAACTTTCCTAACATTGGATGTTGAACAAGTCTTCAAGGACAGAGATTGTGCCATTTTTCAGCCATGGAGGCACTCTGTAAATACTTGTGACATGAATGTGCGGCTTCTGCTTTGGAAAGCTCTGCCCTTGATATGAGCTGCCCAGGTGGCGTTAGTGATAAAGAACCCTCCTGCCAATGCAGGAGATGTAAGAGACGCTGGTTCGATCCCTAGATCAGGAAGATCCCCTGGAGGAGGGCGTGGCAACCCACTCCAGTTGTTCTTGCCTGGATAGTCTCATGGACAAAGGAGCCTGATGGACTCCGTCTGGTTACAAAGAATTGGACAGCGGAAGTGATCCAGCAGGCACCCTTGATAGGATTCTGCTGCTGTGATGCTGTTGGTAGCCTTTCTCGTCCTCTAGCTCTGCCTCCTGCCTCCTGCCTCCTGAATGCACACGTTCTCCAAAGTGGGATCCTATGTCTTTCTCTGGAACGCTCCCTCCTTCCTAAGCAATCAGCTTTCCTCTCTGTGTTCCTGACACTCTGTGCTCCATCTTCTTGCTCTGGATGGTTGTCCTGGTTCAGTTGTCAGCCCCCAATGGTCTTCTAGCCCCTCAACCTGTCCCCAGGTGAATCCATCAACTTCTGCTGCTTCTCTTCTCTGATTAATGATGTCTTCCCAGTTTCCCAGACCTGAGTGACTCTCTCACCTAATGAGATCCAGTACCACCTGTGTGTTTGGCTATATGTGCTTATATATTCTGGAATAATGAGACCACATGTCCAAACCTGTTGCTTAACTCAGATACCACCTCCTCCTTGGACACCCCAGCTAGAATCATTTCTCCCTCTGTGACCCCTCCACTATAACCCTTTCCCTCGGTGACTGTTTTTCTTTGGCCCTTAGCTCCTGAATATTGGAATTTTTTTTTTTTAACACATCTCATCTCCTTACGCAGATTCATCTCGAGGAAGTGCTTGTGTCCAAATGGGTTTTAAATCCAGGCAGGGACACAGCTCAATACTTTATGAGGTCCAGCGTCACATACAGGGACGGGGAAGGGAAGCCTGAGCAATGTCATTTGTTCTTGGGCCCTGCTAGTTGGATGCTGACATCTCCCTCTGGATTCCCATGACAGCCCCCAGCTGTCACAATAATTGTGTTTGGAACAATGTGTCCCTCAGCCTTGTCAGATGGAAGCTGATGGCCACCTCTATAAAATGATAGTGGCCGGACTTTAAAATGATATTCACTAGCTAGGAAGATATGCTATTACTGATGGAGAATTGCAAACTGGACCTATATAAATTATATATTAGTAATAGACCAATTAGTATTGGAAATAAGATTTCAAATGCATGTAAAGGGCCTTATATCTTATTCTTTAAAAAATATCTTTATTTATTTTAAAATAAAAATCTCTGTATTTATGCTGTGCCAGATCTTTGTGGTGGCCCATGAGATCTTCATCTTTGTTGCAGCATGTGGGATCTTTCAACGGGAGAGGAGCTCTTGCAACGGGAGAGGTTGTAGCATGCGACCTCTTTGCTGTGGCCTGTGGGATCTCGTTCCCTAACCAGGGATTGAACCTGGGCCCCCTGCATTGGGAGCGTGGGGTCTTAGCCACCGGACCACCAGGAATATCTCAATTTCGTTTTTTCATAATAGCTATAGGCTAGTACCAAATGATGAAGCATTGTCCTTTTATCTGTTGAGACTTTTCCCAAGTGCTGCAATATCCTTATGCCACTAGCCTGGAGACGTCAACGGGTCATAGGAGTGAACCTCACTCTCTTGTGCCAAATTTGTCAATGTCTGTTTTTCTCTCTCCTCTGAGGTCTCCATCACAACTGCTGAGAAAATGCGGAAGGCGGCTGATACTTAGGTCTGACATGGCCAGGAGCTGACATCCAGTAACAGGGCAGAGGCACCGCAGGTCCCAGGCAGCCTCTACATATGCTGCGAATGTATGGTTTTCATTTGCTAAAGGAACTTCCCAGATGGTGCTAGTGGTCAAGAACCCACCTGCCAGTGCAGGAGACTGAAGAGACATGGGATCAGTCTCTGGGTTGGGTATATGCCCTGGAGAAGGGCACGGCAGCCCACTCCAGTAGTCTTGCCTGGAGGATCCCCATGGACAGAGGAGCCTGGCAGGCTACTGTCAGTCCATAGGTCACAAAGAGTCAGACATGACTGAAGCGAGGATGCCTGCATGCATTTACTAAAAGGTGCTGTGTGTAAGTAGCAAGTAAGGGGTCTGTAGGACATGTGTAAGCACAGCCTTGGGTATTTTCTAGAGCAGAGTCCGAGGTCACAAAGTCTCCTCATATACTCTCTGTGGATCCCTCCCATCTGAGACACCTGGGCTGCTTCCGGAAACTCCCAGGACAGGGCCCTGGAATGTGTGTATCTCAGTATCTCCTCTCCATCAACCCTTCCCTGTCCACTTTTCTACACCTGCTGTTATTTCCCCCCATTTTTATTGAGATATAATTAAAGTACAGCTCTATGTACGTTTAGGGAGTGCATTATAACGATGTGACTACCATATATTGGAAAGTGATTACCGCAGTAAGTTTAGTTAACGTCCTCGTCTCGTACTGCTATTAAAAAATAAAAATAAAAAAAATGTTTCCCTTGTGATGAGACAGTGATTCTCAGGTCCACAATGGTATCCCTTTACGTCTGTGGAGTTAGACGCATCTGGCTGTCTTTCAGCTCTTCTGGTCCTAGGTTGTGACCTTGGGACAGGTTGGCCTCCCTAAGACTGTTCTTTTCTTTTCTTTTTTTTTAAAAAGTATTTATGTATTTATTTCTGGCTGTGCTGGGACTTCGCGGCTGTGCAAGGGCTTTCTCTCATTGCAGATAGCAAGAGCTCCTCTCCCATTGCCCTGTGAGGGCTTCTCATTGCAGTGGCTTTTCTTGTTATGGAGCACGGACTCCAGAGCGCAGGCTCAGTAGTTGTGGCTGGGCTTTAGTTGCCCTGCGATGTGTGAGATCTTCCCAGGCCGGGATCAAATCTGTGTCCCCTGGGGCTTACGGAGCTGACATCCAGTAACAGGGCAGAGGCACCGAGGTCCCAGGCAGCCTCTACATATGCTGCGAATGTATGGTTTTCATTTGCTAAAGGAACTTCCCAGATGGTGCTAGTGGTCAAGAACCCACCTGCCAGTGCAGGAGACTGAAGAGACATGGGATCAGTCTCTGGGTTGGGTATATGCCCTGGAGAAGGGCACGGCAGCCCACTCCAGTAGTCTTGCCTGGAGGATCCCCATGGACAGAGGAGCCTGGCAGGCTACTGTCAGTCCATAGGTCACAAAGAGTCAGACATGACTGAAGCGAGGATGCCTGCATGCATTTACTAAAAGGTGCTGTGTGTAAGTAGCAAGTAAGGGGTCTGTAGGACATGTGTAAGCACAGCCTTGGGTATTTTCTAGAGCAGAGTCCGAGGTCACAAAGTCTCCTCATATACTCTCTGTGGATCCCTCCCATCTGAGACACCTGGGCTGCTTCGAAACTCCCAGGACAGGGCCCTGGACTGTGTGTATCTCAGTATCTCCTCTCCATCAACCCTTCCCTGTCCACTTTTCTACACCTGCTGTTATTTCCCCCCATTTTTATTGAGATATAATTAAAGTACAGCTCTATGTACGTTTAGGGAGTGCATTATAACGATGTGACTACCATATATTGGAAAGTGATTACCGCAGTAAGTTTAGTTAACGTCCTCGTCTCGTACTGCTTTTAAAAAAATAAAAATAAAAAAAATGTTTCCCTTGTGATGAGACAGTGATTCTCAGGTCCACAATGGTATCCCTTTACGTCTGTGGAGTTAGACGCATCTGGCTGTCTTTCAGCTCTTCTGGTCCTAGGTTGTGACCTTGGGACAGGTTGGCCTCCCTAAGACTGTTCTTTTCTTTTCTTTTTTTTTAAAAAGTATTTATGTATTTATTTCTGGCTGTGCTGGGACTTCGCGGCTGTGCAAGGGCTTTCTCTCATTGCAGATAGCAAGAGCTCCTCTCCCATTGCCCTGTGAGGGCTTCTCATTGCAGTGGCTTTTCTTGTTATGGAGCACGGACTCCAGAGCGCAGGCTCAGTAGTTGTGGCTCCGGGGGCTTTAGTTGCCCTGCGATGTGTGAGATCTTCCCAGGCCGGGGATCAAATCTGTGTCCCCTGCATTGCAAAGTGAACTCCTAACCACCAGACCCCCAAGGTAGCCCACTCGGTAACATTGTTTTACTTTACAAAGTGGAATTCACTTAGTAAATGAATGGGATTAATCTAGCAACCACCTAGGGTGGCTGTAAGGATTAAATTAGATCATATAAATAATGCACTTTATACAACCTGCTGGTGGCAGAAGGGAGTGAACATAATCCTGGTGGCATTTCTTTTACCATCATGGAAACAGTTATACTGCTGGGTCAAAATTTTACCTCCTACGACCAAAGCACAGACCCTGTTAATGTTCCATCTAGGGTGTGCCCATGAGTCTGGACCTCCCAGAGCACATCCATTGAGGCCTAGAGTGTGGGCAGATGGTAAAAAGAAACAAAGAGGATAAACAGGAGACAGTGAGAGGAGAGGAATGCTGGCCAAGGGAGGAGGGAGGAGCAGAAAGAAACATCTCAAAGGATGTTGGTCAGAGATGCCTTCTGACTCACACAGACTCAGTTGTCTTTTCTTCACTAAGGTGGCTAGCAGGCACAGGTTTCTGCCATCGCTGAACCGTCTGAAGATCTGTCGGCTCATTTGACTGGATGCTCATTTGACTCGTTTATGGATTCTTCTTTTGTTTTTGTCCTTTTCAGAGGATCTGAAGGCCCCCCTGGAAGAATATGTCCACAAGCGCTACCCCGGGCTGGTGAAGGTGGTGAGAAACCAGAAAAGAGAGGGACTGATCCGAGCTCGTATTGAGGGCTGGAAGGTGGCCACCGGCCAGGTCACTGGCTTCTTTGATGCCCACGTGGAGTTCACCGCTGGCTGGTAGGTCACAAGAGGAAAGCTAGACGTATTTGGGATTTGCAGTGTGGTCAGAAAGGTTAGAGTCTGGGAGGGGGTGCACTTGACTTATTTCTTCTGGGGCCCTGGGAAGAAGGGAGAAGAGGTAGTTGGGAAGAAGGTGAGACCATAGTGTGGGATACAGCTGGGAAGCAGTGAGAAATATGTCTGCTGTCTACTCAGTCTATCATCATCATCCTTGTCATCATCATCGTCTGATTAGCATCATTAAAAAAATCCCTGTTAAAATGATGTATTAGTTGGACAGAACTCAAGATGATCCTTGCTAAGGAGACACAACAGTCTTTTTGCTGCTTTACTTGTTTCCATTTCTGTGGAGGATAATTAACTGTTAGTGTGAGAAAGAGATTCTTTTATGAGTCTACCTACTCAGGCAAAGCTTCCCAGAATTTATGGAATCATCTTTAACATCATTTAGAGAAGGAGGGGTTTCTCGCTGCCAATAGGGCCCCCTACCGTGGTTTCCTGGTGAAAAGAACAGTATGAGAGAAGTCGGTGAGCGCATGGAAGAAAAGATTTTGGAAGTAAGAGAGTGACACCATCAAAAATGCCCAAATCAGTCAATGAGCATATGAAAATTAGGTTAGAGCTTTACCATTATGTGATTATTTCTAACTAACCAAAGGTCAATCAAGTCATAAGTTAAACCCCTATCCCAGGTTGCTTGATTAGTAAGAAACAGGGTTTTTAATTTCATTATTGTTTATCTATGCTCAGTGGTACTGTCATGAGGGATGTCCCTGGTGATCCAGTGGTTAACAGCCCACACTTCCATTACAAGGGGGACCAGGTTCAATCCCTAGTCAGAGAAGTAAGATCCCTTGTGCTGCTTAATGCAGCCAAAAAAAAAAAAAAAAGAGAGAGAGAGAAGAAGAAGAATGATACCGTCTTGCATATGAGCCATTTCATGCTACGATATTTGAAAAGGCCATGGTGGTTTAGTCCTTAAGTCGTGTCTGATGTTGTGTGACCCCATGGACTGTAACCCTCCTGGCTCCTCTGTCCTTGGGATTCTCCAGGCAAGAATCCTGGAGTGAGTTACCTCTTCCAGGGGATCTTCCTGAGCCAGGGATCGAACCTGGGTCTCCCGCACGACAGGCAGATTCTTTATGGACTGAGCCACCGTGAAAAACCCATATTCCCATCACCAATTAAGCATTAAAATATCTATTCTTCATTTAAAACCAACTTTGGAATCCTTTCAATGGCTGGATAAAAGGGTGGTTATGCACACGAGTCCAGGATGATTTGGAACCTGGGGTCACCATTAACATTGGCCCTTTCCTGTGCGCACAGGTATCTGCTGCCATCTCAGACCCCAGTTCTCTTCTTTTTATTTTTCTGCCACCGTCAGACCCTGGTACACACAATCACTGGTCTGCAGCCCTGACCTTCCCTGAGCCTCGTTGTTCTCTCTCATAATCGTTCTCAGCGTGTGGTCCCCAGACCAGGATCCTCTGGAAACTTGTTAGAAGTGTACCTCCTTGGGTTCCACCCAGACCTGTGACATCAGAAACTTTGGGGGTGGGCCCCAGCAATCTGCTTTAACCAGCCCCCACCCAGAGACTCTGCTGCTCCCTCAAGTTTGGGAATCCTTGAGCTAGAAGCCTTCTGAGCAGATGGAACTTTAGCCTTGGCCTGCCTCACCTTTTCCTCCTCATTCTCTCCTCATCCCTTTCCTGTCCAAACAGGGGCCCCTCCCATGTCCCCGTCACTCAGTTCTTTACTCCCCACTGTGTTGTGTTACTCAGCCAACAGCCCTCCAGCGTTAGCTGGTTTTACCTTCTATTTCGCACGTCTGCCTTTGCCTCTCTGTCTTGACCTCCACGTTCCTGGACAACCTGTCATCAGAGTGACTTCAATATAGTGGAAAAGATGGTCGAAGAGTTGAAAGGATGAGTCTTCTTCTGGGGGAAATCAAGGCAGGCTTCTTGGGAAAGGTGGCACTTGATCGGAGAAGCCTGTGGGTGGCTAGACTTCCCGCCTGGGCACAGGGGCATTCCCAGAAGACAACAGCAAGGGTGAGGACTTGGAGGGGGCAGAGCTCCGAAGCACATCTAGAAATTGTGAGGAGTCCCTTCCATTTGGTATCAGCCTCTGTGGCGTGTGCAGAAGTATCGGAGGTGGGCAATGACTCCAGGTATATTTTATGGCTCATTTTAAATAGAAAGATGAGATGTGCCAACAGGTAATTCAATCGCTGCAAATGAAAAGAGATGGGATGGCGGCCGAGCCTTCTCATTATTCTTCCAAATAATGCAGAGGAATGGGATTTTCACTTGACTCCCTTCCAGAGCCTGTGCTCTGTTCTAAGCAGGGAGATTAATGCCCTGGTTTATGAGAGCCATCTTTTCCTTCTCGAATGTGGGAAATGATCCCTTCCTACATCTGCCTCGGAGACGCACCCTGGCAAGGGTGTCTGGCCATCTGCTTTCTCCTAAGCTGGCGGGGGTGCTCCTTGAACCTTAGGCCAGGTCCGGGCCTCTCTCCTGCTAAAGCCCTGAGGAGACAGGCTCATGAGAGGCAGGATCGTACCTGCCTGTGCATTCAATTAGTTCCTGCCTGCCATCCCTAACCCATTCAATTAGATGCCTTTTAAGAAATCAATTAAATAATCAATTAAAGCAACTGAAATAATTGCACGCACAAAGAAGCTAGTGAAATGCATATTGAAACCAGGCCATCAAGGGCAGAAGTGACCTATTTGGGAAAAGACAATTCAGTTCTTGTAGAAAAAAGGAAACCGGAGGTATTGGCCGGTGCCTACGGGGAAACTGAAAACTGTAGAAAACAATAGGGCGATGCACATCCTATCAGGAAGGCACGGCTTTGGCTTAGATACTGTTGGTATGAAAAAACAGGCCAGACTTTCTGGGCGGAGGCCTGGTGTTCTCAGTTCTTGGTTCTGGCCCTTTAAGCCAATGCAGGGCACTGTGGTGACCTCACGGAGGCGAGGGCTTGAACTGCAGGCCACAGGGCTCATTTAAAGCCATCTGATACATCTAGAATCTCCACTTGGGAGCCCAGCCTCCCTGTGAGTTCCAGGCTGCCCAGAGCGTAGCCTTCAGCTACCATGCGCCTGGGCACAGGGGCATTCCCAGAAGACAACAGCAAGGGTGAGGACTTGGAGGGGGCAGAGCTCCGAAGCACATCTAGAAATTGTGAGGAGTCCCTTCCATTTGGTATCAGCCTCTGTGGCGTGTGCAGAAGTATCGGAGGTGGGCAATGACTCCAGGTATATTTTATGGCTCATTTTAAATAGAAAGATGAGATGTGCCAACAGGTAATTCAATCGCTGCAAATGAAAAGAGATGGGATGGCGGCCGAGCCTTCTCATTATTCTTCCAAATAATGCAGAGGAATGGGATTTTCACTTGACTCCCTTCCAGAGCCTGTGCTCTGTTCTAAGCAGGGAGATTAATGCCCTGGTTTATGAGAGCCATCTTTTCCTTCTCGAATGTGGGAAATGATCCCTTCCTACATCTGCCTCGGAGACGCACCCTGGCAAGGGTGTCTGGCCATCTGCTTTCTCCTAAGCTGGCGGGGCTGCTCCTTGAACCTTAGGCCAGGTCCGGGCCTCTCTCCTGCTAAAGCCCTGAGGAGACAGGCTCATGAGAGGCAGGATCGTACCTGCCTGTGCATTCAATTAGTTCCTGCCTGCCATCCCTAACCCATTCAATTAGATGCCTTTTAAGAAATCAATTAAATAATCAATTAAAGCAACTGAAATAATTGCACGCACAAAGAAGCTAGTGAAATGCATATTGAAACCAGGCCATCAAGGGCAGAAGTGACCTATTTGGGAAAAGACAATTCAGTTCTTGTAGAAAAAAGGAAACCGGAGGTATTGGCCGGTGCCTACGGGGAAACTGAAAACTGTAGAAAACAATAGGGCGATGCACATCCTATCAGGAAGGCACGGCTTTGGCTTAGATACTGTTGGTATGAAAAAACAGGCCAGACTTTCTGGGGCGGAGGCCTGGTGTTCTCAGTTCTTGGTTCTGGCCCTTTAAGCCAATGCAGGGCACTGTGGTGACCTCACGGAGGCGAGGGCTTGAACTGCAGGCCACAGGGCTCATTTAAAGCCATCTGATACATCTAGAATCTCCACTTGGGAGCCCAGCCTCCCTGTGAGTTCCAGGCTGCCCAGAGCGTAGCCTTCAGCTACCATGCTTCTGTTCATTGTCTGTGGTTCTAAGCTCTGGGCCAGTGGGGGTGTAGGTGAGCCTTGGGAGATAGGTTTTGGTCTTTTTTTTAACAACAAAAATTATTTTATTTTTTGTCAGGGATGGTCTTGGTTGCTGCATACGGGCTTTCTCTAGTTGCAGCGAGTCAGGGCTACTCTCCGTTGTGGTGTGCAGGCTTCTCGTTGTGGCATCTCTTGTTGCAGAGCATGGGCGCTAGGGAGCCCCTGATACTAGCGTCTGACCTGAGTTGATATGGCGGAGTCTACTAAAGAATGTTTGCTGGTAGTTGTGGCTCCCGGGCTCTAGAGCACAGGCTTCGTAGTTGTGGTGCAGGGGCTGAGTTGCCCCATGGCATGCGGGGTCATCCCACTCCCGGGATTGAACAGGTGTCCCTTGCATTGAAAGGCAGATTCTTAACCCTTGGACCGCCAGGGAAGCCCAGGAGAGAGATTTTATGTCCATGTTGTGTTTCAGGGCTGAACCGGTCCTCTCGCGGATCCAGGAGAACCGGAAGCGGGTGATCCTCCCCTCCATCGACAACATCAAGCAGGACACCTTTGAGGTGCAGCGGTATGAGAACTCGGCCCACGGGTACAGCTGGGAGCTGTGGTGCATGTACATCAATCCCCCGAAAGACTGGTGGGATGCCGGAGACCCCTCGCTCCCCATCAGGTCTGTGCCAAGCGCTGCTCTGGTGGCCTTTGAGTCCCCAGATCCAGGCAAGGGAGGGAATGAGGGAGGCTGGGAGGGACCAGCTGGGGATGGAGCTGCATGGTGGGAAATAGTTGCTTTTAGAATTTGGGAGTTCTTCCCACCGAAGTTTTCTTGCTGAGAGAGGACACTGCATTTTGCTTCTTTTTGCAAAAAAGCCTTTCCACCTCAGCTTATCAAACAGCAGTCCTGAAGGATGGCAATTAATAGGACGGCTCACCCTTTATGATTCCTCCTCATATCTGTTGAGCTGTGTTCAGGAGCTTTTAAGTATGAAGTTGGAAAGGTGTTCATTCCTGGGCTTTTTCATACTTGGATGTTTTACAATTGCTGTGATGCAGGAACTTGTAGGAAAGGACATTATTTGTGGCCCACATTATTTGTGTGCCCAGGGCCTCTGGGCAGCTGGGTAGTACCTTTGCCCCAGGCCCTACCCAGCTTCCATGGAGGTGAGGAGATAGGTCCTCATGATGGACCAGTTGGGAAGCTCAAATGTAAAGGACAGTGAATGAAGTTGGTGGATTTTGATGTCATAGTTATTTCCTGTGGTTGCTATAAGAAACGAACATGAATTTACTGGCTTAAAGCAGAGGTCTCCAATCTTTTTGGCACCAGGGACTGGTTTTGTGAAAGAGAGTTTTTCCAGGGACCAGGGGTGGGGGTTGGTTTCAGGATGATTCAAGCCCGTTACATTTGTTGTGCATTTTATTTCTATAATGATTGCATCGTGATATATAATGAATGGACTTCCCTGGGGGCTCAGGGAAGAATCTGTGTAGAGAGTGTGTGTGCAGTACAGGAGACCTGGGTTAGATCCCCAGATCAGGAAGACCCCTTGGAGAAAGGAATGGCTATCCACTGCTGTATTCTTGCCTGGAGAATTCCATGAACAGAGGAGCCTGGTGGGCTACAGTCCTTGGGGTCACAAAGAGTCGGACACAAATGAGTGATTGACGCTTTCACTTTCATATAATGAAGTAATTATACAATTCACCACAATGCAGAGTCACATCATTAGGTGTCACCGGAGACCCCTCGCTCCCCATCAGGTCTGTGCCAAGCGCTGCTCTGGTGGCCTTTGAGTCCCCAGATCCAGGCAAGGGAGGGAATGAGGGAGGCTGGGAGGGACCAGCTGGGGATGGAGCTGCATGGTGGGAAATAGTTGCTTTTAGAATTTGGGAGTTCTTCCCACCGAAGTTTTCTTGCTGAGAGAGGACACTGCATTTTGCTTCTTTTTGCAAAAAAGCCTTTCCACCTCAGCTTATCAAACAGCAGTCCTGAAGGATGGCAATTAATAGGACGGCTCACCCTTTATGATTCCTCCTCATATCTGTTGAGCTGTGTTCAGGAGCTTTTAAGTATGAAGTTGGAAAGGTGTTCATTCCTGGGCTTTTTCATACTTGGATGTTTTACAATTGCTGTGATGCAGGAACTTGTAGGAAAGGACATTATTTGTGGCCCACATTATTTGTGTGCCCAGGGCCTCTGGGCAGCTGGGTAGTACCTTTGCCCCAGGCCCTACCCAGCTTCCATGGAGGTGAGGAGATAGGTCCTCATGATGGACCAGTTGGGAAGCTCAAATGTAAAGGACAGTGAATGAAGTTGGTGGATTTTGATGTCATAGTTATTTCCTGTGGTTGCTATAAGAAACGAACATGAATTTACTGGCTTAAAGCAGAGGTCTCCAATCTTTTTGGCACCAGGGACTGGTTTTGTGAAAGAGAGTTTTTCCAGGGACCAGGGGTGGGGGTTGGTTTCAGGATGATTCAAGCCCGTTACATTTGTTGTGCATTTTATTTCTATAATGATTGCATCGTGATATATAATGAATGGACTTCCCTGGGGGCTCAGGGAAGAATCTGTGTAGAGAGTGTGTGTGCAGTACAGGAGACCTGGGTTAGATCCCCAGATCAGGAAGACCCCTTGGAGAAAGGAATGGCTATCCACTGCTGTATTCTTGCCTGGAGAATTCCATGAACAGAGGAGCCTGGTGGGCTACAGTCCTTGGGGTCACAAAGAGTCGGACACAAATGAGTGATTGACGCTTTCACTTTCATATAATGAAGTAATTATACAATTCACCACAATGCAGAGTCACATCATTAGGTGTCAGGTTCTCATAAGAGGCACACAATCTAGATCCCTCACATGCGCAGTCCACGGAAGGGTTCAGGCTCCCATGAGAATCTAATGCCGTCTCTGATCTGACAGGTGAGCGATGGGGGAGTGACTGTAAACACAGGTGAAGCTTCACTCACTCGACCGCCCACTGCTCACTTCCTGCTGTGCCCCAGGTTCCTAGCAGGCCACAGACCTGTAACAGTTCATGGCCCAGGGATTGGGGACCACTGGCTTAAAGCACAGAAATGTGTTCTCTTATATCTTAAGGGCACTGCAGTAATTTTCAGTGAGTCTTACAGAGCTAAACCCAAGGTGCCTGCAGCTGGGTTCTTCTGGAGACTGGAGGGAGAATCCTTGCCTTTTCCAGCTTCTAAAGGCTCTTCTCCTTCCTTGGCTCATGGCTGCTGCATCCCTTTCTCCCCCTGCTTCATCACGTGGCCGCCTTCTTCACTTGACTTTCCTGACTTCCTCACATAAGGGCCTCTGTGATGATATTTGGGGTCAATGTAAATAACCCATGATAGTTTCCCTCTTCTTGAGATTCTGTTGCTTAGTCATATCTGTGAAGTTCTTTTTTTCCCGTATCAGGTAGCATTGGTATGTTCCAGAGTTAGAATGTGGATTTCGGGGTGGAGAAGGGAGCAGGTATTGTTCAGCCCCAAATGCTCTATTGTTCATCCACGAGTGCTTTGATTTTCAAACAAGATGCTACCCGAATGATGACTCAGTATTTCCTGTGGTTTCTACATGAGGGTTGAAACTGACTTAGTATCTTCAAGGTTCTAAGTTTGAAGAGGTGGAAAGGGCTGTCCTATTACAACCGTGCCCTTGCTTTATGTCTGTGTTTGTGGGTATAAAGGAACAGTGGTGGAATAGGAGCAAGGACTTTTTGCAAGGATCCATGAGGTTCTTTCTTACTTTATAAAATTTTGGTAAACTAGAGTATGATTTTTGAGATGAACAGACCCACCCCTGTCCATGTTCTCTTATTTTCTGGCACAAATTGAAAGCTGACAGATTGCATTAGAGTAGAGCTACCCATGAGCAAATTTTATGCAACAGAGAAAGTAACCTTTGGGGATAATAGCTTGCTCAGCTGGGTATGTCTCGTGGCTCAGTTCTCACCCCAGCCTAGATGTACAGTGGCTTTGTATACTGCTGCAGGGCTGCACTCTCGGATTTCTGCAAACAGTACTGTAGGCTCATCACTAAGGTAATATCTGAGAACCAAAGTATAGCCTTAGGGGATATTTAAAATTGAATGGGTGAAATATCCTTTCACACCCCTTAGGATGACTACCATATTTCTTAAAAAGGTAATCACAAGGGTTGACAAGAATGTGGAGAAGTTGGAATCGTTGAGTATTGCTGGTGGAGAGATGAAAAGATACAGCTGCTCTGGAAAAGAGAATAATAATTCTTAAAAAATTAAAAGTTGACTTACTGTATGGTCCAGCAGTTCTGCTTATGGATGTATACTCCAAAAGAGTTGAAAGCTGGATCTCAAAGCAACGTTTGTACACACATGTTCATAGCAGTACTTGTTCACAGTCACCCAAAAGTGGAAATAGCCTAAATGTCCATCCACAGATAAACGGATAAACAAAGTGTGATATGTACATATAATGAAGTATTATTCAGGTTTTTAAAAAAAGAAAGAGGACTTCCCTGGTGGTATAGGGAACGGGAATCCACCTGCCAATGAAGGGGACATGAGTTCGTTCCCTGGCCTGGGATGATACCACATACTAAGGAGCATCTAAAGCCCGTGGGCCACAAGAATTGAGCCAGTGCTCTAGGGCTGCAATTACTGAAGAACCCGAGAGCCCATGCTCCTCCACAAGAGAAGCCACCACAATGAGAAGCCCACACGCCGCAACTAGAGAAAATCCATTTACAGCAGGGAAGATACAGCACAAGCGAAAATAAATTGATGAATAAGTGACGTTTTTAAAAAAGGGAAAGAAGGAACTTTTGACTCATGTTATTCTAAAACATGGATGAGCCTTAAGAACATTATGCTAAGTGAAATAAACCAGTCGTAGAAAGATAGACTCTGTGATTCCACTCCTACAAAGTACCTAGAATAGCCAAATTCAGAGACAGGGAGTAGAAGGGTGCTTTCCAGGGGTTGGGGAGAAGCGGGGAACAGGGACGTGTTGCTTAGTGGGTGTAGAGTTTTGGTTTTGCAAGGTGAAAAGAGTTCTGAAAACAGCACGATCCTGCAAATGTATTTAACACTGCTGAACTGTACACATAAAAATGGTTAAGACAGTGCATTTGATGTTATGTGTATGGTACCACAATTACAAAGAAAAATAAAGGGCATGCTTAAAGACTCCAGGGTCTTCAGTTCTTAATGAGATAGGGTTCAGGCAATATGCTGATGGTGAGTTTCATATTTTTGGCCATGCTCTATTTTCTTCCTGGCACACAGGGAGGCCAACCTCTAGCCATGACAGATAAGGGAATGAAAGTGTGATGGTGGAAAAGAAATGGATACCATGCAGTGCTTTGGGCTTTCCAGGTGGCTCAGTAGTAAAGAACCTGCCTGCCAAGGCAGGAGATGCAGGAGACTTGGCTTTGATTGCTGAGTTGAGGAGGTTCCCTGGGGGAGCAAAAGACAGCCCGTTCCAGATTTTTTGCTGGGAAAACTCCATGAATAGAGGAGCCTGGTGGGCTACTGTCCATAGGGTCAAAAAAGAATCAGACATGACTGAGCGGCTGGGCACACACAAGTACTTTGGAATGCCCGGAACATACAGCTATCCCTACATATGTGAGGCACTAAGCAAAAATTGAGCTTGTATTTTATGTAACATTAAGATGATTAATATGCATTTTAAAAAGACTCAAGAAAATGGAGTCATGATCATGAGTCATTAACAGGACATGAATCTCTGATGTACACAAGAGAATCAAATACTAATGATTTCTTTCTAATGTACAATAACTTACAAAATGCTTAATTTGTTAATAGTTGATGGAGATATTTAATTGAAGGAAGGACTTTTTATGGCCCTTTTGATGTTATTAAGCAGATACAATACTCTTTCTTAAATGTCAGGATGTGATGGTTTTCCCTTCTTCTTGTGATCTTAGTGTTTTTATAGTAATGGTTTTGTTCTGGTAAAGGATGGGGTGAGGAGAACTTATTCACCATCCAAATGACACTAGATTGGATGAATCTTTAACTACTGAATCTTCCCAGTAGGCAACACAAATATAGGCAATGCTGCCTTGAAGGGATTTATATTCTTTCTGTTTTACTACCTTTTCTCTTTCTTTGTATGTCTTTTTTTTTCTACCTGTTTGGTAAACAGGGCCAAAAAACAAAATACAGAAAAAGCACTGCTAGATATTCAACCCAGTTCTCCCAAAGGAAGATCGTCTGTTTATCATTCCTTACTCACTCCTAGTCTATATGTGCTTTATGAAGCCAGGCCTGTGGCTTTTTGGTTGTAAGCCCAAAAGGGGGAAGATACTCTTTATGGTAGGGTTCAGGCAATATGCTGATGGTGAGTTTCATATTTTTGGCACACCCAAGGAGGCCAACCTCTAGCCATGACAGATAAGGGAATGAAAGTGTGATGGTGGAAAAGAAATGGATACCATGCAGTGCTTTGGGCTTTCCAGGTGGCTCAGTAGTAAAGAACCTGCCTGCCAAGGCAGGAGATGCAGGAGACTTGGCTTTGATTGCTGAGTTGAGGAGGTTCCCTGGGGGAGCAAAAGACAGCCCGTTCCAGATTTTTTGCTGGGAAAACTCCATGAATAGAGGAGCCTGGTGGGCTACTGTCCATAGGGTCAAAAAAGAATCAGACATGACTGAGCGGCTGGGCACACACAAGTACTTTGGAATGCCCGGAACATACAGCTATCCCTACATATGTGAGGCACTAAGCAAAAATTGAGCTTGTATTTTATGTAACATTAAGATGATTAATATGCTTTTTAAAAAAGACTCAAGAAAATGGAGTCATGATCATGAGTCATTAACAGGACATGAATCTCTGATGTACACAAGAGAATCAAATACTAATGATTTCTTTCTAATGTACAATAACTTACAAAATGCTTAATTTGTTAATAGTTGATGGAGATATTTAATTGAAGGAAGGACTTTTTATGGCCCTTTTGATGTTATTAAGCAGATACAATACTCTTTCTTAAATGTCAGGATGTGATGGTTTTCCCTTCTTCTTGTGATCTTAGTGTTTTTATAGTAATGGTTTTGTTCTGGTAAAGGATGGGGTGAGGAGAACTTATTCACCATCCAAATGACACTAGATTGGATGAATCTTTAACTACTGAATCTTCCCAGTAGGCAACACAAATATAGGCAATGCTGCCTTGAAGGGATTTATATTCTTTCTGTTTTACTACCTTTTCTCTTTCTTTGTATGTCTTTTTTTTTCTACCTGTTTGGTAAACAGGGCCAAAAAACAAAATACAGAAAAAGCACTGCTAGATATTCAACCCAGTTCTCCCAAAGGAAGATCGTCTGTTTATCATTCCTTACTCACTCCTAGTCTATATGTGCTTTATGAAGCCAGGCCTGTGGCTTTTTGGTTGTAACCCCAGTGAGTAATACGTACTTAGCACTTAGCAGGGATGCTGAAAATATTTATTGGATGAATGACTGGATGAGTGATGGATCCACATCCTTTCCAGCTCCCATATCTCGTTTCTAGGATTCACACGTCTTTGTCCTAAACAAGAGAGAAGGGGCTACTTCCACCCAGGGTCCCTACCCCTCAGTCAGTTTCTCCTTTCTTAGCATGAGTCAAGCACCAGTGAGGATGTCTCTCCACTGCCAGGATTGCTGACTACTGGGTTTGGGGTCAGATGGTAGGGCGCCACCCTCTCCCCTCAGGGAGGGAGATTCAGGCTACAGCTCACTCCAGAGAATCTCTCCATACACATCGCTCTCCCAGACTCCACTTACTTATACTCGTTTGTCAGCTAGCTGGTTTTTGGTTATCTGCTTTGGACTTCTGTTGCATGATCTCTTTCAAGACAGCATCTATTGCCTGAACATCTTCAGCCCCAACATGGACATCCTTAGTCCCATTTTAGCACAGTGCAGATGGCCGGCCAAGAGAGGGGGGTCTGAGGACTCAGAATGGAGGAGGGGGTGCAGATTGGGAAAGAAGGACCCTGAAGAGGGTGTAGGGGGAAGGGTCAAGGACCTGAATAGCAGTTGGGTCTTGAAGAGCAGGAAGAGAGAGCTTATGCTGTGTGACCCACATTTTCTTTATGGATTAACAGATGAAATCATTGCAAAGAGTAAAAGGTAGATCTTGAATTAGGGGCTACAGAAAAAAATGAGAAATAAAAGTGTCTGAGGTGGATGCACCTAGAGCCTTCTATAACAGAGGGAAACTCAGAAAGAGAAACACATGCATCATGTATTAACACATCTATATGGAATCCAGAAAAATGGTGCTGATGAACCTATTTGTAGGACAGGCATAGAGGCACAGACGTAGAGAATGGGCTTGTGGATACAGTGGGGGAAAGGAAGGGTGGAACAAATTAAGAGAGTAACATTGAAACATATACATTACCACAGGTAAAATAGCCAAGCTGCCATATAGCACAGGGAGCTTAGCTTGGGTCTCTGTGATGACCTAGAGGGTTGGGATTGGGGGATGGGAGGTTCAAGAGGGAAGAGATATATGTATGTGAAGTAGGAAAGTGTCAGTCGCTCAGTGGTGTCTGATTCTTTGCCACTCCATGGATGGTAGTCCCCCAGGCTCCTCTGTCCATGGGATTCTCCAGGCAAGAATACTGGAGTGGGTAAACCATTCCCTTCTCTAGGGGATCTTCCCAACCCAGGGATCGAACCTGGGTCTCCTGCATTTCAGGCAGATTGTGTACCGTTTGAGTCACCCAGGAAGCCTGGATATATGTATCCTGATGGCTGTGATTCACATAGTTGTACGATAGAAACTAACACAGCATTGTGAGGCAATTATACTCCGATTAAAAATAAATTAAAACATAAAGTCTGGAATAATTGCTAAGTGAAATAAGAATGAGTGAGCTGAGCAGGAACCCAAAAACTAATTGATGGCTGCTTTGGGGACCCAGAAATGTAAAATCAATAGATTTTCCATGATGATTTCTTGACAAAAACCGACAATGAACTCCACTGTGCTTTAATGCCAACTTAAATTGTAGTGCTCATTGCATTATGTCCATATATATGAAAAATAGTAGCAGAGATAAGGAAGAAGGGTAAAATATCTTTAGCCTGAAGGCACCATGAATGCATGGGCACCTGCCTTAGCTCAGCCGCCTTCAGAGGTCTGGGAACCGCTGATCTTCACAGTTCTTCGCAGCTGTAAAATCTCATGACATTGACCACGGGAGGGAAGGGTCTGTGGAGTAATCAGAGATGGGATGTTTTACAGCACGTTGCTTTCAGGGCACCGACTGCAGCTGAGTCAGGCATCTTCTGGACGTGCCAGCAGTGCCCGCCGGCTCTGTGTTAGGTGACCCTGTAATTAGTGACATTCCTCATTAATAACTAATTTGAGCTGATGAGTAACAATTAGCAATCCTTAATCGAACATATAATTTGATAATAAATTATAAAGTACAGGAGCCACAAGAGCCTGTGAGACTCTGGGAGTTGAAAGGGCTGTCTCCTGGATATCTATAGTTGCTGGAATCTCGAATTCGGTGGACAGATGTATGTACTAGGAGAAGGTTCATTTTTTCCTCTAGGGGAAAAATGACTGCCTTACAGGGAGGAAATCTTTAAGTGAAGAACCAGATTTTCTTAGACTTGGAAATAGAGCTGTCGTCCCTGTGCTTCGAATGTATTTTAGAAACCAGCTGTGTGCTCAGCTGTGTGGTAGGAACTTCCGAGAGTTGGGGGGTCATATTGATAAATTACACAATCCTCTTAGGGACGTTCCTGGGCTAGTTGGAGACACAGGGCTCAAGTGTGCATAATCACACGTTAGCGCAGGTAAATGTGGATTTGTAGAAGGGAAACCTTTGTGAATGGAGTGGCTTTGTGTGGGTGCGCGCGTGTGTGTGCTCAGTTGTGTCTAAGCTTTGGGAACCCCGTGGGCTGTAGCCTGCCAGGCTCCTCTGTCCATGGGATTTTCCAGGCAAGAATCCCAGAGTGGATTGTGGATTGTCATTTCCTCCTTCAGGGGATCTTCTCAACCCAGGGATCCAACACGCATCTCTTGCATCTCCTGCATTGGCAGGCAGACTCTTTACCACCTGGAGTGGCTGCGAAAGCTTGTAAAAAACCAGCAGTAGCATGGGAATTTCCTATGGGTGAGGCATTTTTCTTTTGCTTTACACAATACAAATCCATGTACACCTCATTCTAGCCCTATACGATAAGTATTCTCATTATCCCCATTTCACAGGTATGGCTGCTGAGACACATGGGCAGCACTTTATCCAAGGTCACACATTCAGTAAGAGATGAAGCTGGGACTTGGATCCAGTGGGTCCAGAGTTTATGCCCTTCCCCAACATGCTCTTTCTCCTAGAAAGAGAGTGACTTGCTGGGTCTTGCAATCTGCAGGGGATTTTCACTGGCAAAGTATAGGGGAGATGATATAATTAGAGGTATAGTAGTGAAAATGAAGGTGTTTGGGGTCTCCATGACCACCCTCACATTTGATGATCTTCTAGAAGGATCCATATCACTCAGAAAAGGTGTTTTTGGACATAAATTATAAAGTACAGGAGCCACAAGAGCCTGTGAGACTCTGGGAGTTGAAAGGGCTGTCTCCTGGATATCTATAGTTGCTGGAATCTCGAATTCGGTGGGCAGATGTATGTACTAGGAGAAGGTTCATTTTTCCTCTAGGGAAAATGACTGCCTTACAGGGAGGAAATCTTTAAGTGAAGAACCAGATTTTCTTAGACTTGGAAATAGAGCTGTCGTCCCTGTGCTTGAATGTATTTTAGAAACCAGCTGTGTGCTCAGCTGTGTGGTAGGAACTTCCGAGAGTTGGGGGGTCATATTGATAAATTACACAATCCTCTTAGGGACGTTCCTGGGCTAGTTGGAGACACAGGGCTCAAGTGTGCATAATCACACGTTAGCGCAGGTAAATGTGGATTTGTAGAAGGGAAACCTTTGTGAATGGAGTGGCTTTGTGTGGGTGCGCGCGTGTGTGTGCTCAGTTGTGTCTAAGCTTTGGGAACCCGTGGGCTGTAGCCTGCCAGGCTCCTCTGTCCATGGGATTTTCCAGGCAAGAATCCCAGAGTGGATTGTGGATTGTCATTTCCTCCTTCAGGGGATCTTCTCAACCCAGGGATCCAACACGCATCTCTTGCATCTCCTGCATTGGCAGGCAGACTCTTTACCACCTGGAGTGGCTGCGAAAGCTTGTAAAAAACCAGCAGTAGCATGGGAATTTCCTATGGGTGAGGCATTTTTCTTTTGCTTTACACAATACAAATCCATGTACACCTCATTCTAGCCCTATACGATAAGTATTCTCATTATCCCCATTTCACAGGTATGGCTGCTGAGACACATGGGCAGCACTTTATCCAAGGTCACACATTCAGTAAGAGATGAAGCTGGGACTTGGATCCAGTGGGTCCAGAGTTTATGCCCTTCCCCAACATGCTCTTTCTCCTAGAAAGAGAGTGACTTGCTGGGTCTTGCAATCTGCAGGGGATTTTCACTGGCAAAGTATAGGGGAGATGATATAATTAGAGGTATAGTAGTGAAAATGAAGGTGTTTGGGGTCTCCATGACCACCCTCACATTTGATGATCTTCTAGAAGGATCCATATCACTCAGAAAAGCTGTTCTACTCGTGGCTATTGACTAACCAGTAAGGGGATACAGATTAGAATCAGCAAAGGTGAAAAAAACATAGGGCCGAGTCCAGGAGAAACCAAGCATGTGCTTCTGGTTGTCTTGTCCCTGTGGAGGTGCACGGACAGTGCTTTAGTCTCCTAGAAATGACACGTAACAACACATAACATGAGGTGTTGTCAACCACGGAAGCTCGTTGGAGCCTTGATATTCCTAGTTTTGATTGTGAGACTGTCCTGTAGACATGGAGCACCCATGGGACTGACCTTGGCTACTCAATCTGCATTCTTCCCCACCTCACTCCACAGAGGTTAAGCTAATAGAGCATGACCCAGGGCCCCAAAGGCACCCTTACTGGGCAGGCTATTCCAAGAGTTTAGTAGTTGTCTTCCGGGAGCCTGGCAAGAGTCAGTTCTTTCTTTGGATTGTGCAGGCTTAGGGCAACTCAAGTACATTGCGTTAACCCTCTACTGACAGCACAGCAAAGAAGAGGTGTTGAGGGTCTGGAGACAAAGGTATAGAATGTGAATTAAAACATGGAGGGGGAAAAAGTAGAGGGAAGATGGAAGACTGAGTGACTTGAAATAGGAGGTCCACTTTATGGAGAACCGCCAAAGAGGAGTCTGAGCTCCATCCGCTGATCCAGTGAGCTGAAATGAAAATGAATGAAAAGCTAATCGAGAGAAATAAAAAGTATGTTGGTGGTGGCCTAAGTCTAGGAGAGGGGAGAAGAATGATTGTTAATGAGAACAGGGTTTGGAGGGCATGCTGAAAATGTTCTAAAATTGATTTTGGTGATGATTTCACAATTCTGTGAACATTACCAGAATCTATTGAATGGTAAGCTTAGATAAATGGATTGTATGAAATGTGAATTCTACCTTAGATGCTGGAGGCCATCAACAGATAGCAAATGGTCAATCTTAAAAGATGAGAACGACAGTCAGGTAAAGTATAGGGGAGATGATATAATTAGAGGTATAGTAGTGAAAATGAAGGTGTTTGGGGTCTCCATGACCACCCTCACATTTGATGATCTTCTAGAAGGATCCATATCACTCAGAAAAGCTGTTCTACTCGTGGCTATTGACTAACCAGTAAGGGGATACAGATTAGAATCAGCAAAGGTGAAAAAAACATAGGGCCGAGTCCAGGAGAAACCAAGCATGTGCTTCTGGTTGTCTTGTCCCTGTGGAGGTGCACGGACAGTGCTTTAGTCTCCTAGAAATGACACGTAACAACACATAACATGAGGTGTTGTCAACCACGGAAGCTCGTTGGAGCCTTGATATTCCTAGTTTTGATTGTGAGACTGTCCTGTAGACATGGAGCACCCATGGGACTGACCTTGGCTACTCAATCTGCATTCTTCCCCACCTCACTCCACAGAGGTTAAGCTAATAGAGCATGACCCAGGGCCCCAAAGGCACCCTTACTGGGCAGGCTATTCCAAGAGTTTAGTAGTTGTCTTCCGGGAGCCTGGCAAGAGTCAGTTCTTTCTTTGGATTGTGCAGGCTTAGGGCAACTCAAGTACATTGCGTTAACCCTCTACTGACAGCACAGCAAAGAAGAGGTGTTGAGGGTCTGGAGACAAAGGTATAGAATGTGAATTAAAACATGGAGGGGGAAAAAGTAGAGGGAAGATGGAAGACTGAGTGACTTGAAATAGGAGGTCCACTTTATGGAGAACCGCCAAAGAGGAGTCTGAGCTCCATCCGCTGATCCAGTGAGCTGAAATGAAAATGAATGAAAAGCTAATCGAGAGAAATAAAAAGTATGTTGGTGGTGGCCTAAGTCTAGGAGAGGGGAGAAGAATGATTGTTAATGAGAACAGGGTTTGGAGGGCATGCTGAAAATGTTCTAAAATTGATTTTGGTGATGATTTCACAATTCTGTGAACATTACCAGAATCTATTGAATGGTAAGCTTAGATAAATGGATTGTATGAAATGTGAATTCTACCTTAGATGCTGGAGGCCATCAACAGATAGCAAATGGTCAATCTTAAAAGATGAGAACGACAGTCAGGTGTTAATTCTTGGCTCAGAGTCTTGTGTGGTGCCCCCTCTGGTTAGGAGGTGGCATTACAACACAGAGAACACAAGGCCATCAAATTGGGGTCCAATCCCAGAGCAGCAGCCGTTGTCATGGGTGACTCCCAAGCAGAAATTTTGTAAATAATAAGCCATGGAGCATCCTGGGTAGAAGTTGAGTATCTCTCAGAAACAAGCCTACTGTTACTGTTGACCTACATGGACAGTGTATATGATGCTGGCAGAGTGCAGTACCTTTGTGGATAAAGGACAGGGTTTGAAGACCGCAGTGGTCAGGACTTCTATTTGGGTCTAGGGAAGGAGTGTCAGAAAAGGAGTATAGCTCAGGGGCCAAGGGAAGCCTGTCACAATTCAGGAAGAGAAAAATCATGGTAGAATAGCTAGCCATCCTCTACCTTCTTTTCCTTTCCCCCACCTTGTTCCAAAGGATAGGAACGACTTGCTTGATTTGCCACCAACAGGGTTTGTGTCATTAGGCAGATCACTCACCATCTGCATAAATGAACCTTTAATTTTCTTATCCATGAAACCTACCCAGCATTTGAGTGTATGTTGTGCCAATAATGGAAAATTTTCATAACAAAGCTCTCAGTCCCCCAGATGAAAAGCTCTAATTGTAAACTCTCTGAGTTTATGGTGTGAGGTGTTGTAGATAATTAAATGTTTCGGTTAATAGAGTTCTACTGTAGATGCGAGACATGGGGAAATTTACAGCTAAAAACCCTCTACAGAATGCTACATGCCTTCTTCAACGGACAGTCCTGGAGGAGCCCTGTTGATAGGAGGCGTTGGTTCCGTCAGTGCTGCTCAACTGTGGGGTTTCATGTTCCTCTAGAAGAAACATCGTTATAAAATGGTACCTGGGGAACTTCCTGTGACTGTGTTTCTGTTTTGCAAATAAGATCATTTCTACCATTTTTTAAGATTCCGTATATAAATAATATTGTATATCTGTCTTTGACTTAATGTACTCAATATGATCATCTGTAGGTCCATCCATACCACTGTAAATGATATTGCTTTATTCTTTTTTAATAGTAGTCCACTATATATATGTATCAGATCTTCTTTATCCATTCACCTGTCAGTAGACATTTTTTTTTAACATTCATTATTTTTTTAATTTTTATTTTACTTTTTACTTTTACAGTTTTGTTGTTTACAGATACGTATGATCCCAGATTAGTCATATGTATATCCCCCCCTCTCACCCCTCCAGGCCGTCGCACAGCACCCCTGCAGGATCCCCTTTACTCACAGCGTAATGACAATAGCTACTTTTTTCACATATGATCGTATAGATTTTCATGCTACTTTCTTTACGCCTCCAACCACTGTTCATTCCCCACTATGTCCATATGTCTGTCAGTAGACATTTAGATTGCTTCCATGTCCTAGCTATTGTAATCAGTGCTGCAGTGAACATGGAGGGGGTGTATTTTTTGAATTATGTTTTCCTCTGGATACATGCTCAGGAGTGGGATCGCTGGATCATATGGTAGCTCTGTTTTTAGTTTTTTAAGGAACCTCCATATTGTCCTCCATAGTGGCTTGCACCCATTTACATTCCCACCAACAGTGTAAAAGGGTCCCCTTTTAAGGAGAGACATTTTTTAATGCCATGGTGATTTGCACAGGAAAATAAAGGGCCTGCATTTCCCAAGTCAGTCCCTTGAGGAAGGCTGTTCATTATAAAATGAACTACACTTTGGCGATGGTGAACACACTGCTTTGGGGAAATTAATGGTATATCTTGACATCACCTCTGTACCTTCAACATCAGCCTGAGTAGATCAGTTTGTCTTTCTGCATAAAACACTGATAGCACTGGTAGACACTTTTCCTTTGGAAGCAGAATTCCCAGGCAGTGCCTTGGAGTAAGAGCGGAGCTCATAGGGTAACCATTCCTGGCCTGACAAGCGTCATCTTGCCTCCATCAGCCAATGGGTGTCGGGACAGCTCACCGCAGCCACACAGATGAATCTGAATAAACGTGGGGAGGTTTTCCTCTTCACCACAGAGAGGTTCAGTGTGGTGGGCTGCCAAGAACCGGTGATTTTCACTTTAAGGATTTTTAAAATGAAAGACACTTTCTGTCTGGTTTAAGGGTTATATGCCTGGTTCCTGAGTTATTCCTGGACATGAGTGGGGAACAGCAGGACCAATGGTTTTAGCAAATTGATCTGATAGGGGAAGAACAGTAAGAGTCAGATTTTTCTTTGGTTGGAGCTGGGTGGGGTGTGATTTCAGGTGGGTTGTGAGGGGTGGAACTCCAGCCTTTAATTCTAATAGCCTTAATTCCCCCTTTCTTTTCTTTTCTTTTTTTTTTTAACTTCATTCCATGAGCTCATTTTCAACCATCTTTATTCTTTAGCATGTGTGGGCCTCCCATTGCAGTGGCCTCCCTTGCTGCAGAGCACTGGATTTGGACACATGCACTCCAGAGCACTGACTCACAATTGGACACACCAGCCCAGCCACTGTGCAGCACACGTGGGATCCTCCCAGGCCAGGGATCAGACCAGTGCCTCTTGCACTGCAGGGCGGACTCTTCACCCACTGGACCACCAGGGAAGCCCTTAATCTCCCCTTTCTGATGATTCCAGAAGGTGCTATCTTCTGGGCTTTTTCTTTAATTCAATTTATTTATTTATTATTGCTTTGGTAGCCCTGGGTTTTCATGGTGGTGCTTGGACTTCTCACTATGATGGCTTCTCTTGTTGCAGAGCAGGGCTCTAGCGTGCATGGACTTCCCCGTCCATTTTTCACCTCTCTTTTATGGGAATTCAGTTGCAGTGCAAGGGTTTAGCCACCCTGAAGCATGTGGGATCTTCCCAGACCAGGATTTGAACCCATGTACCCTGCATTGTCAGGCAGATTCTTAACCACTGGACCACCAAGGTGGTCCTTCTGGGCTCTTTTATATTCCTTCTTTCTCCTGCCCATTCTTCTCATTCCTTTTTTCCACTCCACCCTCAAAGTCCAACAAGTACCTGGAGGAGACTCTCAGATTGAATTCAGAGCAGAAAATACCCATTTCTCCCTTTCTTCTTTGCTGCCCCATGGTTTTCTTTACAGCACAGTTTAGAACTCTTTCTGTATCTCTGGCTCCATCTGGTCCTCGGAGCATAATTAATTAGTGGTTTTTAGGGGAGTCCTTTGGATGAAATAGCCAAGACACAGACTATAATTTGTTCTTAAACCCAAACAGTGGTCCAGGGGTTAAGAATCTGCCTTGCAATACAGAGGACACAGGTTCAATCCCTGATCGGGGAACTAAGATTCCAATGCTGGCGGGTGGGAAGAGGGAAGCCCGGGGCCCCGCCCCCTCCACCAAGCCCCACAGCTAAGACCCAACGCAGCCAAATAAATCAATAGATATTTTAAAAATCTCTTTCTTTAAAAAAAAAAATTCCAGACAGCCTCTTCCATTGACCCAATGGTCAGTAGCACTTGGGAGAGTTTCTGTCCTCCAAGACTGGTTAGTTCCTATCGGGCCTCACCAGTTGGCATAGCCTTTGTAGTCAAGGCTCCACTTGGAGCCCAGACCCTGTGCATGTTCACCTCTCTTTCATGGGAATTCAGGAACACATGACGCATTTCTCTTAAATTGGAGAGAAGGCAAATCTCACCTTTCCAAGCTCAGGAAGTTCATCATAAACCCAATGGCAGAGCTTGTAGCGACTTTTTCCACCAGATAATGAACTGTCAGCAGCCCCGTGTACACAAATGACCATTGGCTGTTAACCTTCCTGGACACAGAGACATTCTTCGTCCTGAGGACCCCGCATCGTTTTGAAAGCTGCAGGAGTTTTTACCCACACTTTCCCAAAGTCGGGAGATTTGGGCTGACACGTTTGCAGTCTCTCTCTGGAGTTTCAGGTCACAGTCCTCACTCTTTTTTTGCTGCCTACGTGGCTCTAAAAATAGCTTCTGCAGCCAAGTACGTAAGAAGTCAGGGGCAATGAATTTCATTTTCTCCAAGAACTTGGGATGCCTGTGTCTTCAACCGCCCTGGTGGGATAGCCTCATAGAAGCAGAGAGGCTGTGCCCAGCTTCCCTTACTGTTTTGAACACTGTTACTACCAGTCCTGGAGGAGGAAGCCCCTTCAAAGCCTTTTGAGAACTGGCTGTGTGGGAGGCCCGGGAAAGCTCACCCTCCCAGGAGGCCCTTTATAGACTTGGCAGGATGCTCAGTATTTTGGAGTCTGACTTCTGTGCATGAAGTTCAATGGACCCCAGGTTCCTAAGAAGTTTAACTTAAAGGTAAAAGGAGAGATGTTCCTTGAGTGTCTTTTATTAACACTGAATTTCTACCTGCAGCAAATGTGGTAGCTGCGGGCAGTTTCCTAAACAGAACTGGCTGGGAGTTGAGCCGTTCCCAGACGCCAGCCATACCTGATGTTTCAGGTGGAGGGAGGGCCTCTGAGAATGGCTCCCAGCAGGTGGCAACTTTTCACTTTCGAGGTCAGCTCACATCTCCAGTCCTAATTCATTTTATCCTAATTCAATCCTTTGGTGTCTATTTATTTATTCATTGGTTCATTCATCATTCATGTTATCAGTATTTGGCCATGGCTCAGTAAAGGTTTCTAGCAAGTTGCTTTTATCTGTACTGAAAAACAAGCCGACAATCACTCTAAATCCAGACATTACTGTTCCTTCCCTTGTATACAACCCCACTCCAGTTCCACACCGGGCATCCTGTCAGTGACCGATGTATGTGATGACGAAAGAGACAGAAGCGAGAAGGCAATGAGGCCACAGAAAGGTGGTGAACGTAAACTTTTCCACCCTGCCTCTGGCACCCTGTCCTGGTTAAATGCTCTGATGTGGAGATGAATGATAAATGATCATGTCTGCTATTAGGTTGTTACAACATTTCTTTAGTTTTAAGTCAGTGTCTTGGAGAAGGAAGAGCAGACTCCTGAATCATTCATTCACTCTCTGGCAAATACTGAGGAAGCCCTTGCTCTTGTGGCTCAGATGATAAAGAATCCACCTGCAATGCAAGAGACCCAGGGTTGATCCCTGGCTTGAAAAGACCCCATGGAGAAGAGAATGGCCACCCACTCCAGTATTCTTGCCTGGAGACTTCCATGGACAAAGGAGCATCGTGGGCTACAGTCCATGGGGATCCACACAGTCTGACATGACTAAGGAACTGACACTTTCGCAACACATCATACGTCGGACTCAGCCAATTCAAACATCAAAGGACAACTGCTGAGTTTGGGTTTCTCACAATAGTGTATTTCTTTGGAAATGCTCAGCCTCTCCTCCATTTCTAACAGGCCAAGGACACTGGCCCATGGCCCGGGGGTTGGAGAGCCCAGCCCTAAATGGCTGAGCAGAAGCCTGAGGGTGTTTCCATGTCTCTCCTTCCCTTGGGCAGTGTCCTTTGCCCTCCTGGCTGCTGTCCCTGGCAGATGCTTGCGGCTGGCCTAACTTGCGATGAGGGCTGTCTGTCTTGGGTCCTTGTAGCCCATACGGACTGCAGACACCTGAGGTTAGGTGCTGTTTCCGTCACCCGTCCCACCGCAGATCCTCTTCTTCCCACCCCCAGCACGGCTCCCATGAGCTTTTGTTCTGATCACGAGGCTGTGGGGTGGCATTCCCGGGTTGGCATGCTCCAGTCCACCAGTATTTCCTGTTCATAGACTGCTGGCTTCCTAAGAACCAGATTCTGACTCTGGCCAGTCTGTACTCAGGATACCAGCTGAGCACTGAGTCCGAGGTTTCTGGAAGTGTCTGTGGTGCCTGCCTGCCCTGGAGTCACACCTCTGAATCCTCCTTCTCTATTGGCCTGCAATGCCCTCACTCTACCCCAAGATGACCTTCGGATTCCTGGTATCCCAGTGGATCGCTGAGCTCTGGTTGTAAATTTCTGGGACACTCGAAGGACTGAACTTTCTCAGGCTACCTCTCTGCCTCTGTGGTTGATATAGAACATTCCTGAACTCCAAATGACTACCTTGACCCTCCCAACCCTAGACTAGCTGTCGCCCCTTGTATATACTCTCATGTTTTTAAGTTGTGAAGGAGGGTGGTCTCATTGATTGAATTTTATGTGACCAGGACATTTATATTCTCCTCTCCCAAACCCTATAGGAGTTTCTTTAAAATAACTGTGCACAGAAGAAAAAAAGCTTAAATCTTGTTATCTCTGAGACTTCCATGGACAAAGGAGCATCGTGGGCTACAGTCCATGGGGATCCACACAGTCTGACATGACTAAGGAACTGACACTTTCGCAACACATCATACGTCGGACTCAGCCAATTCAAACATCAAAGGACAACTGCTGAGTTTGGGTTTCTCACAATAGTGTATTTCTTTGGAAATGCTCAGCCTCTCCTCCATTTCTAACAGGCCAAGGACACTGGCCCATGGCCCGGGGGTTGGAGAGCCCAGCCCTAAATGGCTGAGCAGAAGCCTGAGGGTGTTTCCATGTCTCTCCTTCCCTTGGGCAGTGTCCTTTGCCCTCCTGGCTGCTGTCCCTGGCAGATGCTTGCGGCTGGCCTAACTTGCGATGAGGGCTGTCTGTCTTGGGTCCTTGTAGCCCATACGGACTGCAGACACCTGAGGTTAGGTGCTGTTTCCGTCACCCGTCCCACCGCAGATCCTCTTCTTCCCACGCGCCAGCACGGCTCCCATGAGCTTTTGTTCTGATCACGAGGCTGTGGGGTGGCATTCCCGGGTTGGCATGCTCCAGTCCACCAGTATTTCCTGTTCATAGACTGCTGGCTTCCTAAGAACCAGATTCTGACTCTGGCCAGTCTGTACTCAGGATACCAGCTGAGCACTGAGTCCGAGGTTTCTGGAAGTGTCTGTGGTGCCTGCCTGCCCTGGAGTCACACCTCTGAATCCTCCTTCTCTATTGGCCTGCAATGCCCTCACTCTACCCCAAGATGACCTTCGGATTCCTGGTATCCCAGTGGATCGCTGAGCTCTGGTTGTAAATTTCTGGGACACTCGAAGGACTGAACTTTCTCAGGCTACCTCTCTGCCTCTGTGGTTGATATAGAACATTCCTGAACTCCAAATGACTACCTTGACCCTCCCAACCCTAGACTAGCTGTCGCCCCTTGTATATACTCTCATGTTTTTAAGTTGTGAAGGAGGGTGGTCTCATTGATTGAATTTTATGTGACCAGGACATTTATATTCTCCTCTCCCAAACCCTATAGGAGTTTCTTTAAAATAACTGTGCACAGAAGAAAAAAAAAAAGCTTAAATCTTGTTATCTCTGGAAAACCGGAATATCGGCTTGAAAAAATTCGAAATTGCAGAGACTTAAAATCCAAAAGAATACGAGGAAGGAGGAGCTGAAGCTGACAGCCATGAAATTAGAACTCTATAATTTGTCTATAGGCTTTCAGAAGAGGAAAAAATAAGAATAATTTTCTGCCCCGCTTCTAATCCAGGTGTTGTCTTCTAGCCCAGCACAGAAGAACAAGGGCAGTGAGGAGGAGACAGGAGAGAATTTTTAAATCACATTGTAAAAATGCTTTTTTTATAAAGTATTCATGGTCAAATGCATTATGGATGCATTGTGAGTTTAATATTCACTGGAAAATTTTAAAAATAAGAAAAGAGGATTAGATAATCACTCATCATCACACCACCCAGTGATAACTGCTATTAATATTTCATTAGTTTCTTACATGTTTTAAATTATTTTGTAGTTTTACAAAAATTATAGATGGGTGGATTTAAAAAGTCAAACGTTCTGTGCAGGGCTTTCCTTATCCTTTAGAGTCACCACTGTCTGCTCTTGTAAATGATTCTTTTATATCCTCCTCTGTCATCATAATTACAGTTCTACTTTTTGTTTTAGAGGCGTAAGCGTGATTTGATTAACTTCCTACTTGCAAAGATGATGTCATCATGCTTTATCATTCACCCACACTCACAATCACATTTACACACCCTTCTCATTCTCTACCCCGTCCTTCACTATAATTATATTATAATTTTGTTTAGATCATTTTTATTTTTGTAAAGACATTATTGTTTATTTTGGGGGGAGCATGTCTTGTGGCATGTGGGATTTTAGTTCCTGGATCAGGGATGGAAACCACATCTGCTGACGTGGAACAGCAGAGGCTTAACCACTGGTCCACTAGAGAAGTCCCTAGGCTGTTTTTAATATTCATATTATTACAGTTAGTTGCAGCTGAATCAAACGGTGTACTTTGGTTATTTTCCTTTTCCTGAACAGCGTTTTGTTTTCTGGGTCCTGAATCACTGCCTTTTTGTCTATTTACTTACTTTCTTTTCTATATACTTTTTACTAAGTCCGTCCCAGACTCTCTACCTCTTGTCTGAATTCTCCCTCAGTCCTCTCAGTCACATTAGATATTTGTCCAGTTCTTCTTTTTGAAGGAAACTTTCCAGAGTATTCTGACCCTTTCTATCAGGACTGGCTGCCCACTGGAATACAGATGCTTGCCTATGTCTCGCCTACATTGTGTCTCCTGTGTTCTGCTCTCATTGCTTTTTTTTTCTCCCTCTTGGCTTATTCCCTCATGTTAGTGATCCGTGTTCTCAAGCAAAGCTTTTAGTCCTTGTGTATCTAAAAATATCTGGATTCCCACTTCCCACTTGGAAGGACTTTCCCTCATGTGTTCCATGGTCTCCAAACTTCCAGCATGAATATTTGGAAGTCCAAGGTCATTCTGACTGCTGGTTCTTTAAAGGTAGCTTATCTTTATCTTCTTAGAAATCCTCTTATCCCAGGTATTTTGAAATTTCAAGATGATGTGCTTTGGGAGAGATTAACTTTTTATCCACAGTGCCCAACCCTCAGTAGAACCTTCCAATGGAAACTCATGTTCATGGTTGATATTCTTCCTGTGTTCTCCATTTTTTTTTCAACTCTTTTAAGTAATATTCCAGTGTTGAACCTTCTAGAGTGATTCTCTGGTTTTCTTATTTTTTACTTTCTTATTTTGCATATTTTGTGTTTTGACTATACTTTCTAGGAAATTCCCTTAGCTTTCTTTTCCTGCTTTTGCATTTCAATTTTTAAGAATCTGTATTAGTTCTCTGATCTTTTTGTTACAGCCCCCAGTTCTTTTTTTATGACCATACTATATTCTCTAATTATCTGAGGATATTAATGCTACCTTTTAAAAACAAAAGCACGCACATCTCTCTGGCGTCGTACTAAATCAAAGAATCCAGATCCCAAAGAAAATACATAGTTTCATTCTTTTATGTAAATTTCATGATCAGGCACAACTAATGTACACTGTTGGTCATCAGGATGTGAGCAGACAAGAAGAGGGTCAGGACTGAGAGAGCAAAACAGAGATTCTGGGACACTGGGCACCTTCTGTTTCTTGACTTGATAGTGGTTAAATGGGTGTGTTCCATCTGTGAAAACATAGAAGCCAAACACTTGAGACCTGTGCGCTTTGCTGTAGGTCTACTCTACTTCAACAGAAATCTTTCATTAGAAATAATTCTGCAGTCTTTATACTCCTAATAATTTTTGCTGATTTTCTTGGTTTTATTTTTCAAGATAGAGCATCACATTGTAAGCAGATAAACAAAATAGTTGCCTCTTTCTTTCCTTTGATTATATGTAACTTTTTTATTGCCTCCACTGAAATCTACTCTATTCAGTATTCTGAATAGGAATGGTGACAGCAGATCTTTATTTCATTCCTGACTTAATGGAATCCTTGGAGTGTTTCACCATTATGCCTAAGATTGGATATTTGTTTTAAATAGATACTGGGTTAGAGAAATTTTCTTTCTAATTTATTAGGAGTTTTTCTTGGGAATACATATTGAATATTTTCATGTGGCTTTTTTTTATGAGTATACTTTTTTCTCTTGGTTTATTAATATTTTGAATTACATTGATAAATTATCTAAAATGTGGCCATATTTGTATCCCTGAAATAAACTCTACTTGGTCCTAGGGTGTTAGTTGTTAGTATTTTGGTCAAAAATTTCAGTGCTTGGACTTCCCTGGTGGTCCAGTGGGTAAAGAGTCTGCCTTGCAGTGCAAGGGGCACCAGTTCAATCCCTGGCCGAGAAGTAGCTGGGCTGGTGTGTCCAGTTACGAGCACCCAGGACTGGTGCTCTGCAGCGAGAGAGGCCACTGCAATGGGAGGCCCACAAATGCCAAAGAATAAAAAAGATAGATGAAAAATAAATGATGACTTAGAGACAAAAAAGAAAAATTCAGTGCTCAATTGTTTGGTAAAACTTGTATGTAGTCTTCTGTGTCTCTCTTTTTTTAAATAACGGCATTGTCCAGATACAATTCACATCATACGTTATATGTATTTAAAGTGTACAATTAATGATTTTTAGTATATTCACCAAGTTGTGCAACCATCAACATGACTTTAGTACATATTCATCACCTTAAATCTGTTACTCATATCCCTTATCCCCCACAGTATTTAATCTGCTAATCTTCCGTTTTTATGGATTTGCCTATTCTGGACATTTCATGTAAATGGAAAAAGTGGTATTTTGATGACTGACTTGTTTCACTTAGCATAATGTTTTCAAGGTGTGTATGATGGATTTACTGCTTTTATCATGACTGTTATATCTGCTTGGAGATAATTACCAACTTTTGCATTTTCTTTTATGTTCTGGTCTCCTTCTGATTTCATGCTGTTTTTTATTACTAAAGAAACCTGACAGAATGTACTTGTAGTACAGTCTGGGTCTAGTGCCTTTTTAGATGGTAATGCTTGATGACTTTTCCAGGCTTTTCAATGAATGTCTATGCCAGCGTCTGCTCCATCTCAGAAAGCTTTCTGGAGTGACATTCTGCCATTCATTTGTCATGAAAACATTTAAAAGCTTCTTTACATTTGTGGTCAGAACCCTGTTCTCAGTGCTCATGGCATTTATATGATTTCTCCCTTTCAAAATTAGATTTAATTTTAAAATCTATTTCGTTGGCCTTTCCAAAGAATCAACTCCTTATTTATCGATTTCTTTTCTTCCCTGTATATGAATTCTACAGTTTGTTTTGTCTCTTCTGTTACCCTTGGTTTCTTCCTTTTTATGCTTCTGAGTCAGGAAAAAGAATCAGTTCATTTATTTTCTTTTTGTCTTGCTTAATAGCCGAAGCATTTACTGAAATGTGTTATGTGTTTTCTCTTAGTAAAGAATGCAAGGGCACCAGTTAAACCGGGAACTGGGCTGGTGTGTCCAGTTACGAGCACCCAGGACTGGTGCTCTGCAGCGAGAGAGGCCACTGCAATGGGAGGCCCACAAATGCCAAAGAATAAAAAAGATAGATGAAAAATAAATGATGACTTAGAGACAAAAAAGAAAAATTCAGTGCTCAATTGTTTGGTAAAACTTGTATGTAGTCTTCTGTGTCTCTCTTTTTTTAAATAACGGCATTGTCCAGATACAATTCACATCATACGTTATATGTATTTAAAGTGTACAATTAATGATTTTTAGTATATTCACCAAGTTGTGCAACCATCAACATGACTTTAGTACATATTCATCACCTTAAATCTGTTACTCATATCCCTTATCCCCCACAGTATTTAATCTGCTAATCTTCCGTTTTTATGGATTTGCCTATTCTGGACATTTCATGTAAATGGAAAAAGTGGTATTTTGATGACTGACTTGTTTCACTTAGCATAATGTTTTCAAGGTGTGTATGATGGATTTACTGCTTTTATCATGACTGTTATATCTGCTTGGAGATAATTACCAACTTTTGCATTTTCTTTTATGTTCTGGTCTCCTTCTGATTTCATGCTGTTTTTTATTACTAAAGAAACCTGACAGAATGTACTTGTAGTACAGTCTGGGTCTAGTGCCTTTTTAGATGGTAATGCTTGATGACTTTTCCAGGCTTTTCAATGAATGTCTATGCCAGCGTCTGCTCCATCTCAGAAAGCTTTCTGGAGTGACATTCTGCCATTCATTTGTCATGAAAACATTTAAAAGCTTCTTTACATTTGTGGTCAGAACCCTGTTCTCAGTGCTCATGGCATTTATATGATTTCTCCCTTTCAAAATTAGATTTAATTTTAAAATCTATTTCGTTGGCCTTTCCAAAGAATCAACTCCTTATTTATCGATTTCTTTTCTTCCCTGTATATGAATTCTACAGTTTGTTTTGTCTCTTCTGTTACCCTTGGTTTCTTCCTTTTTATGCTTCTGAGTCAGGAAAAAGAATCAGTTCATTTATTTTCTTTTTGTCTTGCTTAATAGCCGAAGCATTTACTGAAATGTGTTATGTGTTTTTCTCTTGAGCACAAATCTTCCCACAGCTCATAAGTTTTTATATGTAGAGTTAGAATTGTCACTGTTTTGTAAATAGTGTAAAGTTTCCATTTTTATTGCCTCTTCAATCTAAGAATTATTTAGAAGTATTTTTTATAACCCAGTGTTTAAATGTTAGTTTTGAGAAATGTTAAATCTCTGTTCTTAGTTTATTGCTTTAACTGCATTGTGATGATTTTTTAGTTCTTAGAACTAATTATTTCATTATTATTAAGATTTTGGATCAACATTTAAAATTAATTACTGGAAAAGAAGTTGTGTTTTAATTATGTTGTACATGGAAAAAATACCATTGTTCACTCATTGGTTTTTGCTTCTGGTTGTCTCTGAGGAGTGTTACAAGCTGATCTGAGCAGCGGTGGTCTTCTGTGTGCTTTCTAGTTCAGTATCTTATGGGGTTGAAGTTCTACAGTGGGTACAGGTCTACCCACTGTATACAGTGGGTACAGTAATTCACATTGCATTTTTTTTCTAACAAGTTCTGTTTCATAAATTATAGTCAGCATATTTGCTTTTTGAAGGCTGGGTCCCGAGTTCCAATCTGAGTTGCATGGTTTGAGAAATACATAGTCATGGATGTTAGGCAAACAAATTGAGCAAAAAATGGAGACAGGATGTAAGAACAGGCCTTTCATTTTTCTTAAGCAGGTGGTACTGAAACAAATGGTTGACCTCCTGTACTCTCTTCTCATCAAGAAACCAAGTGTTCAATGACTTCCAAGTATTCAGAACAGAGAGGTGATAATTGAAGGATTTCTTAGAAGTCGAGAAAAGTCCTTCATCCAAAAGGCCTTAGAAGGGCACTTGGATAGTGATTGCTGAGAGCTATGTTTTTCTTTCATGTTTGTATTAATTCCTTGGTGGGACATGGGCATACATCATTTAAATTAACATAAAAAGTCAGAAATGAGATAAAACAGAAAAGAAAAGAAAAAAAAAAGTCTCCTCAGGAGGGACTGAATGCTTCCCACAGGATTGCCAGATGCCGTTGCCTCCCTGGAGCTGGGCGCCCTGGCAGGATTGCCTGCTGACCCCTTCCTGGCTCTCTGTCTTTTGCCGTCAGATTCCGGAGTGTCATCCCCAGCAAGTTCTTCGTCTTAGAGCTCTCTCCTACAGAACCTAGTGGGGCTGAAGTCTTTATTATGTAACTGCTGCGAACTTGTTGCCTGGTCCTCTGGGGCAAAGAATGACTCTTTAGGGATCAATTGAAAACTTAATTGCTGAGATACGTGAGAAATGTCTTTATTCACCTTCCCCAGTCCCACCTATTTCATCCTGTGCAGACCCTAGTGCTCGGCGAAGATGGGGATAGGAGTGTCTCCAGGTTACAGACCCACCCTTTGTGTTGATGTGAAGGATGCTCCCCTCTGCCCGACCTTCCAAAGACATCTCAGCAGCCATTCCCTGCAGGGGCATGGTGGAAACCAGCGCAAAGGTCTCCTCGAGAGTCATGCTTATCCCCCACCATCAGCCATTCACCACCTCCATCCAACAGGCACTAAACATTTTTATGACAGTTGTTTAGTGATAAGGGAGACACTATTCGAGACTAATACAACAGGAGTCAGCTCTCTCATCATAGGGGAGAGAGATCAAACTCAACTCTGAATACAAGAACTGTGGGGATTTATGGCCAAGGAGCAGGGTGAGAGTCAGAAGACAGAAAATTACTAAGAGGAGCATCAGGAGTGGGAGGATTCTTTTTTTGTTTGTTTTTATGGGAGTATGGTTGTTTACAGTGTGTTAGTTTCCACTGTACAGCAACGTGAATCGGCTATATGTATACGTATGTCCCCTTGTTTCTGGATTTCCTTCTCATTTAGGTCACTGCACAGCAATGAGTAGAGGTCCCTGGGCCATACAGTAGATTCACATTAGTTATCTATTTCATACGTAGTATTCACACTATACACACACACACACACACACACACACACACATATATGTATGTTTATATAGGTTAATCCCAGCCTCCCAATTCTTCCCACCACCCGCCTTCCCAAAGGTGGGAGAATTCTTGCTAAACTGAGCTAACGGGGCTCTTGCTGAACTCAGGCCAACCATTTGGACAGGAAGAGTAGGAGATGAGGAACTTGATGAATGACGAAGGGTGAGGGATTCTCGCTACATAGACTTCACAGCATCCTGTGTCAACTAAAAGAACATGCACAAGAGTTGTGAAAGTCGAGCCATCCTTTGTGACTCTTTGGGACCCCATGGACTGTAGCCCGCCAAGTTCCTGTGTCCATGGAATTCTCCAGGCAGGAATACTGGAGTGGGTGGTCATTCCTTACTCCAGGGATCTTCCTTATCCTGGGGTAGAATCCAGGTCTCCTGCACTGCAGGCAGATTCTTTACCATCTGAGCCACCAGGGGAGAGGCATTTAGGGCAAAGTGAGGATGACAGCCCAGAAGGGAGTGTTCTGGGCAGCTCTGAGACACTGCTCCGAAGAGGTAGGGGAAGGTCAGTACCATGTATGATTTTAGTGAAAGAGGGATAAGCAGAGGCTTGCTGCCAGTCATAAGACGCGCAGATGTCACCGTTTAATGATTTTGCTCCTAGATAGGAGGAGAGGCACAAATTGGGCTCCTAAAATCTTCTCTTGAAAATATCTATCTGAAGACCTATTCTGCCCGTTTGAAGTCTGAAATCTGTCCATCCCAGGGACAGCAGTCTGGTTGGGAAGGGGTTGGGGTGGAACTGAGCAACATGTCTTAGGGCCGTTTGCACGTCAGCTCTGCCCATCAGGAGGGTTCGCTGTGTCTTTTAAATAGGCCTTTATTCACCTAAGACACCAAGGAGTTGGAGTATTTGCTCATTGTCTGTTTTACAAAAGCATTACTCTCTAACAACTGTTGGGTTAATCTGGGGCAGTGGAGGACACAACCATGCCTGTAAAATAGTGACCAGCAGTGGAGAAACACAGAGGCAGGGAGCCCTTTTCTTCACCCAAAGTATAGAGTCACTTTGTTTTACATAAGAAATGTGTACTTGGAAAAATGGCCTTTAAGATCATTTCTTCACTTGAATCCTATTTGTCTGATGCCTTCCTCATGGCAGGGGTCAGCTAATGATCCTACGTAGCAGCCCAGTCTGGTGAGCCACCAACTCAATGATGAAAGTTTGGGCTTCTGGGGGCCTGAGGATTTTGCAGAGAGTTCCGTTCTAGAGAACAGGGAACATGTTTCATAAATACTGGGAAAATCAGGCATAGATGACAGCAGTGATGTGAATCAAGAGGTTTCAAAGCCAAGGCATCCAGGTTGGTGGGGTTCTCAATAGGGTTTCTGCACGTTGCAGCCAGAAGTTGCATTTGGCTTTTATAAATTAGCATGTGGGAGACAAGTATGGGTGTGTTTGGGGGGCCATTGTTGATATGACAGATGGACTCCCCTGAACTCTTACTGGCTTGGACTGTTGACATGGCCATTCGCAGTGTCTTGTCCCACATGGTGAGTTTTGGGATCTCCACCCAGGACTGCCCTTATTCTTTCATTCATCCACCTTGTAGTCTGTCATTCATCCATTCTTCCTTTCCTTCAGAAGAGCTCTTACTATTTGCTGAGTTCAGAGTCATAATCCTAAGTCACAGTAGAAATTTCTGCCTCTTAAGGAGCTCAGAGGTTAGTCAGGACAAGAGACATTTATCCTGTCATCACAGAAATGAACTCACAGTTGCAAAATGAGCTAAGTGCCCGGCCCGAAGAGATGTGATGTGAGAAGGTGATGGTGAAGCTTTCCCCACCACAGGGACATTGCAGCAGAGGTACAACAAGGATATGAGACCCTTGGAAGATTAATAGGCAAAAGACTTGGGAGAGGAGCGAGGATGTTCTGGGTTGGGAGTGAATGGTCAATGGAGGTTCTGGGCCAGGAGAAGGGAAAAGAATCAGTTTCCAGGAACTGCTTGGCAGTCAGTGTTACTGGAGGCATAGAGGAACCATGTAAAAGAAAGTTCTGGAGTCCCGGAGGTGTGGGTTCAAATGTTGACTCTATTGTGTCACTTTGGGCAAGTTATTGAAACTTTATTAGCCTTGGATTCTGTCATTTGTAAATTAACAGTAGTACCACCATAGTGATATATTAGATTGTGTACTTGAAAGTTTTTAAGAGAGTAGATCTTGCACGTTCTCAGCACAAAATAGAAATGATAGTTATTAACATAAATTAAAATAATTTTTTATTTGACTGTGCCAGCTCTTAGTTGTGACTTTGGGAATCTTAGCTCCCTGACCAGGGATTGAACCCAGGACCCTTGTGTTGGGAGCATGGAGTCTTAACCATTGACCCACCAGAAAAGCCTCTAAATATTTTTTAAAAATATGTTTTAATATGGTGATGTTAACTCACCCTGCTATACTAATCACTTCTTTTTTTTTTAATAGATTTTTTTGGCCTCTATTATAGGTTTTTATTTATTCATTTATTTATTTATTTATTTATTTTCACCCATCTTTATTCTTTGGCCTCTCTCGTTGCAGAGCACCAGCTCTGGCCGCATGCACTACAGAGCACTGGCTCGTAAATGGATACACCGGTCCAGCTGCTCTGTGGCATGTGGGATCTTCCCGGGCCATGGATCAAACTGGCCACCCTTGCACTGCAAGGCAGACTCTTAACCCACTGAACCATCAAGGAAGCGCTAGTAATCAGTTCTTAATTTATACATGTATCAAATCATTACTTTGTACACCTTAAACTTACACAGTACTATGTGTCAATTTTATATTAATTAAGCCTAGAAAAAATAACAATAGTGGTACCTATCTGTAGGGCCATAATATCAGCTACTATTTGTGGTCTTTAAATAAAATAGAGGCCGGGGACCAGAGGACCAATGTGACTTTGTCATACCATTACAGATATTGTCCACCAGAAAAAAAAAAAAGTTGGCTTCAACATCTATGGTACCCTTACATTTAAGATTGTAGTCTGGGTAGGAAATTAATAGCAATGATGTATTAAAAATAAAAGCTAAGATATGAATAAGTGTTGAGATTAGGGGAAGATTGGAGTTGTTAGTTGGTTGGTTGGTTAGTTTTTGGTCTTTTTAGTGATTGACAGAGAAACAGCAACAGACATGGAGGCCAAGTTGAAGAGCGCACTCTGATGGAAAGTCCCTTGGCTTTGGCCAGCTCCTTTCCCAGGACTGTCCATCTGCAATGTTGATAGCTCTCTGGTTGTTCAGACCCAGACTCAGAAAGAAAGACTCCATGTTTTCAGAAATGAAAAAGCATGACCCAAGCAGAAGAAACAAGGTGATGTTAAAAAAAAACACAACCTAGGCAGATATTTAAAGCAGATCGGAAAACGAACAGACTGGAAAACTGGCTCAACTGAAAGACACCCAAGGGAAACCCAAGTTCTGAAAACAAATAACGGAAAGTCACAAAGAAAGTCATCTGTCTGACGGTTGGATTTCAGAGAGCGGGGGTGCATGTTTTGCGTATTGAATACGATTTGGTCTGGTATCTATTTTTTAATAGATAGTGTGATCATTGGTTCTTCCTGTTTCCTCTTTTACTTTTTTTTCACACACATTCATTAAATTTGAGATGCAGTAATGGCCTGAAATCCTGCCAGTCTGTTTCCCTGCATCACAGTTAATCCGTTGGACATTTTGAAAAGCATACATACAGTTCTAAAATAATTATGCATGGCCCAACATGATTGGGTTCCTGTTTTTATCCCTGCATCCTTCTAGAAGTACAGCTCAGTCGTCCAAAACCAAATTCGACTCCACAGAACACATATTGCATAAAATAGATTTCACAGGCAATTAACACAAGAGGTATTGTAGAGAAGGCCATGTCACATGCCACATTAGAACTCGACATAATTGCTATTAAAACCTGATTCTACCCTTCAGTTTCCTCAGTGGCTCCCAGTTACCTCCCCCTCCTCCCTCGGTAGCTCCCTGTGCCTCTCTGATACTAAGCACATTACGTCTTAGTTTTTCCAATCTGATTTTCTCAAGCCCATCATCCCTTTCAGCAAACAAAGGACCCTTCTAGAGCTCCATCCTTTGTAGTTGGGGATTATAAGTAACCCCTAGTGCTTTTTGATCACAGATGTTTGCTTTTCAGTTTGTATATATGTGTTGACTCAGTCCTAATGTTTGCATTTGATAATTGTATTCTGAAGTAAGAGAAAAATGCCCCAGACGTCCTCAACTAGGCAGATCCCTGTATCTAACCTCAGGGAGCCTGATCAGTGCTTCATTTTCCACACTGATTGTCATGGAAGATGTTTCTTGAACTCAAAAAGTAAACTCGAAGCATTTATGGGCTCATGGCAAAACCAACTTGATGGGACCTTACAGGATTTTTAGTCCAGCTATGGCATTATGACAGGACAGGACAGTGGATCCTCATGCCAGACCATCCTTCCTAGCTGTGTGAGCTTGGACAAATCTCCTAACCTCTCTGGGACTCAATTTTATCATCTCTAGTTTTTTAACTTTTTATTTTGTATTGGCGTGTAGCCTCATTAACTCAGCTGGTAAAGGATTCACCTGAATTCAGGAGACCCAGTTTGATTCCTGGGTCAGGAAGATCTTCTGGAGAAGGGATAGGGTACCCACTCCAGTATTCTTGGACTTCCCTGGTGACTCACATGGTAAAGAATACACTTGTTATGTGGGAGACCTGGGTTCAATCCCTGGGTTGGGAAGATCCCCTGGAGGAGGGCATGGCAACCCACTCCAGTGTTACTTGAAGAATCCCCATGGAGAGAGGATCCTGGAAGGCTGCAGGACATGGAATCCCAAAGAGACAGGTATGACTGAGTGACTAAGCACCTGTAGCCGATTAACAATGTTGTGCTACTTTTGGCTAGACGGCAAAGGAACTCAACCATCCATGTCCAAGTGTCCATTCTCCCCTTAACTTCTTTCCCATCCAGGCTGAATTTTGTCATCTTTAAAATGAGGAAAAATGGCAGACCTGTCTTTTTTTTGTGATTCTACCCTTCAGTTTCCTCAGTGGCTCCCAGTTACCTCCCCCTCCTCCCTCGGTAGCTCCCTGTGCCTCTCTGATACTAAGCACATTACGTCTTAGTTTTTCCAATCTGATTTTCTCAAGCCCATCATCCCTTTCAGCAAACAAAGGACCCTTCTAGAGCTCCATCCTTTGTAGTTGGGGATTATAAGTAACCCCTAGTGCTTTTTGATCACAGATGTTTGCTTTTCAGTTTGTATATATGTGTTGACTCAGTCCTAATGTTTGCATTTGATAATTGTATTCTGAAGTAAGAGAAAAATGCCCCAGACGTCCTCAACTAGGCAGATCCCTGTATCTAACCTCAGGGAGCCTGATCAGTGCTTCATTTTCCACACTGATTGTCATGGAAGATGTTTCTTGAACTCAAAAAGTAAACTCGAAGCATTTATGGGCTCATGGCAAAACCAACTTGATGGGACCTTACAGGATTTTTAGTCCAGCTATGGCATTATGACAGGACAGGACAGTGGATCCTCATGCCAGACCATCCTTCCTAGCTGTGTGAGCTTGGACAAATCTCCTAACCTCTCTGGGACTCAATTTTATCATCTCTAGTTTTTTAACTTTTTATTTTGTATTGGCGTGTAGCCTCATTAACTCAGCTGGTAAAGGATTCACCTGAATTCAGGAGACCCAGTTTGATTCCTGGGTCAGGAAGATCTTCTGGAGAAGGGATAGGGTACCCACTCCAGTATTCTTGGACTTCCCTGGTGACTCACATGGTAAAGAATACACTTGTTATGTGGGAGACCTGGGTTCAATCCCTGGGTTGGGAAGATCCCCTGGAGGAGGGCATGGCAACCCACTCCAGTGTTACTTGAAGAATCCCCATGGAGAGAGGATCCTGGAAGGCTGCAGGACATGGAATCCCAAAGAGACAGGTATGACTGAGTGACTAAGCACCTGTAGCCGATTAACAATGTTGTGCTACTTTTGGCTAGACGGCAAAGGAACTCAACCATCCATGTCCAAGTGTCCATTCTCCCCTTAACTTCTTTCCCATCCAGGCTGAATTTTGTCATCTTTAAAATGAGGAAAAATGGCAGCACCTGTCTGGTGGGGTTGTTGTGAAGATTCATGAGTTAATATAAAGAAAGTATAATTTTTTAAAAAGGTAAAATCATGTCTTGCATGTAAATAGCTATCGAAAACATAACATTTTGTTCAAGTTGGTAATTTATGGAAGAATCAATAAGATGTCAAGTCCAGTTCAGGTGAAAGTTTGATTTACAAAGATTTATATTCTATCCAGAAAAAAATTAATCACAAACGGCATCTGCAGTGTTCTCAGTTTTCTAGAATGTGGCAGACATCTCTGCAGGGGGTGGCCAGCTAGTGTCCCCTTCCCCAAAGATAGCCATCTTTATTAGGACTGTTACTTAGAAGGGAATGACTACCCCCTCTAGTATTCTTGCCTGGAGAATCCCATGGACAGAGGAGCCTGGTGGGCTCTAGTTCATGAGGTCACAAACAGCCAGGTCAGACTAAGTAACCTTCACTTCATCTCCAACCTGTGACTGTTAGTGACAAAAATCATTTTTGCAGGTATGACTGAATTAAGGATTTTGAGAACAAAAGATTATCCCAGTGGGCTCTAAATGGAACCACATGTATCCCAGAAGGAGGCAAAGAGAGATTTGGCACACACACATGCTGTGACCCCCAGCCAGAGAATGCCGGCAGCCGTCACATACTGAAAGAAGCAGGACTCGAATCTTTCCTGCAGTGTGAAGGGTCAAGGTCATGGGTTCAGCCCAGGGAAGTTCTGTTGTTCGAAAGGCAGCAGATGACAGCAGTTTGTCAGAGCAGCGCCAGGAGTTGACTACCGAGTTAATAGCTCCCTCAACAGAAAGTCTGTCAAAGATGCACACTCCCCAGGGGCTCTGCTGGACCAACCCAACATTTCACTGAAGAATCAGGAATCTCCTACCTGCTCCCAAGTCTGGACGATTCTTCCTGGTAGTCTTGGAATATCTGTAAAATCTCAAGTGCTCAGAATATGTATAAAGCATCTGATTCATAGTCAGATTTGCTCTGTAAGTCTTTTATTGTTGAGACTTATTAGCTATGTAGCCTTGGGCAAGTTACTTAACCTCTCTGTGCTTTCTATTCCTCATCAGCAAAATAAGGTTAACAAGAGTCCCCAGTTCCCAGGGTTATGAAGATTTAAATACACTTGTTGTTGTGTAGTCGCCAAGTCGGGTCCAACGCTTTGCGACCCAGCACGCCAGGCTTCTGCGTGCTTTACTATCTCCCAGATTTTGCTCAGACTCACATCGGTGGAGTCAGTGATGCTCTCCAACCATCTCATCCTCTGTCCCTCTCTTCTCCTCCTGCCTTCCGTCTTTCCCAGTCTTTTCCAATGAATCTTTTATTAATAAGAATTCTCTATCATTCTCATCACCACCATCATAGTTATCCTTATCATCTGCATCCGCCTTCCTCTTCCCAGTTGGTCCTTTTCACTTGGTGGGCTGTGTGGTTCGGGACCCAGTGACTCAGTGGGCTGATGGCGATCCGTGTCCCATGGAAGAGAATACTGAATGAATTGCGAATGGAAGGCCGGTTGCTCTCATTGGAGATGATGACTCTGGCTCTTAGGTGGCGGTGGAAGGTGTTAGCAGTGATAGGGCTTTGTGTCATCCAAGCCTCTCGGCTGCGGGGGAGATGCTGACCACGGAAAGGACAATTACGTGAAAAGATGTGTGGTTTTCAATGAACGAAAATCATGGAGCGTGCCCTTAGGATATAAAAGTGCTTGCTCACAAATCCCCTGAATAGCAGAAGCAAGTGCCTCATTGCTAGCTTAAAAGGAGATTGTATTTTTTTTTTTTTTTCTGAACGAATGAGGATACACCATAGGTTGATGAGAATGCCAAAGAAGTGGAGTGTGACATTTAATAGAATTTTGAATCAATCTAGGACTGCGCTTCTCAAGGGAGTGAGCGAGGATTTTGTCCTCCAGGGGACCTTTGCAATCAGTCTCCTTAGTCACTCAGTCGTATCTGATTTTTGTGAGCCCCGTGGACCGTAGCCCTCTAGTCTCCTCTGTCCATGGAATCCTCCAGGCAAGAATACCGGAGTGGCTAGCTATTCTCTTGCTTAGGGGATCTTCCCAACCCAGGGATCCAACCCAGGCCTCCCGCATTGCAGGTGTATCCTTTACCATCAGAGCCACCAGGGAAGCTCTTACCATCAATAGATGGTGGTATTTTTGGTTGTCCCAGCTAGAGGCGTTGCTGGTATCTAGTTGGTAGAGGGCAGGCATGCGGCTCAACATCCTGCCAGGCACAGGAAAGCCCACGATGAAGAGTTCTGCAGCCCAAGAGGTGACGAGGTCTGAGGCTGAGAAACGTGCATCGAAGGTGAGAGCCTGAGGCTCAGACTGAGCCCTGAAAGGAAGTGTAGAAGTCAGGAAGGGAGTGCTTTTCAAATGGCATCCTTCAGGTCCCAGAGAGTGTGGTGAGGGGGTCCCAGGGACTGTAGGGGGGCCAGAGGGGAGGGCTTCTCCAGGCATCACCCACTGCAAGCCCCCATCAGCACCCCTCTCTCCTCTGCTCTTGTGTTTGTGGCAGATTGCATATTTCAGCTGGCCTTCCTGCTGCCCAGCAGAAGTTTGAAAATGATTGATGTGTTTGGATCCTTCCATTTTGCAGGTGGACAAGAGGCCTTTGATGGTTGTAGCACAGGTTACCGTGCCGGATGGGGACCTAAGGTGCTGGCTTCCCCTGTGCCGTTGCTGACCCTCTCCTGTAGCCACTCTGACCTTGTTCGTAAACCCGGGTGGGGTTTCAAACCCACGTCTGAAAATGTTCCAGATGTGAACTGGTACAGTTTCTGACCATAATGAACACATCAAACTGGATACAATAAAGGAGTTCTTTGCGGATTGAGCATCTTACTGAGAACCTTCCCTGAGACTTCTACTGTACCTACCTGGACTTGGCTCCAAACCTGTAGAGGCTGTAGGATTTACAGCTGAAAGGATCCAATTCCAGTACATACGATGGAGTTTTAAGTTAATCTGCAGCTGATGTTTTTGTGTCTTCTGAAGGCAGAGTGGTATGGGCCAGGGAAAGTAAGGATCCACTGAGGCACCTGCTGTCATCCGTCACCCTGTTGGGTGGCTGCCTCGCACCTGGGCCCACCTTCCTTATGTCTGGGGGGCAGTTTCCACTGTGAGCCTCTTTTTTTCTAAGCTCAAAGTGGAAACTGGCTTTCCTGCCTCGCTTGCCGTTAAGGCCAGTCTGAGAACCAGCTTCTCCACTCTGACTCAGCTACCCGGAGTGCAGGGAGACAGAGAGAGGAGGAGGCGCCCTGGGGAGGAGAAGCCTCTGGGTGGAGAAGCGGTGCCCGACGCTGTCGTGGCGTCTTGTTCTTGCACAGACAGAGGGGCAGCTGGGTTCATGCATCCTTTAATAAATTCCTGTTCTGCGAGAGTAGCTGAGGTCAGTTCTGTAGATTGTAACTCAGCTCACCTGCTGCAGGAACGAGGAAACACGGAACCATCTCAGAGGCCAGATTCCTGTGCCTTTCTGGATTTGGGGGAAATACTCCCTATACACATCAGACAAACGTTCACAGCTCCCACCTCTTCCTAGGTGCCCACTCTCATCAGGCAGATCTCGGGAGAGCAACCTAACGGTGGTTTCTTGTCTGTAGACCGGAAATTGTCTCTCAGAGTTGAGCGCAAGACCAGTGGCTTTATTTTCAGCAACAATGATGGACCTAGAAATGATAATACTTAGTGAAGTAGGTTCACTTCACATACCATATGATATCACTTATATGTGGAATCTAAAATATGATTCAAATGAACATCTCTATAAAACAAAAACAGATCCACAGACATAAAAAACAAAGTTACCAAAGGGGGAAAGAGATGGGAGGGATAAATGAGGAGTTTGGATTAGCAGATGCAAACTACTGTATATAGAATAGAGAAATAATAAAGTCTTACAGTACAGCACAGGGAATTATATTCAATATCCTATAATAAACCATAGTGGAAAAGAATATAAAAAAGAATACATATAGATGTATAACTGAATCACTTTGATGTACAGCAGAAAGTAACACATTTTTGTAAATCAACTCTATGTCAATAATCATCATAATAAAGACTAATGGGTTTATGACAGGGCCTTGCACAGCCCATAGTGACTAGATGAATGTCTCAATCCCTATACTTGAACTTCAAAAGAATGTTTCCAAAAAAGTTGATTTTTTTAATTAGAAAAAACAGGGTGGCTTTTTTTTTTTTTAAGTTTTTCACCGTATTTCTCCACCCCTATGGCTTGAGGTGGGCTCTGTCTCAGCAGATTCTTGGTGGAAGCCACAGAGAAGTGACCGTGACAGGCTGACAGCCCTGCCTTGGTTAGAGCTCAGTGTGGCTTCAGATGAGCCTCCAGTAACTCATTGATTCAGGCAGGTGCATTTGTGAGTGATAAACAGCACCGACCTTCTCCTTTCAGCTGCATCTTGAGAAGGAAGTCTCCCTAAGTCAGTCTTCGAGGAGGGCTCGGTGTTTCTTTTGCTAGAACTCATTCATTTACTAATAGAAAGATGCTTCAGTGTCTGGAGAAATAGCCAGAGATTGTAACATCGAAGATGATGTTTACAGAGATGAGGTCCAATGCCTACTCAGATCAGAGACACTGTTGCATTTGAACGGATTGGGACTTGAAGGATTCCTTGGATGTCCTTAAGCTCCGGGGTCCACGTTGGGGCTGCTCTGGTCATGTTTCTAGAACGTGTTCCAGTGGAGACACTACAAGCAGATCTGCTTTTGTGAGATGGGTCACATCTCTCACAAGGCTGATGGAGACATATTCTGTCTCCTTTCTTTTCAGCCAAGCAGGTCTCTCCTTTGAGAAGATGCTTTTGGTACCAAGGGTGCTTTGATCCTTTGAGGACTTTAACTCGTGTTTTCTAGGCTGTGCTAACACATCATCTGGCTGGTGGTTAAAACTTTGTCCTAGGATTGGTCACAGGTTCGTGGCTTTTCGGGAGTTCCTCTGAGGACCTCCAGCAGGGTCACGTAGTCAGGTCTCCTCTCCACCAGCACAATGCTCTCCACTTTTCTCTCCTTATCCCCAGAGATGTCTCTCCTGTCGTTTTGATGCCCCAAATGCCAACACCATGGGTAGGACGACACCCGTGGTTGGCACAGCTGTCCAGGGTCACCTAGGGTGCTTTGGTGACTCATGTGGCCCTTCAGTGAAGCCAGCAGTGTCTGATGTCAAGGTCTTTGTCCCTCCCATCACTGCAGAAGTGGCCAGCGCCTACCCTGCTGAGACCTGTACTTTCAAAATCCATCAGAGATTTTCCTGAACAAGCCCTTTCACCGCAGCCTGGTCAGCACAGAGTTCAAGAGCAGGGAGCCTTTGCAGCCTACCTGTGAAGATCATAAAGCAAAGACCTCACATACCCTGGGCTTGCCGTCACCTCTCTCCTTTGAATGTGGTTCCCCAGCTTTATACTAAGCCAGCACACTTTCTCAGGAGGTAGCTTGGAGTCCCTTATGAAAGCCCACCTGATGAATCCTTCTAACAGACCTGGCTTGGATGAAAGCAGGGTGTGGTGCCTTGGGGATGTGTCAGCTTGCCTGGCTGACCATGCTTCCTCTGATTCCCTTCTTTCTGTGCTCTCCAGTAGGATGGGCCATGAGGGAGATTCCTAGGGAGATATGGGCGATGGAGGTGAAAGAGCAGCCAGCTGGAGACTCGTGTACGTTTTCGATCCTCTGTGGCCTCCACTTGCTGAGCAGATGAGGTTGCAGAGCTGTCGAGAGCCTCTTTCCCAAGAGCCTCTTTAAGTGACTCCAATTCCTGGGCCTGGTGGGTGTGTGTTTAGCTCCACGAGGAAGGGCTTCTGCAGGACCCCCAAGACCTTCAAGGCTAGAGCCAAGGAGACACTCTGACAAGTTTCATTCATCTTCCTGGGCTCCAGCTCCTGCTCGTGATCTCCAGTTTGTCTTCTTTGTTTATTGGAGTATAGTTGCTTTACAATATTGTGTGAGTTTCAGGTGTGCAGAAAAGTGATTCAGTTATGCCTGTACATATGTCTATTCTTTTTCAGAGTCTTTCCCCTTATAGGTTATTACAGAGTACTGAGTGGAGCTCCCTGTGCTATATAGTAAATTTTGTGGATTATTTATTTTGTATACAGTAGTGTGTACATGTTAATCCCAATCTCCTAAATTTTCCTTCTCCCCGTCTTTCCCCTTTGGTAACCACAAGTCTGTTCTCTATGTCTGTGACTTTATTTCTACTTCAAAAGTAAGATCATATGTATCATTTTTTAAGATTCTACATAGAAGTGATGTCATATGATGTTTGTCTTTCTGACCTGTTTCACTTTGTGAAAAAGTCCATCCATGTTGCTACAGATGGCATTATTTCATTCTTTTTTTTATATTCTGCTATTCCATTGTATTTATGTACTACATTTTCTTTATCCATTTATCTGTCGATGGACATTTAGGTTGCTTCTATGTCTTGGCTATTGTAAATGATGTTACAATGAACCCTGGAGTCCATATCTTTTCAAATTACAGTTTTCTCTAAATATATGCCCAGAAATGGGATTGGGTTTCGGCTTAGTCATGCTTCTTCCTCTTACAACCATCATCTCGCCTTCCTGACTGTCTCCTCTGTGACGTTCTAGCTCCAACATCACACTTGAAGATAACAGCCTTCCAGAGACTGCCTAACCAACTCCCACTGTGGTGTGGGGCCAAATCTCTACAACAGGTCATCTGTCTGTATCTGTACTTATGCATCTCTTATCTCCTAGTGGTTCCGCTTCTCAGCTTGAACCCTGACTGTTGTACTGGGAGCCCTGTGTTAGGTGTTTCTGTTCCTCTAGCTCATTAGTCTGAGATCTTGCTGTGGCCTCTGGTTTCCATCTGATCACAAGTGTGACAATATTAGCTTTGGAAACAGACAGACTGATCTCATCAGCAGACTTTGGAGTCAGGTATTCACTCTGGGGGGCTTCCCTGGTAGCTCAGCTGGTAAATCATCTGCCTGCAATGCAGGAGACCCCAGTTCAGTTCCTAGGTTGGGAAGATCCCCTGAAGAACGAACAGGCTACCCACTCCAGGATTCTTTTTTTTTTTTTTAAGATTTATTTATTTACTTATTTTGGTGGGGGTGGGGTGGGGAGGGAGGGGAGCAGGCGGGCCACTTCTATTGGTCTTTCATTTGTCCATTTTCATCCATCTTTGTTCTTTGGCCCATGTCGGCCTCCCATCGCGGTGGCCTCTGTTGTCACAGAGCACCGGCTCTGGGCGCATGCACTCCAGAGCTCCAGCTCAGTAATTGGACACATCGGTCCAGTCGCTCCGCGGCACGTGGGATCTTCCCAGGCCAGGGATCGAACCGGCGCCCCTTGCACTGCAAGGCGGTGTCCTCACCCACTGGACCACCAGGGAAGCCCCGCACTCCAGTATTCTTGGGCTTCCTGGTGGCTCAGATGGTAAAGAATCTGCCTGCAATGCAGGAGACCTGGGTTCGATCCCTGGGTTGGGAAGATCCCCTGGAGGAGGGCATGGCAACCCACTCCAGTACTCTTGCCTGGAAAATCCCATGGACAGAGAAGCCTGGCGGACTACAGTCCATGGGGCTGCCAAAAGTCAGTCACAACTGAGCGACTAAGCACAGCACAGCACATTCACTATGGGAAGTGACTCACACGCTCTGAGTCTGGTTTTTCATCTGAACAAAGTTCATCTGAACACCAGCTGTCGTGGAGGGGGGTTGTAAGAATTGATAAGAATTGACTGAGATCAAGTGTAGAAGGTGCTGACTAGAATAAGCCCTCACTAGATAGAATGATGGCAAGATGGAATAACTAGATAGGATGAAGGAGAACTAGAGAGAGTGATCAAGAGATGGAATGATAGTAGCAAAACCCTATGAGCACTTGTAGAGCGCCTGGTGGGTGCAGCAGAGTGGAGCAGCCTCTTGAAGGACCAGGTTGGTGTTGCATGGGTAAAGGGAGCCAGTCCCTTCAAAACGCTGGCCTGTGGTGCCCTGGGCTGTGCTGCCTGCCCATGCTCTTGGGTCTTCATGGTGATACTGAGTAATTGGGGGGTGGGGGTGGAAGTGGTGGGGGTGGAGGTAAGAGTGGCAGTGGAGGTGGTTTTATTTTTCCACAAGCAGGAGAATGTAAGAAGCTGTCAGGACGACTTCCTTCCACCAGTTGCCTTTCACAGCTTATGATTTGTATCAAGGGCCATCCTGGCCCACGAAGCACGCAGCATTATTTATATGTTTGTTCCCTGCCTTGTTCTGGAGAAGATTTAAAGCAGCCACACACCCCGGTAAATCAATCTGCTCTTTGTGTCAGGAGAGAGGCCGGGTTCCGTTCTCAGGCTATTGATTTTCCTCCATCGTTGTTCTTTGCCCCCTGTCGGCCTCCCATCGCGGTGGCCTCTGTTGTCACAGACCCTGGGCCAGCAGGCTGCAGCTCAGTAATTGGACACATCGGTCCAGCTGCTCCGCGGCACGTGGGATCTTCCCAGGCCAGGGATGGAACCCGCGCCCCTTGCACTGCAAGGCGGTGTCCTTACCCACTGGACCACCAGGGAAGCCCCGCACTCCAGTATTCTTGGGCTTCCTGGTGGCTCAGATGGTAAAGAATCCTCTTGTAATGTGGGAGACCTGGGTTCGATCCCTGGGTTGCGAAGGTCCCCTGGAGGAGGGCCTTGCAACCCACTCCAGTACTCTTGCCTGGAAAATCCCATGGACAGAGAAGCCTGGCGGACTACAGTCCATGGGGCTGCCAAAAGTCAGTCACAACTGAGCGACTAAGCACAGCACAGCACATTCACTATGGGAAGTGACTCACACGCTCTGAGTCTGGTTTTTCATCTGAACAAAGTTCATCTGAACACCAGCTGTCGTGGAGGGGGGTTGTAAGAATTGATAAGAATTGACTGAGATCAAGTGTAGAAGGTGCTGACTAGAATAAGCCCTCACTAGATAGAATGATGGCAAGATGGAATAACTAGATAGGATGAAGGAGAACTAGAGAGAGTGATCAAGAGATGGAATGATAGTAGCAAAACCCTATGAGCACTTGTAGAGCGCCTGGTGGGTGCAGCAGAGTGGAGCAGCCTCTTGAAGGACCAGGTTGGTGTTGCATGGGTAAAGGGAGCCAGTCCCTTCAAAACGCTGGCCTGTGGTGCCCTGGGCTGTGCTGCCTGCCCATGCTCTTGGGTCTTCATGGTGATACTGAGTAATTGGGGGGTGGGGGTGGAAGTGGTGGGGGTGGAGGTAAGAGTGGCAGTGGAGGTGGTTTTATTTTTCCACAAGCAGGAGAATGTAAGAAGCTGTCAGGACGACTTCCTTCCACCAGTTGCCTTTCACAGCTTATGATTTGTATCAAGGGCCATCCTGGCCCACGAAGCACGCAGCATTATTTATATGTTTGTTCCCTGCCTTGTTCTGGAGAAGATTTAAAGCAGCCACACACCCCGGTAAATCAATCTGCTCTTTGTGTCAGGAGAGAGGCCGGGTTCCGTTCTCAGGCTAGGCAGTTGGGCCAGGTAGAAGTTGCCCTCGATGGAGTGGCCTTGGTGGCAGACTCCAGCACCATCCAGATGAAGTTGGAGAAGACACCTGGCAGCTGTGCAGAGGCTGCAGAGGATCAAGCACAGGTTGCTGCACCCCACACAGATTTTCCCAGTTCATTAGGTCAGGGGCCACAGTGGTGGTGTTCAGTCATTCAGTTTTTCCATCTCTTTGCGACTCCGTGGACTGCCATACGCCAGGCTTCTCTGTCCTTCACTTTCGCCTGGAGTTTGCTCAGGTTCATGTCCATTGAGTCAATGATGCCATCCAACCATCTAATCCTCTGTCATCCCCTTTTATTCCTGCCCTCAGTCCTTCTCAGCATTGAGGTCTTTGTTAGTGAGTCAGCTCTTCAAACTGGGTAGCGAATCCCAGAGCTTCAGCTTCAGCATCAGTCCTTCCAATGAATATTCAGAGTTGCTTTCTTTTAGGGTGGACTGATTTGATCTCCTTGTAGTCCAAAGGATGTGCATGTCTAATAAGTCACCGGATGACACTGAGGCCGCTGGTCTGGGAGGAAGGCTTTGAGAAGCACTGACCTGAAAAAATCTGCACTGAGATCTTTTTTCTACAAGCAGGAGCTGGGCCCCATGTCCATGCTTCCAGGGTAACTGAACCTGTTTTAGGTCCTCTACCCAAGCCCGGACCTGCCTCACTTGTACCCATTTTCCTGAAATGCCTCCTATGCTGGAACTTTCCAACCTTGACACCCAGAGAAATTCAATTCTTTTAAATTTTTTGTTCATTTATTTGGCTTCACCGCATCTTAGTTGTGGCATGTAGCCCCTTAGTTGCAGCATTTGGGATCTAGTTCCCTTATCAGGGATTGAACCTGGGCCCTCTGCATTGGGAACATGGAGTCTAAGCCACTAGACCACCAGGGAAGTGCTACCCTCAATTCTCTGGCTGTTACTTTCAGGGCCTTGTCAGGAACCAGCATCCCAGTTCCATGGTGTTTTAACTAAGGCATCTGATAGCGGGTGACTGATTGTAGCCCTTCCCGGGAGGAGCAGAAGAGGACGAGCAGGACTTGGGTTCAAAAACCGCATGGGCAGGTTCTTACTGGGTGAAACTGGGCAGGTTACCTAAATTCTCTCTGTTGATCAATCTGTAAATCTAAGTCGTGTCCCACTCTTTTGGAACCCAAGGACTGTAGCCCACCAGGCTGCTATGTCCATGGAATTTCCTAGGCAAGAATACTGGAGTGTATTGCTATTTCCGTCTCCAGGGGATCTTATGAAACCAGGCAATGAACCTGTCTCACGCAATGGGAGGCAGATTCTTTTCCACTGAGCCACCTGGGAATGGGAAGCCCCCCAGCTGATTCATACTTGTTTCTGAATAAATAGCATGAATAAATACATATTTTAGTTGAAACGGCCATAGTAAATAGTTTTGACCAGGGAAGTCCCGGCCTCAATTTAATTTAACCACCTCTTTAAAGAGCTGTCTGTAAATATACAGGGATGTGTCACATTCTGACACAGAGGAGTAAGGACTCATGAATTGAGGAGAGGGGGGTGCACGACTCAGCCCTCGTTTGAGAAGTGGGCTGTTTTACTGGAGCATGCCCTCCCAATGCTTCACCCAGCCAGCCAAGGTCAGCAGGAGACACGGCTGCCGCGCATGCCTGCCTTCACTGCTGTGGACCAATGGGAAGGCCGGAAGTGACGGGCTGCCATCTGAGGGGCACCAGAAGGAGCAGCTCGCTTGGGGAACCCAGGCGCTCTTTGCAACAATTCGTCCTACAGATGGCTGGAAGCTTGAGGAAGAAGCATGCCCACGCTGTACTGTTATTCTGCGTAAAAGCCAGCTTGCAAAGCAGACAATGCAGCGTGATTCTGCTTCAAAGGCGTGCATGTGCACACAGGCACGTGTGATCACGCCTCTTATCTGTGCCCGCAAAGAACTCTGATGTGACAGCCCGCCATGAGGACAGAGGTTGTCCCTGCCGGCTGGAAGACGGATGATTGTCATTTCGCAGAATCCTTACTTGCGTTTGGTGTTTGCCAAGTTCTCTAGGAAGAATCTAGGTTTGCTTTTGTAATGGAAAAGTGAGAAAGGGTGAGAGGACCCACAGAAAGGAAAATACAGAAAAGGTGAATGTTTAGCCTCGGAGTTGGTGTCAGGGAAAGGAATTTGGATTTCTGAGCCAGGACTTGAAATACCAGAGTGATGGGCTGGGGGCAAGGGGAGCAAGAGAGAGTGAAGTATACATTTGCTTTAAGTCAGGACGACCGGAAGCAAAGGATGAAGAGGTGTTGGAGGCTTGGAGCAGAGGACCCATAGGTGCAGTTGCAAAGCAGTGACAGTGACCCTTGAGGCTGTCTTAGAAACCCCTGCAGATGGACCTTTCAGCAGGAGCCGGGTGACCGCGTCTAAGAGATGAATAGGGCCGAAATAGATGGCATTTAAGGGCCCTCTTAACCCTGCGATTCTGTGGTTCCAGGAAAATGCAAAACCCCTGAGTTCAGCTATCTTTGAGGACACGGTGACATTTGATGCTAAGAGCATCTGTTGATATTTTCTTTGAAATCTGACTCTCTCCAATCCACCTGTAAGGATGACCCGCAGGACTTTGAAATACTTTGTAAATCTCCATAGCAACTCTTGCGGCAGAAGTATATTCTTAAGGAGATTCTAGAGGCAGGAGGACAGTAGTTTTTCATCCCTGCACGTCGTGTCCGAGTTAACTACCATTTAATGAAATGTCATTTCTGTCTTATATCTTCCTTTGGCCTGACTCTTACTACCGGTCAACAGAATTTGTGGGTGCATTAAATGTGAGGAAGGAGAAGAGGGCAACCAGGGTGAGATGGTTGAATGGTATCACACATTCAATGGACATGAACTCGGACAAACTCCAGGAGGTGGTGAGGGACAGGGAAGCCTGGCGTGCTGCAGTCCATGGGGTTGCAAAGAGTCGAACATGACCTGGTGACTGAACAACAACAAACGTGGCGAGGATGAAGACGGTCTCTAGACTCTTGGCTTGAGCCATGGGGTGAAGGATGAGGGTGCCATTGCCTGAGATGCCCGAGGCTTGGGGGATGTGTGCTGGAGGGGTGACTTACGAGTTTTATTTTGGCTGTGTTGAATCTGAGAAGCCTATTGGATGTTCACGTGGACGTGCTAAAGTGGGCAGCCAGATACTTGAGTCTGTAGAAATCAGGACCCGGGTGAGAGATTTGGAAGCTCAGTGTCATTATTTAATCCTGGGAGGCTGCGAAAGGTCACTTAGAGAAGATGGGACATTGTAATACTTGAAAAGTACGAAAGAAATAGCACACAGAGAGCTGAGGATGGGTGCAACGTACCTTTGGTTCAAACGGAAAATGACAGGTCCTGCCCCTAGTCAGAACCATCGTCCTTGATGCCTCTTGCCGCCACCCTCTGTATCCCGTTCAGCTCTCAATGCTACATCGTGAACATCTCTCTCATATCTGCTTCTCTGCCTGTAACTCAAGGTGTTTCAGCCACGCTAGATCCAGCTGCTGCATCTTTTCTCTGTTCTTCAGACTGGTTTACCTCCATCCCCTCCTGGCATTCAATCAAAATCCCTGGGTTTTTGTCAAAATGTAAGTTGGATCACATCCCAAGTGTTTGAGTGCTAGCACCCTAAATAATGCCATGGCTTAGCTCAGCTTTTAAGATTAGAAGTCTCATCCTTTACTTGGCCCACAGAGTCTGGGTGCTCTGGGCATATCTACCTCTCTAGCTCTGGCTGAAAGAATTTGATCCCTTGCTTTGTTTGTTCTCATCGCACCAACCCTCCTCCTCTTCTTCTTCCCACATCGCTCCCTGCCACAGGGTTCTAGAGGCAGGAGGACAGTAGTTTCATTTCTGTCTTACTACCATTTAATGAAATGTCATTCTTTTTTTTGGCCTGACTCTTACTACCGGTCAACAGAATTTGTGGGTGCATTAAATGTGAGGAAGGAGAAGAGGGCAACCAGGGTGAGATGGTTGAATGGTATCACACATTCAATGGACATGAACTCGGACAAACTCCAGGAGGTGGTGAGGGACAGGGAAGCCTGGCGTGCTGCAGTCCATGGGGTTGCAAAGAGTCGAACATGACCTGGTGACTGAACAACAACAAACGTGGCGAGGATGAAGACGGTCTCTAGACTCTTGGCTTGAGCCATGGGGTGAAGGATGAGGGTGCCATTGCCTGAGATGCCCGAGGCTTGGGGGATGTGTGCTGGAGGGGTGACTTACGAGTTTTATTTTGGCTGTGTTGAATCTGAGAAGCCTATTGGATGTTCACGTGGACGTGCTAAAGTGGGCAGCCAGATACTTGAGTCTGTAGAAATCAGGACCCGGGTGAGAGATTTGGAAGCTCAGTGTCATTATTTAATCCTGGGAGGCTGCGAAAGGTCACTTAGAGAAGATGGGACATTGTAATACTTGAAAAGTACGAAAGAAATAGCACACAGAGAGCTGAGGATGGGTGCAACGTACCTTTGGTTCAAACGGAAAATGACAGGTCCTGCCCCTAGTCAGAACCATCGTCCTTGATGCCTCTTGCCGCCACCCTCTGTATCCCGTTCAGCTCTCAATGCTACATCGTGAACATCTCTCTCATATCTGCTTCTCTGCCTGTAACTCAAGGTGTTTCAGCCACGCTAGATCCAGCTGCTGCATCTTTTCTCTGTTCTTCAGACTGGTTTACCTCCATCCCCTCCTGGCATTCAATCAAAATCCCTGGGTTTTTGTCAAAATGTAAGTTGGATCACATCCCAAGTGTTTGAGTGCTAGCACCCTAAATAATGCCATGGCTTAGCTCAGCTTTTAAGATTAGAAGTCTCATCCTTTACTTGGCCCACAGAGTCTGGGTGCTCTGGGCATATCTACCTCTCTAGCTCTGGCTGAAAGAATTTGATCCCTTGCTTTGTTTGTTCTCATCGCACCAACCCTCCTCCTCTTCTTCTTCCCACATCGCTCCCTGCCACAGGGCCTTTGAACATGCTTGTCCCACTCCTGGAATATCTTGTCTTCCCTCTTCCATCCGTTAATTCCTGCTCATTGCTTAGAAGTCAGCTCCTCTGGAGAACCTGCAAGGCAGTTCTGATGAGATCAGATTCTTCTTAGGGCTTCCCTGGTGGCTCAGTGATAAAGAATCTGCCTGCCAACGCAGGAGACATGGGTTCAATCCCTGGGCCTGAGGAACAACTAAGCCCATGCACCACAACTATTGAGCCTGTGCTCTCGAGCCCAGAAGCTGCACAACAGAAGGCACTGTAGTGAGAGAACCCGCATACCACCTCTAGAGTAGCCCCTGCTCACCTCAACTAGAGACAGCCTGTACAGCAATGAAGACCCAACACAGCCAATAATGATTGCTTAATTAATTTAAAAAATTTTCAAGACAATTCTTATACGTTCTTAGCATGTGCCTCTCCTTCTCCTGTCCAGCTCCAGCAATTCTGTGGCTAATTGTGTGATTATTTGATTATATTTTCTTTGTGGGTATAAGCCCCGTGAAGGCCCTCTGTAGATGCCTTTTCTCAGAGACGCTATCCAAAAATGTGAAGACAGAGAAAGAAGTGATGATATCTACCTACGTTTCTCTTAGCTCTCCAGTAAGTGCTTCGGTATACATGCCTGAAATATGGAAGCCACAGGGTTCGTTGCTCTAGTTTTTTTTTTTTTCTTTCTTTCTCTTTCTGCCTCTTGGCTGAAGCAAAACCAAGAAGCAAACCCAGGCAGGAGGCCACAGCACCTGAGTTACAGAAGGGAGGCTTCAAAAGGCATGTCTGATGCACAAGAGTGTGAGGTTAACCCTCCACTCCCTCCTCTTCTTGAACACACAGTTTTGATCCTGAGCTTATTTGGGAACTTTGTTTTTTGAACAGGTTGGTCAAACAGTTCATTTGAGTTTTTCCATAAGATCACACGCACCTCAAAAACCCAAATGAGCTTTTTGGCCAACCCAATACAATGAAAATGAAATTCAGCCATTTATGTATGCCACGGAGGCATTTCTGGAGAAAACCTTGTCATGGTTCTGTAAAATGTTTTTTGGCCTCTTTATTGGTTTTTATTTATTTTCATCCATGTTCATTCTTCAACCTGTGTCGACCTCCCACTGCAGCGGCCTCTCTCGCTACAGAGCACCGGCCCTGGGCACACGAGTTCCTGAGTGCTAGTCTTCAACCCCCCCAACACTGGTGGGGATCGACCTCCCACTGCAGCCCGCTCAGTGATAAAGAATCTGCCTGCCAACGCAGGAGACATGGGTTCAATCCTGGGCCTGAGGAACAACTAAGCCCATGCACCACAACTATTGAGCCTGTGCTCGAGCCCAGAAGCTGCACAACAGAAGGCACTGTAGTGAGAGAACCCGCATACCACCTCTAGAGTAGCCCCTGCTCACCTCAACTAGAGACAGCCTGTACAGCAATGAAGACCCAACACAGCCAATAATGATTGCTTAATTAATTTAAAAAATTTTCAAGACAATTCTTATACGTTCTTAGCATGTGCCTCTCCTTCTCCTGTCCAGCTCCAGCAATTCTGTGGCTAATTGTGTGATTATTTGATTATATTTTCTTTGTGGGTATAAGCCCCGTGAAGGCCCTCTGTAGATGCCTTTTCTCAGAGACGCTATCCAAAAATGTGAAGACAGAGAAAGAAGTGATGATATCTACCTACGTTTCTCTTAGCTCTCCAGTAAGTGCTTCGGTATACATGCCTGAAATATGGAAGCCACAGGGTTCGTTGCTCTAGTTTTTTTTTTTTTCTTTCTTTCTCTTTCTGCCTCTTGGCTGAAGCAAAACCAAGAAGCAAACCCAGGCAGGAGGCCACAGCACCTGAGTTACAGAAGGGAGGCTTCAAAAGGCATGTCTGATGCACAAGAGTGTGAGGTTAACCCTCCACTCCCTCCTCTTCTTGAACACACAGTTTTGATCCTGAGCTTATTTGGGAACTTTGTTTTTTGAACAGGTTGGTCAAACAGTTCATTTGAGTTTTTCCATAAGATCACACGCACCTCAAAAACCCAAATGAGCTTTTTGGCCAACCCAATACAATGAAAATGAAATTCAGCCATTTATGTATGCCACGGAGGCATTTCTGGAGAAAACCTTGTCATGGTTCTGTAAAATGTTTTTTGGCCTCTTTATTGGTTTTTATTTATTTTCATCCATGTTCATTCTTCAACCTGTGTCGACCTCCCACTGCAGCGGCCTCTCTCGCTACAGAGCACCGGCCCTGGGCACACGAGTTCCTGAGTGCTAGCTCAAAATTGGACACACCGACCCAGCCGCTCCGCAGCACGTGGGATACTCCCGGGCCAGGGATCGAACCGGTGCCCCCTGCACTATAAAGCAGGCTCTTTATCCTCTGGACCACCAGAGAAGCCCGGTTCTGGAAATTTTAAAAACTGGTTCTGCTGAAAGTAAACACTTAATCCCGGTCCCTTTTGACCCTCAAGTTGATTATATTCTTTTTGTGGACTGTTCTGATTCACCAAGAAAATAAACTGGCAGGTGTCTGTGGACACAATTGGGTCCCCGAGCCTGTGTGTTGGTTAATCATCCAGTCATGTCCCTTTAACACGGCAGTCATTTGCATCTTCTGATTGCCTTCTTATTACCTGCCAGATAAAACAGTAGTCTAGAACGTTGCATGTTTTCCCACGGGAGGAAAGGAGCTACAAGGCAGGTTTGCGTGGAGCTGGGAAGTGTTTGCAGAGGGAGGGATGGAGGGAAAGGAAGCGTCTCCTTTTAGGATAAGCCTAATTGTTTTAAGAAGGGGAATTTTAAGTTGCATACACCCAGGATCGGCGTTCAGCTCATAGGCTTTGCTAAGCTTGTGTGACAGGATAATCTCCTTTGTTCAATGCCCGAGAAGGATATTTTCTGCATTATTAGACAAGTCAATGAAGATAAAGCAAAATATTAACTATTTTAAGCTGCTGTAGTCCACCCCCAGGAAATTAGGCTGCTGCATTCTAATCGTGTTTGGTTTGTTTATCCTAATGAGATGGGCGCAGCTGCCAGCTATTTTGAAGGCTGCTGTCCCCAGAATTATGCGACTTCACGTGTTCTGTTTGCAAACAGTTCATTTGAGTTTTTCCATAAGATCACACGCACCTCAAAATGTTTTGGCCAACCCAATACAATGAAAATGAAATTCAGCCATTTATGTATGCCACGGAGGCATTTCTGGAGAAAACCTTGTCATGGTTCTGTAAAATGTTTTTTGGCCTCTTTATTGGTTTTTATTTATTTTCATCCATGTTCATTCTTCAACCTGTGTCGACCTCCCACTGCAGCGGCCTCTCTCGCTACAGAGCACCGGCCCTGGGCACACGAGTTCCTGAGTGCTAGCTCAAAATTGGACACACCGACCCAGCCGCTCCGCAGCACGTGGGATACTCCCGGGCCAGGGATCGAACCGGTGCCCCCTGCACTATAAAGCAGGCTCTTTATCCTCTGGACCACCAGAGAAGCCCGGTTCTGGAAATTTTAAAAACTGGTTCTGCTGAAAGTAAACACTTAATCCCGGTCCCTTTTGACCCTCAAGTTGATTATATTCTTTTTGTGGACTGTTCTGATTCACCAAGAAAATAAACTGGCAGGTGTCTGTGGACACAATTGGGTCCCCGAGCCTGTGTGTTGGTTAATCATCCAGTCATGTCCCTTTAACACGGCAGTCATTTGCATCTTCTGATTGCCTTCTTATTACCTGCCAGATAAAAGAGTAGTCTAGAACGTTGCATGTTTTCCCACGGGAGGAAAGGAGCTACAAGGCAGGTTTGCGTGGAGCTGGGAAGTGTTTGCAGAGGGAGGGAGGGAGGGAAAGGAAGCGTCTCCTTTTAGGATAAGCCTAATTGTTTTAAGAAGGGGAATTTTAAGTTGCATACACCCAGGATCGGCGTTCAGCTCATAGGCTTTGCTAAGCTTGTGTGACAGGATAATCTCCTTTGTTCAATGCCCGAGAAGGATATTTTCTGCATTATTAGACAAGTCAATGAAGATAAAGCAAAATATTAACTATTTTAAGCTGCTGTAGTCCACCCCCAGGAAATTAGGCTGCTGCATTCTAATCGTGTTTGGTTTGTTTATCCTAATGAGATGGGGCGCAGCTGCCAGCATGAGGTGTTGAGTTTGCGAAGGTCTAAAGCCTTCCCCCCAACTGATTATGAGCAAACTTCACCTTTCCTCCATTTCACATCTTTCTCTGAGATGACTTGTAGAGCTTGGGGACCTTGTTTCCAGGCAAAGGAAGAAATGTAATCTAAATGAAGACCACAGGGGTGTGACATCCGTCAGCATATTTTAAAAAGGCATCTTAGGTCTCTTTTGCAACTATGGTAAGCTAGCTAATTCTGGGTCTGGGTTTTGGCCACTTGGAAACATCACAGAAATTCATCACGCAATTTCTGCCGGTCCCAGATTTACATCGGTGACACTGCGCCATCTCCCACTGTCTGTTTAAGACAGAGACGCGATACAGACCTGTACGCCTTTTCCTGATTGCTTCGAAGCGGGAGCAGCCATGAAAGACCAGAGGGGTGGACCCACCCAGCCCTTGTCTGGCATGTCTGCTGAGCCCTGGTGTCTGGTAGGAACTGCTGTCCTTCATTTAGGTGACTGTTTGTGGTCCCTGCCAGCCCCAGCCCTCATGAGCCAGATCCTCTGGGTCCCCAGCCTTGCCTAGCTAGGGACTTTGCAGATTAGGAGTCTGTAAGTTGTGTGACCATATTCCTGCTTCACGGCCCTCCAGAGAACCATGGTTCCTCCCCATGACAAGCCTCAGACCCAAGAGCTGCATTCTGGAGCATCACATGTTCCCGGGAGGAGACTGAACACCGTTGTGTGTGTGTTAAGTGCATCACGCAGGCACGTGTGTACACGTGTGCATGTGTGTGGACACGTGTGCATGTGTGTGAACAGTACCTCACCGTTGTCATCTCCTGGCTGCTCGCCAATGCACTCGCTACCTCCTCTCTCTGTTAGTTCTTGTACTCGGCGCTGTGCTGGGTGTTTGTATTTGCTGTCTTATTTAATCTTCACGAGCATGTTTATGAAGTGGGTGTAATTATCTGTTTTGTAGCTAAAGAAACACTTGACTTCCTTGAGTCTTAAACTTGCCCAAAGCAAAGAAGTTTGTGGCAGAGCTAGGGTTGCAGCCAGAACCTGTGTCTTAATGGAGGGGGTGCCCTCAAAGACCCCACGGCTGGGATTTGAGGCAAGCCGTTTACTAGGAGGAAGATTCCAGAAAGCACAGGGGAAGGGAAGGTGGCTAGGGAGGCTTTTAGCAAGGGAGCCATGGCTGGGGGTGGGGGAGCTTGGCCTTCTGGGAACCTAGAAAACCTGTGTGGAGCACAGCATTTTCCTGGGAGGAAAGAGGTCTTTCTGAAGGCTTTCTTGATATATGGATCATATGTGATACAGTTTTCTCACTCTCTGGCTTTTGAGTGCAGCTTCCTGGCTGTTGGGGTATTTACAGCACGGTGCCTGCATCTCCACAGTCATCTTGAAAACATGTCCAGCATCCCAGAAAGAGACCTCGTGCTTCTTCACTGCCATCCTCCACCTCCTCCGTCCCTCCCAGCCCTAGACAGCCACTAATCTACCTGACACTGGGGGGAGGGCTTGCTCACCAAAATTCCATCTTCCATCACCTGGCTCACTCCTGAGGGTTGACGTGCTGGCACATCCAGTCCAGAGTGCAAGCTCACAGGCCCATCTCACCTCCAACCAGAGGACACAGAACATCTCCAGGCAGAGAGACCTGGGAGCTGAAGACTTCAGGAGGTGCGGGTGGGGGCAGTGCTCTGGGCTGTGGGCGGGTTCTGTCTGCTTACCATAGCGCCTCCTCTGCTGCCCGAGCGCCTCTTCCCATCCCAGTATCTTTGCTTCTTTCCCGTATACCGTACCTCTTTCTTCCAAGATCCAGGACCACTCGAGTGAAAAGTCTCTTCACCTCATGTTCCTCCCATTTACTGCACCCCCTTTCCTGGTGGGAGGGACTGTGGCTTTAGAAAGGATGGTCCAGCCATGCATTTCTGCTCTGAGATCCTAAAGGGGGAGACTGGACAGCTGAGCAGTGTTCTCGGGGAGGAGCATCCATAGGCACCTGGGGGAAGCAGGAACAGGCTTGGAGTTTGCAGGGTGCAAGTAGCAAACCTGAGGGTCTGGTGTGGAAGTCCTGAGGGGTGAGGGCCATGATGAAGTTTGGAGAGAGGGTGGGAGCAAGATGCTGCACGCAGGCTCTTGGTGACCTTGGTAAGGGGTTGGGCTTTTATTCCAGAAGAAGTGAGAAGCCTTGAAGACTGTTAATTAGCAGGCATGAGACTTGATCTGACCTCCTGTTGAGACCTAGTCCATCTGCCTATGACTTCATCCCTTTAGCCCTGGGCTCCTGTTAGCCTTCTTCAAGCCCACTTGGTCCTTAAATTCTAGCCCCATGACATGTCCCTAGCATCCTAATTGGCCCAAACACCTTTTGTGCCAATGAGGAAGAGGCACAAGACCCTTGACTGCCATCTGCTGGAAACCATCATAATTGATACACACATCTATGAGGGTGCCCCCAAATTTGGGCAGTGCACAATCTGCACCACCATGCGGGGCAACCCTGCCTGCTACGCACGACAGGCTTCTCTGATGCGGTTGCCAGGGTTTCCTTCTCTTGCCAGACATCTCAGCATCCTCCTTCTGCTATAGGGATCGGAGACTCCTTCCTAGAACCTTCCTAGAACCCAGATCCTATCTGCCTATCAGAAAGTAATTCTTTCTTCTTTTAAGATAGTAATTTTATGTAGTTACTGTCTGCACCACATCGTCCACAGGATCTTCCCAACCAGGAATACGTACCTCTTTCTTCCAAAAACTCTGCAGGAGGTGCGGTGGGCAGTGCTCTGGGCTGTGGGCGGGTTCTGTCTGCTTACCATAGCGCCTCCTCTGCTGCCCGAGCGCCTCTTCCCATCCCAGTATCTTTGCTTCTTTCCCGTATACCGTACCTCTTTCTTCCAAGATCCAGGACCACTCAGTGAAAAGTCTCTTCACCTCATGTTCCTCCCATTTACTGCACCCCCTTTCCTGGTGGGAGGGACTGTGGCTTTAGAAAGGATGGTCCAGCCATGCATTTCTGCTCTGAGATCCTAAAGGGGGAGACTGGACAGCTGAGCAGTGTTCTCGGGGAGGAGCATCCATAGGCACCTGGGGGAAGCAGGAACAGGCTTGGAGTTTGCAGGGTGCAAGTAGCAAACCTGAGGGTCTGGTGTGGAAGTCCTGAGGGGTGAGGGCCATGATGAAGTTTGGAGAGAGGGTGGGAGCAAGATGCTGCACGCAGGCTCTTGGTGACCTTGGTAAGGGGTTGGGCTTTTATTCCAGAAGAAGTGAGAAGCCTTGAAGACTGTTAATTAGCAGGCATGAGACTTGATCTGACCTCCTGTTGAGACCTAGTCCATCTGCCTATGACTTCATCCCTTTAGCCCTGGGCTCCTGTTAGCCTTCTTCAAGCCCACTTGGTCCTTAAATTCTAGCCCCATGACATGTCCCTAGCATCCTAATTGGCCCAAACACCTTTTGTGCCAATGAGGAAGAGGCACAAGACCCTTGACTGCCATCTGCTGGAAACCATCATAATTGATACACACATCTATGAGGGTGCCCCCAAATTTGGGCAGTGCACAATCTGCACCACCATGCGGGGCAACCCTGCCTGCTACGCACGACAGGCTTCTCTGATGCGGTTGCCAGGGTTTCCTTCTCTTGCCAGACATCTCAGCATCCTCCTTCTGCTATAGGGATCGGAGACTCCTTCCTAGAACCTTCCTAGAACCCAGATCCTATCTGCCTATCAGAAAGTAATTCTTTCTTCTTTTAAGATAGTAATTTTATGTAGTTACTGTCTGCACCACATCGTCCACAGGATCTTCCCAACCAGGAATCAAACCCATACCGCCCTGGAGTGGGAGCAAGGAGTCTGAACCCCTGGACCACCAGGGAAGTCCACTGGCTTTCTTTTTTTGAATGTATTATTAAAAAAATTGGGGGGGGGGGGCACTTCTATTGGTCTCTCATGTATTTATTTTCATCCATCTTTGTTCTTTGGCCTGTCTGGGCCTCCCATCTCAGTGGCCTCCCTCGCTGCAGAGCACCAGCTCTGGGCACATGCGCTCCAGAGCTCTGGCTCGGTAGTTGGACACATCGGTGCAGTCACTCTGCGGCACGTGGGATCTTCCCAGGCCAGGGATTGAACCGGCGCCCTTTGCACTGCAAGGCAGTGTTCTTACCCACTGGACCACCAGGGGAGCCCCTTTTTAATCTAAGTTTTTTAAAACAATATTTATTGGGGCTTCCCGGTAGTGCTGATGATAAGGAACTTGTTTTATTCATTTATTTTTATTTTGGGGCCACACCTTGCAGCATATGGGATGTTTATTCTTCTACCAGGAAGCGAACCCACACCCCACTGCATTAGATGGCGAAGACATAATCACTGGACCAACAGGGAAGTTCTTCCTTAAATGTATTTTTTATCAAGATACAGTTGAAATATTTTAACTTAAAGAATTCTTTCTTTCTTTCTTTATTTTTTTGCCTGCTGTGGAGTTTGTCCCCTCACTCAGACAGTGTGTATGTAGAGCTCCTTTGGGATCCATTCTCCTGGTATCACCGAGGTCACCCTTCCTTACCCAGCTGTTGTGACATGTGACAGCGAGAAATAGCTTAGGGGGTGGGGTGAGTTTTTTAGCTCTCACCTCATCATCAGGGCTCAGTGGTAAAGAATCTGCCTGTAATGCAGGAGACCTGGGTTTGATCCCTGGGTTGGGAAGATCCCCTGGAGGAAGGCATGGCAACCCACTCCAGTATTCTTGCCTGGAGAATTCCATGGACAGAGGAGCCTGGCGGGCTGCAGTCCATGGGATTGCACAGAGTCAGACACAACTTAGCGACTGAACAACAGCAGCACCTCATCACCTGTGTGGCTGGCCCCTGGCTTGGAGCAGCTAGGGTGGCCTAGACCTCATGAGAGACCTGAAGGCGCTCCCTTTTAGGGAGCTGCCATGTAAGAAAACATCTCTCTGGGTCATGGCACAGATGTTCAGGGGCAGCTTTGATTTCAGCTCTCTCTGCTTCTTTTTTCTGAAGCCCCTTCATGAATGGGGGTGAGAAATATTTGAGGCTGGGGATGTTTTCCAGGCTCCATCAACTGGGAAGCGGCCCACTGAGCCTGTTCGGCTGTGCCCCCGTTATCCCGGGCTGTGCTTCTCGGGTGCTGCCCTGGGCATCGTCTTCTCTCCTGTCTGACAGCCAGGCACATCCATGGCTCTGTGTTGGGCTGTGGGTGTGCTGGGGATGTAGAATGGTGCAGGGGGTGCGTGGGGGAGGGGGCATGCAATGGGCCTTTAATCTAAGTTTTTAAAACAATATTTATTGGGGCTTCCGGTAGTGCTTATGATAGGGAACTTGTTTTATTCATTTATTTTTATTTTGGGGCCACACCTTGCAGCATATGGGATGTTTATTCTTCTACCAGGAAGCGAACCCACACCCCACTGCATTAGATGGCGAAGACATAATCACTGGACCAACAGGGAAGTTCTTCCTTAAATGTATTTTTTATCAAGATACAGTTGAAATATTTTAACTTAAAGAATTCTTTCTTTCTTTCTTTACTTTTTGCCTGCTGTGGAGTTTGTCCCCTCACTCAGACAGTGTGTATGTAGAGCTCCTTTGGGATCCATTCTCCTGGTATCACCGAGGTCACCCTTCCTTACCCAGCTGTTGTGACATGTGACAGCGAGAAATAGCTTAGGGGGTGGGGTGAGTTTTTTAGCTCTCACCTCATCATCAGGGCTCAGTGGTAAAGAATCTGCCTGTAATGCAGGAGACCCAGGTTTAATCCCTGGGTTAGGAAGATTCCCTGGAGGAGGGCACGACAACCTACTCTAGTATTCTTGCCTAGAGAATTCCATGGTCGGAGGAGCCTGATGGACTACAGTCCATGGGGTTGCACAGAGTCAGACACAACTTAGCGACTGAACAACAGCAGCACCTCATCACCTGTGTGGCTGGCCCCTGGCTTGGAGCAGCTAGGGTGGCCTAGACCTCATGAGAGACCTGAAGGCGCTCCCTTTTAGGGAGCTGCCATGTAAGAAAACATCTCTCTGGGTCATGGCACAGATGTTCAGGGGCAGCTTTGATTTCAGCTCTCTCTGCTTCTTTTTTCTGAAGCCCCTTCATGAATGGGGGTGAGAAATATTTGAGGCTGGGGATGTTTTCCAGGCTCCATCAACTGGGAAGCGGCCCACTGAGCCTGTTCGGCTGTGCCCCCGTTATCCCGGGCTGTGCTTCTCGGGTGCTGCCCTGGGCATCGTCTTCTCTCCTGTCTGACAGCCAGGCACATCCATGGCTCTGTGTTGGGCTGTGGGTGTGCTGGGGATGTAGAATGGTGCAGGGGGTGCGTGGGGAGAAGCAGACCCGAGGCTTGGGCCGCCTGTCAAGGGGAATATTTCACTGTTGTCAGATGGGCCAGGATTCCTTTAGCTACAACCTGGCCTCCTCTTTTGGAGCGCTGAGATTTCCCAAAATGGCACATGGAAAGTAAAACACTACATTAAATAGCGTTTCTATGCAATGAAAACACATTAAAATGGCAATTAAGTTTCCCAAACAGCCTTCTCCGTGCTCCCGGGTTGATTTTGGCTGTTTGCAGAGCTCTTCAAGGATGGTCTGTTGTAACTAAAGGCTGAGTTGTCTTTTTAGGGAATGAGCCTTGGGCCATGTGGGCCAAGGAACCCTGCATTCTAAATCTTTTCTTCTTCCCCATCTTTTAGTTTGTTTTTATGTTCAGCTGTTTATTATGGAAAATTTCAAGCACTTACCAAAGTAGAGAGAACAGTTCAACAGACTTTCATGGACCCATCACCCAGTGACAGCAATGACAACTCATAGGCCAGCTCCTTAAGGTTGTTCTTCTTTCCCTAAAAGTTTCAGTTATCATTTTTCCTAAAGAGAAAAATCATGTGGTAAAATTCTGGGAAGAAAAATTGATATGGGGCTTCCCTGGTGGTCCAGTGGGTAAGGACACCACCTTGCAGTGCAAGGAGCGCTGGTTTGATCCCTGGCCTGGGAAGATCCCAGTACCATGGAGCGGCTGGACTGATGTGTCCAATGACCGAGCCGGAGTTCTGGAGAGCATGCGCCCAGAGCCGGTGCTCTGTGACAACAGAGGCCACCGCGATGGGAGGCCCACATGGGCCAAAGAACAAAGATGGATGAAAACAGACAAATGAAAGACCAATAGAAGTAGCCCGCCTGCTCCGCTCTCTCCCCACCCAACCCCCCCGAAATAAATAAATAAATAAATCTTAAAAAAAAAAGAAAAAATTGATATGGACTAAAAGCTTTCTGATAAGTTATAATGGAAAATAATTGAAAAAAATATATATATATGCATAACCGAATCACTTGACTCTACACCTGAAACTAATGCAGGTTTTTAATCAGCTCTACTTCAGTAAAGAAGACTGAGTGCCAAAGAAGTGATGCTTTCTATCTGTGGCGCTGGAAAAGGCTCTTGAGAGGCCCTTGGGCTATATGGAGATCAAACCAGTCAACCCTAAAGGAAATCAACCCTGGATATTCATTGAAAAGACTGATGCTGAAGCTGAAGCTCCAATACTTCCCCTGATGTGGGGCGCCTTTAGCTACAGCCTGGCCTTCTCTTTTGGAGCGCTGAGATTTCCCAAAAAGGCACATGGAAAGTAAAACACTACATTAAATAGCGTTTCTATGCAATGAAAACACATTAAAATGGCAATTAAGTTTCCCAAACAGCCTTCTCCGTGCTCCCGGGTTGATTTTGGCTGTTTGCAGAGCTCTTCAAGGATGGTCTGTTGTAACTAAAGGCTGAGTTGTCTTTTAGGGAATGAGCCTTGGGCCATGTGGGCCAAGGAACCCTGCATTCTAAATCTTTTCTTCTTCCCCATCTTTTAGTTTGTTTTTATGTTCAGCTGTTTATTATGGAAAATTTCAAGCACTTACCAAAGTAGAGAGAACAGTTCAACAGACTTTCATGGACCCATCACCCAGTGACAGCAATGACAACTCATAGGCCAGCTCCTTAAGGTTGTTCTTCTTTCCCTAAAAGTTTCAGTTATCATTTTTCCTAAAGAGAAAAATCATGTGGTAAAATTCTGGGAAGAAAAATTGATATGGGGCTTCCCTGGTGGTCCAGTGGGTAAGGACACCACCTTGCAGTGCAAGGAGCGCTGGTTTGATCCCTGGCCTGGGAAGATCCCAGTACCATGGAGCGGCTGGACTGATGTGTCCAATGACCGAGCCGGAGTTCTGGAGAGCATGCGCCCAGAGCCGGTGCTCTGTGACAACAGAGGCCACCGCGATGGGAGGCCCACATGGGCCAAAGAACAAAGATGGATGAAAACAGACAAATGAAAGACCAATAGAAGTAGCCCGCCTGCTCCGCTCTCTCCCCCCCCCAACCCCCCCGAAATAAATAAATAAATAAATCTTAAAAAAAAAAGAAAAAATTGATATGGACTAAAAGCTTTCTGATAAGTTATAATGGAAAATAATTGAAAAAAATATATATATATGCATAACCGAATCACTTGACTCTACACCTGAAACTAATGCAGGTTTTTAATCAGCTCTACTTCAGTAAAGAAGACTGAGTGCCAAAGAAGTGATGCTTTCTATCTGTGGCGCTGGAAAAGGCTCTTGAGAGGCCCTTGGGCTATATGGAGATCAAACCAGTCAACCCTAAAGGAAATCAACCCTGGATATTCATTGAAAAGACTGATGCTGAAGCTGAAGCTCCAATACTTTGGCCACTTGATGTGAAGAGCCGTCATTGGAAAAGACCCTGATGCTGGGCAAGATTGAGGGCAGGAGGGGAAGGGGATGACAGAAGGTGAGACCGTTGGATGGCATCACCAACTCAATGGACATGAGTTTGAACAAATTTGGGGAGATAGTGAAGGACAGGGCAGCCTGGCGTGCTGCAGTCCATGGGATCACAAAGAGTCAGACGGGACTGAGCGGCTGAACAACAACAGCAACTCTTGAATAAAGACAAATAAATAAAAGCTCTCTGGGGACTTTCCTGGTGGTCCAGTGATTAAGACTTTGCCTTCCAGTGCAGAGGGTCTGGGTTCCATCCCTCGTCAAGAAGCTAACATCCCACAGGCTTCACAGCCAAAAAAATCAAAATGTAAAACAGGAAAAATATTGTAACAAATTCAGTAAAGACTTAAAAAAAAAACTCTGAATCCCAGGACTGTGGACACAGCAATTTCTAAGATCAATGGTACCCGGGCCTCAAGGAGCTTAAGGTGTGGTTGGGAACACTGATGAGTCAAATGTAAGAGGTTATGATGTGATTGGTGTTCATTGTCCCTGCAAGGCATTCTGGGATCATGTGGGATAAAGGGTCCCTAACCCAGCTGGGGAGTGATCAGGGAGGCCTGTGGGGTTTCTGCGAGAAGATGGAAACAGGCAGGGGGTACCTGAGGTCAGTCCGCAGGTTTAGCAGAGTGGCCCCCCGGGCCACGGTTGGCACCCACTTCCTCCTCTTCTTCCTGTTGCCCTCTCACCCACCACAGAGTCCCTTTCATCCCACAACTCCTGCTTCTTCCTTTGGGGCTGGTGGTCCGCATTCCCTCTGACTGGCAGCTATTGTATTCGTCCAGTCCTGCCCTTGGTGTCTTCAGACTTAGAGCTCACAGCGCCCCCTGGGCCTTCCTGGGCCACCCGAGATGAATGTCCTCTTGGCCACCTCTGTCTTGTCTCTTGTCACCATTCCTCAGAGCCTGAAGAAACTCCAGGGCCGGCTGACAGTCAGGGAGGGATGTCAGAGGCCGTGGGAAGGGACTCTGCTTCCTCTGCTTGTTTGCCCATCTTATTGATTTTTACATGTGGATGTTTTAGGAACGACACAACTTCCGAGTGTCCTTTTTCCAACCTGTTTCTCCAAATTATTGTTTTCGTTTTATACTGGTTGTTTTCCCTATAGATTGGATATCACTCTATATAAGACTTGAGGAGATCGGGAGGATAAATCAGGAGTTTGGGGTTAGCAGATGCAGACTACTCTATATAAACGAAACAACAGGGTCGAACTGGATAGCCCAGGGAACTATAGCTAATATCCTGTAATAAGCCATAATGGAAAAGAATACTTAAAAAGAATGTGTATATCTGGCTATCTACCTGTCTGTATATCTATATATATATATAACTTTGCTCTATAAAACCAGAAAAATGCAGTTTCAAAAATATCAAAACCCATCCCCCCCTAAGGTTTCCCACAGCCAATCAAAAAAAAATATTGTAACAAATTCAGTAAAGACTTAAAAAAAAAACTCTGAATCCCAGGACTGTGGACACAGCAATTTCTAAGATCAATGGTACCCGGGCCTCAAGGAGCTTAAGGTGTGGTTGGGAACACTGATGAGTCAAATGTAAGAGGTTATGATGTGATTGGTGTTCATTGTCCCTGCAAGGCATTCTGGGATCATGTGGGATAAAGGGTCCCTAACCCAGCTGGGGAGTGATCAGGGAGGCCTGTGGGGTTTCTGCGAGAAGATGGAAACAGGCAGGGGGTACCTGAGGTCAGTCCGCAGGTTTAGCAGAGTGGCCCCCCGGGCCACGGTTGGCACCCACTTCCTCCTCTTCTTCCTGTTGCCCTCTCACCCACCACAGAGTCCCTTTCATCCCACAACTCCTGCTTCTTCCTTTGGGGCTGGTGGTCCGCATTCCCTCTGACTGGCAGCTATTGTATTCGTCCAGTCCTGCCCTTGGTGTCTTCAGACTTAGAGCTCACAGCGCCCCCTGGGCCTTCCTGGGCCACCCGAGATGAATGTCCTCTTGGCCACCTCTGTCTTGTCTCTTGTCACCATTCCTCAGAGCCTGAAGAAACTCCAGGGCCGGCTGACAGTCAGGGAGGGATGTCAGAGGCCGTGGGAAGGGACTCTGCTTCCTCTGCTTGTTTGCCCATCTTATTGATTTTTACATGTGGATGTTTTAGGAACGACACAACTTCCGAGTGTCCTTTTTCCAACCTGTTTCTCCAAATTATTGTTTTCGTTTTATACTGGTTGTTTTCCCTATAGATTGGATATCACTCTATATAAGACTTGAGGGAGATCGGGAGGGATAAATCAGGAGTTTGGGGTTAGCAGATGCAGACTACTCTATATAAACGAAACAACAGGGTCGAACTGGATAGCCCAGGGAACTATAGCTAATATCCTGTAATAAGCCATAATGGAAAAGAATACTTAAAAAGAATGTGTATATCTGGCTATCTACCTGTCTGTATATCTATATATATATATAACTTTGCTCTATACCAGAAATGCACACAACACTGTAAATCATCTATACTTCAAATTTTTAAAAAAAGACTTAAGATTAATACAAAATGAAGAAGATCAGTCATTTAACAAAAAATATTTATTGCCTGAAGCTACAGTAGTCTCCCGTTCTCTGTGGGCAATACATTCCATGAGCCCCAGTGGATGCCCGAAACAATGAATGGTGCCAATGGCATCATTGGTACCAAATGCCAGCGATGTCTTTTTTCCTGTACATCCAAACCTGTGATAGAGGGTAATTTATAAAACAATTGCAGTAAGAGGTTAACAACAACAACAAGCAATAAAATAAAACAATTATAATAACATCCTGTAATAAAAGTTATCTGAATGTGGTGTCTTGCTCAGAACCTCTTAGTGTAGACATTTAATGCCTTTTCCATCTTAAGTGCTGGTCACCTACGGTGGCCCCTACGTTGGCAGTTTGAAGTGTGACAGCCAAGCTAGCACGCATTTCTTTTCCCTTCTTCACAATTTCACGGATATAAGATTCCATCTTCCTGGAGATCTTAGCAACCTCAGCCTAGGCTTTTTTTTCCCCCTTGCATTATGAAGCTGAGAAGTTTCGCCTTTTCACTTAAAGGAAGCACTTTATGGCTTGTCTTTGGCACAAATTGCCAGCCTCTTTCCTCTTGTGCTTTGGAGCTGTTATTAAGTGAAATAAGGGTCACTTGAATCAAAGCCTCATGATTCCTGAACAGTCCATCTGATGACCGAGGCAACTCCCAAGTGACTAAGGGGAGGGATACACCTCCCAGGCGGGATGGAGAAGGAACTATTTATTTTTATAGTTTTCCATTTAACATTCTCTGACCATGACTGATCACAAGTAATTTTATTTTTTAACTTTTTATTTTCTATCTGGCAGGCTATAGTCCATAGGGTCGCAAAGAGTTGGACATGACTAGAACCACATAGCATAGCTGATGAACAGTGTCAGAATAGTTTCAGTCCTGAGCCCCCAACAAAGGGACTCAGCCATGCATACATGTTATCCATTCCCCCTCAAACTCCTCTCCCATCCTGACTGTCACATAACTTCGAGTAGAGTTCCCTGTGCTATTCAGTAGGACCTTGTTAATGATCCATTTTAAATATAGCAGTGTGTACATGTCCATTCCAAACTCCCTAACTGCCCCTGTCTCCCATCCTTCTCCCGTGAGCACAGCTAATTCAAACCTCAGAAAGGCAAGCGCTGCATAAGGCAGGGAGGGGATGACTTTCCCTACGCCAGGGACTATTCCAGATGCAGGGATCTCAGGGGTGAGTGATACAGAGAACCCCTTATTCCGTGGTGCTTACAGAAGACAGTAAGCGCCATGACAGGGAAAGTCATGAAACCAACCAGCTCCAAGCTAATTAAAACAAAAAAATCTGAATCTGTGATCAGCATTCTGTAGGAGCGGGGCAATGTGTGACATGCTGTGGGGAAGGACAGGAAGGACTGGCCGTGGGGAAAGGGACCAGGAGCTCTCATTTTCTGGGGAGCAGCTTATGAAAGCCCCCAGGGAAGAGAGCTCTTGGTCCCTTGTGGCAGCCCATGGAGGAGCAGAGAGGCAGGAGCCGGTGCGGAGAGCAGAGAAAGCGGCCAGGGCCAGATCAGGCAGGCCTTGTCTGTCAGGGCAGGCAGGGAGTGTTTTATTCTTAGCTCAAGGAGAAGCCCTTAGAGGGTTTTACCCAGGGGCATGCATGATCTAGTTTATAAAAATAGAAATGAAACACCAAGGATACTCATCCGTAAGGACCAATTTGTGTATCTTCAACTGATTCTGCTCATTTGTACACCTTTGATTTCTGCAGAAGACCATACCTGATCTTCATGTCCTCATTTTTACTGGTCTTTTCTTTTGTAACTTTAAGTTCTCAGCCAGAAATTGCTTTCCCCAAGGAACTCTGATTGGGTGATTTATCATGACTTCAAGTCATCTTAGGGCTTCCAGGATGGCACTAGATGGTAAAGAATGTCCTGCCAATGCAGGAGTCATGAGACATGGGTTTGATCCCAGGGTCGGAAAGATCCCCTGCGGGAGGGCATGGCAACCCACTCCAGTATTCTTGCTGGTGGGCCACAGCCCATGGGGTCGCAAAGAGTTGAACACGACTGAGGCAGCTACACGTGCATGCATGCACACACACAAGTCACCTTAACCCTCTCTGCTTGATTACGGAGTTCCTGAAAGTCCTGGGTAAGTCGTGAGATTTAATCACTCAAGAGCCACAGTCCAGTCTGTGCTCCTCAAGTCAGTATGGCTTGAGATGGCTATTTTCAGAACGTCTTCTCACTTGGTGACTCACCAGGAAGCTTCAGGATAGCCGAAAAGCTCCAGAATGTTGCAGCTTTCTCTAAACATGATTCCAATAGACTCTCACACGGCCCCTGGGGTGGGAGGAGAAAAGAGGGATGTTCTGAACAACACATCTTTCTGAAAGCCTACTGCCAGACAAGATGAAACCTTTGGCCTGGAAGGAAATTGGAAGAATCTGTGGGTTCCAGTGAATGATTCCATGCCTATTTTCCCCATGTCCCTTGCTTAGATTAGGTCAATAGTTTACTCAGTAAACATGGGCTGGTTCATTCATCTATTCTCACATTCATTCCTTTGGTCACCATGCAGCCTGCCAGCTGTCCTGAAAAGCACTGAGAGGAGAAAGGCCTTATTTCTTCCCTGTGGAAATCACAGGCAGGCCTTGTCTGTCAGGGCAGGCAGGGAGTGTTTTATTCTTAGCTCAAGGAGAAGCCCTTAGAGGGTTTTACCCAGGGCATGCATGATCTAGTTTATAAAAATAGAAATGAAACACCAAGGATACTCATCCGTAAGGACCAATTTGTGTATCTTCAACTGATTCTGCTCATTTGTACACCTTTGATTTCTGCAGAAGACCATACCTGATCTTCATGTCCTCATTTTTACTGGTCTTTTCTTTTGTAACTTTAAGTTCTCAGCCAGAAATTGCTTTCCCCAAGGAACTCTGATTGGGTGATTTATCATGACTTCAAGTCATCTTAGGGCTTCCAGGATGGCACTAGATGGTAAAGAATGTCCTGCCAATGCAGGAGTCATGAGACATGGGTTTGATCCCAGGGTCGGAAAGATCCCCTGCGGGAGGGCATGGCAACCCACTCCAGTATTCTTGCTGGTGGGCCACAGCCCATGGGGTCGCAAAGAGTTGAACACGACTGAGGCAGCTACACGTGCATGCATGCACACACACAAGTCACCTTAACCCTCTCTGCTTGATTACGGAGTTCCTGAAAGTCCTGGGTAAGTCGTGAGATTTAATCACTCAAGAGCCACAGTCCAGTCTGTGCTCCTCAAGTCAGTATGGCTTGAGATGGCTATTTTCAGAACGTCTTCTCACTTGGTGACTCACCAGGAAGCTTCAGGATAGCCGAAAAGCTCCAGAATGTTGCAGCTTTCTCTAAACATGATTCCAATAGACTCTCACACGGCCCCTGGGGTGGGAGGAGAAAAGAGGGATGTTCTGAACAACACATCTTTCTGAAAGCCTACTGCCAGACAAGATGAAACCTTTGGCCTGGAAGGAAATTGGAAGAATCTGTGGGTTCCAGTGAATGATTCCATGCCTATTTTCCCCATGTCCCTTGCTTAGATTAGGTCAATAGTTTACTCAGTAAACATGGGCTGGTTCATTCATCTATTCTCACATTCATTCCTTTGGTCACCATGCAGCCTGCCAGCTGTCCTGAAAAGCACTGAGAGGAGAAAGGCCTTATTTCTTCCCTGTGGGAAATCACAGGGGCTCTTTAGGGTTGCGACTGAGAAAATTCAGGAATATTTCTGTTTTCCAGGTTCGCATCAGATAGGGTGGTTGCCTTCAGAGCAGAGAAAAAGAGCCCAGAGGAAGCACTCAGGGGCAGGAACAGGGGGTAGAGAGGGTGACAAACAGAGACATGTGATCCAGAGGTGGGTAAAGCGGTTATTCTGAGATGTGTGTCGTTGTGAACGTGGGAGGGGTAGGGGGAATGGAGATTCAGACGTGAGCGGAGGGACTTCCCTGGTGGTGGCTGAGAATCTTCCTTGCAATGCAGGGGACACAGGTTTGATCCCTGGTCCGGGAACTTGGGATTCCACATGATACAGGACAACTAAACACATGCACCAACTCTGAGCCGCAACGGCGGAAGTCCGTGCACCTAGAGCCTGTGCCCTGCAGCAAGAGAGGCCAGCGCCATGAGAAGCCCACGCACCACAAAGGTAGTAGGGTCTACTTGTACCCCAGCAAAGACCCTGTGCTGCTTCAATAAATAAATAATTTTTTACAGAAAAATGAGCTGGAACTGTTATATAATCAGAAGGCAGTAATATTCATTCATTCAGTGAACATTTATCCAGCACTTACTATGGGCTGGGCTTCATATAAAGCTCTGAGAAGTCGGTGAGGTGCAGCCCTAACCCACCAAGGTTCACAGACCAAGGGGGAGACATCCATTTAGATAGAAGATACTAATACACTGAGATTAGACTGGCAGATTTAGGCACAGCCCTTTGAGCATCTAGAGGCTCATCCGGACCTAGAAGCTCTAGATGGGACCTAGAGCTTCCCACCCTGTGTGACCTCTCCAAGCCCTTTCCTAGAATTCCATGTTAATGGAGGCAAGGAGGTTGGAAGCAGGATGCTGTGTGAAAGCTATAAATGCATCTTTGAAGGGGATGACAGGAAAGGCAGGTAGATGCAAGGGCAACCCGGCCTTGCCCTGGATCCTGTTCGCCAGTAAGTTGAAACCTTACTCTTGGTCAGGGTGATCCCTAGGTGGATTGTGAGTTTCAGAGTCTGGAGCAAGCCTGGAGGAAGAGGATGGGCTATAGGTTACAGGGACCCAGAAAAAGACTGTCAGGAAGAGAGACGAGGAATGAATGAATCAGAGTAGCCAGAAGATGGCTTCGATTCAGTTTGACCGAATGGTAGATGCTGCCACTTCCTTTTGTTTCACCACGGATGCATGCGTGCGAAGTCGTGTAAGTTGTGTGCGACTCTTTGCGACCCTATGGGGCTGTAGCCCACCAGGCTCTTCTGTCCATGGGAGTCTCCAGGCAAGAATGCTGCTGTGGGTTGGCATGCCCTCCTCCAAGGGATCTTCCTGGCCCTGGGATGGAACCCACATCTTTCATGGCTCCTGCATTGGCAGGCGGGTTCTTTACCACTAGCACCACCTGGGAAGCCTGTCTGCTAAGGGAGTCAGTGTGGTCTTTGGATGTTCTCTCCAAGTGGGTCGGGATGGGGACGAGCGAAAGCTGCCTGTGGGAGATTCCTGAGGGCCATAGAGAGCCTGATGAGTGTGTGTGTGTGTTGAGCAGACAGACGCCAACTCTGTTTCTGAAGGCAGCTTCTCGGGCTGGCCCACGTTTGCTTCTGTGTTTGTATATAAACAAGTCAGACCAAAGCCAGGCTTAGCATACCTGTCCCCAGGTGGCCAGAGCAGCTAGGTCTGCCCTACAGAGAGGCCGCCTTCCCTACTCTTGCTCACCTGCCCAGGGAATCTGCTTCAGCCCCGGCTCACCTTTCCCTAGGGTCCAGGCCACAGCTTTGCAGGACCCACCTGGGATCCCATCGTTGTAGGAACTGCAGCTGCCCACACTCTTCCTGTGGAAAGACCTTAGAATGTGGTTCTAACCTGGTGGCCTGTCTACTCGGATATCAGTGGCTGAACCCAGCTGCTGACAGAGTTTCTCCTCCACTCTCTTCCTCTTCGACATTTCGTGTCCAGGCTGCAAGCCCAACATGTGTCACCACCCTGCCTTGCTGGGAAATGGTTTCTTCCTGACACATTTGGTGGCAGGTTGAATATCATCAATCATACAGTGAGGAAAAGACACAGATTACTAGCTGATGGCATGGTTGTGTTTATGACTTATCTGAAACGGGAACGGATGGTCTGGATTAAAAGTATATCTGTTGAGTAAGTACTCCCGCAACCCAGCAGACTGTTTTTCCCCTCAAGTTTTGCTTCTCGAAGGAGTCATAGAACATTAGACCATAAGGGCCCCTGGAAAGCTTCTCATCCAAATATCCCATTTTGCAAACAAAGAAACCAAAGTCTAATGACGTTGAGTGATCCGTCTGAGGTCACTGAGCTCGTTGGTCTTCCCAAGTGGCGCTAGTGGTAAAGGACCCACCTGCCAATGCAGGAGAAGTAAGAGATGTGGGTTCAGTCTCTGGGTCAGAAAAATGCCCTAGAGAAGGGCATGGCAACGCACTCCAGTATTCTTGCCTCAAGACTCCCATGGGGAGTCCAGGGGGTCGCAAAGAGTTGGACATGACTGAAGTGACTTAGCACACGTGCACTGAGCTAGTTCATGATGAAACTCAGAATAAAACCTGGGTCCCTGACATTCAGTCCCATGTTTTTACCCTGGGGCCTCAGAATCTGCTTAGTCTTCTCTCAAGAGAAAAAAAAGGCAGAATATGCCAGAAGCCCCGTATTCTGGCACGACATCAGCTCTGAGCCGCAGATGGTCCTCACATCCCTGTTAATGCAGGTGTTTGGCCTTTCTGGCAGACTGTCAGACCAAAGCCAGGCTTAGCATACCTGTCCCCAGGTGGCCAGAGCAGCTAGGTCTGCCCTACAGAGAGGCCGCCTTCCCTACTCTTGCTCACCTGCCCAGGGAATCTGCTTCAGCCCCGGCTCACCTTTCCCTAGGGTCCAGGCCACAGCTTTGCAGGACCCACCTGGGATCCCATCGTTGTAGGAACTGCAGCTGCCCACACTCTTCCTGTGGAAAGACCTTAGAATGTGGTTCTAACCTGGTGGCCTGTCTACTCGGATATCAGTGGCTGAACCCAGCTGCTGACAGAGTTTCTCCTCCACTCTCTTCCTCTTCGACATTTCGTGTCCAGGCTGCAAGCCCAACATGTGTCACCACCCTGCCTTGCTGGGAAATGGTTTCTTCCTGACACATTTGGTGGCAGGTTGAATATCATCAATCATACAGTGAGGAAAAGACACAGATTACTAGCTGATGGCATGGTTGTGTTTATGACTTATCTGAAACGGGAACGGATGGTCTGGATTAAAAGTATATCTGTTGAGTAAGTACTCCCGCAACCCAGCAGACTGTTTTTCCCCTCAAGTTTTGCTTCTCGAAGGAGTCATAGAACATTAGACCATAAGGGCCCCTGGAAAGCTTCTCATCCAAATATCCCATTTTGCAAACAAAGAAACCAAAGTCTAATGACGTTGAGTGATCCGTCTGAGGTCACTGAGCTCGTTGGTCTTCCCAAGTGGCGCTAGTGGTAAAGGACCCACCTGCCAATGCAGGAGAAGTAAGAGATGTGGGTTCAGTCTCTGGGTCAGAAAAATGCCCTAGAGAAGGGCATGGCAACGCACTCCAGTATTCTTGCCTCAAGACTCCCATGGGGAGTCCAGGGGGTCGCAAAGAGTTGGACATGACTGAAGTGACTTAGCACACGTGCACTGAGCTAGTTCATGATGAAACTCAGAATAAAACCTGGGTCCCTGACATTCAGTCCCATGTTTTTACCCTGGGGCCTCAGAATCTGCTTAGTCTTCTCTCAAGAGAAAAAAAAAAAAGGCAGAATATGCCAGAAGCCCCAGGGTTGACGTATTCCTGGCACGACATCAGCTCTGAGCCGCAGATGGTCCTCACATCCTTTCTGTTAATGATGCAGGTGATTCTTAGGGCCTTTGCTGGCATGACCTGATCACACACGTTCACAAGCCCTGCCCTCAGGCCAGTGAGACGGTCACAGAACCCAGGCCTCCTCCTTGATGGAATCTGGTTTCATCTGGGATGGTTCCTTTATTTCCTTTATTATTATTATTATTATTATTATTTTGATATTTACTTACTTTTCACCAAACTATGACTTCATAGCTGCACTCAGGCGTTATCTAGTTACAGTGCGTGGCTTCTCATTGTGGTGGCTGCTCTTGTTGGCTCTAGGGGGCACGCTGGATTCCCTGAGGCATGTGGGATCAAACCTATCTCCTCTGCGTTGGCAGGCAGATGCTTGCCTACTGAACCACCAGAGAAGTCCCGGATATAGATTCTTGATTCTTGGAGAATGTTTGCATCAGTAGGGAAGTAAATCATCCAAGTTAATGGTTCTGAAAGTTTCCTTCTTGGCCAAGCAGCATCACCATCCCCCAGAAACTTACTAGAAATGCAAGTACTCAGCTCCCTTGGGCCTCTCTGGTGGCTCAGACAGTAAAGAATCTGCATGCAATGTAGGAGACCCGGATTCGATTCCTGGTTTGGGAAGATCCCCTGGAAGAGGGCATGGCAATCCATTCCATTATTTTTGTCTGGAGAATCCTATTGATGGAGGAGCCTGGCAGGCTGTACTCCATGGGGTTGCAAGAGTTGGACACAACTGAGCAGGTTCCTTATCCCAGTCCTAGTGATAGGAAAACTCTGGAGGTGGGCCCAGCAATTCCCAAAAGTGACTCTGATGCCACCCACATCAATAGACCACTGGTCCAGGCTGTTCCCAGTACACAGAGCTCCAGCCAAAGTCTACCCAAAGTCCATACGTGACCTTGGTTTCCAACCAACTGAGCAGATGGCCTTGGTAGACCAGATGGATTTCTGTAAACATATATATTTTTTTTTTTTTTTTTGCGGGGGCCACTTCTGTTGGTCTTTCATTTATTTATCTTTGTTCTTTGGCCTGTGTGGGCCTCCTCATCACAGTGGCCTCCTCGTCACAGAACACGGCTCTGGGCGCATGCGCTCTAGAGCTCCAGCTTGGTAGTTGGACACATCCGTCCAGCTGCTCCACAGCACGTGGGATCTTCCCAGGCCAAGGGTCGAACTGGCGCCCCTTGCACTGCAAGGCGGTGTCCTTACCCACTGGACCACCAAGGAAGCCCCTTCTTTAAACATTTAAAGAAACATTAGTATTTGCCCTTAGAGGATTCCTTGGAGGAGAACATGGCAACCAACTCCAACATTCTTGCTTGGAAAAAAATCCCAAAGACAAAGGAGCCGGCAGGCTACTCTGTGGTTCCCTATGGCTACAGTCCTTAGGGCCACAAAGAGTCAGACATAGCTGAAACAACTTAGCATGCATGCACTTGGAGAAAGATGTTCAAAGACATTAAGTCATTGTGTTCCTGAGATTATAACTCTTCTGTTTTTTCTTTTTTTTTTTTTAAGATTTCTTTTGGGTCTCTTTTATTGATCTTTTTATCCATTTATGTTCATCCATAAAGTTTCCTTCTTGGCCAAGCAGCATCACCATCCCCAGAAACTTACTAGAAATGCAAGTACTCAGCTCCCTTGGGCCTCTCTGGTGGCTCAGACAGTAAAGAATCTGCATGCAATGTAGGAGACCCGGATTCGATTCCTGGTTTGGGAAGATCCCCTGGAAGAGGGCATGGCAATCCATTCCATTATTTTTGTCTGGAGAATCCTATTGATGGAGGAGCCTGGCAGGCTGTACTCCATGGGGTTGCAAGAGTTGGACACAACTGAGCAGGTTCCTTATCCCAGTCCTAGTGATAGGAAAACTCTGGAGGTGGGCCCAGCAATTCCCAAAAGTGACTCTGATGCCACCCACATCAATAGACCACTGGTCCAGGCTGTTCCCAGTACACAGAGCTCCAGCCAAAGTCTACCCAAAGTCCATACGTGACCTTGGTTTCCAACCAACTGAGCAGATGGCCTTGGTAGACCAGATGGATTTCTGTAAACATATATATTTTTTTTTTTTTTTTTTTGCGGGGGCCACTTCTGTTGGTCTTTCATTTATTTATCTTTGTTCTTTGGCCTGTGTGGGCCTCCTCATCACAGTGGCCTCCTCGTCACAGAACACGGCTCTGGGCGCATGCGCTCTAGAGCTCCAGCTTGGTAGTTGGACACATCCGTCCAGCTGCTCCACAGCACGTGGGATCTTCCCAGGCCAAGGGTCGAACTGGCGCCCCTTGCACTGCAAGGCGGTGTCCTTACCCACTGGACCACCAAGGAAGCCCCTTCTTTAAACATTTAAAGAAACATTAGTATTTGCCCTTAGAGGATTCCTTGGAGGAGAACATGGCAACCAACTCCAACATTCTTGCTTGGAAAAAAATCCCAAAGACAAAGGAGCCGGCAGGCTACTCTGTGGTTCCCTATGGCTACAGTCCTTAGGGCCACAAAGAGTCAGACATAGCTGAAACAACTTAGCATGCATGCACTTGGAGAAAGATGTTCAAAGACATTAAGTCATTGTGTTCCTGAGATTATAACTCTTCTGTTTTTTCTTTTTTTTTTTTTAAGATTTCTTTTGGGTCTCTTTTATTGATCTTTTTATCCATTTATGTTCATCCATCTTTATTCTTTGGCCTTTGTGGGCCTCCCATCGCAGCGGCCCCTCTCGTTGCAGAGCTCCAGCTCTGGGTGCATGTGCTCCAGAGCGCCGGCTCACAATTGGACACACTGGTCCAGCCACTCCGCAGCATGTGGGATCTTCCCAGGCCAGGGATCGAACTGGTGCCCCTTGCACTGCAAGGCAGACTCTCTACTCACTGGACCACCAGGGAAGCCCATAACTCTTCTGTTTTGATGTTATGAAAAATTATGAGAGGAGCCTTCTCAGCACAGCTCTCTGGTGTATGTGGAGGGAGCGGGCACTGGCTTTCATTCATCTGAAATTAATGCTGCCACCCTTGTTTTGTTTCGTTTGTTTTTGGCCCCAGAAACCTGTGCCCATCTTTTTAACCCTTCTGTGTCACTCTGTTTTCTGTGTGTTGCTTGCGAGTAGTACGTGGGTGGATCTGGTCTTTAAACTCCTGTAAGAGTCTTTTCATTTTAGGATAGGGTTCCGACCTCTGTGTGAAGACTGTCAGAATAAAAACACCATGACCCTTTGTGTTCTGGTTTATGCCTTCTAACTGCATACTCCCTTGGCCTTCTCTTTCTGTCTTTCTCTCCTCTGTATGTTTTCTTTGTTATAATCTTCTCCAGGGATTTGTAAAGCATGCGTATTCCGTTCCATTCTGTTACTTTATATTTTCAAAAACACCTGAAGTCTCTCTCTCTCTCTCTCTCTCTATCTATCTATCTATATATATAGTAGTTCCTTTTTATTTATTTTAAAATGTTTATTGGGGTACAGTTGATTTGCATTATTGTATTTCAGGTGTACAGCAAACTGGACCAGTTATACATATACATATATCCCCTCTTTTTTTTTTTTAGACTCATTTCCCATATAGGCCAGAGTATTGAATAGAGTTCCCTGGACAGGTTCTTATTAGTTATTTATTTTATATATAGTATTGTGTATTTGTCAATCTCAATCTCCCTATAGAAATTATGTAGTTAGGTGATTTTTTTTTTCTTTTCTTTGGCCACTTCTATTGGTCTTTCATTTATCTATTTTCATCCATCTTTGTTCTTTGGCCCGTGTGGGCCTCCCATCGCGGTGGCCTCTGTTGTTGCAGAGCACCGGCTCTGGGCGCATGTGCTCCAGAGCGCTGGCTCGGTAGTTGGACACATGGGTCCAGCCGCTCTGCGGCAGGTGGGATCTTCCCAGGCCAGGGATCGAACGGGCGCCCCTTGCACTGCAAGGCGGTGTCCTTACCCACTGGACCACCAGGGAATGTTTATTAGGTTTTAGTGATTTTTATATTAAAAATAAAGATAAACGTTCTCCTTTTTGTGCACATATACAACATATTGTTGATTTGCCAAAGCCTGTATATTTTAAATGATCAAGCTCAAGAAGAAATCCCTACTGGTTGACTTCTTCCCAAATAAGGCCAGGTGTTTATCTCAATTCTCTGCTGTTCTCTCTAGTAACAAATCTGAAGATGTAACCCTACAGTATGGTCAGTTTATTAATTTTTACATTAGTCATCTCTTTGAAGAATAAGGCTGAGTTACAGGTACCTCTATATCATACTTATAATTACGAGACTTCACTTTAGTGCCAGCACACAAATTCTTTTAGTTCAAAATGTTTCCACTTTTCCCTTTTAGTTTGGATTCTTCTTTTAGTAGAACGTTCGACTTTTTTCTCAGAAAAGACTTGATGTGACTGCTGCTTACAGAGGGTGCCGGAAATAGAAACAGGACCTGGGTCATTTCCATTTACTTGTGTCTCTCAAACACCGACCTCTTTACTAGAATCTATAGAATCTACAGTCATTTCTTCACAAACTGGTTGAACCTACCCAGAGGGCTAGGCAAAGCTTCTCACTTCAAAATGCAAAATGCAAATATATTCTTTGGTAAACCAGAGTCGTCCCCTGCACCCCGCAGCCCCTCCCCTCCCTGCACTCCTCACACCCCCCACCCCCGCGTGCTTAACAGTTCCAAACTCTGCCCTGCCTCTCATCCTTAATGGGATACTTCTGCTTAAAATGCCCTCTTTGTCTGCAGATGCCCGGAAGCAGGCTTAGCCCTCCTGGTGCCGCCTCCTCCAGGAAGCCCACCTTCATCTCCAGATTTCACATCATCGCTCTACAGTCCCTCCATCTGAACCTCCCTTATGTCAGTGATTATTTTCTTTGCTTCATTAGTTATTAAATTTCATATCCCTATCCCTTCTGCCAGTCTCTGAGTTCTGAGACTCTTTTCATTCGAGTTTTAAGATAAAATCGAGTCCTGTTTATTTTTGTCTCCAGCCTATATCTAGCACAATGCATGGCTCATAAAAGACAAGCCATTTGCTGCTGTTGTAATCATTATGATTGTTGATGGAGATATTCAATAAACTCCAAATGAAGGACCTCAATTTAGCATTCGTGAGTACATCCCTTCAGTAAAATATTAAAAGGGAAGGGAGGTCTAAAGATAGTTCAGTATGATATATAAAAATCACATGGAAAAACCATTATACAGATCATTAAGCAATACAAATCCAGATAAGAGAAAAATTAAAACCAAGTCATCACGGAACGCCATCATTTAAGTGTGAAGAATGATGGCTTTTCTCCTGATTGTGTGAGATCAGCCCTCAGAGAACATCATTGGGTTTCCTGGGAGGTAACTGAATGAGCTCTTAGGCTAAGGATCTCAAAACCATAGCTATACGGAGACCCCATTTTTCTTTCAATTTGGGTCTGATTATTATCCTGTCCTCCACAAGCTGACGTTGAAGATTCACTTTCGCCTGACTTCAAGGCTCTGTGTAAACTTTTAACTGTCTTTCTCACTGTGCTCATTTTCTGTTGGTTTGTTCATAAATATTTGCCATCTGTAGCAAATCTACGAACGTAGCAAAACCTTAAAAAAATGTTTGCAGTAAAAAGTGAGACAAGGAACCTGGCATGTCATCAGAAGTGATTTTTTCCTTAAAAATTCAAATATGAGTGTGTTCTCTCTTTCTCTCATGCTCACATGCACACACACAGACGCACACCTCATCACCCTTCCCCTTTCGTATTTATCCTTTCTCCCCTTTGGAAATATGACTATTGAACCAAGATTTTTACCAAAATTCCCTTCCATGTGGAGGGGCCAAGTCATGGAGGCTGGTGTGCCAAACTCAAAGGGTCTTTTCAGGGGAGATATCAAACCAGGCAGAGATCCCAAGAATGACTCAGAGCAGGGCAGGGGCCTCCAGCCTCTCCTCGACGGCTGGGGTACGGGATTATGGAGGCCTCCCACCTTGGCCTTCATTGTTGCAGTTTTGGGCATCACCTCATTGTCTGGGAATTCTTTTGGTGTCACATACTTCTGTTTTCTTGCCTAGGTTTCAGGCACATGTACTGCATGTGTGTGTCTCTGACCTTAGATCTAGCATGGTGTCCCGTGAACTGATCTCAGCTGGGGATGCTCCTTTGGATGGATTCCAGTCTTGTGCTTTTTTTGTATCAGCAACAGCCAAGCCGAGAACAGACCCATGCTCGGTTATGTTGAGTAGGCAGTGCCCCTGAATCTTGGCAGCCTCCCCAGTAAAAGGTCATTCTTGATCATGTCACATGTCATCCACAGGCAGGCCTGTAACTAACTCTTCCCCATGCTCTGGCTTGACTGGGAGTCTGTTCTGTGTCTTCTTTTTTTATTATTTTATTTTACTTTTTGCTTCTACAGAGTTTTGTTGTTTACAGATATGTACAATCCCAGATTACTCATATATATATATATCCCCGACCCCTCCCTCCACTGCCCCCCTCCCAGTCCCCCCATCCCGCCCCTCCTGGCTGTCATATAACCATGTGGGATCCCTTATTCCCACAGCGCATTGACAATAGTTATCTCTTTCACATAGGATAGTATAGGTTTCCATCTTTCCATGCCTCTCACCCACTGTTCTCTTCCCACAATGTCCATAAGTCTGTTCTTCCATTGCGTCTCTGCATGTGTTGTCATTACCATCCTACTAGATTCCGTATATATGCGTTAGTCTACTGTACTTGTCCTTCTCTTTTTGACTTACTTCGCTTTGTATAATAGGTTCTAGATTTATCCCCCTCATTAGAACTGATTCTTCTGCATTTCTTTTTATGGCTGAGAAGTATTCCCTTGAATAAATGTACCAGAGCTTTGTTATCCATTCATTTGTCGATGGACATCTAGGTTGCTTCCGTGTTCTAGCTGTTGTCTTGAGTGCTGCAGTGAACACTGGGGTACAGGTGTCTCTTTCAATTTTGATCTCATCAGGGCATAAGCCTAGTGGGGTTGATGGGTCATATGGTGCTTCTATTCTTAATTTTTTGAGGAATCTTCATACTGTCTTCCGCAGTGACTGTATTGATTTACATTCCCACCAACAATGCAAGAGTGTCCCCTTTTCTCCATGGGGGGTGGTGAGATGAACTGGAGAATTGAGATTGAAATATATATGCTATTTTTGTTTTAATCTCAAAAGATTTTTTTGATGTGGACCATTTTTTAAAAGTCTATTGAATTTGTTACCATATTGCTTCTGTTTTATGTTTTGGTTTTTTCACTGAGAACCTGCACCACCTACACTGGAAGGCAAAGTCTTCTGGACCATCGGAGAAGTTCCTGTGTACACTATTGATAGTATGTATAAAATAGATGACTAATGAGAACTAATGTATAGCGTAAGGAACACGATTCAGTGCTCTGTGGTGATCTTCATGGGAACCCTGCTAACTACTCTTTTTCCCCATGCTCTGGCTTGACTGGGAGTCTGTTCTGTGTCTTCTTTTTATTATTTTATTTTACTTTTGCTTCTACAGAGTTTTGTTGTTTACAGATATGTACGATCCCAGATTACTCATATATATATATAGCCCGGACCCCTCGCTCCGCTGCCCCCGTCCCAGTCCCCCATCCGCCCCTCCTGGCTGTCATATAACCATGTGGGATCCCTTATTCCCACAGCGCATTGACAATAGTTATCTCTTTCACATAGGATAGTATAGGTTTCCATCTTTCCATGCCTCTCACCCACTGTTCTCTTCCCACAATGTCCATAAGTCTGTTCTTCCATTGCGTCTCTGCATGTGTTGTCATTACCATCCTACTAGATTCCGTATATATGCGTTAGTCTACTGTACTTGTCCTTCTCTTTTTGACTTACTTCGCTTTGTATAATAGGTTCTAGATTTATCCCCCTCATTAGAACTGATTCTTCTGCATTTCTTTTTATGGCTGAGAAGTATTCCCTTGAATAAATGTACCAGAGCTTTGTTATCCATTCATTTGTCGATGGACATCTAGGTTGCTTCCGTGTTCTAGCTGTTGTCTTGAGTGCTGCAGTGAACACTGGGGTACAGGTGTCTCTTTCAATTTTGATCTCATCAGGGCATAAGCCTAGTGGGGTTGATGGGTCATATGGTGCTTCTATTCTTAATTTTTTGAGGAATCTTCATACTGTCTTCCGCAGTGACTGTATTGATTTACATTCCCACCAACAATGCAAGAGTGTCCCCTTTTCTCCATGGGGGGTGGTGAGATGAACTGGAGAATTGAGATTGAAATATATATGCTATTTTTGTTTTAATCTCAAAAGATTTTTTTGATGTGGACCATTTTTTAAAAGTCTATTGAATTTGTTACCATATTGCTTCTGTTTTATGTTTTGGTTTTTTCACTGAGAACCTGCACCACCTACACTGGAAGGCAAAGTCTTCTGGACCATCGGAGAAGTTCCTGTGTACACTATTGATAGTATGTATAAAATAGATGACTAATGAGAACTAATGTATAGCGTAAGGAACACGATTCAGTGCTCTGTGGTGATCTTCATGGGAAGAAAGTCTAAGAAAGAGAAGATATATGTATATGTATAAGGGAGTCACTTTTCTCTACAGCAGAAACTAACATGACATTGTGAAGCAGCTATACACCAATACCAATTAATTTAAAAATACAAATAAGGGCTTCCCTTGTGGTCCAGTGAGTAAAGAATCCTCCTTGCAGTGCACGGGGCACTGGTTCGATCCCTGGCCTGGAAAAACCCCACATGCCAAGGAATAACTACAATGTGTCCAATTATGAGCCAGCGCTCTGGAGCACATGTGCCTAGAGCCGGTGCTCTGCAACAAGAGAGGCCACTGAGATGGGAGACCCATACAGGCCAAAGAATAAAAAAGATGGATGAAAAATAAACGATGACTTAGAGGCAAAAAAAAAAAAAGAATCATTAAAAAAATAAATAAATAATAAAATGGAAATACAAAGCTTCCATGATAGAAACAGCCCCCACCTATCAGTCAGGGCAAAGAAGGAGGAATGGGATGCACAGCTGTCATTTGGAAACAGTGAGATGTGTGCACGCACATTACAAAAGACAGGTCTTCCCAGCTCTGAGCTTCCAGAACATTTATGATCTGGTTCTTTACATAAAGGGAATCAGCAGTCTCTCAACTCTGTAACAGATTATGCATGCCACGTGCATCTCGTGTGTGAGGAGGAAGGTTGAGGGCATGTGGTAGAGCACTGCTAGGTAATTAATAATCCGTGAATTTTAGTCCTGTTTACTTTAGCATTTGCAAAGCTAATTACACCTTCAAGAATTCATGGTTACACACAGGCTGTTGGAGTTGACTCGAGGGCTTCTCTACAGAAAACTTCTGAAGTATAAACACCAATAAAATGTAAACATACTTTTGTTTAAAAATAAAGATTCATTGTGATCATCAAAGTATAGAAGCATTTGCTAAACCATGAGCTTTGTGATTAGAAAGGTGAACAGGAACAAGTAATTCGTTTGTGACTTGGGGCAATGTTCAGCTCCTTTTTCCTATTTACCTAGTCACCTGTCATGTGATGACAGACCTCCACTAAAAAGGTGACCAACAGGGTTTCCCTGGTGGTCCACTGGGTAAGGACACCACCTTGCAGTGCAAGGGGCGCTGGTTCGATCCCTGACCTGGGAAGATCCCAGGTGCCGCAGAGCAGCTGGACCCATGTGTCTAACTACCGAGCCAGAGCTCTGGAGCACATGCGCCCAGAGCCGGTGCTCTGCGACAACAGAGGCCACTGAGATGGGAGGCCCACACGGGCCAAAGAACAAAGATGGATGAAAATAGACAAATGAAAGACCAATAGAAGTGGCCCGCCTGCTCCCCTCCCTCCCCACCCCCCCCAAAATAAATAAATAAATCTTAAAAAAAAAAAAAGTGACCAACAGGTTCCCTTCTGTCCCTTCAGGACAGTTAATATGTTCCTGATCATCTGGGTGGACAGAGATTTGGTTTTAAGTTGGAGTCCTCTCTAAAATGGTGATTTCTATTATTCTCATTAATCGTGAGAGAACAGTTTTTATGTTTATCTATACGACACACATGCAAACTTCTCTTGAAGACATTTTAGGAAGAATGTTAGGAGAAAAATACTTCTCTATCTTCAGTTACTCTTTAAAAAAGTGTGGTCAGGGAACACCCACATCAACTCACCTGAGGGGCTTGATTATCAACACTGATTGCACAAACCCTCTAAATCAGCATCTTCTGGAGGAGCACAGAAATTCTATATTTAACAAGCTCTCCAGTTGATTCTGAGGCACATGATGATCTAGAGAAGCCCTGTCCAAATCGAGCTTTCTGCGGTGATGGAAATGTTCCATATCAACAGTGTCCAATATGGTAGCCCTGTGAGCTCTTAAAATATAACCAGTGCACCTGATTAGTTGAATTCTTCAGTTGGTTTTATTTTTGTTAAATTATGTTAAAACTTGCGTCCCTCCATGTGGCTAGTGGCTGTTGTGTTAGAAGTGTAGAGACAGTTGATACTTAAATTAAAGTAGCAGGTGCAGTCATAGTAGTAACAAGAGCCATTTGTAATCACTGGAAATCAACTATGCTTCAATAAAAATACATTTAAATAAATTAAAGACTTTGAATTACCTAAGGGAAATTCTCTTCATCCTAGGGGGTTTAAAAATCCACTCATGGGGCTTCCCTGGTGGTCCAGTGGGTAAAGAGCCCACCTTGCAGTGCAGGGGGCACCAGTTTGATCCCTGGCCTGGGAAGATACCATGTGCCACAGAGCAGCTGGGCTAGTGTGTCCAATTACAGAGCCAGCACTCTGGAGCGCATGCGCCCAGAGCTGGGTGCTCTGTAATGAGAGAGCCCATTGCAATGGGAGGCCCACACAGGCCAAAGAATAAAGATGAATGAAAATAAATAAATAAAATAAAATAAAATAAAAAGTCCACCCATGGAAGTGAAGCTAAGGCATTGAGATGGAAACCAGCAGGCAGTCAGTAATATGCATGATTAGCTCATGAATTTCTTCAACTGGAGGGGAACAAACGTGTGTCCATCTTCCCTGCCAGAATTAATAAAATAAATATGAAGCATAACGTCTTAGAAAATAGACATGAGATTGTAGAATGCAGGCAGTAGATAATGACAAACTTATTGTATTCCAATTTCTGCTTCCTGTAACCAATGATTTCAGAGCTGTACCCTTTCTTGGAGACTTCAGGAAGGTAGTCTCTTTCCCTTGCCTTGCCATGTTTTCCCACAGACTCTCATCCTCAGGAGACATGCTGGGCAGAATGGTTGATTAGCTAAGGCTTAGGTTGGCAGTCAGAGCCTGTTTGCCATCCTTACAGCCTGAGGCAGAAGGATGCACATGGTTCCCAGGTGTACATCTAGAAGCTTCATTTATGAGCCTCTTCTGGAGGAGCACAGAAATTCTATATTTAACAAGCTCTCCAGTTGATTCTGAGGCACATGATGATCTAGAGAAGCCCTGTCCAAATCGAGCTTTCTGCGGTGATGGAAATGTTCCATATCAACAGTGTCCAATATGGTAGCCCTGTGAGCTCTTAAAATATAACCAGTGCACCTGATTAGTTGAATTCTTCAGTTGGTTTTATTTTTGTTAAATTATGTTAAAACTTGCGTCCCTCCATGTGGCTAGTGGCTGTTGTGTTAGAAGTGTAGAGACAGTTGATACTTAAATTAAAGTAGCAGGTGCAGTCATAGTAGTAACAAGAGCCATTTGTAATCACTGGAAATCAACTATGCTTCAATAAAAATACATTTAAATAAATTAAAGACTTTGAATTACCTAAGGGAAATTCTCTTCATCCTAGGGGTTAAAAGTCCACTCATGGGGCTTCCCTGGTGGTCCAGTGGGTAAAGAGCCCACCTTGCAGTGCAGGGGGCACCAGTTTGATCCCTGGCCTGGGAAGATACCATGTGCCACAGAGCAGCTGGGCTAGTGTGTCCAATTACAGAGCCAGCACTCTGGAGCGCATGCGCCCAGAGCTGGGTGCTCTGTAATGAGAGAGCCCATTGCAATGGGAGGCCCACACAGGCCAAAGAATAAAGATGAATGAAAATAAATAAATAAAATAAAATAAAATAAAAAGTCCACCCATGGAAGTGAAGCTAAGGCATTGAGATGGAAACCAGCAGGCAGTCAGTAATATGCATGATTAGCTCATGAATTTCTTCAACTGGAGGGGAACAAACGTGTGTCCATCTTCCCTGCCAGAATTAATAAAATAAATATGAAGCATAACGTCTTAGAAAATAGACATGAGATTGTAGAATGCAGGCAGTAGATAATGACAAACTTATTGTATTCCAATTTCTGCTTCCTGTAACCAATGATTTCAGAGCTGTACCCTTTCTTGGAGACTTCAGGAAGGTAGTCTCTTTCCCTTGCCTTGCCATGTTTTCCCACAGACTCTCATCCTCAGGAGACATGCTGGGCAGAATGGTTGATTAGCTAAGGCTTAGGTTGGCAGTCAGAGCCTGTTTGCCATCCTTACAGCCTGAGGCAGAAGGATGCACATGGTTCCCAGGTGTACATCTAGAAGCTTCATTTATGAGCCTCTGCTGGGCTGAGGTGGCATCGCAGCTCTACCCTGTCCCCGGGGGTCTCTAGGGCTCTGAACATTTGCTTCTGCATGCTTGGAGGTTCTTTGCATGCATTTTGCATATTGAGTCTCACTGATACCATCTCCCTTCCCTGTGCACTTGGGAGAACTGTACTGCTTGATATGCCACATCATGTCCCCTCTGGCCATGTTTCCAACCTGTTGCTTTCTGGGAGTTTTACTTTCCTAAAGGAGAATGATACAACCCAATGTCTTGTCTCCTACAATAGTAAGAGACAAGCTTCCCACTTTTTTCCCCCCCTCTCTCTACCCTTGAGCCTTTGGGCCAATGGAAAGATGGTGAGAAAGCATTGTATCACTTTGTTTCAAGAATGCTGTGTTTCTGGGCTCCCCTGGTAGTTCAGTGGGTAGAGTCCACCTTGCAGTGCAAGGAGCACCAGTTCGATCCCTGGCTCAGGAAGATCCCGCATGCCGCGGAGTGGCTGGACCCATGAGTCCAATTATGAGCCAGGGCTCTGGAGCACCTGCGCCCAGAGTCAGCGCTCTGCAGTGAGAGAGGCCACTGCAGTGGGAGGCCCACACACGCCAAAAAAAAAAGATGGAAGAAAAAAAATAGAAAAAAAAAAACCAATAAAAGAGAGCAAAATTTAAAAAAAAAAAAAAAAAGGAATGCTGTTTTTCAGAGAGAGACCAGAATTGTGTTTGTCCATCCAGACCCACTGAATTGAGATTAGTAGCTTTTTCAGCCAGATTCTGGCCATAACTTGCCTGAATCCAAGCTTTAAAATGATCCAAAATTTTAAAGAAAATTGTCAGGCAGTAGATAATGACAAACTTATTGTATTCCAATTTCTGCTTCCTGTAACCAATGATTTCAGAGCTGTACCCTTTCTTGGAGACTTCAGGAAGGTAGTCTCTTTCCCTTGCCTTGCCATGTTTTCCCACAGACTCTCATCCTCAGGAGACATGCTGGGCAGAATGGTTGATTAGCTAAGGCTTAGGTTGGCAGTCAGAGCCTGTTTGCCATCCTTACAGCCTGAGGCAGAAGGATGCACATGGTTCCCAGGTGTACATCTAGAAGCTTCATTTATGAGCCTCTGCTGGGCTGAGGTGGCATCGCAGCTCTACCCTGTCCCCGGGGGTCTCTAGGGCTCTGAACATTTGCTTCTGCATGCTTGGAGGTTCTTTGCATGCATTTTGCATATTGAGTCTCACTGATACCATCTCCCTTCCCTGTGCACTTGGGAGAACTGTACTGCTTGATATGCCACATCATGTCCCTCTGGCCATGTTTCCAACCTGTTGCTTTCTGGGAGTTTTACTTTCCTAAAGGAGAATGATACAACCCAATGTCTTGTCTCCTACAATAGTAAGAGACAAGCTTCCCACTTTTTTCCCCCCCTCTCTCTACCCTTGAGCCTTTGGGCCAATGGAAAGATGGTGAGAAAGCATTGTATCACTTTGTTTCAAGAATGCTGTGTTTCTGGGCTCCCCTGGTAGTTCAGTGGGTAGAGTCCACCTTGCAGTGCAAGGAGCACCAGTTCGATCCCTGGCTCAGGAAGATCCCGCATGCCGCGGAGTGGCTGGACCCATGAGTCCAATTATGAGCCAGGGCTCTGGAGCACCTGCGCCCAGAGTCAGCGCTCTGCAGTGAGAGAGGCCACTGCAGTGGGAGGCCCACACAGGCCAAAGAATAAAGATGGATGAAAATAGATAGATAAATAGAAACCAATAAAAGAGAGCAAAATTTAAAAAAAAAAAAAAAAAAGGAATGCTGTTTTTCAGAGAGAGACCAGAATTGTGTTTGTCCATCCAGACCCACTGAATTGAGATTAGTAGCTTTTTCAGCCAGATTCTGGCCATAACTTGCCTGAATCCAAGCTTTAAAATGATCCAAAATTTTTAGGTTCTTCTGTATTTTCTTCCATCTCCTCACGTGGCATAGTGGCTGCTAATCAGATGCTAACTGACCTCTGAATCCAGCTTCATAGTATTCTTATTTTTCTGTCTATTTGTTCTGAAATCTTCTCTGGGCTCAGACTCCCAGGCAGATGAGAACACCATCTTAGATCTGTATGGAAAAAGAACTGTTGAGTAAAATCTGGTACGTGTCCTTTCATTGCTATGCATTTTTATCTGAGAAGTCAGTCTGTTGAAGGACCACTGCATTCTGCTCTCAACGGATAATGGTACAAACAATAAGTCATCCCACTTTGTGATGCATCCTTTGTACATATGGCTTGGTGATGACCACGCTGTCTTTGTATCCAGCATTTGCACCAAGCATCTGTGTTAGGAAAAGTTGTGGGTGTAAAGTCTGTGGCCATGTGGTCACGATTTCATTTTATCTGATTATTAAGAATACAGATGTCATTTCTAAACCAAGTGTCAAGACCCTACCAGGGGTTACTTAGCAATTGGAATGTGAGTTAGTAAACATTAAGTATTTCTGCACCTGAGACTGATTTCCCCAAAGCAATTTAACTTGTAGAAATAAATGCATTTAATTTCCAACAATTGGAAATTTTTGACTCTGTGTACAATAATGCTGAAGCTGTATCTATATAACAGCCCAGCCAGGCCATTATATGAGCGTGTTTAGTCATAAAAACCAATGAATTCAGCCTAACAACTCATTTTATGACTCAACTGACTGTCTTAACAATCAGTCTATTTGGGTATTTAGCTATCCGAGATTAAAGACCAGACATCAATGGCTGTTCGTTGCAGGAGAGATTGTTTATCAGCTTTAGTCTCTGTACTTTTCACAAAATTCTTTTTTCCCGGAAAAAGCTCAGCGAGCCAGCCATCATTAGTAGAACTGATTCCTCCAAGTTTCTCATTATACCCCATGCTCTGCATTTGGGGGGCTCCTACATCTGGGTCTCTTCCTTTCTCTAGACATAGATGGAGCAGCCTGGCCCCGATGTCCAGCCTCAGACACAGTCATGTGTTGGTTGTTCACAGGGGTGTGGGAATGACAGACCTTCAGTCTTAAGGAGCTCCTTCTGTAATGGGGTACACAGAGGTATAGAGGAGTTTGAAGTGACTAAAAGTTTGCCCTTGAAAGTCTGAGTGATGGCAAGTGCTTAGGAAGACCTAGACTTGGAAGTCTCAGATCCTTCATACCCTGTTTGAAACTCTAGGAATCAGAGCTACCTGATGCCTTTTCAAGCGCCGTGCTCCATCCTTCATCCTTCCAGAAGGATGAAATGGCCTCATTTCTTTAGCCCGTAAACTGGCAACCCTTGGAGGGTGACTGCATCCCCTCTACTGTGTTCTCAGTGGGGATAAGAAACCGAGAGCACCCCACTGAGCCTTCCCCTCCTCCCACTAGGACATGGCAGATTGCAGAGCAAAAGTGCACAGAAGGGATCATCAATTAACCTAATAAAATTGATTTAAAGGCCTTTAAACTTGAGAGTGAGTTCAGTGTCTGTGAAAGCTCTTCCTAGTCCCTTGAAGTGATGAAATAAAATGATCAATCGCCCTTATCAACCTCCCTTTTTGGGGTCATGTGACAGCTGGAACAGCTTCTCCGTTGCACCAAATTAGCCCTCGTTTTATAAAGAGTTTCCCTAGTCCCTTCTCCACTTACAGTGAGTTAGAAAGTGAGCCCCTGGAAGGATTTCTCCAACTAAAGGCTCGACAATAATGCTGAAGCTGTATCTATATAACAGCCCAGCCAGGCCATTATATGAGCGTGTTTAGTCATAAAACCAATGAATTCAGCCTAACAACTCATTTTATGACTCAACTGACTGTCTTAACAATCAGTCTATTTGGGTATTTAGCTATCCGAGATTAAAGACCAGACATCAATGGCTGTTCGTTGCAGGAGAGATTGTTTATCAGCTTTAGTCTCTGTACTTTTCACAAAATTCTTTTTTCCCGGAAAAAGCTCAGCGAGCCAGCCATCATTAGTAGAACTGATTCCTCCAAGTTTCTCATTATACCCCATGCTCTGCATTTGGGGGGCTCCTACATCTGGGTCTCTTCCTTTCTCTAGACATAGATGGAGCAGCCTGGCCCCGATGTCCAGCCTCAGACACAGTCATGTGTTGGTTGTTCACAGGGGTGTGGGAATGACAGACCTTCAGTCTTAAGGAGCTCCTTCTGTAATGGGGTACACAGAGGTATAGAGGAGTTTGAAGTGACTAAAAGTTTGCCCTTGAAAGTCTGAGTGATGGCAAGTGCTTAGGAAGACCTAGACTTGGAAGTCTCAGATCCTTCATACCCTGTTTGAAACTCTAGGAATCAGAGCTACCTGATGCCTTTTCAAGCGCCGTGCTCCATCCTTCATCCTTCCAGAAGGATGAAATGGCCTCATTTCTTTAGCCCGTAAACTGGCAACCCTTGGAGGGTGACTGCATCCCCTCTACTGTGTTCTCAGTGGGGATAAGAAACCGAGAGCACCCCACTGAGCCTTCCCCTCCTCCCACTAGGACATGGCAGATTGCAGAGCAAAAGTGCACAGAAGGGATCATCAATTAACCTAATAAAATTGATTTAAAGGCCTTTAAACTTGAGAGTGAGTTCAGTGTCTGTGAAAGCTCTTCCTAGTCCCTTGAAGTGATGAAATAAAATGATCAATCGCCCTTATCAACCTCCCTTTTTGGGGTCATGTGACAGCTGGAACAGCTTCTCCGTTGCACCAAATTAGCCCTCGTTTTATAAAGAGTTTCCCTAGTCCCTTCTCCACTTACAGTGAGTTAGAAAGTGAGCCCCTGGAAGGATTTCTCCTTCATCTCTCGCCTCTCATCCGATTGGAGGGCTGAGAAGAGCAGCATAGGTCAGCACTGCTTATCTGCTGCCCTTTAGGTGCTGGCCCTGGTCCTTGGCTCAGGGAGATTTTTCTTGGAGGTTGAGGGTTTTGTTTGTTTGTTTGTTTGTTTGCTGAATGTTAAAGTTGCAGTAGAAAAATGTTTGTTGTAAAAAAATTCATCCCTTGGAGAATTATATAAACTGAAAGTTTGTTATCTCACTTGCTTCCTTTGTATGCTCAGTTATGTCCAACTCTTTGCGACCCTAAGGACTGTAGCCCACCAGGCTCCTCTGTCCATGGAATTTCCCAGACAAGAATACTGGAGTGAGTTGTCGCTTCCTTCTCTGGGGTCTATGAGCAAGACTCATATAATTCACAACCCAAGCCACGAAGGCACTGTCCACCAATGGGCCATTTTCCTTCTTAACATAAGGCTAGTTATGGCAAGTAGCACATTAGATCCACTTTGGCTTTGAATCTGTACTCTGCATTTGCTGGCCTTTGAGTCTTTAAGCCACCACACAGAGTTAAGCTGAAGGGACAATAGTCTTGCTACAGGTTGTGTGAGGAGGGAACTTATCATCCTCCTGTTCCCATTCTCAGCCCTGCTCTACGAGGTATTGTGATCACAATTTTACTCTCTTCCAACCTGGGACAATGTAATGAGACAGAAGCACCTTCCTATGTATTCTTCCTGAGACCTGCAACGTGATCAGGCTGTAAATCTGAAACAAGAACGAAAAGGACAACTTAATTATCAGGAAGACCACTTCACCTCTTGCATACCATTTCTTTCTGAATTTCTGTTTCTGTCTTATGATTATACAGGGAGGCCCTTTGCAGAGAAGACTTCTTAAAGCAGAAGAGCTACCAATGAAAGAATGCCCTACTTGGGCCCATCCATTCATTTGCTATCCAGCAAATATTTTTAGAGCATTTACTGAATGAAAGATCTTGGGTTAAATGCCATTGATAATCTATAAGGGAATTAGAACATGGGCACATTTTTAGGGCAGGAGAAGTCAATCCTGTAGGTGGATAATGGCCATACAAGGTGGAAAGCAATGAAATGTCTAAGAGGGGTGAGGAACAGAGCTTACTTAGAGCCTAGAGGACATCACTGCCTTTCAGTGGTGGTTGCCCTGAAACCCTGGGAGAAGCTCATCTTCCATAAAAGATAATGATCATCTGGAGATGGTTACTGAAATTATGTAGGATGCAGCTAGAGCAGGAACCATGGATCTGCATTCTACATGCCCTGCCATTTTTAAAAAAAAAAAATTATTTTTGATTTGTTTTTGGCTGTGCTGAGTCCTTGTTGCTGGTCTGGTTCTTCTCTAGTTGTGGTTGGCAGGGGTGGGGAGGGGGCTACTCTCTGGTTGTGGTGCTCAGGCTGCTCATTGCAATGGCTTCTCTGGGTGTGGAACGAGGGTTGTAGAGCACTCCAGCTTCAGCAGTCAGGACTTCTGGGCCCTAGGGGCTTCTCAGGTGGCTCAGTAATAAAGAATCTGCCTACCAATGCAGGAGACGCAGGTTTGATTCCTGGCTTGGGAAGATTTTCCTGGAGGAGGAAATGGTAACCCACTCCATTATTCTTGCCTGGAGAATCCCACAGACAGAAGAGCCTGGCGGGCTACAGTCCATGCGGTTACAAGGACTCGGACACAACTTAGTGACTGAGCATGCATGTGCTCTAGAGCACTGGCTCGACAGTTGTGGTGCACAGGCTTAATTGCTCAGCAGCACGTGGATTCTTCCCGGGTCCAGGATTGAACCTGTGTCTCCTACAGTGGCAGGCAGATTCTTCACCACTGAGCCACAAGGGAAGCCCCTTGCCCTACCCTTTGGAGATTAAAATATGCAACAGATGTTTCACAAGTAGATTTACCCAGACTTCTTTTGCCAAGGTTAATGAATCCAGAGCCTCATCAGATTTAAGACCTCAACTGGGAGATGTATTGAATCCCAGTGACTTATAAATGTGAGATATCAGAGTATAGAAATCAAGCCTTTTTGGTGTGTGAGGGTATCTAGGGAAGAAGATGGCTATCCAGTTCGTTTCTATGTCTCTGGAGTGGGTAGGGATGGTTGACCTTTTAAAAAGAGAGCACATACTCCCAAAGAATTTCATTTTTCCTTGTCCTTTGGTCAAACAGATACAATAACCCATGGTTGACTTATGGTTTCAACCCACGGTTGAGAATATGTGTTTCATCTTGTGCTCTGCCTATGAAATTGACCTTGACATAGTTCCCATCCAGCCTATTTTTTCCTAAAATAGGGAGCAAAAATGAATTACTGAAATTATGTAGGATGCAGCTAGAGCAGGAACCATGGATCTGCATTCTACATGCCCTGCCATTTTTAAAAAAAAAAAATTATTTTTGATTTGTTTTTGGCTGTGCTGAGTCCTTGTTGCTGGTCTGGTTCTTCTCTAGTTGTGGTTGGCAGGGGTGGGGAGGGGGCTACTCTCTGGTTGTGGTGCTCAGGCTGCTCATTGCAATGGCTTCTCTGGGTGTGGAACGAGGGTTGTAGAGCACTCCAGCTTCAGCAGTCAGGACTTCTGGGCCCTAGGGGCTTCTCAGGTGGCTCAGTAATAAAGAATCTGCCTACCAATGCAGGAGACGCAGGTTTGATTCCTGGCTTGGGAAGATTTTCCTGGAGGAGGAAATGGTAACCCACTCCATTATTCTTGCCTGGAGAATCCCACAGACAGAAGAGCCTGGCGGGCTACAGTCCATGCGGTTACAAGGACTCGGACACAACTTAGTGACTGAGCATGCATGTGCTCTAGAGCACTGGCTCGACAGTTGTGGTGCACAGGCTTAATTGCTCAGCAGCACGTGGATTCTTCCCGGGTCCAGGATTGAACCTGTGTCTCCTACAGTGGCAGGCAGATTCTTCACCACTGAGCCACAAGGGAAGCCCCTTGCCCTACCCTTTGGAGATTAAAATATGCAACAGATGTTTCACAAGTAGATTTACCCAGACTTCTTTTGCCAAGGTTAATGAATCCAGAGCCTCATCAGATTTAAGACCTCAACTGGGAGATGTATTGAATCCCAGTGACTTATAAATGTGAGATATCAGAGTATAGAAATCAAGCCTTTTTGGTGTGTGAGGGTATCTAGGGAAGAAGATGGCTATCCAGTTCGTTTCTATGTCTCTGGAGTGGGTAGGGATGGTTGACCTTTTAAAAAGAGAGCACATACTCCCAAAGAATTTCATTTTTCCTTGTCCTTTGGTCAAACAGATACAATAACCCATGGTTGACTTATGGTTTCAACCCACGGTTGAGAATATGTGTTTCATCTTGTGCTCTGCCTATGAAATTGACCTTGACATAGTTCCCATCCAGCCTATTTTTTTCCTAAAATAGGGAGCAAATGAATGAAGCATTGTCTCCCTCCCACCCCAAATGATGAAGCCGAGAGTAGTAGGAATTCATTCTGAGAGCTGGCCACAGCCAGCAATTCACCCTTTTTTTTGCAAGCCGGCCCTGTGGCGCTAGCGGTGAAGAACCCACCTGCCAATGCAGAAGACATAGACGAGACGCAGGTTCGATCCCTAAGTTGGGAAAGATCCCCTGGGGAGGCCATGACAACCCCCTCCAGTTTTCTTGCCTGGAGAATCCTGTGAACAGAGGAGGTTGGCAGGCTACAGTCCAGAGGGCCTTAAAGAGACAGACACAACTGAAGTGACTTAGCACACGCGCCAGGCAAGTTCTGCCTCACGCAGATAGAAGGAACTCTCAAAGCCAAGAAGGAAAGTTGCTTTGTAGTTCTAACCTGAGACTGTGGTTGATTTCACACCATGGAGATTCAGTTAACTTAGCAAGGTTTCCTCCATTCTCATCCCAGTTGGCATTTCCTATGGTCTGAATGTGTGTCCCCTCCACCCCGTCCCTGTAATCCTAATGCCCAACGTGATGGTATTAGGAGGTAGGGCCTTTGGGAGGTGATTCAGTAATGAAGGCAGGTTCCCTCCACTATGTGAAGACACTGAGAAGTTTGCAACCCACAAGAGGGTCCTCACCTGACCATATTGGTACCCTGATCTCAGACTTGCAGCCTCCAGAAATGTGAAAAATAAATTTCTGTTTTTATGTGCTACCCACCCCACCCCCGGTGGTATTTTTTTTTTTTTTGTAACAACCTAAACAGACTAAGATAGCATCTCTCTTTCATTAAGAAACATTCATCAAGAGGGGGAAGGCTCTTGGATTTTGAAGATGCCCTTTGATTTTTAGCTTCATCATTGATGAGCTGTGTGATTTTGTGTTAACTTCCTCAAATCTTTCTTAGCTTTCGTCTTTTCATCTGTATGGTGAGTACTTTAATACCTGTACCTTGATCGTGTGGATTTTTTTAAAGATCAAGTGAGTTATAGGAATTAACCTTCCTTCAAAAAAATCTTTCAACCCACTAACTTGTGCTCTGCCTATGAAATTGACCTGAAAGCCCGCCTATTTTTTCCTAAAATAGGGAGCAAATGAATGAAGCATTGTCTCCCTCCCACCCCAAATGATGAAGCCGAGAGTAGTAGGAATTCATTCTGAGAGCTGGCCACAGCCAGCAATTCACCCTTTTTTTTGCAAGCCGGCCCTGTGGCGCTAGCGGTGAAGAACCCACCTGCCAATGCAGAAGACATAGACGAGACGCAGGTTCGATCCCTAAGTTGGGAAAGATCCCCTGGGGAGGCCATGACAACCCCCTCCAGTTTTCTTGCCTGGAGAATCCTGTGAACAGAGGAGGTTGGCAGGCTACAGTCCAGAGGGCCTTAAAGAGACAGACACAACTGAAGTGACTTAGCACACGCGCCAGGCAAGTTCTGCCTACGCAGATAGAAGGAACTCTCAAAGCCAAGAAGGAAAGTTGCTTTGTAGTTCTAACCTGAGACTGTGGTTGATTTCACACCATGGAGATTCAGTTAACTTAGCAAGGTTTCCTCCATTCTCATCCCAGTTGGCATTTCCTATGGTCTGAATGTGTGTCCCCTCCACCCCGTCCCTGTAATCCTAATGCCCAACGTGATGGTATTAGGAGGTAGGGCCTTTGGGAGGTGATTCAGTAATGAAGGCAGGTTCCCTCCACTATGTGAAGACACTGAGAAGTTTGCAACCCACAAGAGGGTCCTCACCTGACCATATTGGTACCCTGATCTCAGACTTGCAGCCTCCAGAAATGTGAAAAATAAATTTCTGTTTTTATGTGCTACCCACCCCACCCCCGGTGGTATTTTTTTTTTTTTTGTAACAACCTAAACAGACTAAGATAGCATCTCTCTTTCATTAAGAAACATTCATCAAGAGGGGGAAGGCTCTTGGATTTTGAAGATGCCCTTTGATTTTTAGCTTCATCATTGATGAGCTGTGTGATTTTGTGTTAACTTCCTCAAATCTTTCTTAGCTTTCGTCTTTTCATCTGTATGGTGAGTACTTTAATACCTGTACCTTGATCGTGTGGATTTTTTTAAAGATCAAGTGAGTTATAGGAATTAACCTCTTAAGCTTTACTTCTAAAATATAAAGCCTTATTCAAATGTAGATCACTTAATAATTGCCACTGCTGTTGGCAACAGGCAGAAATTGCTCAGGCTCCAGTAGCTTGCTGGCTAATGGTGGCTTGACAGAAGCCAACTTTAGTATCTCTTAATCTCTTTTGCATATTTTCCCTCTCTTTATAGTTACTAAGGGTAATTTCATCAATCCCTCCCTTGTTCACTCTGTTTCTCTCTTCGGCTATGTATAATTTACTGCTTGACTTTATTATTACAGATTTAATCTTTACAAATTTATGTTTTTGTCTATTGTGTTTTAAGTTTCAAAGACTGTACTTTTCATTTCCAGAGATTCTGTTTGGTTATTTTTCAGTGCTGCTTATTTATTCTTCATAACATTTTCATATGGTTTTGATCCTAATTTTTAGGTTTTTAATCATTTCGAACATTATTTTATGGTCTCTGATAGTTGGGAGGGAGATGTTTCCACCTGTATCCATTTTGATTTCTGTGGCTGGACTAATAAGATGATGGACAGATGATGTATTAATAAGAGAAAAAGAAACAGATTTTAATTCATGTGCATGGATGTCTTACAGAAATGGAACCTCAGACATGACCAAAGTAGGCAGCTTTTAGCTAAAACAGTAAGTTTGTGAGGAATTGATAAAGAAGCTTAGGTTTGGGGTTCCCAGTTGGTGGAGAATCTAAGCAGAGTTTGGGCTTAGAGTAACAAGTGAAAGAAGTAACAAGGTTGTTCTAAGGACTTCTCAGCCTGAGTTCCCTGTCTCTGGCAATAAAGGGTGGTCTTCTACCTCCAGACTCACAGAATGCCCCTCTCACTTGAGAGGTTTGTTTCCAGCTTTCAGGGAGACAAAAAGGGAAGTTGAAGTGCTCCTCTTCCATTCACTTTTTTTTCCCAGTAGAGCCGATTTAATATTTATTTATTTATTTTGCCTGCACTGGATCTTACTTACAGCAAGTAATTGATCTTTGATCTTCACTGCAGCATGTCAGCTCTTAGTTGTGAAATGTGAGATCTAGTTCCCTGACCGGGGATCAAACCAGGGCCCCCCCCTGCCTTGGGAGTGTAAATCCTTTGGCTGTTTCTTAAGGAACTTTAATTCAAAATAATATGCCACTGTGGCATATTCTGGTGTAGTCTGCTCTGAGCCCCAGGATCATTCTATTGTCTTAAGTTCTCGGGAGTGCTGATCTTATTACTGTGTTCACTGACTCTTGCTCATGGTAAATCGTTTCCTTATATTTTTATAATTTTAGATGATGGGTTCACCTTAGGTGGAACTTTCTTGGTTGGAACTCAGCGTTGTCTTGCTCTGGGTTGAGTGTGGTGTCTCCAGGGAGGTTTTGCATGTATCTTTGCCAGTCACCTGCCCTGGACTACTACTAGGTCTCACATAAATGTCTGGGCTGCTGTTTGTTGACTCTACAGCTAATGTAAATTAAAATCTCAACCCCCCTTAGGGACACTATGAATTTTCAAGGGACACTTTTTTTATGGCCAGAGCTCATTGCCTGTGTTTCCTTGGGACGCTGTTTAGAGCACACTGGTTTTTTGCATGCAGACAGCCTACGTAATCACTGTGTTGAGACTCAGAGAGCCTGGCGTAACTTCTCTGAACCTCAGTGTCCCAGTCCTCAAAAACAGGTACTATTATTCATGAAAGCATTGCTATGAGAATCAGATGGGGTCATGAATATATGGTGAAGCTCGTGATCTCGGATCCTCCATAGAAAAAGCAGATCATCAATGGGAGCTCGCTATTCCTGTTCTCTTGAGTTGCCGAGATGAAAAAACTCAGACCCAAACAGACTCAACCGTGACACCGTCAGACAGGGGCATACACAGGCCATTAGCCTCAAAAACCCTTTCGTGGGTCCCCTTGTCCACATCTGGGTAGATTTGCCTACCTTTGAACATTAGAAGAGCTAAGGTTTTTTTTTGTTTGTTTATCTTTTTTGTCATTTTCTTAAATTTTGTCCCAGACTTAGAGCTTGGTCCCTGGTGTCACTCTGGAGCAGGAAAGGAACCAAAACAGAAAGAGGAGGGACCGTCACCATTTTCATTGATAATGAAGGCAATTTTAGGATGGTAAAGAAAACACAATAAAAGCCAGCGCACATAATGACTTTCATTACCCATTCTCTCGTCTTTTCTAAACAATAGGTTATTAGCCATATGCAACAAGGGCGGAAGCCAATTGTTCTCCGTGTTTTCAAATAAAGAAATGAGTCATACACAGCAATTCCTTAAGGACACTTCTAGGGCTTATATTCTGTGAATTGGTTTAGTTGAGAGCCTCTTGGAAGAGTTCAGAGTTCATGAACACTGGGAGTTCTGTTCATCTTTGAGTTCTCTTGAGCAGTAGAGACACATTCCTGTCTCCCTCCCCTGATGACAAAGACACAACCATTTCTAGTTGTTGAATTTTTAGCTGGACCCCATGCTGGCATTTGGGACCTTAGTTCCCCCACCAGAGACTGAACCCACGCACCCTGCTCTGGAAGGCAGCGTCTTCGTCATTGGACCATCAGGGAAGTCCCGACACAGCCTTTTCTTACATTTTTGTGCCCAGGGTTATCTAGGTGTGATCTCCATGCCTCCTATCCTTTCTCTGTCAAGAGAGAAGAGACTGGCTGCCTTGGGATCTGGCTTTTCCATTCGTTTTTCAGGGACCTAGAAACAAGCATCTTCTAAGCCTTTGAGCTGCTCATCTGTGAGGGGATTCATTCCTGCCCCTCTGCCGTGCAAGATTACCATGAGGCTCTAATGAAATAGGCAAATTAGAAATTTGGAATTAACCTATAGACACTACTGTATATGGGACTTCCCAGGTGGCATGAGTGGTAAAGAGCCCTCTTGCAAATGCAGGAGACATTAGAGATGTGGACGTAATCCCTGGGTTGGGAAGATCCCTTGGAGGAGGGCGTGGCAACCCACTCCAGCACTCTAGCCTGGAGAATCCCCAAGGACAGAGGAGGCTGATTGGCTACAGTCCCACCGGGATGGCAACGAGTTGGACACGACTGATGTGACTTAGCACACACGCCCTACTATATATAAAACAGATAATCAACACGGATCTACTAGATAGCACAGGGAACTCTACTCAATATTCTATAATAACCTATATGGGAAAATCTGAAAAAGAGTGGATATATGTATATGTATAACTGATTCACTTTGCTGTAAGCCTGAAACTAACATAGCATTTGTAAATCAACTATACTCCAATACACAATAAAAATTAAATTCAGTTAAATAGGCAACCTTTGGAAGTGTGGAATCTAGGACAAATAGAAAAGAAAAAAGATTCAGTTGGAATGTTATACTGTCTGTGTTGGACTGTGTGCATAAAATAGTTAACAAAACAGGTCTAACCATGTATTCTTAAAAAGATCTGCTTAATGGGACTTCCCTGGAGGCCCAGTGGTTAAGATGTCACACTTCCAATGCAGAGGGTGTGGATTCGATCCCTGGTCAGCGAATTAATATCCTGCAGGAAGTACTCCACATCCCACCCCCCTAAAAAAGGCCTAAGGTTGGCCCTTGGCCAGCATCTTGGGTACCTGGTAAGTGTCACTCATTGCACCTAAACTGTTTGAATGAACAATATGGTTTGTGCTGAGTGCCTGCTTGCCCTCTGGGTGACTGGCATCTTGGTCCAAGCTAAGGATGATCGCCCTCTATGTAAACCCTCAAGTATTGACTCTCCAGTGAGCCTTCCTGGTAGACAGTATTTCACACCGTCTCATTGCTGGGGAAATCCTGTGCCAAGTGACTTCGCTGGGAGAGGATTTGAAAGCCCGTGCCTGATTTCTCCCATTGTTTCACGCCCCTTTCCTTTGCTGATTTTTCTTTGCATCTTTTTGGCTGTAATGAATCCTAGGCCTGGCTGGAACCGTACGTTGCCTCCTATGAATCTTCCTGGTGATTGCTCAGACCTGGCAGTGGTCCCCGAGGCAGGTGTCATTAGAACTAAGGCTGGAGAAACACAGTGCACTGGACTCCCCTAAACATGTCCATCACCCCAGTGCCCTTGATCACCCAGGACTCACAGGCTGTGTTTCTCAACAGGCCTTGTGTCTTAGAGAAAGCGGAGGCAGAGGATCTGGTGGGAGTAGGAGAGGCAGGCTGGAAGAGTATTACATCCCGGAGACAGGCTGGATTCCTAGATAGCACAGGGAACTCTACTCAATATTCTATAATAACCTATATGGGAAAATCTGAAAAAGAGTGGATATATGTATATGTATAACTGATTCACTTTGCTGTAAGCCTGAAACTAACATAGCATTTGTAAATCAACTATACTCCAATACACAATAAAAATTAAATTCAGTTAAATAGGCAACCTTTGGAAGTGTGGAATCTAGGACAAATAGAAAAGAAAAAAGATTCAGTTGGAATGTTATACTGTCTGTGTTGGACTGTGTGCATAAAATAGTTAACAAAACAGGTCTAACCATGTATTCTTAAAAAGATCTGCTTAATGGGACTTCCCTGGAGGCCCAGTGGTTAAGATGTCACACTTCCAATGCAGAGGGTGTGGATTCGATCCCTGGTCAGCGAATTAATATCCTGCAGGAAGTACTCCACATCCCACCCCCCTAAAAAAGGCCTAAGGTTGGCCCTTGGCCAGCATCTTGGGTACCTGGTAAGTGTCACTCATTGCACCTAAACTGTTTGAATGAACAATATGGTTTGTGCTGAGTGCCTGCTTGCCCTCTGGGTGACTGGCATCTTGGTCCAAGCTAAGGATGATCGCCCTCTATGTAAACCCTCAAGTATTGACTCTCCAGTGAGCCTTCCTGGTAGACAGTATTTCACACCGTCTCATTGCTGGGGAAATCCTGTGCCAAGTGACTTCGCTGGGAGAGGATTTGAAAGCCCGTGCCTGATTTCTCCCATTGTTTCACGCCCCTTTCCTTTGCTGATTTTTCTTTGCATCTTTTTGGCTGTAATGAATCCTAGGCCTGGCTGGAACCGTACGTTGCCTCCTATGAATCTTCCTGGTGATTGCTCAGACCTGGCAGTGGTCCCCGAGGCAGGTGTCATTAGAACTAAGGCTGGAGAAACACAGTGCACTGGACTCCCCTAAACATGTCCATCACCCCAGTGCCCTTGATCACCCAGGACTCACAGGCTGTGTTTCTCAACAGGCCTTGTGTCTTAGAGAAAGAAGCGGAGGCAGAGGATCTGGTGGGAGTAGGAGAGAGGCAGGCTGGAAGAGCTGGGAAGGTATACATTCCCTGGAGACAAGAGGCTGGATTCTGGAAGGTCAGGGAGATGCTGGAGTTGGAGGGGGTGGGAGGCAGGAAGAACCTGCCTGATAGAGCACATGCCCCAGGGGAGGATCAGCCCCATCGCTGCTCTGTGGACCATTCTCAGTAGTGTGATTCTCCCAAAGAAACAGCCATGACCCACCCAAAGGTGATGGAAACATGAGGAGAAGGTCAGGTGGAGAGAAAGCTCCAAGGGCTTTACCTGAGAGAGTCCTGGGTCCTGGCCTGGCTGCACCACCCAGTGGTTTGCTACTGAAAAAATGATTAATTTCCTTTGTGCCTCAGTTTCCTCATCTTTAAACTGGGGATATGAGGAGCCTTTACTGTGTAGGTTGTTGGGAGGATTATGTGAAGTAATGTATGTAAATGCTTTGAACAGTGCCTTCTTGTTGTTTTGTTACTAAGTCGTGCCCAACTCTGCAACCCCATGGACTCTAGTCTGGGGCTTCCCTGGTAGCTCAGTGGTAAAGACTCTGCCTGTGATGGAGGAGACACAGGTTCGATCCCTGGTTTGGGAAGTTCTCCTGAAGAAGGGAATGCTAGTCATTCCAGTTTCTTGGCTGGAGCATCCTGCAGACAGAGGAGCCTGGCAGGCTACAAATCCGTAGAGTTGCAGAGTCGAACACAACTGAAGTGACTTAGCACGCACAAATTGTAGACCACCAAGCTCCTCTGTCCATGGAGTTTTCCAGACAAGAAATACTAGAGTGGGTTGCCAGTTCCTTCTCCAGAGGAGCTTTCCAACCCAGGGAATGAACTGTCATCTCCTGCATTGGCAGGTGGATTCTTAACCACGGAGCTACCAGGAAAGCCCAAAACAGTATCTAAGTCTTAGCAAACACCCAATAAACATGACCTGTGATGGTGTTGGTGGCATAGCAGCAAATTTAATGGCTCAAAAACCATGGATCCTCAAGCCAGGTAGCAGAAGCTACTCACAGTGGACAGGAGAGGAGAGGTACCCCCAGGGTCAGAAAAACCAGCTGAAATTGTAGCTGCCCAGACAGTCCTGGTGGCTGTAGTAGAGAGGAGGCAGGCGGGGAAGAGCTGGGAAGGTATACATTCCCTGGAGACAAGAGGCTGGATTCTGGAAGGTCAGGGAGATGCTGGAGTTGGAGGGGGTGGGAGGCAGGAAGAACCTGCCTGATAGAGCACATGCCCCAGGGGAGGATCAGCCCCATCGCTGCTCTGTGGACCATTCTCAGTAGTGTGATTCTCCCAAAGAAACAGCCATGACCCACCCAAAGGTGATGGAAACATGAGGAGAAGGTCAGGTGGAGAGAAAGCTCCAAGGGCTTTACCTGAGAGAGTCCTGGGTCCTGGCCTGGCTGCACCACCCAGTGGTTTGCTACTGAAAAAATGATTAATTTCCTTTGTGCCTCAGTTTCCTCATCTTTAAACTGGGGATATGAGGAGCCTTTACTGTGTAGGTTGTTGGGAGGATTATGTGAAGTAATGTATGTAAATGCTTTGAACAGTGCCTTCTTGTTGTTTTGTTACTAAGTCGTGCCCAACTCTGCAACCCCATGGACTCTAGTCTGGGGCTTCCCTGGTAGCTCAGTGGTAAAGACTCTGCCTGTGATGGAGGAGACACAGGTTCGATCCCTGGTTTGGGAAGTTCTCCTGAAGAAGGGAATGCTAGTCATTCCAGTTTCTTGGCTGGAGCATCCTGCAGACAGAGGAGCCTGGCAGGCTACAAATCCGTAGAGTTGCAGAGTCGAACACAACTGAAGTGACTTAGCACGCACAAATTGTAGACCACCAAGCTCCTCTGTCCATGGAGTTTTCCAGACAAGAAATACTAGAGTGGGTTGCCAGTTCCTTCTCCAGAGGAGCTTTCCAACCCAGGGAATGAACTGTCATCTCCTGCATTGGCAGGTGGATTCTTAACCACGGAGCTACCAGGAAAGCCCAAAACAGTATCTAAGTCTTAGCAAACACCCAATAAACATGACCTGTGATGGTGTTGGTGGCATAGCAGCAAATTTAATGGCTCAAAAACCATGGATCCTCAAGCCAGGTAGCAGAAGCTACTCACAGTGGACAGGAGAGGAGAGGTACCCCCAGGGTCAGAAAAACCAGCTGAAATTGTAGCTGCCCAGACAGTCCTGGGCAGGAGGGGAGGGGAGGGTACCCTTCTGCTCTGATTTTTATGTGACTCCTACCCCTGCATCTGGACTTGACTCTGACCCTGAGCTTGGATTTTCTGGCCTCTCACTGGAAAGCGTTTGGAGCCTTGTCTTTGAACCCAGCACAGCGGCCCGGCACACCCCCATCCTGTACAAAAGACCAGCCTCATGCCTGATCTCCGGGTTCCGTCTCTGCCAAGTTCCCTCCTCCTAACCAGCTTGCTTCCCATGAGTCAAAGCTGTCCTCAGTATCTCATCCCCTTCTAGCCTCCTCTCAAAGCTCCAGGAACAGAATGATTCTGCTCTTTTGGACCCCATTTTGATGTGCGGGCGGCAGGGATACAGTACAGTCCTCATATCCATTAGAGGCTGATGCAGGTGCTCCTCCTGATTCATGGTACCCGAGCTCTCGGCATGATACCTGATTAGGAAAAGAGCAAGATGGCCATTTCCCCGTGGAGGGAGGGGCGGGAAGACACGGGGAAAATGAAAAGCAAAGCAGTATATTTGCCAAAGGACTGTCACAGACCACAGGTACTCTAGAGGTGGAGAGCCACCGTGCCGAGCTGGCCAAAGGATAGAGGTACAGGGGCTGACATGACGTGCCTGTGCTCAGTCGTGTCTGATTCTTGGGGACCCCATCGACTGTAGCCCACTGAGGTCCTCTGTCCATGGAATTTTCCAGGCAAGAATAATGGGGTTGCCATTTCCTACTGCAGGGAATCTGCCCTACTCAGGATCAAACCCGTGTCGCTAGTGTTTTCTGCACTGGCAGGTGGCTTCTTTACTACTAGCACCAAGTGGAAAGCCAGAGGGGCTGACATTAGCTCCATAACATATAAGGACTTGCATAGAAAGGCGCAGAGGATGGACTAAACACAGTGCTGTGCTGTGCTAGGTCATTTCAGTCGTGTCCGAGTCTTTGCAACCCTACGGACAGTAGCCAGCCAGGCTCCTCTGTCCATGGGATTCTCCCAGCAACAGTACTGGAGTGAGTGGCCATGCCCTCCCCTGACCGAGCTCAAGTCTCTTACATCTCCTGCATTGGCAGGTGGATTCTTTACCACTAGCGCCACCTGGGAAGCCCGGACTAAACCCAGAGGAGGAAGCCAAAACTGCTCTTGGCGTTTGACTGAGAATTCACAGAAGGGACTGTAGATAAGAAATTTGCAAATCTGGGAAGGGGTCAGATCTCTGCCAGCCTTTAATATTGCCTGGGTGTTTGGGATCCATCAGGCAGGTGTTGGGGAGACCTTGAACGTGAGCATGAGACGGCCCTTTGAGAATCTGTTGTTCATGCGCTTGGAGGTGGCTGGGAGAAAGCATTTCAGGGGTGGTGTTTTGAACCTGAGCCAGCGAGTTCTCATTGTGCTTAGAATCAGTGTCCTGTCTCTTCTTCTGAGCAGAGACTTTTTAAAAGGAATGATTTCATTAAGGGAAAAAGGCAGCCAAAATCCCATTCCTGTAGTGTATTGCTTAATTACATGTGTTACATCCCCATGTAATTATTAACTAATCAGCCTTGGAAGGGATAATGGACTGTGGTTGGTTTCAATGAGCCAGGAAGTGGGTGAGGGTGTGTGAGAGGCCCCTTTCTTCTGAGTTTCTGGGGATTCTGGGTCAGGGGAAGCCCCTTGCCCACTTTTGGACCCTCGTGACTACTTGGCCTCTGTGAAAAACCCCTTCCTCCTGTCATTATCTCTGGAATGGCGGGCAGTATGGCCCATGGTTTTGCTCTGGGGCGTATGTCCCATCTCAATTTTCCAGGCAAGAATAATGGGGTTGCCATTTCCTACTGCAGGGAATCTGCCCTACTCAGGATCAAACCCGTGTCGCTAGTGTTTTCTGCACTGGCAGGTGGCTTCTTTACTACTAGCACCAAGTGGAAAGCCAGAGGGGCTGACATTAGCTCCATAACATATAAGGACTTGCATAGAAAGGCGCAGAGGATGGACTAAACACAGTGCTGTGCTGTGCTAGGTCATTTCAGTCGTGTCCGAGTCTTTGCAACCCTACGGACAGTAGCCAGCCAGGCTCCTCTGTCCATGGGATTCTCCCAGCAACAGTACTGGAGTGAGTGGCCATGCCCTCCCCTGACCGAGCTCAAGTCTCTTACATCTCCTGCATTGGCAGGTGGATTCTTTACCACTAGCGCCACCTGGGAAGCCCGGACTAAACCCAGAGGAGGAAGCCAAAACTGCTCTTGGCGTTTGACTGAGAATTCACAGAAGGGACTGTAGATAAGAAATTTGCAAATCTGGGAAGGGGTCAGATCTCTGCCAGCCTTTAATATTGCCTGGGTGTTTGGGATCCATCAGGCAGGTGTTGGGGAGACCTTGAACGTGAGCATGAGACGGCCCTTTGAGAATCTGTTGTTCATGCGCTTGGAGGTGGCTGGGAGAAAGCATTTCAGGGGTGGTGTTTTGAACCTGAGCCAGCGAGTTCTCATTGTGCTTAGAATCAGTGTCCTGTCTCTTCTTCTGAGCAGAGACTTTTTAAAAGGAATGATTTCATTAAGGGAAAAAGGCAGCCAAAATCCCATTCCTGTAGTGTATTGCTTAATTACATGTGTTACATCCCCATGTAATTATTAACTAATCAGCCTTGGAAGGGATAATGGACTGTGGTTGGTTTCAATGAGCCAGGAAGTGGGTGAGGGTGTGTGAGAGGCCCCTTTCTTCTGAGTTTCTGGGGATTCTGGGTCAGGGGAAGCCCCTTGCCCACTTTTGGACCCTCGTGACTACTTGGCCTCTGTGAAAAACCCCTTCCTCCTGTCATTATCTCTGGAATGGCGGGCAGTATGGCCCATGGTTTTTGTGCTCTGGCTGTTATTTTAATCACTCTCCCACTCTCCACAAGTCTCCCTGGCCAGAGTTATTGGTCCTCCTGGACACCTGCTCCTATGTCAAGTTGATTTCTGAGAGGAATTCCAGCGGCTTTCTATTTATTTATTTTTAATTGACCTATAATTCCTTCACAGTGTTGTGTTAGTTTCTGCTGTACAATGGAATGAATCAGCCATATGTATGCATATTACATGTAACCTCTCCATCATGAACCTCCCTGCCCACATCCATCCTTTCCCTCTAAATGATCACAGGGCTCCACGCTGAGCTTACTGTGCTTTATAGCAGGTTCCCACCGGCTAGCTATCATACATGGTAGAGTGTATATCTCAGTGCTCCTCTCCTCAGTTCATCCCACCCTCTCTCTCCCCACATGGTGTCCACATGTCCATTCTCTACACCTGTGTCTCTGTTCCTGCCCTGGAAAGAGGTTCATCTGGACACTTTTCTAGATTTTACATATATACAATGGAATATTGTTGTTGTTTAGCTGCTAAGTCGCGTCTAACTCTTTTGCGACTCCAGGGACTGTAGCCTGCCAGGCTTCTCTGTCCATGGGATTTCCCAGGCAAGCACACTGGAGTCAGTGTCCATTTCCTTCTCCGGGGGATCTTCCTGACCGAGAGATCAAACCTGTGCCTCCTGCATTAACAGATGGATTCTTTACCACTGAGCCACCAGGAGAGCCCTAAGGTTTTAAATTGTGGTTGCAAGTCACATATAAAAATATGGTCTTATTTTTTCATATTTAAATTCAACATGGTCTCCAAAGTCTGTTTCACTGATGATGGAAAAGGACACTAATCTTGTCACTTCAAGGTAACTCAGTTTCTTCCAGTTTCAGTCTCCATCTCTTTGAAGTCGATTGCTCAGTGAAATCAGGATTAAACAGGCTATGTTCTTTATAAGAGTCCCTCTTCCTTCTCCTGCCTCCCCTCTTGAATAACACCTCCCCAGCTGGTGCTAGTGGTAAAGAACACACCTGCCAGTGCAGGAGACAAAAAAGACATGGGTTTGATCCCCAGGTTAGGAATATACCCTGGAAGGAAATGGCACCCCACTGCAATATTATTGCAAATTAAAAATGGAGGGCTGCACAGTCCATGGGGACTTACACCTAGTCGAGTGAGGGAGGGTGGCTCCAGTGGACACCTGCTCCTATGTCAAGTTGATTTCTGAGAGGAATTCCAGCGGCTTTCTATTTATTTATTTTTAATTGACCTATAATTCCTTCACAGTGTTGTGTTAGTTTCTGCTGTACAATGGAATGAATCAGCCATATGTATGCATATTACATGTAACCTCTCCATCATGAACCTCCCTGCCCACATCCATCCTTTCCCTCTAAATGATCACAGGGCTCCACGCTGAGCTTACTGTGCTTTATAGCAGGTTCCCACCGGCTAGCTATCATACATGGTAGAGTGTATATCTCAGTGCTCCTCTCCTCAGTTCATCCCACCCTCTCTCTCCCCACATGGTGTCCACATGTCCATTCTCTACACCTGTGTCTCTGTTCCTGCCCTGGAAAGAGGTTCATCTGGACACTTTTCTAGATTTTACATATATACAATGGAATATTGTTGTTGTTTAGCTGCTAAGTCGCGTCTAACTCTTTTGCGACTCCAGGGACTGTAGCCTGCCAGGCTTCTCTGTCCATGGGATTTCCCAGGCAAGCACACTGGAGTCAGTGTCCATTTCCTTCTCCGGGGGATCTTCCTGACCGAGAGATCAAACCTGTGCCTCCTGCATTAACAGATGGATTCTTTACCACTGAGCCACCAGGAGAGCCCTAAGGTTTTAAATTGTGGTTGCAAGTCACATATAAAAATATGGTCTTATTTTTTCATATTTAAATTCAACATGGTCTCCAAAGTCTGTTTCACTGATGATGGAAAAGGACACTAATCTTGTCACTTCAAGGTAACTCAGTTTCTTCCAGTTTCAGTCTCCATCTCTTTGAAGTCGATTGCTCAGTGAAATCAGGATTAAACAGGCTATGTTCTTTATAAGAGTCCCTCTTCCTTCTCCTGCCTCCCCTCTTGAATAACACCTCCCCAGCTGGTGCTAGTGGTAAAGAACACACCTGCCAGTGCAGGAGACAAAAAAGACATGGGTTTGATCCCCAGGTTAGGAATATACCCTGGAGAAGGAAATGGCACCCCACTGCAATATTATTGCATGGAAAATTCCAGGAACAGAGGAGCCTGGAGGGCTGCACAGTCCATGGGGTCACAAAGAGTTGGACACAGCTGAGCACACCTACTCAGAGTGAGGGGAGCTGGCTGTGGGGAGAGGGGCTGGGCTCCAGGCTGCCCTCTGGAACCTGCTGGCCCCTGCTGACTATGCATCCCCATCTTTAGATTCTGTATTCACTTCTGGTGTCCTTGATCCTGGTCCCGGTTCCCATACCGCCCATTTTGTACCCTCTAGTTTCTTGACTCTTCATGAACCAGCCTGCTCACTCATTCACCACCCTTTCCGTAGGGAATGCAGAAACATCAGGATTTCCTGCCATGCCAGGAGCTGGCTCTGAGCACTAGAAATGCTGTTGTAGGTCTTCTTTCTGCCTAAACCTCTTTCCATCATACTGCCCCACGGTGGGCACCTGCAAGACCTTCTCCCTCCCTTCAGAGTGCTAGTCGGCAAACAGCATCGTCTCTGTTATCTCCCTGCCTTTGTCTATTTGCAGACTTTCCCTCCCCACCCTGAGCTCCAGCCTGAGCAGTAGTTTAACAGGAGGGAAAGGGGCAGGGCACGACTTCTGAAAGAGTGACATAGCTCCGGGGCATGACATAAACTGACTAGCATCCAGTGGATCCAAGATGGCAGAGTAGATCTTGCTCCTCAATCTGCAAGCTAAATGATATACACAGAGGTGGCTTCCCCAAAATAGCTGGAATAATCCTCCCTTTCATTCGCATATGAAATTACCCAGCCCATAAAAACTCTCCAGGCTCCACTTTGCCACCTCACTCACCCTCTGGGTGGGCTACACTCTGTGGAGTGTGCTTCTCTCTGCATCTGAATAAATCCACTTCTTACCTATCACTTTGCCTCTTACTGAATTCTTTCTGCAATGAGGCATCAAGAACCTGAGCTTCATTAGGTCCTGAAACCAAGTACCATGGGTTTTAGCTGGATTTGAGGCCCAACAACATGGGTTCAAGTCCCAAGCAAGGTTTTGTCTGGGTTTGAGTCCTGGCCATGTGGGTTCGAGTCCCAGGCAGGGTTTTGGCTGGGTTCGAGTCCCAGTCTGAGGTAAACAGTTTCAGAAGGACCAGAAGACGCCTTCCTCAGGTCTGCTCTTTTCTCTACGCTCCCTTCAGCCTTCAACCCATGAAAAACTCGCCTCCTTTTGGAATTGCAAACACCCCATCTGGCATGGTTCTCAACCCTTGGTGCACTTTTGACTGAGACGTGGATGTAGGACAGTTTAATGAAAGGGTCTGGAAGGGAGCCCCAGCACGGGTCATTTTTCCAAGCTCCCCAGGTGAGGGAGCATCGAGATCCATGTTCCTGTGACTTCCTCAATCCTCTGACTTTGCCCGACTGCCCTCCTAGGTACTCTCAAGGGGTGCTCCCAGTTTAGAAAACACTTTCTCCAGTGTATGGTTCAGGCTTTTGAAATCCTGGCTTCAAACCAAGACTGTTTAGGAAGCTCTCTTCAAGGGCCGGCTTTACCATCACAGCTGAAAATAAGCATCTTTCTGCTTCTTTTCATCCTGGTCTTAAAGTGTCTCACTCCCATCTCAAAGCTGCTGATCTCAGGTGGCCTCAGCCTGCAGTAGCTTGAAGCAGGGTTTTGATTGCCTTCCCGAGACTGAAGTAGGGCCATGGTAGTGAGAATGCTGAATCCTAGCCACTAGACCACAAGGGACCAGTGGCCAGCGACAGCACCCTGGCCCATCAGATGTGTAGAAATCAATTCCCAATAGAGACAGAAAGTAACAAAGCATGTAAAGTGTTGATTAGGAAGAAAAACATGAATAGACACATGGGTGGGCTCAGAGAAAGAACTGAGCTCTAGTGGTGGTTTGAATCCCTCACATGGGGCATTTCTTCCAGGTTTTCCTTGTCTAGTCATTTTGCTTTGCCTGGTTCTGAGTCCTTATTGGGTGTATCTCAGGATCTTCCTATGTATATACACACATCTCAGCTAAGGTGGATTCCAGCGAAGAGGTCCATGAGTAGGTTACTATCTCCTACTATACGATGGTGCCCCCTGCCTTTTTGACCTGTAAGGAACCTTTCTACACATTTGTAATTGAGAAGGTCTCCTTGATCTCAAGAATGAGAAAGATGTGGTCCCCTGGAGAAGGGATAAGCTTCCCACTCCAGTATTCTTGGTTTTCCCTGGTGGCTCAGATGGTAAAGAATTTGCTTGCAATGCAGGAGACCTGGGTTGGATCCCTGGGTTGGGAAGATCCCCTAGAGAAAGGAAAGGCTACCCACTCCAGTATTCTTGCCTGGAGAATTCCATGGATCGCAAAGAGCAGGACATGACTGAGTGACTTTCATATTGACTTTCAATCTTGATTACATCTGCAAAATCCCTTTCATCTTTATCTGCGCAGGGCTCAGCTTTTCCTCCTACCTGCTGCCCTGAAGGATCTGTCTACAGGGGACAGACTTTATTGCCACACATCAATACCTGACTTTTTTTGTTTTTAATTTTGGCCTCTTTTATTGGTTTTTTATTTATTTATTTTCATCCATTTTTTTTTCCCCCCCGACTTTTTTTCTGGCAGTGTATGGTTCAGGCTTTTGAAATCCTGGCTTCAAACCAAGACTGTTTAGGAAGCTCTCTTCAAGGGCCGGCTTTACCATCACAGCTGAAAATAAGCATCTTTCTGCTTCTTTTCATCCTGGTCTTAAAGTGTCTCACTCCCATCTCAAAGCTGCTGATCTCAGGTGGCCTCAGCCTGCAGTAGCTTGAAGCAGGGTTTTGATTGCCTTCCCGAGACTGAAGTAGGGCCATGGTAGTGAGAATGCTGAATCCTAGCCACTAGACCACAAGGGACCAGTGGCCAGCGACAGCACCCTGGCCCATCAGATGTGTAGAAATCAATTCCCAATAGAGACAGAAAGTAACAAAGCATGTAAAGTGTTGATTAGGAAGAAAAACATGAATAGACACATGGGTGGGCTCAGAGAAAGAACTGAGCTCTAGTGGTGGTTTGAATCCCTCACATGGGGCATTTCTTCCAGGTTTTCCTTGTCTAGTCATTTTGCTTTGCCTGGTTCTGAGTCCTTATTGGGTGTATCTCAGGATCTTCCTATGTATATACACACATCTCAGCTAAGGTGGATTCCAGCGAAGAGGTCCATGAGTAGGTTACTATCTCCTACTATACGATGGTGCCCCCTCCCTTTTTTGACCTGTAAGGAACCTTTCTACACATTTGTAATTGAGAAGGTCTCCTTGATCTCAAGAATGAGAAAGATGTGGTCCCCTGGAGAAGGGATAAGCTTCCCACTCCAGTATTCTTGGTTTTCCCTGGTGGCTCAGATGGTAAAGAATTTGCTTGCAATGCAGGAGACCTGGGTTGGATCCCTGGGTTGGGAAGATCCCCTAGAGAAAGGAAAGGCTACCCACTCCAGTATTCTTGCCTGGAGAATTCCATGGATCGCAAAGAGCAGGACATGACTGAGTGACTTTCATATTGACTTTCAATCTTGATTACATCTGCAAAATCCCTTTCATCTTTATCTGCGCAGGGCTCAGCTTTTCCTCCTACCTGCTGCCCTGAAGGATCTGTCTACAGGGGACAGACTTTATTGCCACACATCAATACCTGACTTTTTTTGTTTTTAATTTTGGCCTCTTTTATTGGTTTTTTGTTTACTTCTTTATTTTCATCCATCTTTATTCTTTGCCCTGTGTGGGCCTCCCATTGCAGTGGCTTCTTATGTTGCAGAGCACTGGCTCTGGGCACATGTGCTCCAGAATGCTGGCTCGTAATCAGACACACCGGTCCAGCCACTCCGCGGCACGTGGGATCTTCCCGGGCCAGGGATCAAACCGGTGCCCCTTGCACTGCAAGGCGAACTCTTTACCCACTGGACCATCAGGGAAGCCCAATACTTGACTATTTTTGATAACTGTTTTACCACTAATTTAGCCCTTAAATAAGCAAGGCCATTGGAAAGCTGTGTTCTAACTTTAGTCTCATCTTCGCCTCAGAAACAGTTATTCTCATCCTATTATACTTGGGTAAATGCTATGAACCATCGCTGAGGAGTGCTTTCAGAGTAGATTTGTGGAGCTTGTATAACTGGAGTGGTGTTGTGAGGAAATTGTTTATCAAGTTTTTCAGTAGAGAAATTTATCTTGCGTCTTCATGGCCAACTAGCTGTGCGTGCGTGCAGGCTAAGTTGCTTCAACCGTGTCCAACTGTTTGTGATGCAGTGGACTGTAGCCCTCCCGGCGCCTCTGTCCATGAAATTCTCCTGGCAAGAATGCTAGAGTGGGTTGCCATGCCCTCCTCCAGGCGCTCTTCCCAGCCTAGGGATTGAACTCATGTTTCTTATTGACAGGTGGGTTCTTTACCACTAGCACCACCTGGGAAGCCCGGCCACATAGTTGTACTTATCTTAAAAAAAAAAAAATCTTTTAGACACTGCAGATGTTGCCATTGACTCTGTCTGTCTCCCTTATTTGTACACGAAGCTTACCCTTGGTATCATCTTATCCTACTCATTTTCCCTTGGTCCTCTTATTCCCACTTACTTATGTTTAATTTTGCGTTATTCCATAGTGCTTGCATTTATTTAGGATGTTCTAGAATCGTCTCAAGAAAATTCTCCACTGTGCACAAAACTGAATATGCTTCCTTTTGCACAGGAGGAAGAATAATTTGCCCTCTACCCTTCTAGATTCTTATCTACCCATCCTGTAAGAAAATATGGATTAATAAGAGAAAAGCAGATATTTGTTTAATAACCTGTATGCCTCCTGTATACATGGGAGATACCCAAGAAAACTGTAATTCACAGAAGTGGCCCAAGCCACCACCTTAAATACCATCACTAGTTAAAGACAAAAAGATGTTGGGGAGGAGAAGGCCTGTTAATGGAAGGTGACCAAGAAAAACACAGGAAACAAGGATGAGGTTTGTTACATAGATTTCAGGTAGTGTCTTTGCCACAGATGAGAGTGTCCAGAGATTTAGGGTCGTCCTTGTCTTCCTGGTGTTGGGAGAGATATCCTTGCAAATGGAGATTTCTTTTTTGAATGTAAATTTCTCTTTCAAAAGAGTCATTTCTAGATTTTCAGAGTTTCTATGTTTGCTCTTTCTTAAAAATAACCAGTTCAAGATAATCCTGTGCCCAAGAGGCATATTTTGGGGTGGCGTATTCTGCTGGCCCTTCACTTTCTTTTATAGAACAAAACATGTGTCGCTAGTCTGATGCCATTTTCAAGTTTACAGCCCAAAGCATTTATCAAATGTGTTCTTATATCAGCCCTGGAAGCTAGGGCAAGACTGTTATCCCTCATCCATCTTCCGCATCTTTCTCCCCTCTGAGCCCCTTGCCCATCCTTTTCCAGGTTCCTGATGCCAGTCGCCAGGTACGACCAGGCTGCGTCACGTGGCATCTGCACTCTCCTCCAGGGCTCCTGTTCTAGAACAGAATTCAGCAAAAATTTCTGGGGCTTCCTGGTGGTCCAGTGGGTAGAGAATTTTTGCCTTTGGGCCCGTGCAAGGGGGCCCGTGTACTTATCTTAAAAAAAAAATCTTTTAGACTGCAGATGTTGCCATTGACTCTGTCTGTCTCCCTTATTTGTACACGAAGCTTACCCTTGGTATCATCTTATCCTACTCATTTTCCCTTGGTCCTCTTATTCCCACTTACTTATGTTTAATTTTGCGTTATTCCATAGTGCTTGCATTTATTTAGGATGTTCTAGAATCGTCTCAAGAAAATTCTCCACTGTGCACAAAACTGAATATGCTTCCTTTTGCACAGGAGGAAGAATAATTTGCCCTCTACCCTTCTAGATTCTTATCTACCCATCCTGTAAGAAAATATGGATTAATAAGAGAAAAGCAGATATTTGTTTAATAACCTGTATGCCTCCTGTATACATGGGAGATACCCAAGAAAACTGTAATTCACAGAAGTGGCCCAAGCCACCACCTTAAATACCATCACTAGTTAAAGACAAAAAGATGTTGGGGAGGGAGGGAAGGCCTGTTAATGGAAGGTGACCAAGAAAAACACAGGAAACAAGGATGAGGTTTGTTACATAGATTTCAGGTAGTGTCTTTGCCACAGATGAGAGTGTCCAGAGATTTAGGGTCGTCCTTGTCTTCCTGGTGTTGGGAGAGATATCCTTGCAAATGGAGATTTCTTTTTTGAATGTAAATTTCTCTTTCAAAAGAGTCATTTCTAGATTTTTCAGAGTTTCTATGTTTGCTCTTTCTTAAAAATAACCAGTTCAAGATAATCCTGTGCCCAAGAGGCATATTTTGGGGTGGCGTATTCTGCTGGCCCTTCACTTTCTTTTATAGAACAAAACATGTGTCGCTAGTCTGATGCCATTTTCAAGTTTACAGCCCAAAGCATTTATCAAATGTGTTCTTATATCAGCCCTGGAAGCTAGGGCAAGACTGTTATCCCTCATCCATCTTCCGCATCTTTCTCCCCTCTGAGCCCCTTGCCCATCCTTTTCCAGGTTCCCTGATGCCAGTCGCCAGGTACGACCAGGCTGCGTCACGTGGCATCTGCACTCTCCTCCAGGGCTCCTGTTCTAGAACAGAATTCAGCAAAAAAATTTCTGGGGCTTCCCTGGTGGTCCAGTGGGTAGAGAATCTGCCTTGCAGTGCAAGGGGCACCGGTTTGATCCCTGGCCCAGGAAGATCCCATGTGCGGTGGAGTGAGTGGGCCGGCGTGTCCACTTGTGAGCCAGCGCTCTGGAGCGCATGTGCCCGGAGCCAGTGCTCTGCAACAAGAGAGGCCACTGCAATGGGAGGCCCACACATAAGCCATATGTATGTTGATGACTGAGAATTACTTAATGTATTACTGCCTCTTCAGAAACCTGATGCTTTTATCAAAATCATATATATATAAAATTCCCAGGTGGCACAGTGGTAAAGAGTCCACCTGACAGGGCTTCCCCTGGTGGTCCAGTGGGTAAAGACACTGCCTTGCAGTGCAAGGGGCGCCGGTTCGAGCCCTGGCCTGGGAAGATCCCACGTGCTGCGGAGCGGCTGGACCGATGTGTCCAATTACCGAGCCGGAGCTCTGGCGCGCGTGCGCCCAGGGCAGTGCTCTGCAACGACAGTGGCCACCGCGATGGGAGGCCCACAGGAGCCAGAGAACAAAGACGGATGAAGACAGAGAAATGAAAGACCAATAGAAGTGGCCTGCCCATCCCCCTCCCTCCCCACCCCACCCTCCAAAAGATAAATAAAAATAAAAAATTAATTAAAAAAAAAAAGAATCCGCCTGACAATGCAGGATATGCAAGAGATGCATGTTCAGTCCCTGGGTCAGGAAGATCCCCTTGAGAAGGAAATGGCAACCCACTTCAGTATTCTTGCCTGAAAAAATTCCATGGACAGAGGAGACTGGCAGGCTGCAGTCCATAGGAGAGCAAAGAGTCAGACACGACTAACCAACTGAGCACACACTCTGATCCTCTGAAATATGTATATGTATGTATATATGCCATATATAAGTCAACGGCTGATAATTACTTAATATATTTCCACTTCTTCACAAACTTGATGCTTTTACCAAAAAATCACCTTCAACAGATTCTTTGGAAATGGGTTTCTCAAAGTCCCAACAAGCTATGATTAGCAAAGAACAAGCGTGCTATGCGGAGAAAACTGCTTGCAAGATCTGACTACAGAGCTGAGATAGGGTCTCTGTTTGAATGAATCCAGCCCAGGCAAATCAGTGAGCCAAGGCAAAACATTTGGGACTAGCAACTTCAATCCCCACTGGCGTTTTCTTTGTCTATGAAAAATCACAGGCCCAGGAAGATCCCATGTGCGGTGGAGTGAGTGGGCCGGCGTGTCCACTTGTGAGCCAGCGCTCTGGAGCGCATGTGCCCGGAGCCAGTGCTCTGCAACAAGAGAGGCCACTGCAATGGGAGGCCCACACATAAGCCATATGTATGTTGATGACTGAGAATTACTTAATGTATTACTGCCTCTTCAGAAACCTGATGCTTTTATCAAAATCATATATATATAAAATTCCCAGGTGGCACAGTGGTAAAGAGTCCACCTGACAGGGCTTCCCCTGGTGGTCCAGTGGGTAAAGACACTGCCTTGCAGTGCAAGGGGCGCCGGTTCGAGCCCTGGCCTGGGAAGATCCCACGTGCTGCGGAGCGGCTGGACCGATGTGTCCAATTACCGAGCCGGAGCTCTGGCGCGCGTGCGCCCAGGGCAGTGCTCTGCAACGACAGTGGCCACCGCGATGGGAGGCCCACAGGAGCCAGAGAACAAAGACGGATGAAGACAGAGAAATGAAAGACCAATAGAAGTGGCCTGCCCATCCCCCTCCCTCCCCACCCCACCCTCCAAAAGATAAATAAAAATAAAAAATTAATTAAAAAAAAAAGAATCCGCCTGACAATGCAGGATATGCAAGAGATGCATGTTCAGTCCCTGGGTCAGGAAGATCCCCTTGAGAAGGAAATGGCAACCCACTTCAGTATTCTTGCCTGAAAAAATTCCATGGACAGAGGAGACTGGCAGGCTGCAGTCCATAGGAGAGCAAAGAGTCAGACACGACTAACCAACTGAGCACACACTCTGATCCTCTGAAATATGTATATGTATGTATATATGCCATATATAAGTCAACGGCTGATAATTACTTAATATATTTCCACTTCTTCACAAACTTGATGCTTTTACCAAAAAATCACCTTCAACAGATTCTTTGGAAATGGGTTTCTCAAAGTCCCAACAAGCTATGATTAGCAAAGAACAAGCGTGCTATGCGGAGAAAACTGCTTGCAAGATCTGACTACAGAGCTGAGATAGGGTCTCTGTTTGAATGAATCCAGCCCAGGCAAATCAGTGAGCCAAGGCAAAACATTTGGGACTAGCAACTTCAATCCCCACTGGCGTTTTCTTTGTCTATGAAAAATCACACGGCAGAGGGATGAGCACTGCCTTTAACATCTGCCAGGAAAGGCTCTTAATACCCAGCCAGTCCACTTCCCAATCTGGAGGAAGTTGTTGTTTCCGCATGAATTATCTTTTCAGCCACAAAAGGGAACGTGCTCCCTCCATTTAACAGGCGAAGTGCCGGCCTTTGGGTCCCATTTTCTGGTGCGATATTTGTGTGCTGGATCCAGCTTTTGATTTTTTAAAAAGGCAGCGGTACTTACCCTTTTGGTATATATATATGTAGAGCAGAAGCAAATGGAACTCTGAGTATTAAATTACTGTTCTGTGCCAGTTGAGAATTCTATGCAAGCCAGCCAGCTCCTTCCCCCAAATTGTATTTTTTACTGTTCAGCAGCTGCAAGTTCCCAGAAATCTTCAAAGCGGGACCACTTTATTTTACCCAGTGCGAGAGCTCTTAGCTGCTGCGGGTTTTCAGTGATCTCGTCTGGGAAGCAACAGGATAGCTAGGAGGGTGTGGGATCAGACATCACCTGGTCACTCCCAGCTCGGTACTTATTTGCATTCTGCCCTTGACAGCTTTCCCTTAACCTCTAGCCTCGGTTTCTTCAGCTGGAAAATGGGGCTAATCATAGCTACCAAGGAGAACTACCATAATCACTGCAGATGGTGACTACAACTATGGAATTAAAAGATGCTTGCTTCTTGGAAGGAATGCTAAGACAAACCTGGACAGCGTATTAATGAGCAAAGATATCACTTTGTTGACAAAGGTGCATCTAGGCAAAGCTGTGGTTTTTCCGGTAGTCATGTACAGATGTGAGAGTTGGGCCATAAAGAAGGCTGAGTGCTGAAGAATTGATGCCTTCTAATAGTGGTGTTGGAGAAGACTTTTTTTTTTTTTTTGGTGGGAGGCGGGTTGGGGAGGGAGGGGGGCGGGCCACTTCTTTTGGTTTTTCATTTATCTATTTTCTTCTATCTTTGTTTTTTGGCCCATGTGGGCCTCCCATTGGTTCTTGGCCAAGATCTGACTACAGAGCTGAGATAGGGTCTCTGTTTGAATGAATCCAGCCCAGGCAAATCAGTGAGCCAAGGCAAAACATTTGGGACTAGCAACTTCAATCCCCACTGGCGTTTTCTTTGTCTATGAAAAATCACACGGCAGAGGGATGAGCACTGCCTTTAACATCTGCCAGGAAAGGCTCTTAATACCCAGCCAGTCCACTTCCCAATCTGGAGGAAGTTGTTGTTTCCGCATGAATTATCTTTTCAGCCACAAAAGGGAACGTGCTCCCTCCATTTAACAGGCGAAGTGCCGGCCTTTGGGTCCCATTTTCTGGTGCGATATTTGTGTGCTGGATCCAGCTTTTGATTTTTTAAAAAGGCAGCGGTACTTACCCTTTTGGTATATATATATGTAGAGCAGAAGCAAATGGAACTCTGAGTATTAAATTACTGTTCTGTGCCAGTTGAGAATTCTATGCAAGCCAGCCAGCTCCTTCCCCCAAATTGTATTTTTTACTGTTCAGCAGCTGCAAGTTCCCAGAAATCTTCAAAGCGGGACCACTTTATTTTACCCAGTGCGAGAGCTCTTAGCTGCTGCGGGTTTTCAGTGATCTCGTCTGGGAAGCAACAGGATAGCTAGGAGGGTGTGGGATCAGACATCACCTGGTCACTCCCAGCTCGGTACTTATTTGCATTCTGCCCTTGACAGCTTTCCCTTAACCTCTAGCCTCGGTTTCTTCAGCTGGAAAATGGGGCTAATCATAGCTACCAAGGAGAACTACCATAATCACTGCAGATGGTGACTACAACTATGGAATTAAAAGATGCTTGCTTCTTGGAAGGAATGCTAAGACAAACCTGGACAGCGTATTAATGAGCAAAGATATCACTTTGTTGACAAAGGTGCATCTAGGCAAAGCTGTGGTTTTTCCGGTAGTCATGTACAGATGTGAGAGTTGGGCCATAAAGAAGGCTGAGTGCTGAAGAATTGATGCCTTCTAATAGTGGTGTTGGAGAAGATTTATGTATTTATTTTGGTGGGAGGCGGGTTGGGGAGGGAGGGGGGCGGGCGGGCCACTTCTATTGGTCTTTCATTTATCTATTTTCATCCATCTTTGTTCTTTGGCCCATGTGGGCCTCCCATCGCGGTGGCCTCTGTTGTCGCAGAGCACCGGCTCTGGGCGCATGCGCTCCAGAGCTCCGGCTCAGTAATTGGACACATCAGTCCAGCCGCTCCACGGCACATGAGATCTTCCCAGGCCAGGGATCGAACTGGCGCCCCTTGCACTGCAAGGCGGTGTCCTTACCCACTGGACCACCAGGGGAGCCCTGGAGAAGACTCTTGAGGGTCCCTTGGATAGCAAGGGGATGAAACCAGAATCATAAGGGAAATCGACCCTGAATACTCACTGGAAGGACTGATCTTGAAGTTCCAATACCAGAGACAGGAGTTCTTTTCTTTAAAGTTCTTCTTTTGTAATGTTTATTTATTTGGCTATGGCAAATCTTGGCAGCCCGTGAGGTCTTCCATCTTCATCACAGCATGTGAATAGGACCTAGTTTCCTGACCAGGGGTCAAACCTGGGCCTCCTGCATGGGGAGCATGGGTCTTAGTCACTGGACCACCAGGAAAGTCCCTTCTTTAACGTGATTGATTATACCTCCCATGTGTCGAGAACATCATACTACAGGGAGACCATCTGTTTTCATCTTACCAGATTCTCAACGCTATTCTATTTGGTCTCCAGGGCAAAGTCTCGTGCCCAGTTTACTGATGAAGAGACTGAGTCACAGGTGGTTGGATGACCGCTCGGCAGGATGTTCTTAATGTGCTTCCCCTGGGTCCTGGGGCCCTGTGTCCACACCCATCCTAAAGTGAGCACCTTGGTGCTGTACCATTTATCCTAGATTAAAAATAAGGTGTTTGGGCTTAAATTGGAAGTAGCTTGGGACCTTATCTCCAGAGTGTTAGAAAGTCTGTCTCCATGAAGAGAAGATCAGGATGGAGGTAGGACCACTCCTCCAGTCCCCTTTCCTTTCATGGCAATCAGAAATTTTAGGTTCCCATTTATATTGGGAATCACAGACAGCTTAAGGAATGTTATCACCAGCTCTACATTTCTATCATGGTAAAATATGTATGCCGGTTATCATTTTTAGAGTATAATTCAATGGCATTAAGTACATTCTTACTATTTTGCAGCCATCGCTGCTGTCTACTTCCAGAGTGTTTTCATCACCCCAGGGGGCAAGCCTGTATCCATCAATCAGTATCCATTATCCCTCTTCTTCCCTCCCTCTTGCCCCTGGAAACCACCAATCTGCCTTCTATCTCTATATCTTTGACTATTCTAGACATTTCATACAGTGGAATCGTATGTGACCTTCTTTCTTCTGTTACTTAGCCTAATATTTCCAAGGTTCATCCATATTATAGCACATCTCAGAACGGTTATCCATTGTATGGGTGGACCACATCCATTTTGTTTATCCATCCATCCGCTGGTGGACATTTGGGCTGTTTCAGCTTTTTGGCCCCTGTGCAGAATGCTGCTATGAACACACATGTTCAAGTTGTTGTTGGAATCTCAGTTTTTAGTTATTGTGAGTGTATTCCTGGGGATATGGCTGGAGCAGAGAGAGGAAAGAGACGCTAGAAACACAGACCGTCTAGATGGAGCCTGGGAGGATGTTGTGAGACCCGGGTACTCTGAAGGAATTGGGGAGTCGCTGGAGGGTCTCCAGCAGAGGCATAACCTGAGCTGACTTACGTTTCAGTAGAGCGTTGAGAGTCGACTGCAAGAGAGCCGGGTGGAAGCCAGTTAGGAGGCAGGGCAGTAATCCAGGCAATAGAATGAGGATGGTTCATGGTGAGAGGCCATCGGATCCCAGGTGTATCCTGAAGGTAAGAGCTGTAAGGATTTCTGACCGATTGGCACCAAAGCCAACACCAAGGTTTTTCCCACAGCACTGGGAAGAATGGAGTCAACCTTACCTAAACAGGAAAGACAGGTGGGATGGGTTTGAGTGGAAGGAAATGATTCCTTTCCAGCTGTGTCTGCGGGATCTCTTAGACATAATAAGACAGTGAGTAGGCAAGTGGACGTACCCGTCTGGAGTTCAAAAGAAGGATTCAGACAGGAGTGTAAATTTGGAAACTGTTGGAATATAAATGCTGTTGAAAGCCGAGAAAGCAAACACAATCTCACCAAGGAGTGAGCATAGATGGAGAAGGAAAGAGAGCCAAGAGCATGGCCCTGGGGTCCCCCCACCCTGAACATCAGAGAGAAAATGAAGAGTCAGGAAGGAAGACAGGAAGCGGCATCCAGAAAGACAGCCAGGCATGGAGAGCCCACTTCCGAGGAAAGAGGGTGATCCTCGGTGTTGGAGGCAGCTAGGAGCTCAAACGTGATGAGGACTGAGAATTGGCCACTGGGTTTAAGATGAGTCATCTCTGACCTTGACAAATGCACTTGCAGTGGACTGGTGAGGATGAGAGCCTGGTTGAGTGGCTTAGGAGAGATCTGGAGAGAAAATTGGAGGCATCAGATGTAGACAGCTCTGTAAAGGGGCTTTGCTATAAAGGCGAGCAAAAAGGGGAGAAGGCAGCTGTAAGGAAAGTGGGACAAGAGAGGAAATTGTGGACTGCATAAGCTACTAGGACACAGGCGGCCAGGAGGTAAGATGATTGTGTGCTGTGTTGTTCTAAAACGTACCCAGAATTTTAAAACTCAGAGCAGGAGTTTTAAAATAGAGCAGGAGACTGTTGCCATTAAAAAGATAATTGGGGCTTTCCTGGTGGCCCAGTGGGTAAGGACACCGCTTTGCAGTGCAAGGAGTGCTGGTTTTGTCCCTGACCTTGGAGGATCCCACTTGCCGTGAAGTAGCTGGACCGATGTGTCCAACTACCGAGCCGGTGCTCTGGAGCGCATGCGCTGGGAGCTGTGCTCTGCAATGGGAGGCTCACACAGGCCAAACGACAAGATAAGCGAATGAAAGATCAATAGAAGTGTCCAAAAAAAAAAGATAATGGGACTTCCATGATGGTCCAGTGGGTAAGAATCTGCCTTACAATTATGGGGAACTCAGATTCGATCCCTGGTCAGGAAATAAGATTCCACAAGCCACGGAGCGAGTAAGCTACTGGGCCCACTTGCCACAACGAGAGAGTCAGTGTGGCTCATTGAAACATGTCACACGATACAGTGAGGATCCCACATGCCACAACTACAACCCGATGCAGCCAAATAAATAAATATATTTTTAAAAAGAGAAGATAGTGTGTAACTCATTGTTTCCATAAGAAGGAAGCCTGTCATGCCACTTAGGGCCACCAGGAGACACACCTGGGCAGTTAGAAGAGGAAATGAGGAGAAAGCCTGAACCCAAGTCTTTATTGTGGTTTCTTCGAGAAGAAATGAGCAAGGCAATGCAAGCAGTCCATCTGGCTTAGGGTTGACAGGTTGGAGTATTGGCGGTTGTAGTGGGCTGTCTCCTGTTGTTCGATTCCTGGTGCTGAGATGATTAGGGTAGAGGGTTGCTTCTTCCTAGAGTGTAAAGACCCGATAGAGGAGGCAGCTGGCGTGGGGGCTCTGGGCTGTTGAGTTTGCACAGGAGGCATGCTCCCAGCGAGCCTTTGCGGTTTCTAAGAATCCACTCGTTCTGGGAGGGTGATCCTCCTCAGTCAAATGCCAGAGCATCCAAAGAAAGTAAAGAGGGCTTCCCTGGTGATCTAAGTTGGGACAAGAGAGGAAATTGTGGACTGCATAAGCTACTAGGACACAGGCGGCCAGGAGGTAAGATGATTGTGTGCTGTGTTGTTCTAAAACGTACCCAGAATTTTAAAACTCAGAGCAGGAGTTTTAAAATAGAGCAGGAGACTGTTGCCATTAAAAAGATAATTGGGGCTTTCCTGGTGGCCCAGTGGGTAAGGACACCGCTTTGCAGTGCAAGGAGTGCTGGTTTTGTCCCTGACCTTGGAGGATCCCACTTGCCGTGAAGTAGCTGGACCGATGTGTCCAACTACCGAGCCGGTGCTCTGGAGCGCATGCGCTGGGAGCTGTGCTCTGCAATGGGAGGCTCACACAGGCCAAACGACAAGATAAGCGAATGAAAGATCAATAGAAGTGTCCAAAAAAAAAAGATAATGGGACTTCCATGATGGTCCAGTGGGTAAGAATCTGCCTTACAATTATGGGGAACTCAGATTCGATCCCTGGTCAGGGAAATAAGATTCCACAAGCCACGGAGCGAGTAAGCTACTGGGCCCACTTGCCACAACGAGAGAGTCAGTGTGGCTCATTGAAACATGTCACACGATACAGTGAGGATCCCACATGCCACAACTACAACCCGATGCAGCCAAATAAATAAATATATTTTTAAAAAGAGAAGATAGTGTGTAACTCATTGTTTCCATAAGAAGGAAGCCTGTCATGCCACTTAGGGCCACCAGGAGACACACCTGGGCAGTTAGAAGAGGAAATGAGGAGAAAGCCTGAACCCAAGTCTTTATTGTGGTTTCTTCGAGAAGAAATGAGCAAGGCAATGCAAGCAGTCCATCTGGCTTAGGGTTGACAGGTTGGAGTATTGGCGGTTGTAGTGGGCTGTCTCCTGTTGTTCGATTCCTGGTGCTGAGATGATTAGGGTAGAGGGTTGCTTCTTCCTAGAGTGTAAAGACCCGATAGAGGAGGCAGCTGGCGTGGGGGCTCTGGGCTGTTGAGTTTGCACAGGAGAGGCATGCTCCCAGCGAGCCTTTTGCGGTTTCTAAGAATCCACTCGTTCTGGGAGGGGTGATCCCTCCTCAGTCAAATGCCAGAGCATCCAAAGAAAGTAAAAGAGGGCTTCCCTGGTGATCTAAGAACCCTCCTACTAATGCAGGAGACATGGATTCGATCCCTGATCAGGGAAAATCCCACCTGTCACAGAGTAACGAAGCCCTTGGGCCATAACGACTGAGTCCACACCCGACAACTACTGAAGCCCATATGCCTGGAGCCCATGCTCTGCGAGGAAGAGTAGCCCCCACTCATCCCAGCTAGAGAAAGCCCACGCAGCAACAGAGACCCAGCACAGCCAAATTAAATAGATAAATAAATACATTTTTTGAAAGAAAATAAGGAAAGATATTTATATTTAGGGGAGAGAGGATTGTAGAAGTGAGCATGGGAGGAGACGTTGGCCTCAGCTAAGAGCAGGAACAATTCAATTGCAACAGAAGCGTGGTGCCCCTCTCTGGGTGGATGCCAGAGGCGGGGGCATTCTCTCTCTCTTTTTGTTTTTGTCTCTAAGTCATTGTTTATTTTTCATCCATCTTTATTCTTTGGCCTGTGTGGGCCTCCCATCGCAGTGGCCTGTCTCGTTGCAGAGCACTGGCTCTGGGCGCATGTGCTCCAGACCGCTGGCTCGTAATTGGACACACCAGTTCAGCTGCTCGTCGGCACGTGGGATCTTCCTGGACCAGGGATCGAACAGGTGCCCCTTGCACAACAAGACGGACTCTTTACCCACTGGACCACCAGGGAAGCCCCGACATTCACTTTCGTTTGCTAATTTCTGAAACAGGGACTTCCCTGATGGCTCAGATGGTAAAGAATCTGCCTGCAATGCAAAAGACCCTGGGGAAAATCCCCTGGAGAAGGAAATGGCTACCCACTCCAGTATTCTTTCCCAGAGAGCTCCATGGACAGAGGAGCCTGGCAGGCTATAGTCCATGGGGTCACAAAGAGTCAAACATGATTGAGTGACTAACATAGGAAGCCAGGGGCCTGTTGAGAGGAAGGAGGGAGGAGATGTTGGAAGTTTGTGGATGGTGGAGAAGCTAGGGCAGAATCTTCTAGCAGTGAGAGAGGGATAATTTGGGCCCTGGAACGAGATTGTAGGGCAGGGGTTAAAGACCCATTGGACACACACACAGCCCTGTATTTAAGGAGAAATCGGCTATCAGAGAGATGTGATGCACCAGAGTTTTGCCAACAAAGCATAGTGGGGGGTGGGGAAGCCAGGGCAGTCTTAGAACAACCAACCATGGCATTGAACTTGGCAGTGGGTGGGGAGGAGAGTCCACTGTCACGGGGGCAGGGCCATGGACTGCAGGTCCCAGTGGAGTGGGAGGAGGAGTGAATCCGATGAACTTGAGGAGATGCACGAGAACGACAGGAGTTGGGTGAGAGAGTTAAGTGCCTGTGGTCAGAAAGCACAGAGGATTTGTGTGTGTGTGTGTGTTTTCTTATTTTGATCAAGCTGTATTTTCTGTAAGACATGTATTTGTATTTTGCAACATAATTCTTCCCCTAAAAGATAAATATGTTTTGAAGGGCGTGGGTAGGATTTGGGCAGATGGACGTGGTCTTGTGGAGGACATTTCTGGAGAACAACATCCGGGTATAAATTGGGACACATTTCCTGAACAATGACTTGCCCAGTGTGGTCTGGCCATGGACTCTGTAGGTCCAGGGGCAGGAATGGTATGGAGAAGGGCGACGATTCTAAGGAAGACCTTGTACCTCACTCAGGAGAGGGTGGGGAGCCAGTGAAGGCTTCTGAGAGTGGCCACATCGAGAACCCCCCTTTGTCACCAAGGAGGAGAAACAGCGACAGTGACAAAGCTCAAAGCTCTGCGTATCTGAGTGGAAATTCCTGGGCCTGCCTCCCTGTCTCTCCCTTCCTCGTCTCTCTCAGCTGGAACTGTTGTGGGTATTGCATATATTCTTTGGAACAGCCACAATACCAGAGATTATTTTTAATTTCTGTGCTTCTCCTCCATAATGGAGCTATTAGACTTTGGCAGATCCCTTAATATGATTATCCTTTTTGAATGATTTCAAATTGAAATGTTTGCGCTGATGGTGGTAATTGCAGAGAAGTTTGAACAATGAGGCTGTAGGCTCACGTTCCAGGAGCTCAGCTCGTCCTCCTGGGAAGGTGGGGACGAAACCTCGGAGGGGAAGTGGGGCCCTGGGGACTTCCTGGTTCTGGTTGTAAGGACGGGTCTGGCTCACCCTGCCACCAGTGTGGAAGGTCCCAGAGAGGGCCGGACAGGGGCTTCTTGTTGAGGAGACAACAGCTATCCATCATCCATCTAGAATTCAGAACAGTCACCCCACTGAACTCACCGGCAATGCTGGCTGACCCAGCCGAGGTGAGGATATGTCCTTTAATTATTCATTTCATCTCCATATCAACCAGTGATACATCGGCCTCCTGCTTGAGTCTTGTCCTGCTCCCAGCATGGCAGGGCAACCCCAGAGCCCTTCTCTTTGCAGGACTGAGGTCTTGGCTTAGCAGGGAGGCTGTCCCCCAGAGACTGATCTCCCAGGCTGCTTCTAGCCACTGCTCTGCACCGTCCCTGTCAAGCGTGGCCTCACTAGAGCACCAAGACATGAACCGATGCCCGGGCACCCTCTTGGCCCTGTGGCAAGAGGGTGCTTTTTAAAAAATATGTATTTATTTATTTGGCTGTGTTGGGTCTTGGTTGTGGCAGGAGGAATCTTCGTTGTGTCATGCAGGATCTTTCGTTGTGGGGCATGGACTCTCTAGCCATGGTACATGAGCTTCAGTAGGTGCAACGTGCAGGCTTAGTTGCTCCCCGGCATGTGGAATCATAGTTCCCTGACCAGGGATTGAACCTGTGTCGTCTGCATCCCAAGGGAGATTCTTAACCCCTGGACCACCAGGGATAGTCCCCTGTGGCAGGTTTCTGACCATGGCCTTTAGGGGACCTTTCCTTATGTCTCCAACAGCAGAGATGGTCACACGCTCATTCCACATCTTCACTGTATGAGGACCATTCTCTTGCCCTTCATTTTGGGTTTTGACGGCCTGCCAAGGATGCAGACAGCCACCTGCTTGGCTGTGGCTTCTTGGTGGGGCGTGTGCCCACTGGGTGGCTGCTGTGGTCTTGTTTTAATGAGGAGGCACTAGGGGACCTCTCTGTCCCACTGTGGAGACTCCTAGGGCTTTGGATGTGGGACCTGACTGAATACACTGAACAGAGCTGTGAGCAGTAGGTGGGGGAACTCAGGACAACTCATACAGTGAATCCATCTCTCTTTGCCACCGTAACCAAAAAACATCACCCAGATAAAGCCAGTTACGTGAAAATATCAGACTGCCTGACAGAAAAAGGTGTTTCCTGAAAGGTGATGTGAGAGATGCCTGGGAGGAAGAAGCAGCCCGTGTCCTTGACAGTGAAAGGCTATGCTTTAGTTCTTCCCCCTTCTCTTCACCTTCCTCCTTCTCTTCCTCTTCTTTCCTTCCTTCCCTCCCTCTTACATCTCTTCCCTTCCTTCCCTCCTTCTTCTCTGTTGATCCCTCTGTCTCTCCCCAAGTGACCAGACACTCCCCTGCTGTCCTTGGCTTCTGGTTCACGTCAGCTGCTTTGTCTCTGGGGCATCATAGAGCCCTGCTGCACCAGCAGCGGTCACCAGCTCTGTTACACTCATTCATTCATTCAACACTATCTGGCTATTCATCAGCAAGGCACCTGCTCCTGGGGATACACTGAGAAATTAGAGGAATACTGTTCTTGGAGACCTGATGGTTCAACAAGGAGCTGGCTCCACATGATGGTTCTGCTGGTACAAACACAAGGTCAGACGGAGAAGATGAGGATCTAACATTGAAGTCCATAGTTCAGTTCAGGAGAATAGTATGTCATAGCTTCCAGCAGCCTCAGTGGAGTTTCGTGGACCTCCTGTGTGAGATGTTTCTATTGCCTAGGTAAGCATCTCACCAGCATTTCTGGCCTTTGACAGTCTGGGCCTTTGCTGGCTCCTTCCCAAAGCTACTTCTGGATTGTGTAGTGAAGCAGAAAGGCTAAAATGAAGTGGGTGGATGGGTCCTGACCTCTGCTCTGGGATTCATGCCAGGTCGCTAGCTCTCCATGGACTTCAGCCAGAGGTCCTGCCTCCTTCACACAACCGTGGAGGTTTTTAAGTGAGACAGTGCATGAAATGTGCTTGACGCTTTTGCTCGAGACATAGGATTACTCCATATATGGCAGCCATAATAATAGTAATACTAACAACTTAGTTGCTTGAATGCAGGGTATGTTTCGCTACACCCTGCAGCACTTGTAAATTGCCTTAAAGGTGGCTGCTTTTGTTTCTTCTTTTTTTCAACTTCATGCCACGAGCTCTTCTTTATTTATTTATTATTTTCGTCCATCTTTATTCTGTGACCTGTGTGGACCTCCCATTGCAGTGGCTTCTCTCATTGCAGAGCACCGGCTCTGGGCACATGCACGGCAAAGCGCTGGCTTGTAATTGGACACACCAGTCCAGCCACTCTGTGGTATGTGGGATCTTCCTGGACCGGTGCTCGAACCAGTGCCCCTTGCACTGCAAGGTGGACCCACTGGACCACCAGGGAAGCCCTGCTTCTGTGTCTTCTTCTTCTCCATCACCCCCTTCCTTTTTTCCCCCACTGCCCCCTTCCCCTTCCCTTCCTCCTCCTTCTTCAAGTGAGATACAAATAGATAACATTGTACAAGTGTAACGTATAGAATATGTTGATTTGGTCTCTACACTGCAGTAGAATAATCACGATAGCACTAGCTAATGGCTCTGTTGTTGAGTCGCTCAATTGTGTCCAACTCTTTTTGACCCCAGAGACAGCAGCATGCCCCGCTTCCCTGTCCTTCACTGTCTCCCAGAGTTTGCTCAAACTCATGTCCCTGGAGTCAGTGATGTTATCTAACTGTCGCATCATTGGCTGCCCCCTTCTCCTCTTGTCTTCAATCTTTCCCAGCATTGCGGTCTTTTCCAATGAGTCGACTCTTCCCGTTAGGTGGCTAACGTATTAGAGCCACAGCATCAAGGCTCCCAGTGAATATTCAGGGTTGATCTCCTTTAGGATGGACTGGTTTGATCTCCTTGCAGTCCAAGGGACTCTCAAGAGTCTTCTCCAGCAGCACAGTTAGAAAGCATCAGTTCTCTCGCACTCAGCCTTCTTTATGGTCCAATTCTCTCACATACTTATCATTTCTTTTTTTATGGTAATAACATTTAATATCTGCTCTCTAAGCAACTTTGAGGTATATAGTATAACAATAATTACGGTGCTGCATAAGAGATCCCTGGAACTTATCTTCTAACTGCAAGTTTATACCATTGGTCCAACATCCCCAAATTCTTCCATCTGACCCCCAATCCCTAGTAAGCACAAATCCACTCTCTGAGTAGATTCTATGATTTGACTTTTGTAGATTCCACATACAACTGAAGTCTACAGTATTCCTCTGACTTAATCCACTCAGCATAATGCTCTCAAGGTCCAGAGATGTTATTGCAAATGGCAGCATTTCCTTTTCTCATGGCAGCATTAATATTCTGTTTCATACATATCACGTGACCGTCACTTCTTTTTCTCTCCTGCAGGACACCAGCCATGATTGGCTGCTCGTTCGTGGTCAACAGAAAGTTCTTCGGGGAAATCGGTCTTCTGGACCCAGGGATGGATGTCTATGGAGGAGAAAATATCGAACTTGGAATCAAGGTTTGTGACATGGCGTCCTTTCTTTTTGATCTATTCATGTTTGTGAGAAGAATTGCCTGGTCATTTGTATTCCTAAAGGAGTTTCAGCAGGATTGTCAGCTCTCCTTGGACAGGGCAGATGTGAGGTTTCCCCTCTGCAAAGGTTGAACAATTTGTCCTTGCCCGGGTGACCCAAATTGGACATGGGCTTAAGAGTTTGGTTCCTACTGCCGCCCAGTTTTGTTCTCTCCTTGAGTCTTTCTTAAAATTAAACCATCTCCTTAAATTAAGAATTTCCATCCTACATATTTTGTCAGTTTATATACGTAAAAGCTTTATGAGATGCCAGGCTACATGGTAATGGTGCTGACCACCTTGCGTGGCTGCCCTAGCCCTGCAGGAGGGGCGGGGCTTGTCTGTTTCACCCTGCAGCAGCACCACCTAGTACAGCACCACTCCCTGCCACCAGCTGAGGGCCTGTGAGTTCTGCTCTGCATCTCCGTGTGACAGGCTAGAGTGATGGGTCCCAGAGCCTTCTCACTGGCTTGTTTTCTCTGGGGCTGCTCAGCACCCGGCTGCTCTCCATGCGTCTTTGTGAAGGCGTTGGATGGAGGAGACTGAATCCTCCCTTCATGTGCAATCACCAGCCTCCTGCCCCAGGCACATCCAGCATCCATGCTGCGATTTGGGAATGTTTATGCTCGTATTTCCTATGGACCAGTGGTCCCCAGTCTTTCGGGCACCAGGTACCGCTTTTGTGGAACAGTCTTTACATGGATGATGTTGGGAGGGCTGGTTCCAGGAGTAATGCAAAGGATGGCTCAGGCAATAAATGCAAGCCACGTGTGTGTGCTAAGTCGCTTCAGTTGTGTCCAACTCTTTGCAACCCTAAGAACCGTAGCTCTCCAGGCTTCTTCATCCACGGGATTCTTCAGGCAAGAATTCTGGAGTGGGTTGCCATGCCCTCCTCCAGGGAATCTTCCTGACCCAGAGATTGAACCCGTATCTCTTATACCTCCTTATTGTCAAGTTCTTTACTTTAGTGTCAGCTGGGATGCCCAAAGGCATGCAGTAGGGAGCAGCAGATGAAGCTTTACTGGTTTCCCAGCCATTCATCTCCCACAGTGTGGCCCAGTTCCTAACAGGCTGGGGATGGCGGCTGGGGAGCCCTGCCACGGACCATGTTGTCCCATGAACTATGAGGTCACTCTCTACAGAAGCCTTGGTTTTCTGCCTATTCATAAAGCAGACAGTCTACACAGTGGCCTCTTTTCTCATGGTCTCTTTTCTCAAGGTGTGGTCCCTGACCAGCAGTATCTACCTCACCTGGTACTTGTTACAAATTCAGGTTCTCAGGCCTTGGACATTCTGAGGTGGCATCCAGCAATCAGTGTTTTAATAAGGTTTCCAGGTGCTTCTGTTAACACACCTAAGTTTGAGAACCCCTGGTTCACACCCTACCTTAGCCAAGGTGAAAGTGTTAGTCAGTTCTGTTCAACTTTTTGCAGCCCCATGGACTGTAGCCCATTATGCTCCTCTGTCCATGGAATTCTCTAGGCAAGAATACTGGAGTGGGTTGCCATTTCCTTCTCCAAGGGATCTTCCCCACCCAGGGATCAAACCTGGGTCTCCTGATTTGCAAGCAGATTCTTTACTGTTTGAGCCAACAGGGAAGCCCTCCCCTTAGCCAGCTTCCTAGCAAATATGTATCTATTCTCAGAAAGGAGCCCAGGTGAGAGTTCTACATCCTTCAAGCCCCACCTCCTTGAAAAATACATTATTATGAAAGCTATCCCTACTGCCTGAGAAAAATCAGAGCTTTTATGTAATATATACACTCATATATACATATATTAAATTGTATAAAGGGTACACATATACATTAATACAGATTAACCTCCAATAACCTGCAAGAAATGACATAATATCATATCCTTAGCTATGTGGGGAAATTTTAATTGGAGAACATTTACCTTTTCTTTGTGATTTCTTTGACTAAGAAATAGGTCCATCTGTGGCCTAACTATTCTCTGACATTTTTCATTACCTTTTAATTCCATCCTCAGTAATTAAAGAATAAAAAGAATAGAAAGCCTTACTGTAGTTCAAGGGGAAAAATATCCAGCAGAGTTTACTCTAGGTCTATTGCTTGGAAGAAAGGCAAGCTTGCCTGTGACCAAAACAATCAATACAGAGGAAAGACAGGGAGAAAGAAAGGCTTTCCAGGGCCAAGAAAATAAATGAGATCAGAAATTGAAAGGTTTCATCTTGTTCTGAGTAACATTAATCAGAAACTATTAATGAGGTATATTATGGTCACATGTCTAAATGGTAAGAGGAAAAATTTTCAAGGAGAAAAGACCACATAGGTTACTTTTAAATGGTGTCAGATCAGATGGCTTCAGGTTTCTCCGATATATCCGTCTTATTGGGGATGAAAAGGCACTGTCTTATTCTGAACCCTCATATGAAAGAGCAACAGACACATCACTATTGAATCCTGTCTGCCAGCCCTTCTGAAAAGAAAAGAGTAGAAAGATGTTGTCAAATCCTCCAACCATTAGAAAAAGTCTTAACCCATCAGGAATCTTAAAGACTGAATAAAAGGCAGAGTTCTTATGTGTGCACATGGTTGTTGAAACTGTTTTTGAGACCTATGACGGAGATGAAGTCAACAAGAAGGTAGAGGTTGAGAGGGGGGGATGCAGGCATGATAACCTTTTTTTTTTTTTTTTTAATTTTGGCCTCTTTTATTGGTTTTTTATTTATTTATTTTCGTCCATCTTTATTCTTCGGCCTGAGTGGGCCTCCTATTGCAGTGGCCCCTCTCATTGCAGAGCACTAGCTCTGGGTGCATGTGCTCCAGAACACTGGCTCATAATAGGACACGCTAGGTCCAGCTGCTCCACGGCACGTGGGATTTTCCCAGGCCAGGGATTGAACCAGTGCCCCTTGCACTGCAAGGCAGACTCTCACCCACTGGACCACCAGGGAAGCCCCAGGATAACCTTCTTACTTGGCCCAGCTCAGCCCCCCAGGCCTTTCTCTTGGTGCGATTTTGACAGGAGACTCCACAGTGGCCCCGGGTAAAGGATTCTGATGCATCTAATGGTGAATGATGGATAGTGGAGGTGTGTATTTTGTTTTACACCAGGTAAGAATGATGTTCTTAAAAAAACAGACTTTGAGCTGGGTCCTGCAACTGCTGGTAGCATAGTTCATGATACCCTCAGGCCCCCGTTTTCCTGAGGAGTTGGGATGCCATTCTTATGACTCAAGTGGGCCTAAGATTGGTGTCTCTTCCATCTTGCCCAGTCCAGGGCCCTTGAGCTGAAGGTACTGAACACCTGCAGGACAGAGCACAGGCTTAGGCTCTGTGAGTCCCTGAGCCAATTGGGATACCTTCAGCAGCAGATTTAAAGGAGTGCCTCTTTCAAAGGGCTTAGAAATTATGGGCTGTCTAGGGTGGCCAAAGCCCCAGGCCCCTGGATGAACAAGAGGTCTGTCACCCCGGCTCTTTTTTTATTTAATATTTTTATTTATTTATTATTGACCATGTGCAGAGAGGTTTGGCATTCTGAGAAGAAGGAAATGGATTCTGGGAGCTGTGAGGTGGTCCAGGTAACTAGAGCAGGTAAATGGAATGTATTAGATGCAGTGGCAGCAGTCTTGAGTAACATCCAGATTATGCCAACTCTGTAAACAAGAATTGGGCTTTTTCTAAGGACTACTGTGAACATTTTGAAAGAAAAATAAAAAAAGAAGACATATGTGATAAAGAAAAGGACATCTGTGTATGTGTGTTTGTGTGTGTGTGTGTATCTAATAGTCTCGTGTTGTACCCAAAACCCAGATCATTTGGAAGCATTAAAGGGAGTGTGGCTATCCTGTGTTTTTATATAAGAAAGATCATTTCAATTGCCATGTTGAGAACAAATGATAGAACTGAGTAGACTCAGAGGAGGGGCAGTGAGAGAGCCTGTGGTTGGGACAGTGGAAGAGAAATGGACACATTCAGAAAGCAGAAGAGACAGGATCTGAGGGTTGAATGTATAGAAGGGATGAAGGCAGGTGGGGAGGTGGGGTGGGGCGCAAGGCAGACTCCCGAGTTACTGGCTTGAACAGTTGGGAGATGTTCTCTGAGATGAGATGCACCCATGGAGGAGGTCTGAAAGAAGGCAGAAGATGATGCTTTCTGTTTGCGTTGGGGTGAGTCCTGACATCATCCAGTTCATCCAGTAGGCGGCAGGCTGTGTGGAGATTAAGCAAAGGAGAGCAAAGCCTGGGATACACTTGGGCATCTTTGGTTTGTAGATTGTATTTGAAGTTGCGAGAAGGGAGAGGTTGCCTAGAGAAAGGAGTAGAGGGGATAAAATAGAAGTCCAGAAAAAAGCCACATTTAAGGTATGGAAAGTGTAGTCGTAAAAGGGACTGAGAAGAAGAAAGCCAGAGTAAGAGAGAAACCTAGAGAGAGTGAATTTATGGCAGCTGAGAGAGGAGTGTGTCTGCTTACCCAGAGCAAGCATGGAGAGGAAAGGGTGGATCTGGGTACCGTTCAGGAGGCATAAAGAACAGGACCTGCTGATGACTGAACGTGAGGAATGAAGGAGAGGGGAAGGTGCTGTACCTTCCAGGTTTCTGAACAACCAGATGGATTCCCCTAGGGAGCCCTGGTAGAGAGGAAGCTGTGTAGGTGGGAATTCAAGAAGTTCCATTTTAGAAATGTTGAGCTTGAGGAACAACAGTTCTCTGAGACCTGGCTGCAAGATGTTGAAGGAACAGGAGTAAGGTGGGGTCCCAGCTGAGAGCAGGAACTGGGATTCCAGGATGAGAGAGGGGCGTTCACCACCCCACCCCAGGATCTACTGGATAGTGGGGCTTAGAGTTTGGGCTGACTTAGCAGAGGTTGGTTGTGGTTCCTTCTGTGATATGAGCCCATGGCTCACAGCAAACAGTAACCACAGGTGCTGCCCCTGAAGAATCAGAGAGTTAGGAAAATAGGAGGCTTTTTTAAAATTGAGGATTCTTGATCATTTTTTCTGAAATATTTTGGGGAAAAGATCTTAGCTTTTGAAGATGTTTAGAAATTTAGCATCTCTGCTACATACTCCAATTTCATGCAAGAAGCTGAGTTTCCCACTGTTCATCCAATCCTCCTGCATTTGCCTGTTTGCTTCTGTGGTACCTCCTAAAGGGAGATGATGAGATCATGAGCCACCTACTTGTAAAGATTTCAAGGCTGCAGTGACATCAGGTTCTTCCAGCCCTCACTGCTCCGTGACATATACCTCACAGTACACAGTGGTGCTTTGTAGGAAAGAACCCAAGAAAGTTCATTTAAATACAGATTCTGGCATTAGACAGCAGGACCATTTTGCTATCTGTATTAAAATGTCTTACCATCTTCTTAAATAAGAAAAATAGACGTATATGTATAGAAAGCTGAGAAAACACACATAGGCATGAATACACACACACACACACACACACACACACCCAAACAAACCTTCCCTAAGAGATCTTGCAAAAGATGGCCAGCAGTGTAATGTCAGTTGTAGAATAAAATGGTTTCCATAGAGCTTCTAAAATTCTTAAATGATAATTGTGTACAGGCTGGGAATTCCACCTGCAGTGGATGAGGGGTTTAGATAATATTGTCTCTTGCTAGTTTTTTCCTCTCAAAACAAATTGGAGAATGAAGAATTGTTACATTTTATGTTAATTCCTTTTATTTTAATCCAACATTTTATTATGGAAAATTTGAAACAAAACAAAAATAGAACAGTCTAATGACTCCAACTGTACAAATCATTCAGCTTCAACAAATATCAACATCTTACTTTGTGTTTTTCATCTACTGCCTCTTAGCATTTAGACACCAAATCCCCAGACGTCATCTTGTTCTTGCCTATAAAAACTTTAGAAGTGCATTACTAACATAGAAAGATTTTTTAAAATGCATAGGCTCAAAATACACATAGTAAAATTCACGACCCAGTTCATGATTCTCAAAAGTATTTCATTAAATTCTGTGAGATTTTCTCAGCAACAACAAGAAAAACATTATTGTTGACTTCTTCACACAAGGTCTACAAATTGCATTTGATTGATTATCAGATTTTTTTAATTTTAAAAATTATTTTGATTTTTAATTGCAGTATAGTTGATTTATATATTGCGCTAGTTTCATGTGGATAACAAGGTGATCCAGCTCAAATCATGGCCCTTCCAATCCTCCTGCCCTTTGCCTGTTTGCTTCTGTGGTACCTCCTAAAGGGAGATGATGAGATCATGAGCCACCTACTTGTAAAGATTTCAAGGCTGCAGTGACATCAGGTTCTTCCAGCCCTCACTGCTCCGTGACATATACCTCACAGTACACAGTGGTGCTTTGTAGGAAAGAACCCAAGAAAGTTCATTTAAATACAGATTCTGGCATTAGACAGCAGGACCATTTTGCTATCTGTATTAAAATGTCTTACCATCTTCTTAAATAAGAAAAATAGACGTATATGTATAGAAAGCTGAGAAAACACACATAGGCATGAATACACACACACACACACACACACACACACCCAAACAAACCTTCCCTAAGAGATCTTGCAAAAGATGGCCAGCAGTGTAATGTCAGTTGTAGAATAAAATGGTTTCCATAGAGCTTCTAAAATTCTTAAATGATAATTGTGTACAGGCTGGGAATTCCACCTGCAGTGGATGAGGGGTTTAGATAATATTGTCTCTTGCTAGTTTTTTCCTCTCAAAACAAATTGGAGAATGAAGAATTGTTACATTTTATGTTAATTCCTTTTATTTTAATCCAACATTTTATTATGGAAAATTTGAAACAAAACAAAAATAGAACAGTCTAATGACTCCAACTGTACAAATCATTCAGCTTCAACAAATATCAACATCTTACTTTGTGTTTTTCATCTACTGCCTCTTAGCATTTAGACACCAAATCCCCAGACGTCATCTTGTTCTTGCCTATAAAAACTTTAGAAGTGCATTACTAACATAGAAAGATTTTTTAAAATGCATAGGCTCAAAATACACATAGTAAAATTCACGACCCAGTTCATGATTCTCAAAAGTATTTCATTAAATTCTGTGAGATTTTCTCAGCAACAACAAGAAAAACATTATTGTTGACTTCTTCACACAAGGTCTACAAATTGCATTTGATTGATTATCAGATTTTTTTAATTTTAAAAATTATTTTGATTTTTAATTGCAGTATAGTTGATTTATATATTGCGCTAGTTTCATGTGGATAACAAGGTGATCCAGCTACATATATTTTTAGGCTCTTTTCCATTATAAGCTATTATAAGACATTGAATAGAGTTCTCTGTTGTTTAGCCGCTAAATCATATCTGACTCTTTTGCGACTCCATGACTGTAGTCTGCCATGGGATTTTCCAGGCAAGAATTCTGGAATGGGTTGCCATTGCCTTCTCCAGGGGATCTTCCTGACCCAAGGATCGAACTGGTGTCTCCTTCATTGCAGGCGGATTCTCTACCACTGAGACATGCTAATGCAGTAAATCCCTGTTGTTTATGTTTTATATATAGCAGTGTGTATCTGTAAATCCGACACTCCTAATTTATCCCTTCCACCCACATGCCTCGTAAGCATCTTTATTTTTTTTCTTTTAAAGATTTATTTATTTATTTATTTTGGGCGGGGGTCGTGCTGGGGAGGGAGGGGAGCGGGCGGGCCACTTCTATTGGTCTTTCATTTCTCTATTTGCATCCATCTTTGTTCTTTGGCTCCTGTAGGCCTCCCATCGCGGTGGCCTCTGTCATTGCAGAGCGCCGGCTCTGGGCACATGTGCTCCAGAGCTCCGGCTCGGTAATTGGACACATGGGTCCAGCCGCTCCGTGGCACGTGGGATCTTCCCAGGCCAGGGATCGAACCGGCGCCCCTTGCACTGCAAGGCGGTGTCCTTACCCATTGCGCCACCAGGGGAAGCCCGTAAGCATCTTTAAATGGGTAACATTTCCCCTAACCTTCATTATTCTCATGTCATTCATTTCCTGAAGATGCCAAACCATTTGTCTTGTAAAATTTTGCACAGGCTGGATTTGGCAGATGATTCCACTGAATGTGTTGAACGTATTCCTCTCACTAAGCTGTAATTAGATCTGGAAGGTTGATTAGACTCAGTTTCCTTCATCTACCCCTTCCTTCTTTCCCGTAAGAACACCTCAGGTGATGCTATAAACTTCCTATCACATCACATCAGGAGATACATACCATCTGGTTGTCTGGATTTTAGTGATGTTAAGATTCAGCAGCGGGGCCATGTGTTTTCAGCCTGATTCATCCATTATAAAATTCCCCATCAACCTTTCACCTGATGGTTTTAGAAACCACTGACAGTCCTTGCCCAGATCCATTATTTCATTCAGGCTTACAAAACGGTGATTTTCAATTTTGCATTTCATCTGCACTTATGAGCCCTAATTCTTTTACTAAAAAAGAATTTACCCTTATCACCTGTTTGGATACTCTGAAATATAGTTCAAATAGGAAAGGCAGAATAAAGACTGAATTATTTACTTTTATTTAAATAGGTTTGGAGTAATAAGTTGTGACATAGCAGCCTTCAAAGGTGACCAATGGGTTTGTTCTGATAGTATTAATTTTTAAAAATAGATATTTTATGTTTCTAAATCTATTACAGTTATTATTCATTTTTTGCACATTCTATTTTTTTATTAAAGCCTTACTTAATATAGTAAAGTGTAGTAAAGCCTAATATAGTAAAGCTTAATATAATAAAGCCTTAATATAATAAAATGCACAGATTTTCAGTCTTCAGTATAATGGGCTTCACAGTTACTTACAGTTGCCTCTGAAAACATGATACTGAACTTTTCCTTTGCCTGAGAAATCCTTGTTGTCATTTTCCTATCTTATACTTCTCTCTGTCATGCACCTCAGGCACATTTCCTAGTAAATCTTGTTGTCATTTATGCCTATCTTTTTATACTTCTCTCTTCATGCATCGGCAACCATTTGCTGATTTTCCTCATCATAGGTTACTTGTGTGTATTCTAGAACTTCCATAAATGGAGTCATGCCTTGTACACTCTAGTCTTTCAACTTCATTGTTGTTAGTAGTTGCTTGGTTGTGTCTGATTCTTTTGTGACCCTAACCTTCCATTAGGGAAGCCCGTAAGCATCTTTAAATGGGTAACATTTCCCTAACCTTCATTATTCTCATGTCATTCATTTCCTGAAGATGCCAAACCATTTGTCTTGTAAAATTTTGCACAGGCTGGATTTGGCAGATGATTCCACTGAATGTGTTGAACGTATTCCTCTCACTAAGCTGTAATTAGATCTGGAAGGTTGATTAGACTCAGTTTCCTTCATCTACCCCTTCCTTCTTTCCCGTAAGAACACCTCAGGTGATGCTATAAACTTCCTATCACATCACATCAGGAGATACATACCATCTGGTTGTCTGGATTTTAGTGATGTTAAGATTCAGCAGCGGGGCCATGTGTTTTCAGCCTGATTCATCCATTATAAAATTCCCCATCAACCTTTCACCTGATGGTTTTAGAAACCACTGACAGTCCTTGCCCAGATCCATTATTTCATTCAGGCTTACAAAACGGTGATTTTCAATTTTGCATTTCATCTGCACTTATGAGCCCTAATTCTTTTACTAAAAAAGAATTTACCCTTATCACCTGTTTGGATACTCTGAAATATAGTTCAAATAGGAAAGGCAGAATAAAGACTGAATTATTTACTTTTATTTAAATAGGTTTGGAGTAATAAGTTGTGACATAGCAGCCTTCAAAGGTGACCAATGGGTTTGTTCTGATAGTATTAATTTTTAAAAATAGATATTTTATGTTTCTAAATCTATTACAGTTATTATTCATTTTTTGCACATTCTATTTTTTTATTAAAGCCTTACTTAATATAGTAAAGTGTAGTAAAGCCTAATATAGTAAAGCTTAATATAATAAAGCCTTAATATAATAAAATGCACAGATTTTCAGTCTTCAGTATAATGGGCTTCACAGTTACTTACAGTTGCCTCTGAAAACATGATACTGAACTTTTCCTTTGCCTGAGAAATCCTTGTTGTCATTTTCCTATCTTTTTTATACTTCTCTCTGTCATGCACCTCAGGCAACCATTTTCTGATTTTCCTCATCATAGGTTACTTGTGTGTATTCTAGAACTTCCATAAATGGAGTCATGCCTTGTACACTCTAGTCTTTCAACTTCATTGTTGTTAGTAGTTGCTTGGTTGTGTCTGATTCTTTTGTGACCCCAGGGACTATAGCCCACCAGGCTCCTCTGTCCATGAGATTTCTCAGGCCACAATACTGAAGTGAACGGCCATTTCCTTCTCAAGAGGATCTTCCTGACCCAGGGATGGAACCTGCATCTCCTGCATGGCAGGCAGATTCTTTACCACTGAGCCCCCAGGGAAGCCCCAGGGGTAAAGCTAGGGCTACCCTAATTCTGAAAGTAGGTGGGGACTGTTAAGAAACATTTACGCTGTCATCAGTAAGTAGAGGGACACCAAAGAGAAGAGAAGGGGATCAGTGGTGAGAAGAACCCACAGACTTGACCTTCTCTCTAACCTTCACTGTGGTAGTATCTTTTTGCCAATTTTCTTCAAATAATACCAATTATTCAGTATTCAGTGCTTAAGAAGAAATTTGGGCATTTCCCACAAATGCATTGATTTATTTTAATGTGTATATGTTTGTTTATTTATGTGGCTGCGTTGGGTCTTATTTGTGGTACATGGGATCTTCATTGCATCGTGCGGATCTTTCATTGTGGCACCTGTGCCCTCTAGTTCTGGTGTGCGGGCTCAGAAGCTCCAATGCGCAGGTTTTGCTGCTCTGCAGCATGTGGAATCTTCATTCCCCAGCATCAAACCAGTGTGTCTTGTGATGTAAGGTGGATTGTTAACCACTGGACCACCAGGGAAGCTCCCACAAATGCATTTAAATGGGAGAGAGAAGGACTTAAAAATAATATCTGCTGTCAGTGGGCACTACGACTATGACAGATGCTGTGGCCATAGGCATGTTATGGACGCAAGACCTTTCAGTCCCCACGAGAATCCTGTGAATTTGTCATTATCAATCCCATTTTACAGAATATACTGGAATTTATTAGAAACAAAGTGATTTGTCCAATATCTTATATCTAATACATAGAGGAGTCAGAAGTCAACTCCAGTTTGATTCTAAAGCTCTCTGAGGTTTTCACTGATCTATTGCTTAGGATGTTTATTCATCCTGAACACTGTGTCCCTCCACCCTCTGGATGGATGTGACAATACTGGTCATCACGTAATGATGTCATCACAGAGTAGATACTCAAGGTGTTGATTGTATCTAATACGTATCACTAAGTACTTCCATTTGCAGAAGATACAGTGCTGATAATTCCCGTGTCAACACACAAATAGATACCGTGTCCATTCGTCTCTATCATGTAATACACTACCTCACATATAGAGAACTGTAGTTATGCAATAAACAGAAATGTGTTTGAAACAGCATGAAATTGGATTTCCTCATCCATAAATTGTGTTATATTTATGTCTAAGTTATAGCTGAAGAAACAGACCCACAATGTTGATATTTTTATAAATGGTGTCTAATGTATTTCTATTGAGGGGAGATATATTTGCTGTACTGAAATGTATTATCATAATAGCCAGACCATTTACTCTACCCCTGGAAAATAGTGTGGTATTCTGTCTGGAATTTCACTTGCCTGTTCTCAGACTGCCAGATCTATTGTAAATTATCGTAGGCGTCCGTGAGTTATTTTATAGGAAGCATCCATCTATTTTTACAACTCTGAACAGTCTGTCACTCTCATTCATCTCCCTGGGAATAAAGCAATAATTTGATTCTCTATAAACGCGAACCTGAATTTACACCATCCTCTCCAGGTGCGACTACAGTGATGTGGGTGATTTATAGCTCTGGGTTTCTGGGGCAGGGGACAGGACGGTAGCATCCTTGCCCTGGGTGTTTGTTGCCCTATTCCACAGTTTTTACACAAAAGGGGCTGGGAATTAGCCTGTCCCGATTCTATTTCAGGCACAATTGTTTTGTTCCTTGGACCCTGTGGGCTTGGTGGAATGCCATGCCCCGGAGACCAGCCACCAAGGTCCTACAGTATTCATTCAGCTCTAGATCTAGTAATTGGGTGGAGGTCTGAGCCTTGGGCACCATGATGTGCTCAGCCATCAGGAAAGCTGCCGCTGCTGCAGAATTGTCAGGGCTTCCACAGGAAAAGAGTTGAATGTCTAGGGGAATCTCAGATATGTACTGACATATGAGTAGCCCATTGGGCAAACCCAGGTCATCCATCTTTGACTTCCCTTCTGGTGACCCATTGAAGAAAAGCTTGCCTGGGGAATGTCAGTGTTTTGACCCCTCTTCCCTTCCTCAGATGCCAAGGAGGGAGATGCCCATAGCTGTCTGGGTCCTAGGAGACCAAGGCTGCTGTCTGGGCTTGGAAATCTGATGCTTCCAGAGGCAGGTATGTGAGCCCTGGGAAGAAGGCTTAAATAATCACTAAAATGAGAAAGTAGGGAGATAAGGAGGAATCGAGACTGGAGTGTGCAGCCAGAGAAAACTGGAGAGTCAGGAAGACCAGAGGGGGAAATGATGAACTGGGCATGCATTGTGGGGAAGAGCTGAAGAAACAGACCCACAATGTTGATATTTTTATAAATGGTGTCTAATGTATTTCTATTGAGGGGAGATATATTTGCTGTACTGAAATGTATTATCATAATAGCCAGACCATTTACTCTACCCCTGGAAAATAGTGTGGTATTCTGTCTGGAATTTCACTTGCCTGTTCTCAGACTGCCAGATCTATTGTAAATTATCGTAGGCGTCCGTGAGTTATTTTATAGGAAGCATCCATCTATTTTTACAACTCTGAACAGTCTGTCACTCTCATTCATCTCCCTGGGAATAAAGCAATAATTTGATTCTCTATAAACGCGAACCTGAATTTACACCATCCTCTCCAGGTGCGACTACAGTGATGTGGGTGATTTATAGCTCTGGGTTTCTGGGGCAGGGGACAGGACGGTAGCATCCTTGCCCTGGGTGTTTGTTGCCCTATTCCACAGTTTTTACACAAAAGGGGCTGGGAATTAGCCTGTCCCGATTCTATTTCAGGCACAATTGTTTTGTTCCTTGGACCCTGTGGGCTTGGTGGAATGCCATGCCCCGGAGACCAGCCACCAAGGTCCTACAGTATTCATTCAGCTCTAGATCTAGTAATTGGGTGGAGGTCTGAGCCTTGGGCACCATGATGTGCTCAGCCATCAGGAAAGCTGCCGCTGCTGCAGAATTGTCAGGGCTTCCACAGGAAAAGAGTTGAATGTCTAGGGGAATCTCAGATATGTACTGACATATGAGTAGCCCATTGGGCAAACCCAGGTCATCCATCTTTGACTTCCCTTCTGGTGACCCATTGAAGAAAAGCTTGCCTGGGGAATGTCAGTGTTTTGACCCCTCTTCCCTTCCTCAGATGCCAAGGAGGGAGATGCCCATAGCTGTCTGGGTCCTAGGAGACCAAGGCTGCTGTCTGGGCTTGGAAATCTGATGCTTCCAGAGGCAGGTATGTGAGCCCTGGGAAGAAGGCTTAAATAATCACTAAAATGAGAAAGTAGGGAGATAAGGAGGAATCGAGACTGGAGTGTGCAGCCAGAGAAAACTGGAGAGTCAGGAAGACCAGAGGGGGAAATGATGAACTGGGCATGCATTGTGGGGAGAAATCCCAGATGAATACCTGAGCCAGGTGGGGTCTGGTGCCATGGGCTGTCTCCCTCATGCATCCTCTGCAGCAGGGTGCTTAGGTGGGCTGGCTGTACTTAACAGTCATTGGTATAAGGCAGCCCTTCACTTAGCTACAGTCCCTGCTGAGGGACCTGGATTCAAGCAGGGAAACACTTCTGGCATGTCTTTATCATGTTCTGAATCTGGAAGGTTTATGCTGGGGCGTGTGTGCGTGTTCAGTCATTAGGTCATGTCTGACTCTCTGTGACCCCATGGACTGTAGCTGGCCAGGTTCCTCTGTCCATGGGAATTCTCCAGGCAATAATACTGGAGTGTGTTGCTGTTTCCCTCTCCAGGGGATCTTCCTGACCCAGGGATTGAACCCAAGTCTCCTGTACCTCCTGCATTGGTAGGTGGATTCTTTACAACTGGGCCGCCTGGGAAGCCCTTGTGCTGGAGACTTTGCCTACTTGGAATCATTTGTCCTTAAAGGTCATTTTCTATAATAAATATGGCACACCAGGCTAGCTCAGCAAGGAAATTCTTTGTTTATGCTAATGGCCTTTATTTTTGTGCAAACTCTTATTTAATACTGTTAGTTTGGGATGAAGAGGTCTAAGTGGAAATTTGGTGGGTTGGATTTGCTGATAGTGACCCTGAGCTTGGAAGGCCCATCCATCCGCATGCAAAATGCCTTGTATGGACACATCTTCCAGTGACAGCCACGGGTAGCCACTGTCTGCTTCACAAGGCATGAAATGGTACCCCTTTTGACTATTTCATAATTAATTCTCTCCCTTTTGAAAAATCTAAATGGGAAATACATTGTGCATTTGACAACTCCATACATTTTAAAGTACTCAAGCTTAGAAATACATCTATGTGTTTCCTCTATGCGGCAGAAATGAAAAGAATTAAAACCTCAAATATTTTTCAAAACTTGCATTTAGTGTCTTTTAACCTTTTGGAGACCCATTCAAATTCCATTCCTCCTACTTGAACCACCCTGTAGGAAATTACAAAGGTCTATTCTATTGATGCAAAAGAGACTGAAAGAATGTGCAGATTTCAGTGAAAGACTATCATTTTTCTTTTTAAAATGTTGTTACCTCCACTGATACACCAAGTTCCTTCTCTTTTTTTTTTTTCTTTTCTGCTCACCCAATCAGCCAGTCCCTTGGACTTTGGATGGTTGTAGCAAATTTGGGGATTTGAGGGGGAAAGTTATCAAAGAAAAAATAAGCCCAGAGGCAAGATGCTCAGGCTGCTTAAAAAACTGGCAGCTATGACAAACTCTGGCAAAACTGTGAAAATAGGAAGAGATCTGTACTCAGGCAGGAAAGTGAGAGACTCAGCTTCCTGCAATCCAGAAAAGTTGGATAGGCTTGAGGGAGTTGTTTGATGTTCCAGTTCTAGCTGCATAGACAATAACCCCTAAATGAGGGGCTTCAATAATAACCATCATTTCATTATCTCTCTTGTGAGTGAGGCATTCAGACAGGGCACAATGTGTTATGAGATGCATTGTTCCCCCTCCAAGGGATGCTGAAGTCCTAATTTCCCGTATCTGAGATTGTGACCTTAGTTGGAAATAAGTCCTCTGCAGATGTAATCAAGATCAAATGAAGCCAAGAAAGCCAACCCTAATCACATATGACCAGTGTTCTAATAAGAAGAGGGATGGGGGGCTTCCCCTGGTGGTCCAGTGGGTAAGGACACCGCCTTGCAGTGCAAGGGGTGCCGGTTCGATCCCTGGCCTGGGAAGATCCCACGTGCCGTGGAGCGGCTGGACTGATGTGTGTCCAATTACCGAGCCGGAGCTCTGGGGCGCATGCGCCCAGAGCCGGCGCTCTGCGACAACAGACGCCACCGCGATGGGAGGCCCGCAGGAGCCAAAGAACAAAGACGGATGAAAATAGAGAAATGAAAGACCAATAGAAGTGGCCTGCCCGTCCCCCTCCCTCTCCACCCCCCCAAAAGATAAATAAAATAAATAAATAAATGTTTTAAAAAAAAAAACGAAGAGGGGAGGGGGTCTTCCCTGGTAACTCAGTGGTAAAGAGTTTGCCTGCCAATGCAGGAGACATGGGTTCGATTCCTGATCCAGGAGTATCCCACATGCTGCAGAGCAACTGAGCCCGTGAGCCACAAATATGGAGTCTATGCTCTAGAGCCTCAGAGCCGCAACTGTTGAGCCCATGTGCTGCAACTACTGAGGCCCACGAGCCCTAGAGTCCGAGTTCCGCAACAAGAGAAATCACTGCAATGAGAAGCCTGCTCACCTCAACTAGAGAGTAGCCCCCACTCCCTAAAACCAGAGAAGAGCCTGTGGCAGCAGTGAAAACCCAGAATAGCCCAAAATAAATAAATAAATAAATACAAATTTTAAAAAAAAGGAAAGAGGGAAAGGACTTCTCTGATGGTACAGCGAATGGAAATCTGTGGACCTGGATTCAATCTCTGGTCCAGGAAGGTTGGAGACTTTAAGCCTGTGTGCCTGTGTACTGACGTCTCTGATCCTAGAGCCCTCTCTCCACAGCAAGAGAAACCGCCACAAGGAGATGCCCACACACCACAACCAAGAATAGCCTGTGCTGGCCACAACTAAAGAAAGTCCTCTTACATCAGCAAAGATCTAGTACAGCCAAAAGAATTTTTTCATAAATAAATAAATAAAAATAAACAAAAAAGATCATGTGGAATGGGAGAAATGGTTACAGCAGTTTTGAAAAACCTAACCTACACAATGGAGTATATTCTACCTTTCCTCTCTGACCCCAGGCTTCCCAGGTGGTGCAGTGTTAACGAATCCGCCTGCCGGTGCAGGAGATGCAAGAGACATAGGTTCGATCCCTGGGTCAGGAAGATCCGCTGGAGTAGGAAATGGCAACCCACTCTAGTATTTTTGCCTGGAGAATCCCATGGACAGAGGAACCTGGTGAGCTATGGTCCATGGGATCACAAAGATTGGACACGACTGAGGGACTGAGCACATACCCCCATCCCAGCTTGGATGAATTAGACATCCACCATCCAAGGGCCAGAGGCTGGGCCGGCCAGCCTCTGTGGTCTGTCCTCCCTCCCTTCCCCCGTGGGTTCTGCCGTCTCCTTTATGTGGTGTTCCTGCTGCTGCATCTGGTCCTTGCACCCTTGATCTGCTCTTCCAGCCGAGAAGGAAGTGCATTCAGTCTAATAGGCATTTCTGGAGTCTTGCGTACAAGAAAGCGAGCCATGCATTGCACTGAGCCCTCTGTTGGCAGAAAGGAGAAAGGCTGTGGGCCAGGGGGAGTAGCAGTGATGGAGAACAGTGGCGGGGGTGCACATCATGTGGAAGCAAAGTGGTGGAGAATCAGGAGATAGAAAGAGGTCTCCTGGCAGAGGGAGAGGATTGGTTCCATTTCTGGGGGAACCGGCTAGCAGGTGAGGCTTGACGGTCTTGCAGGACAAGGTGGAACCTGAGGGCCTCTTCCCCTGCCTCTCTGTCTGTGGCCCTCAGATGCCTCCTCTTTTCCCGTGACCCCTACACTCTACAGTGACCCCTGCACTGTATCAGCCCCTCAACTTCATTTACTACTCTGATGGGAGATGAGTTTTCTAATTCAGGGAAGCCAGCAACCACTTCCCTTTGAGAAGAGACCGGTCTCTCTGATAACCCTGACTGACTTCCTCAGAAGCAGCCAAGGGTGTCCTTATCACATGGATGCTAAAAAAAAGGGCTTCCTCAGTCAGTGTGGAGACAGGTGACAAAATGTGGGTGCCACGCTCACCCACCTGGAGACACGACAGCTGTGATCCCCCTTCTCTTATCTGCGTATGATGGTAGCTTATACGTTCTAGGGTGACTTTGGAGCTTGTTCGGAGACTTTTGATTCTTTTTTTTTTTTAGTTTAGTAGGTGTAAGAGAGAAAGTCCTAGGAGACCCATCTGTTGGAGTGATATGCCATAATCAACTTGGCGGAAGTATTTTAGCATACTTAGGAGTTAGTGGTGTGGAGAAGAAAGGTCTAGAGTTCATCCAACCAGTTGACAAATACTTATTAAGCATGCAGAGTGTGCTGGCACTCTGGGAGGCCTGGGGAGACAGATTCAGAGATCGCGGACATTTGCAGAGCTGCCAGTTTGGTTGAGGGGTCCGACGGTAAGTAAGTCAACACACACAGATAGAGTGGCGCCTTGGGATACATGGTGTGGCGGAAGAGTACTAAGCACTCTGAGAAGGAACAGGGGGTTGCGTGGTGGGCTGGGGATGCTTGTAGTCAGGGAAGATCTGTCGGGGGAATGAGATCGAAGCATGACTTGAAGGAGGAAGGAGACGGTAGAGAGCAGGACTCAGACTGTCTCAAACTCCCGAGACACATGGATTTGTTGAGCCGTACAGCAAGTCACTGCAGACGGTGCCTGCAGCCATGAAATTAAAAGACACTTGCTCCTTGGAAGAAAAGCTATGACAGGCCAAGACAGAGTGTTAAAAAGCAGAGATATCACTTTGCCCACAAAGGTCCATAGAGTCAAAGCTCTGGTTTTTCCTGTAGTCATGTATGGATGTGAGAGTTGGGCCATAAAGAAGGCTGAACGCCAAATAATTGATGCCTTCGAATTGTGATGTTAGAGATTATTAAGAGGCCCTTGGACTGCAAGGAGATCAAACCAGTCAATCCTAAAGGAAATCAACACTAAATATTCACCCATCTGCAGGGACTGCCAACTTCTCACCCATCAAAAATGTCTCCGAAGGTGCCAAATGTCCTTGGGGAGAGGGGAAGGGGACAAAGTTGGCCTAGGTGGAGAACCACTGATGTAGATCAGGCCCTCTCCCTGGGGCAGTGTGGCTCCCATAATAACATTGATTCTTTTCTTTTTAAATATTTATTTGGCTGTGCGGAGTCTTCGTTGAGGCACAGGGGATGTTTTAGTTGCAGCGTGCGGAATCTAGTTTCCTAACCTGCATTGGGAGTTCAGAGTCTGAACCACCCACGAAGTAACGCTGCTTCCTGAAGGGGGCAGATCTTAGCTGTTAAAATCGTTTGTAACTCTTCCAAGGGCCACAGTAGGTACATAAGAGCACATCCGTGGTACTGAAATTCCATAGGAGACTAGACAGTTCACCAAAAAATGTTTTAAAAAGGTTTTGGTGTGGGGAAGGTGAGAGAATAAAAAACAAGGTTGAGAAACACTGATTTAGAAAAAGGGGGTTGGGAGGAAAGAAGGAATGAAATGGGAATGAGGGGCACAGTGGGGGAACAACAAAGACAGATCAGAGATCGGATTGAGTGGTTGGAGGGGTCCGACGGTAAGTCAACACACACAGATAGAGTGGCGCCTTGGGATACATGGTGTGGCGGAAGAGTACTAAGCACTCTGAGAAGGAACAGGGGGTTGCGTGGTGGGCTGGGGATGCTTGTAGTCAGGGAAGATCTGTCGGGGGAATGAGATCGAAGCATGACTTGAAGGAGGAAGGAGACGGTAGAGAGCAGGACTCAGACTGTCTCAAACTCCCGAGACACATGGATTTGTTGAGCCGTACAGCAAGTCACTGCAGACGGTGCCTGCAGCCATGAAATTAAAAGACACTTGCTCCTTGGAAGAAAAGCTATGACAGGCCAAGACAGAGTGTTAAAAAGCAGAGATATCACTTTGCCCACAAAGGTCCATAGAGTCAAAGCTCTGGTTTTTCCTGTAGTCATGTATGGATGTGAGAGTTGGGCCATAAAGAAGGCTGAACGCCAAATAATTGATGCCTTCGAATTGTGATGTTAGAGATTATTAAGAGGCCCTTGGACTGCAAGGAGATCAAACCAGTCAATCCTAAAGGAAATCAACACTAAATATTCACCCATCTGCAGGGACTGCCAACTTCTCACCCATCAAAAATGTCTCCGAAGGTGCCAAATGTCCTTGGGGAGAGGGGAAGGGGACAAAGTTGGCCTAGGTGGAGAACCACTGATGTAGATCAGGCCCTCTCCCTGGGGCAGTGTGGCTCCCATAATAACATTGATTCTTTTCTTTTTAAATATTTATTTGGCTGTGCGGAGTCTTCGTTGAGGCACAGGGGATGTTTTAGTTGCAGCGTGCGGAATCTAGTTTCCTAACCTGCATTGGGAGTTCAGAGTCTGAACCACCCACGAAGTAACGCTGCTTCCTGAAGGGGGCAGATCTTAGCTGTTAAAATCGTTTGTAACTCTTCCAAGGGCCACAGTAGGTACATAAGAGCACATCCGTGGTACTGAAATTCCATAGGAGACTAGACAGTTCACCAAAAAATGTTTTAAAAAGGTTTTGGTGTGGGGAAGGTGAGAGAATAAAAAACAAGGTTGAGAAACACTGATTTAGATGAAAAAGGAGCCAGTGTTTCCAAAAGGCCGTAGGAAAGGAATTTGGAAATTGAAATGGGGAATGAGGGGGCACAGTGGAAAGGGTCGGGCACCAGGGACCACTCATCACCACAATAGCTAACTCGAATCACCAACCACATGCCGGGCACTGGGCCAGCTGGTTTAAGGCACACAAGCAATGCCACGCACAATAAACACTCTTATTTATTTCCCACTTTACAGCTGGGAAGCGGAGGTACATGTGGATTAACTGTGAACTCTTGGTGTCCAGAGACCATGCCCTTGACTTCAAAGAGTCAGAGCCAATTAGATGAGAAGGGTTTGCTCCTTGGGGTGTACTTTGGGATCGAGGGTCAGTAGAGAGCAGGGCAGCTCTGGGACAGGATGGAGACAGAGCTGGGCAAAGGGGAGAGAAGGACCTGATGATGGGTTGTAATACAGAGAAAAACTGAAGACTGAGAGATTAGAGGCAGAGGAGGGAGGGAGGGAGCGAGGACCTACAGCATGGAATAAGTCAGCCTCCCAGTTCAGTGCGATCCCACACTTGACCTCCTGATGCCTTTTTCTCCCCAATGGCTGCAGAGCCGGTTTGAAGCAGGCTTGGCCCAATAGCTGCAAACGGATTCTTTCCTAGGCAAGGCTGGCTTTGGCCTGGCCTTTCACACCTGCCAAGTAAATCAGGATGCCTCCTGACTACCCCTTGCATCTGTCTCAACTGACTTCTTTCCTCTCCCAAGCTCAAGATCTTCTAGGGGAAGAATTCTGTGAGCATTCCTCATTTAAAAAAAAAAAAAAAAAAAAAAAAACTAGAGTATTTCCCACCCAAGCTATAGTATCTACAAAGAGAAATAACACTATTTCATGCCATTTAGGGGGCACATAGGGCTTCTGTGATGGTTCAGATGACAAAGAATCTGCCTGCAATGCAGGAGACCCAGGTTCGATCCCTGGCTCAGGAAGATCTCCAGGAGAAAGGAACGGCAACCACTCCAGTATTCTTGCCTGGAGAATTCCATGGACAGAGGAGCCTGGCAGGGTACAGTTTATGCCATTGCAAAGAGTCAGACGTGACTGAGCAGTTAAGCACAGAGCAGGGCATATATTACACCCTTCTCAGACTCCAAACTTTACCTATTTTTATTCTGTTCAGAGCGCCCATTGCTGGGGAGGCAGCTCCCAGTCCCCCTGGCACACCCCCCCAAACAGATCGATCTGTCTCTGCTCACTAGTGCTGACCTGGGAAGACAGCAGAAGCTGCATCTTTGATGTTTCAACTTTGAAAAAGTTGCTTTAATGTAGAGTAATTGGAGCGTTTCAAACTAGGAACGGAATTACGATAATTGACTCTACGTGTTGCTCTCTCCTAGACAGTTCTTGCAATCAGATTAGATACGGCTCCTCCATGTGTGTGTGTTTGTGTGTCTAGCTGTTTGAAGGATCCAGAGTGCTTCCAGTCATGTTCCAGGTGGAGATGTCTCTTCAGATCATTTTCAGGCTCAGGTTCAATGTTAGAGGTCTTTGGGGAGGGGCCTAAAAATTCATATGTAGAGCTTCCCTGATGGTCCAGTGGGTAAGGACTCCGCCTTGCAGTACAAGGGGTGCCAGTTCGATCCCTGGCCCGGGAAGATCCCACATGCTGCAGAGCGGCTGGACTGATGTGTCCAATTACCAAGCCAGGGCTCTGGTGCACATGCGCCCAGAGCCGGTTCTCTTCAGTGAGAGAGGTCACGGAAATGGGAGGCCCACACAGGTCAAAGAACAAAGATGGATGAAAATAAATAAATGAAAGACCAATAAAAAGTGTCCAAAAATTTTTAAAAAGAAAAGTAAAAGAAAAAATTCCTGTGTAAGCTTGTACTTCAATTTCTCTGATGACAAGGTGCTCATCACCTGATACCTCTCCTATCACCAGACTCATCAGATCCCTGATGCTAGGGCTTCGTTGTGTTTCAGAATGCTGACCAAAAGCCAGGTTCTCTGCTAAATGGTCATCACTTTATTTAATGCTTAGATCTGCCCAATGCACTGTTAGTAGCCCCATTGCACAGATGGGAAGCTGAATCACAGGGTAAGCAAATGGAGGAGCAAGACATCAAACTCCCAAAGCAGAATGAACCATTAAAAGATAATGTTTTAGAATTTATTTCATGGTAGCTTAAATGCCGTGTCTCTCTGTGACGCTCGTATGGGACATGGTTCTATCCTCTGGAGCTGCACTGTGCAAGTGCAGTTCCTCTTCTGATAAAATTCCTTCAGATGGAAAACCCCAATGGTGTGTTCTTTTCTTCTTTGGGAATAAGACCTATAACCTGCTTATAGTATGTCCTTAAACTTAGGGCTCTGCTTGAAACCTAGTAGGTGCACAACTGCTCTTCTGTCTTTACATGAAGAGAGTCAAGTAAAAGAGACTCATGGCTCAGGGTAGCACTATCTTTTTTGTGAAATTGTCCTTTCTCATATCTTCTCCTACCATAGGGATGTTCTCTTTTTCTTGATCTTTTGTAGCATCTGATCTTATCTCACAGCAGAGATGGTACATCTCAATCTTTGCAGAGTATGTAAAGCTCTTACTTGGGGCCTCTCGGTGGCTGGATCATAGTGTCTCATCTATCAGCTGGCCCAGTTACCCATCCTTCTCATCCTCTGCTTTTCCAGTAGGTCAGTGCTCATGTGATTGGTGAACATTTCTTAGAAAATTCCTCGCTTTGCAGAATTTACTTCTGCCAGTTTTAGCCATTGTTTTCAACACTCATTCATACACACACCATGCCCACATGTATACACACACACACATACACACACACACACACATACCCCACACCCCAATCCTGTTTCAATTTATCTTGCTCACCATCTTGGATTACAGCACAGTGAGACAGGCTGATAGATTCGAGATGCCATAGGCCATATTAATCGAATTTATGATGAATCCAAAATGGTGGACAGTGTCTGGGAGAGACAAAGCTAAAAACTATTTGGTGGTCAGAAATAAATGTCCCATTTCTCCCCAACTAGATGTCTCAATAAAATACAAGTTGAGGCTTCCCTGGTGGTCCAGTGGGTAGAGAGTCCACCATGCAGGGCAAGGGGCACTGGTTCGATCTCTGGCCCGGGAGGATCTCACGTGCCCCGGAGTGGCTGGGCTGGTGTTTCCAATTACAGGTTGGCGCTCTGGCGCGCGTGAGCCCAGAGCTGGTGCTCTGCAACGAGACAGGCCACTGCAATGGGAGCCCCACACAGGCCAAAGAATAAAGATGGATGATAAACAAAATGATGACTTAGAGGCAAATAAATAAATAAAAAATACAAGTTGATATGACCCAAGATGATGAGACAGTAAGAAACTCATTAGAAAGACTTCTAAGAGTGCCTGAGAAATAAGAGTTGTATTACCAATTCTTTGGCCTCAAGAAAGTATGTGGACAAAAGAGAAAAACGTCTAAAGCCTATGAAAATGTTCTGTAACACAGAAGAATAAAGTCATAAGAGCTGACTGTAGGAAGCCATTATGATAGGTTTTCAATGAGACAGAGGGGGGTTTTACATGGACGAACCATAAACAGAGTGGCACATAATAAGAAGATGGGGTTAAAGCTGTAAGAAACAATGTGCTGTTTCTTTGGTTGGGTTAAAAAGCAAAATGAACACTGACGAAGATAAAGAGGTACACTTAAATATATCCAGAAGAAGGTAAGAAAAGATAACTGGTGTGATAATGAAACAGAGACAGAATCTATAAATGAAACAAGTTCTCAGAGAAAAAACAGGGGGAAATATTCCTAGATGAAAGAAGCATAAGAAGAATTTTCTGTCTTCTTGATTCGTTTTCTCTTCCTGCGGTGCTTCTCCGGCAGAGCAGAGGGCTTCCCAGGTGGCGCTAGTGGTAAAGAACCCGCCTGTCAATGCAGATGTGAGAGATGCAAGTTCGATCCCTGGGTCGGGAAGATCCCCTGGAGGAGGGCATGGCAGCCCCCTCCAGTATTCTTGCCTGGAGAGTCCCATGGACAGAGGAGCCTGGCGAGGCTACAGACCATAGGATCGTAAAGAGTTGAACATGACTGAAGCAACTTAGCATGTGTGCACACAATCCACAGAGCAGACATTTGTTCATATTTGGTTCATATTTGTTCATATTTGTTCATTTGGTTCATATTTATGAACCAAACTTCCTTCCAAGGAGACACAGTGATGTTTCCTAAAAAACTGTATTAGTCAAGATAAGATAAAATCTGTTGTAGTAATAACGATACCCTGCACTTTAACTTGCTTAACAAAGAGAAAGCAAGCAATTCCCTGACTGTCCATGATTAGAACACCATGGTTCCATTGCAGGGGACATGGGTTCAGTCCCTAGTCGGAAAACTAAGATCCCACATGCCTCGTGGAGCAGCTGAAAAGAAAATGCACAATGCCTTTAGCACAGAAATGCAAGACAAATGCTTGCTAGATGACTGAGGTGCCTTCTCAGAGCAGTCACAGATACTCAGAAAGCATCTACTTGCTTGTAGGCAGTAACTTAGTAAACATTTGGGAAAAGACGAAAACTGCATGTTATCTAGTACCATGAAAGTGCAAAAGCCATTCGGAGAAAGAGGAAGATTGTAGTGTGGAGTACATGCATGCATCCTCAGTCATGTCTGACTCTTTGCGATCCCGTGGACTGTAGCACGCCAGGCTCCTCTGTCCATGCGATTCTCCAGGCAAAAGTCCTGGAGTGGGTTGCCATTTTTCCAGGAGATCTTCCTGACCCACAAATCGAGCCAGGGTCTTTTGCATCTCCTGCATTGATAGCCGGGCTCTTTACTCAGGCTCTTTGCAGAGCCATCTGGGAAGCCCATAGTGACCTTTTGAGGAAAGGAGGAAACTGCAGAGACAGAATCTATAAATGAAACAAGTTCAGAGAAAAACAGGAAATATTCCTAGATGAAAGAAGCATAAGAAGAATTTTCTGTCTTCTTGATTCGTTTTCTCTTCCTCGGTGCTTCTCCGGCAGAGCAGAGGGCTTCCCAGGTGGCGCTAGTGGTAAAGAACCCGCCTGTCAATGCAGATGTGAGAGATGCAAGTTCGATCCCTGGGTCGGGAAGATCCCCTGGAGGAGGGCATGGCAGCCCCCTCCAGTATTCTTGCCTGGAGAGTCCCATGGACAGAGGAGCCTGGCGAGGCTACAGACCATAGGATCGTAAAGAGTTGAACATGACTGAAGCAACTTAGCATGTGTGCACACAATCCACAGAGCAGACATTTGTTCATATTTGGTTCATATTTGTTCATATTTGTTCATTTGGTTCATATTTATGAACCAAACTTCCTTCCAAGGAGACACAGTGATGTTTCCTAAAAAACTGTATTAGTCAAGATAAGATAAAATCTGTTGTAGTAATAACGATACCCTGCACTTTAACTTGCTTAACAAAGAGAAAGCAAGCAATTCCCTGACTGTCCATGATTAGAACACCATGGTTCCATTGCAGGGGACATGGGTTCAGTCCCTAGTCGGAAAACTAAGATCCCACATGCCTCGTGGAGCAGCTGAAAAGAAAATGCACAATGCCTTTAGCACAGAAATGCAAGACAAATGCTTGCTAGATGACTGAGGTGCCTTCTCAGAGCAGTCACAGATACTCAGAAAGCATCTACTTGCTTGTAGGCAGTAACTTAGTAAACATTTGGGAAAAGACGAAAACTGCATGTTATCTAGTACCATGAAAGTGCAAAAGCCATTCGGAGAAAGAGGAAGATTGTAGTGTGGAGTACATGCATGCATCCTCAGTCATGTCTGACTCTTTGCGATCCCGTGGACTGTAGCACGCCAGGCTCCTCTGTCCATGCGATTCTCCAGGCAAAAGTCCTGGAGTGGGTTGCCATTTTTCCAGGAGATCTTCCTGACCCACAAATCGAGCCAGGGTCTTTTGCATCTCCTGCATTGATAGCCGGGCTCTTTACTCAGGCTCTTTGCAGAGCCATCTGGGAAGCCCATAGTGACCTTTTGAGGAAAGGAGGAAACTGTATATTATTTGGTACCATGAAAGTGCAAACGGCATTTGAGAAGGAGGAAGATTGTCGCGTGGGATAACCCTGATAAGCGTTGCTGGCCTTGCAGCAGGGAAAATCTTGGAACAGTGGCCAGGAATTTTTGCCTAGAGAAATATACACCAAAGCAGGGAGAGGGAGGGAGTGAGGGCGCAGTAGAGGAATGACTTTAGCTGCAGGAAACAATCCCCAAGGAGGTGCAAGGCGAGTGCGGAGACACACCTGGCACCCAGCCACAATTTGGGTGCCAGTTTGCCCCATCTTGTGTCTCTAAAACATCAGTTAGATGAAGAAATTGGTATCGTTCCGATCCAGGAAGGTTCCTTTGTTCTTGGAAAACATGCTCAGCTGGGATTAACCAAGTCCATGAGTTCAAATGGAACATACCCCCAGTGCAGAACACTTGACTGTTTGCAAAGCTGGACTAAGGGTGTAAAGGAATCAGACCCAGAGATAGTGTGAGTGGGAGAAAAGGGTTTTTTTCTGAATTGATTGGATTTTTCCCTGTGTTGGTTTTTTAAAATTTATTTTGGGGGGTGGGTGGGAGGGAGGGAGGCGGGCGGGCCACTTCTATTGGTCTTTCATCATTTATCTATTTTCATCCATCTTTGTTCTTTGGCTCCTGTGGGCCTCCCATCGCGGTGGCGTCTGTAGTCAGAGCACCGGCTCCAGGCGCATGCGCTCCAGAGCTCCGGCTCGGTAATTGGACACATGGGTCCAGCCGCTCCGCGGCACGTGGGATCTTCCCAGGCCAGGGATCGAACTGGCATCCCTTGCACTGCAAGGCGGTGTCCTTACCCACTGGACCACCAGGGAAGCCCCCCCTGTGTTGGTTTTCATCCTACAGCAGCTAAATCTAATCCAACACACACCCTATCGAAAGGGCTGTGCATATATATGGAAGTAGCCCTTTAGACACTGAGGATTAGTCACTTTGCATCGTACATAATTACTCTGCCTGCATTTCAGTATGGACAACCGGCCATCAGCACGTGCCCTTTGTGGGCTTGGTTAAAATCGGTTAAATCAAAGGAATGCGTGGAGAGGTGTTTAGCAATCCAGCGTGCTGTTGTTCTGATTCGGCATAAGCTCTTTAGCATACTGTGTCAATGAGATGCATTGCTGTATTAATAAGCTGTAAATTCTAAATAATTGCTTGATAGAATGAGAATCCGAAGTGATGGGTTCCTTTCCAGAATGCTGATTATTCTCCTTAGTCATAGAAGGCAGGGGAGCCCGCATTCATTTCTCTTTGGAAAGGAAAGGACGTTTTAGCCTGGCATGTTGCTGGAAAGCACTTAAAATACCCTCGGTGATTCTTTTGTCTCCTTCCTCTGAGCTTCTGGTTTGTCAGACGTCAGCTCTGCTAAGACTCCTGCATGAGCCACAATTTGGGTGCCAGTTTGCCCCATCTTGTGTCTCTAAAACATCAGTTAGATGAAGAAATTGGTATCGTTCCGATCCAGGAAGGTTCCTTTGTTCTTGGAAAACATGCTCAGCTGGGATTAACCAAGTCCATGAGTTCAAATGGAACATACCCCCAGTGCAGAACACTTGACTGTTTGCAAAGCTGGACTAAGGGTGTAAAGGAATCAGACCCAGAGATAGTGTGAGTGGGAGAAAAGGGTTTTTTTCTGAATTGATTGGATTTTTCCCTGTGTTGGTTTTTTAAAATTTATTTTGGGGGGTGGGTGGGGGGGAGGGAGGCGGGCGGGCCACTTCTATTGGTCTTTCATCATTTATCTATTTTCATCCATCTTTGTTCTTTGGCTCCTGTGGGCCTCCCATCGCGGTGGCGTCTGTAGTCAGAGCACCGGCTCCAGGCGCATGCGCTCCAGAGCTCCGGCTCGGTAATTGGACACATGGGTCCAGCCGCTCCGCGGCACGTGGGATCTTCCCAGGCCAGGGATCGAACTGGCATCCCTTGCACTGCAAGGCGGTGTCCTTACCCACTGGACCACCAGGGAAGCCCCCCCTGTGTTGGTTTTCATCCTACAGCAGCTAAATCTAATCCAACACACACCTATCGAAAGGGCTGTGCATATATATGGAAGTAGCCCTTTAGACACTGAGGATTAGTCACTTTGCATCGTACATAATTACTCTGCCTGCATTTCAGTATGGACAACCGGCCATCAGCACGTGCCCTTTGTGGGCTTGGTTAAAATCGGTTAAATCAAAGGAATGCGTGGAGAGGTGTTTAGCAATCCAGCGTGCTGTTGTTCTGATTCGGCATAAGCTCTTTAGCATACTGTGTCAATGAGATGCATTGCTGTATTAATAAGCTGTAAATTCTAAATAATTGCTTGATAGAATGAGAATCCGAAGTGATGGGTTCCTTTCCAGAATGCTGATTATTCTCCTTAGTCATAGAAGGCAGGGGAGCCCGCATTCATTTCTCTTTGGAAAGGAAAGGACGTTTTAGCCTGGCATGTTGCTGGAAAGCACTTAAAATACCCTCGGTGATTCTTTTGTCTCCCTTCCTCTGAGCTTCTGGTTTGTCAGACGTCAGCTGGGCAATGCTAAGACTCCTGCATGAGCCACTTAGTTTCTATCAGCTGATCCCCAGGAATAACAAACAGGGCTTCTTTTTCTGGTCAGAGATTGGAAATTCGGTTTCCTGAGCCGGCAGAGTCCCAGGCACAAAGGGTGCGTCCCCTGAGAGTCTTAACCCCAAAGGTGAGGGACTTGGCCCTCTTTCCCTCCTCTCCAGGCTCTAGCAAACAGTTCTGATGCAGGGAGGCTCAGCTCTGAATCTAAGCCAGCCCTGGTGGTTGGTTCCAATTAAAAAGCAGTTGCATTCCCAGCAGCTCAGAACTGCAGCCCAAATACAACATACTCAAAAAAGCAGGATCTTTTTTGAGAAGCAGTTACTCCACAAAGGGCTGGATACTGCCAGGAAGGGTTGATGAGCGTCCGTTGGTAGTTGATAAAAATTTGAAAGTTCAAAGAAGAACCTCAGAGTAGATGATTTACTTGGCAGTTATTTGGAGATGGCTATCAGGGTTTTCCATTGTTGGGTGTTTTCCTCCCTCTAGTGTTAAACAGCCCATTTATTAGAGGACAAATAGGAATTGACCTTTTGCTAGACAGCGAGGAAACAAAGCCATCACATTAAGGAAATCAAATGCAAAAATGCCAAAGGGTCTGCATTAACCAGCCTGGGGAAGCAATGTCATTCTGCAGGTGCATCAGCTGGAGCAGCATCCATCTCTCCCTGGGCAGTTGTCGCCTTCTGCGAGGACCAATGAGGACACAGAGCTGGGAGAGGCATTCCAGATCATTGCCTTCAGTCTCCTCCACTGGTTGAATGGTTCTGTCTGGATATTTTTAGTCACCCCTCTCTATCTTGTTTGGCTGTAGGACACAGAATTTCAAAAAAAAATCAAGTAGGAAAATTCAAAGCACTGAGAGTCAAGAATCCTGGTTTATTCCAGGTCTAACTCATTCACCCTAAGAGCTAGAACAAGACTTTGAACTTCTCTGGGCTTTCACTGGAATTGCAACTAGTCACTGTTATTTTAGTCCTAATAGTCCAGGATTTCATGATAAAAAAAAATCCTTTAACTTCTATAGTGCTTTTTTTTTTCTTTTTATCTTTTGGCCTCTTGGTTTTTTATTTATCCATTTTCGTCCATCTTTACTCTTTGGCCTGTGTGGGCCTCCCATCGCTACAGCCTCTCTTAGCTGCAGAGCACTGGCTCCGGGCGCATGCATTCCAGAGTGCTGGCTCACAATTGGACACACTGGTCCAGCCAGCAGGTGGGATCTTCTAGGGCCAGGGATCAAACCGGTGCCCCTTGCACTGCAAGGCGGACTCTTTACCCACCAAACCACCAGGGAAGCTGCATAGTGCTTTATTAACTCAAATCTTCCTTGCCACTTTAACAGATAGCTTACCATTATTATCACCATTTTTTCCTCACATGAAGAAACAGAGGCACAAACAGATTAAATAACTTGTCTATGATCATATAGGGCTTCCCCAGTGGCTCGGTGGAAAAGAATCCACCTGCAGTGCAGGAGTTGCAGGTCTGATCCCTGCATCAGGAAGATCCCCTGAAGAAGGAAATGGCAACCCACTCCAGCAAGAATACTGGGAGAATCCCATGGACAGAGGAGCCTGGCAGGCTAGGGTCCACAGGGTCGCAAAGCGTCAGACACGACTGAAGCGACTAAGCATGCACTCAACGCTAAGATCACATAGCTGGCAAATAGTCAAACGAGTTGTGAGCATCACAATTTCAGACATGACATGGTATGATAAGTGGAGCTACAAGAAGTCTCAAAATAAAATTGGTTTTAAAAGGACTACCACCTTATTAAGAAATTGTGTATATCAATATCGCTGACAAGGTCTTTTTAAATAATGTTTTTAAAACAGTGTTTCATCACTCACAAAGTTAATGTTTCAAAATCAAAACAGTCCCTTAATTCCCAGTTTATTATGTGAACATATCAAGTTCAGCCAGCCCCAGTTTTTCCTCAGGAGCTCACTCCAGGGGTCATTTCTATCCTTATCTGATTTCCCTTAAGGGAGAAATTGATGACTGTTTCCTTTGAAGACAGCCTGTTTCAAGACAGGAGAGACTGGCGAGAATCTCCTGACACCGGCGTGGTGGCTTCCGGTGGGAGGAGCGTGGCCTGGGAGGGACCGTGCCCGGGGGCGGGGGGCGGGGATGATGAGATAGGAACGCAGCAGACTGTTTGTCATATTTAATTTCAGATGTAATTGTTCAATTGGGCATTTATCCAGCTTCCAATCCACAAGCCTGCTCTCTCCACCTTGTCCCAGGCTCTGTCACCTCATTACGCTTCCAGCTGTCCATCCGCTGGCCATCCTCCAAGTCACCTGGGAATTCACACCCTGGGTCTGGCTTTTCTAGCCTGTGGAGCCGCTTTAAGCACCTCGGCTCCCATTTCTTTGTACTCTGTGTGCGTGCCTTCTCAGTCGTACCTGTCTCTTTTCAACGCTAGGGACTGTAGCCTGTCAGGCTGTCTATCCATAGGATTTCCCAGGCAAGAATACTTGAACAGGTGGCCATTTCCTCCTCCAGGGGATCTTCCTGACCCACGGATCGAGCCTGTATCTCCTGCATTACTGGCAGATTATTTACCGCTGAGCTACCAGGAAGCCCTATCTACTTTAGAAGCGAAGTACTAGATTGGTGAAATGTTTCATTCAGATTTTTCTGAAATTTCGAAAAAAAACCCAGACGAACTTTTCCCAGCAAAGCGTCAGACACGACTGAAGCGACTAAGCATGCACTCAACGCTAAGATCACATAGCTGGCAAATAGTCAAACGAGTTGTGAGCATCACAATTTCAGACATGACATGGTATGATAAGTGGAGCTACAAGAAGTCTCAAAATAAAATTGGTTTTAAAAGGACTACCACCTTATTAAGAAATTGTGTATATCAATATCGCTGACAAGGTCTTTTTAAATAATGTTTTTAAAACAGTGTTTCATCACTCACAAAGTTAATGTTTCAAAATCAAAACAGTCCCTTAATTCCCAGTTTATTATGTGAACATATCAAGTTCAGCCAGCCCCAGTTTTTCCTCAGGAGCTCACTCCAGGGTCATTTCTATCCTTATCTGATTTCCCTTAAGGGAGAAATTGATGACTGTTTCCTTTGAAGACAGCCTGTTTCAAGGCAGGAGAGACTGGCGAGAATCTCCTGACACCGGCGTGGTGGCTTCCGGTGGGAGGAGCGTGGCCTGGGAGGGACCGTGCCCGGGGCGGGGGCGGGGATGATGAGATAGGAACGCAGCAGACTGTTTGTCATATTTAATTTCAGATGTAATTGTTCAATTGGGCATTTATCCAGCTTCCAATCCACAAGCCTGCTCTCTCCACCTTGTCCCAGGCTCTGTCACCTCATTACGCTTCCAGCTGTCCATCCGCTGGCCATCCTCCAAGTCACCTGGGAATTCACACCCTGGGTCTGGCTTTTCTAGCCTGTGGAGCCGCTTTAAGCACCTCGGCTCCCATTTCTTTGTACTCTGTGTGCGTGCCTTCTCAGTCGTACCTGTCTCTTTTCAACGCTAGGGACTGTAGCCTGTCAGGCTGTCTATCCATAGGATTTCCCAGGCAAGAATACTTGAACAGGTGGCCATTTCCTCCTCCAGGGGATCTTCCTGACCCACGGATCGAGCCTGTATCTCCTGCATTACTGGCAGATTATTTACCGCTGAGCTACCAGGGAAGCCCTATCTACTTTTAGAAGCGAAGTACTAGATTGGTGAAATGTTTCATTCAGATTTTTCTGTAAGATGTTACGAAAAAAAAACCCAGACGAACTTTTAGACACCCCAGTACTTTCAGATTGCCTTGCTCTGCATCAATTTCTTTTCTCTCCAAAGGGCCCTGAATGAATTAGGCCATGAGAAGAGGCATGGCCTCCCCATAACTTGACAGTAGGAAAGCAACGAGGTTTCCGCTGATGATTCTGGGTGGAGGAGACTTAGCCCTCATCTCTCCCATCTCTGACAAAGCCAGCTGCAGCATTAAGGCCACAGAAAGAGTCCTCATTGTGGTTTCAGAAACTGAGATTCCAGTCTGGAGCTTGAATGGGCAAGACCATACCTCTGTCATATGGAGTGAGTGTCTGTCCGGCTGGTCTGACAGGTAGATGGGACAGGAGTCCCTTGAGATACTACCTATTGGGGCACCATGTAAATATTGTAATACAGTTTTAAAGATTATGTTCCATAGACAGTTACTACAAAATATTGGCTCCCCATGTTGCACAATATCTCCTTATAGCCAATCTTACACGTACTTGTTTGTACCTCCCACTTCCCCACCCTTCTGTTGCCCCTTTCCTCCTCCCCACTAGCAACCATTGGTTTTTTCTCTATATCTGTGAGTCTCCTTTTTGTTTTATTCACGAGTTAGTTGTGTTTTTAGGTTCTGCATGTAAGTGATGCCATAGAGTATTTGTCTTTCCCTGTCTGACTTATTTCACTTAGCATAATGCCCTCCGGGTCCATCCATGTTGCTGTCGGTGGCAAAGTTTTGTTCTTTTTTTTTTATGACTGAGTAGTATTCCATTTGGAGAAGGAAATGGTAACCCACTCCAGTATTCTTTTTTTTTTTTTTTTTTTTAAGGAAATAATCTCATTTTATAGCCTGCATTTTCACTAACTGTATCTTGACCATTTCTTAGACCACTGAATGTTTCATGCACATGTTGTTTTAAACAGCTACATACAGTTTTATCTGATGGGCATACATTCATTAATCCCATTCCACTCCAGTATTCTTGCCTGGAGAATCCCATGGGCAGAGGATCCAGGCGGGCTACAGTCCCTGGGGTCGCAGAGTCAGACATGACTGAGCTACTGTCACTCACTCAGTCAGTATTCCATTAGATAGATAGATAGATAGATAGATAGATGTAGCATATCCTCTTCACCCATTCATCTGTTGATGGACTCTGCACATATGCGCTTGGCAGGTGGTCTCCCACTGCTGCCTCAACCAAACAGGCATGGGATTCTTACTAGAATCTGGACCTGTTCTTGGAGCCTGAGGTCAGCAGTTTGCAATGGTGCCTCAAGGGGAACTTGAAGTCAGTTAGAACCAAGATTTCCTCCCTTTTATCCCAGGCATCATTTTTCTTCCTATAGACTGTCCAGTCTCCTCCTTTGAGCTGTAGGTTTCCCTCCTCCTCTTCGTATCCAGACTCCTAGAAATAAAACATGGATTCCACATACCACTGCCCCCTCCCCTTTCACATAACTCCATCTGTCAACCAAGAAAACAGCTCTCCAGCCACCTCTGCCCAGGGACTCCCATAGGGAGCCTGAGGTGAGGCCCTTGTCAGTCTCGATCACTCATCTTATGAATGAGATCCCCAGGGAAGGAGGAACGTTTCCTCCCTTCCTGTTTTTCCTTAAAGATAAGTTGAGGGCATCTCTGGTGGTCCAGTGGGTAAAGAGTCCGTCTTGCAATGCAGTGGGCACCTGTTTGATCCCTGGCCCAGGAAGATCCCATGTGCCACAGAGCAGCTGGACCAGCATGTCCAAGTATGAGCCAGCGATCTGGTGTGCATGCGCCCAGAGCCGGTGCTCTGCAACGAGAGAGGCTGCTGCTGCAATGGGAGGCACACACAGGTCAAAGAATAAAGATGGATGCAAATAATAACAAAGGATGACTGAAAGGCAAAAAGAAAAAAAAAAAAAAAAAGATGAGTTGAAAGTGTGAAATGACACAGGTCCCTTACCTTTGCATTTAGTGTTACATTTGGAGGCCATGTGAACCTTTGCTCTTTCTTGCTTTGTCAATACATGGTTCATTGTTCACCGTTTCTGAAAGTTTTTTGAGATCATTGTTCTCACCCAGAGAGTAATTTCGAAATAAGGTGGTGAGAAAACACGAAAGACACCCCATCTCTTTGACCGAAAGGGAGTAATTGTTGAAAGCATAGTGCCTTCTCTATGTCAACTTTCTGCTGACCTCTTCAGCTGTTCTGGCGCTCATTCTCTTCTGGCACCAGCAAGCATTTTTCCCCCTTTGGATAAGTATCAGTTTCATTCCGATTCTCAGTTTCCATAGGCTTGCAAATTCAGATCACACTGAAGACCAAATTACTGCCTTTGGGACAATGGCCTTTGTCTGATTGCTAATCGGCCATTTAGTGTACAGCTCAAAAGGCTGGAATTTGGGTCTGAGATTTTACTGGGTTGCATTTTTTTCTAAATCTCAGTTAATTATAGGCTTAAGTCATATATTCGAATGCAGATATGAGAGGTATAGCAATCCCACATTTTAATTGGATCCTTAGGTACAGAGACTTGGAGCCAGGTATTAATTCAGTGTGAACAGCTTCAGTGGGAACACACTTCCTTTTTAAATGCCTGGCTTTCTTTTTTCTCCCTTGCCTTACATCTGTGCTCTCATGGCACCCGGAACATCTTTTTCTTCTCAGTGTGCTTGAAATACTTTGTAATTGCTTCACCAGTTCCCTTATCGGTTAGATTGCATGTTTCCTGAGAAGAGGGTCTGGGTCTGTCTTATTCATCAGTGTACCCTTTGAGCCACCTCACATGGTGCCTGGCATGTCGTTGGCCTTTAAGAAACTTTTGTAGGGTGGATGAACAGATAGAAGAATGGAGGGATGGATAGATCGTCAGATACATGGATATGTAAATTGATGACAGATGATGGATGGATGGATGGATGATCAACAGAAGGATGGATGGATGGATAGGCTAGTAGATGGATGGATAGATCAACAGATCCATGAGTGTATGAACTGATGGATGGGTGGACAGATGGATAGATGAGTGGATGAGTGGATGGATGGATCAACAGAAGAATGAATGGATGGATATGTCAATGGATGGATGGACAAATGGACAGTAAATAAAATGTGTTTATTTTCCTATCTTCTTTTTTTGGGAAACAATGATAAGATCAGAACATCCTTGAGTAGAAATGTTTCTGAAAGTTTTTTGAGATCATTGTTCTCACCCAGAGAGTAATTTCGAAATAAGGTGGTGAGAAAACACGAAAGACACCCCATCTCTTTGACCGAAAGGGAGTAATTGTTGAAAGCATAGTGCCTTCTCTATGTCAACTTTCTGCTGACCTCTTCAGCTGTTCTGGCGCTCATTCTCTTCTGGCACCAGCAAGCATTTTTCCCCCTTTGGATAAGTATCAGTTTCATTCCGATTCTCAGTTTCCATAGGCTTGCAAATTCAGATCACACTGAAGACCAAATTACTGCCTTTGGGACAATGGCCTTTGTCTGATTGCTAATCGGCCATTTAGTGTACAGCTCAAAAGGCTGGAATTTGGGTCTGAGGTTTTACTGGTTGCATTTTTTTCTAAATCTCAGTTAATTATAGGCTTAAGTCATATATTCGAATGCAGATATGAGAGGTATAGCAATCCCACATTTTAATTGGATCCTTAGGTACAGAGACTTGGAGCCAGGTATTAATTCAGTGTGAACAGCTTCAGTGGGAACACACTTCCTTTTTAAATGCCTGGCTTTCTTTTTTCTCCCTTGCCTTACATCTGTGCTCTCATGGCACCCGGAACATCTTTTTCTTCTCAGTGTGCTTGAAATACTTTGTAATTGCTTCACCAGTTCCCTTATCGGTTAGATTGCATGTTTCCTGAGAAGAGGGTCTGGGTCTGTCTTATTCATCAGTGTACCCTTTGAGCCACCTCACATGGTGCCTGGCATGTCGTTGGCCTTTAAGAAACTTTTGTAGGGTGGATGAACAGATAGAAGAATGGAGGGATGGATAGATCGTCAGATACATGGATATGTAAATTGATGACAGATGATGGATGGATGGATGGATGATCAACAGAAGGATGGATGGATGGATAGGCTAGTAGATGGATGGATAGATCAACAGATCCATGAGTGTATGAACTGATGGATGGGTGGACAGATGGATAGATGAGTGGATGAGTGGATGGATGGATCAACAGAAGAATGAATGGATGGATATGTCAATGGATGGATGGACAAATGGACAGTAAATAAAATGTGTTTATTTTCCTATCTTCTTTTTTTGGGAAACAATGATAAGATCAGAACATCCTTGAGTAGAAATACAACCTTCATTTTGTCTTAATGGAGCCCCTGGACCTCTCTTACAGACTGGACACATGGTGTATCTCTAGGAACGGGCTCTTGTCTTCTTTAATCAAGTTCAGTAAGATATCTTTCCTTTGGTTTCTGAGACGTATTTTTTCCATCTGTTAACCAGATGGCTTTTCATGGATCGAGGCCTGAGAACCTGTTTGTTTTTCATCTCCTGGGAGGATGAAGAAGCAGTAGACCCCAAGTTAGTCAGCTCAGCTCCTTTGCTGGTGCGATTTCTGTCACCTGGTACTTTGGCGTGATGGCTTCAGAGTAGATCATATGGGGGAAGGGACAGCACAGAACCTACATGAACGGCATCCCTACAGTGTGCAGCATGGTGACCCTGCTCTTGGGCAGGCAGAAGGCCTGTTGTACAGGTTGACATTATGAGGTTGCTCCCTTTCATCCATCACACCGTTCTGGACATTCTTCGTCTGGGGCTTTCTGAGCACGAAGTGAGGATCTCACTGTATATATGGGAATAGAAAATGAGAGCATACTTACCCAAGTGGTAGGGACATCCGTTCAAACACTGGACACAGAGCTTGTTAAGATTTACTGAGAGTGGCTGGCACCCTGAGTCTTCAGAAAAAAAATCCTTTCATCCTTAGGATGAGTGGCCTTTGTCCGCCAGCCCTCTGTGGGCTTGCTCTCCCTCCCGCCTGTATATCTCTTAGCTGGTGCTGACTTGATTCTCAAGGCTTCCACTTGCCCTGACACCTGCCTTGCTCCACTACAATTTGAAGCTTCTCTCTAGGTCATTTCAGGACCTGACACTCTCTGGAGGTGGCAGCTCTCAGGAGCTGACCTGACTCTGTCTGGTCTGGGCTTGATCCCTCCCGTTTACAAGCTGAGAGACTGCCCTTTGGACCTGGTTTGAACCGGGAAGCATTAGAATGGCTGCCATGATTGCAAACTCTTCAGAAAATCTTCCATAAATGTGGGTTCTCCCAGCTGAGCCCTAAGATACCGTAACAGTGGGGAGAGGGCCCTGGGCTCTTTGGTAGTGTTTAGAATGCCTCTTATACACCCCGGGCTGGACTTTGAGGGGTTCCCTGGGAGGTGGGCTAAGACCTTCATGCCTGGACTTTCCTCACTGACATTCTGCTCACAACACCCTCTCTCCGGCTCCTCCCCGCCATCTCCTCCTGTCTGCATCCAGTTCCTCTCCAAGGTCAGATTCTCTCCTTTGCGTGAGCGCAGTGTTTGACCTGCAGCGCGAGTCGACCGCCCCTTCCCGTCTTCCTGGATCTGGACATCACCCTTCCTTTCAAATGCTAAGCTTCTCAGCCCCCTGAGAATGGATATTGCATCCATTCTTTTGTATCCTGTCTGTACAGCATAGCCGTAAAGAACACAGCATCAGGCCGCCTGAATGCAAACACTTTCTCTGCCATTTATTATCTGTGTGGCCTTGGGCAAGTTACTTAACCCCTCTGTGCTTTCTGTTCCTCCTCAGCAAAATGAGGTTAACAAGACTAGCAAGCTCCCAGGGTTGGTTATAAGGATTTAAATAAATTTGTTGTCGTTCAGTCTCCAAGTCATCTCCAACGCTTTGCAACCCCATGGACTGCAGCACGCCAGGCCTCCCTGTCCTTCATCATCTCCTGGAGCCTGTTCTAATTCATGTCCATTGACTGAGAGTGGCTGGCACCCTGAGTCTTCAGAAAAAAAATCCTTTCATCCTTAGGATGAGTGGCCTTTGTCCGCCAGCCCTCTGTGGGCTTGCTCTCCCTCCCGCCTGTATATCTCTTAGCTGGTGCTGACTTGATTCTCAAGGCTTCCACTTGCCCTGACACCTGCCTTGCTCCACTACAATTTGAAGCTTCTCTCTAGGTCATTTCAGGACCTGACACTCTCTGGAGGTGGCAGCTCTCAGGAGCTGACCTGACTCTGTCTGGTCTGGGCTTGATCCCTCCCGTTTACAAGCTGAGAGACTGCCCTTTGGACCTGGTTTGAACCGGGAAGCATTAGAATGGCTGCCATGATTGCAAACTCTTCAGAAAATCTTCCATAAATGTGGGTTCTCCCAGCTGAGCCCTAAGATACCGTAACAGTGGGGAGAGGGCCCTGGGCTCTTTGGTAGTGTTTAGAATGCCTCTTATACACCCCGGGCTGGACTTTGAGGGGTTCCCTGGGAGGTGGGCTAAGACCTTCATGCCTGGACTTTCCTCACTGACATTCTGCTCACAACACCCTCTCTCCGGCTCCTCCCCGCCATCTCCTCCTGTCTGCATCCAGTTCCTCTCCAAGGTCAGATTCTCTCCTTTGCGTGAGCGCAGTGTTTGACCTGCAGCGCGAGTCGACCGCCCCTTCCCGTCTTCCTGGATCTGGACATCACCCTTCCTTTCAAATGCTAAGCTTCTCAGCCCCCTGAGAATGGATATTGCATCCATTCTTTTGTATCCTGTCTGTACAGCATAGCCGTAAAGAACACAGCATCAGGCCGCCTGAATGCAAACACTTTCTCTGCCATTTATTATCTGTGTGGCCTTGGGCAAGTTACTTAACCCCTCTGTGCTTTCTGTTCCTCCTCAGCAAAATGAGGTTAACAAGACTAGCAAGCTCCCAGGGTTGGTTATAAGGATTTAAATAAATTTGTTGTCGTTCAGTCTCCAAGTCATCTCCAACGCTTTGCAACCCCATGGACTGCAGCACGCCAGGCCTCCCTGTCCTTCATCATCTCCTGGAGCCTGTTCTAATTCATGTCCATTGACTGAGTGATGCCATCCAACTATCTCGTCCTCTGTCATCCCCTTCTTCTGCCTTCTACTTTTCCCAGCATCAGGGTCTTTTCCAGTGAGTCGTCTCATCGCATCAGGTGGCCAAAGTATTGGAGCTTCAGCTTCGGCATCAGTCCTTCCGAGGATTATTCAGGGTTGATTTCCTTTAGGATGGACCGGTTTGAGCTCCTTGCTCTCCATGGGACTCTCAAGAGTCTTCTCCAGCACCCCAGTTCAAAGGCATCAATTCTTTGGCACTTTTATTTATTTATTAAATAAATAAATGCACACAATGACTAAACCAATGTTTGGCAGAGAGGAAACCCTTAGTCTGTGTCCGCTCTGGTCACTACTACCTGGCATGGAGTTTCCTGGAAAAACAGTGAGCCTCTCTGGTGCAAATCTGCACACACACAGAAGGATGGGACCTGCCCCCTTGCTTCTCAAACCCCATTTCTACCATCTCCCTCCTCCCTTCTCCCATCACCGGGCAGTAGGAAAAGGAAACCGAAATTCAGGTTGCTCAAAATCCTCAAAGGTGAATCTATAGCAAGCCAAGAGCCCTCATCAGAATGAGAGCTCAGAATTCCCCCAGGATGCCAAGGACACTGGCAGGAGAGAGCCTGTCACAGACGGAGGAGGACGCCATCACCAGGACACGTTCTGATGGCTTTATGGTGTGGGTCCACTGCAGGTCGTTCAGAGGGGCGCATTTCCCAGATCAGTGTTTTCTGCGCACCACTGGTGACCCACACTCTGGAAGGAACGTCCCCAGATGGCCCACTGGGCTCCCCCCGGCTTGCCCGGAGATGTCCAGATGATCAGGAGTGAGGAGTCACAGGGCAGATGATCGGCGGAGCAAGAGCACGGTGGGAGACTCGTGGGCATGACCATGACCTCCTCCTCATCATCTGTCAAAGAATCACAAGACCCAGAAGGTAGATAATAGATACGAGAACCTACCAGCATCCCTAGTTTCAACATCAGTGTGAGGCCTTATCTGTAACATACAAGGCAGATACAAGAAAGGAGATTTACGAGAATATGTGTATTTCAGTGCTTGGCACAATGGCTAGCTGACAGGAGCACGCTCACAGATTTCCAGATCCCTCCTAGGGGCAGCACCAGCCTTGCCCAGCACCCCAGCAGGTGCTTCTGAAACTCTCTGTGCCTTGCCTTCTCATCAAGAGTGATATGGTCCCCAGCAGGGTGAAAATTGGCTCTTGGAGGGAAATGCAAAAAGGGTATTATTCTTTGTATGTATAAAGCACAAGCATATATCCAGCCCGCAAACAGAGACCCAGAGTATCTCTGGTGTTAAAATTCATAACAGGGGCAGAGCCAGTGGCAGTTGGGGTAGGGAGTGTGGGGAATATCTAAAAATGCTCTACACGGCGGGGGGCAGGCAATAGTGGAACAAAGGGTGGAGAAACCCTGACGTCTAACAAAAGACTAGATCTTGCCTTATTTCCCGTGTATCACAAACTGATACACACTTTTATAGAATGCAATCAGCGTGAATTACTAGAAAAATAAAATGGGGGAAGAAAGAAACGAGCACAAGCCTCGAGTTTTTATTACTGGATTTGGCAGATATAAAATTGCTCAGAATTGCTAGAAATGTTTCTAATGCAGAGGGCTCAGCGGTAAAGAATCTGCCTGCCAAGGGAAGAGATGCAGGTTCGATCCCTGGATTGGGAAGATCCCCCGGAGAAGGAATGACACCCCACTCCAGTATTCTTGCCTGGAAAATCTTACGGACAGAGGAGCTTGGTGGGCTCCCGTCCATGGGGTCGCAGAAGAGTCAGACACGACTTGGTAATTGAACGACAGCACAATTTCCATCCGTCTTTTTCCTGCAAACTCGATGGACAGGCTGTGGCCGCACTTTGGGCAGAGGGCAGAGCGCACGGCCTCAGGCCGGAGCTGGACCCACAGCCCTGCAGGCTGTACTCACAACCTGTTTTGACCAAGTGCCAAGTTTGGGGGTCGTGTGAAGATTCTGATGACCCCGAGGACCCCTCCTGGGTGACTGAACAAACTCGAGACCCTGTGTGGACAATCAGGGGGTACGGTTGTGCAGTCCTACACGCTCTGTCCAAACTCTCCTGCGTCTCAGCCAGCGTAGACAGGTGCGCAGTTCTGCTGAAATCGCCTGTGTGCTCGTTCATCGGGTAGCTGTGTTTACAGATCTCGACTGTGTGCCGACTCCAGTTCTAACAGGCCTGCCAGGTGCACACAGAACAGTCATTGCCCAGAGATAAGCCTGGCTTTGAGAGTGTTAGTCACTTAGTGATGTCCGACTCTTTGCGAGCCCACAGACGGGAGCCCACCAGGCTCCTCTGTCCATGGAAGTCTTCAGGCAAGAATACTCAAGTGGGGGCCTTCCCTGGTGGTCCAGTGGGTAAGGACACCGCCTTGCAGTGCAAGGGGCGCCGGTTCAATCCCTGGCCTGGGAAGATCCCACGTGCCATGGAGCGGCCGAACCGATGTGTCCAATTACCGAGCCAGAGCTCTGGAGCGCATGCGCCCGGAGCTGATGCTCTGCAGCGAGAGAGACCACTGCGATGGGAGGCCCACATGGACCAAGGAATAAAGATGGATGAAAATAGATAAATGAAAGACCAATAGAAGTGGCCCGCCTGCTCCCCTCCCTTCCCACCCCCCCCCCCCCCCAGAAAAGAGCAAGATAGCACCTGTGCCTTGTTTCTGACCTTAATAAGCCTTAATAGAAGTGCCTGTAATATATTCCCATTAAAATTCTGGCTTTGCCCACAAGAGAGGCCACCGCAATGGGAGGCCCACACGGGCCAAAGAACAAAGATGCATGAAAATAGATAAATGAAAGACCAATAGAAGTGGCCAAAAAAGAAAAAGTACTCAGGTGGGTAGCCATTTCCTTCTCCAGGGGATCTTCCCGACCCAGGGGTCGATCCCGGTTCTCCTGCACTGCAGGCAGATGCTCTACCATCTGAGCCACCGGGGAGAGCCTGGGGCAAAGCCACGCCCTTCCCATGGCAGAGCTCCCGTGGCAGAGGAGCAGAGGGTGAGCCCAGGGCATCTTGTGGGGTCAAAGGGGATGGTGTCCTCCTCACACACTGACAACCCCCCTTCCCCCCATGCAGTCTGGGTCTCCCTTCCCCGACCTTTCCCTGTCAGACCAAGATCATGTTCTAATCCCTTTCACGGATTTATTTTCATGAACTTCCACCGGATGGCAGCAAGGCCCCTCAGGACCAGAATGCTGCTGGGGATTGAACCTACTTGGTGGGCAATTGCATCTGTGATTGTACAGAATGTAAACAACAAACCAGCAAGCGGAAGCATACACAGAGAGACAGCTGGGATAATGGGCGGGCTCATGAACACTTGAGAAGTGCTCGTCTAAAACTACTGGGCGATTGCTGAAGAGGCTGGCCTGGGACTCAACGCAGCAAGCGTTGGAAACAGCAAGGACAGAAGGTTAGTGTCCTCCCGTGCTCTCCAGTTGTCACGGAGCATTTGGCACCGAGGACCCGAGGGAGGTGCCAGGTTGGATGTAAAGAAACAGCGAGTCTGACACAGGCTCCACTGCTGGATTCAAACCCAGGGATTCTGTGTGTTGCTGGTAAGAATGGGAGCTCAGAGGCAGAGTTTCCGGTGCCTTGGCTCCCTCAGCAGGTCCTCCTCACTGTGTCCAGGCCCTGTTCTGACGCCAAGAGGCCCAGTGAACAGAACAGACGTGGTCCCTGCTCCGAGGGAGCAGACAGTACATATTATAGAGCCCGTGGGGAGAGACTAGGGGCTGAGAGACAGATTTTTTTTTTAACTGTTTTTTTATTCGTGTATTTGGCTGCATCAGGTCTCAGTTGTGGCACACAGGATCGTTCCTTGTGGTGTGTGGGTGCTAGAGGGCGTGGGCTCAGTAGTTGTGGCTCTCAGGCTTAGGTGCGCCTTGGCGAGTGGGATCTTCGTTCCCCGACCAGGGATCAAACCCACGTCCCCTGCATCGCAAGCAGATTCTTAAAGCCCTGGACCATCAGGGAAGTCCTGGAGCAACTGTTTTGAGTAGTGTAGACCGGGAATGGTGTTTGGATAGGGAAGTATGGAAGTAGTAGACCCGAATAATGTCAAGAGACAAGGGATATGGGTTTCTGGGAGAAGACTATCCCATGGTGAAGTCACAGGGAGTGCAAAGGCCCTGAGGCAAAAACAAGCTTGGCCCAGTGGAGGGTCAGTGGGAGGTCCATGTGATGAGAGGGGCATTTGCCGAGGCCAGAGAGGAGATTCAGGGCAGAATTGCCAGCCATTGTCTGGATTGTGGTATGTACTCTGAGTACAGTGAGGCCACAGAAGGGTTTTGAGCAGCTCAGGGACAAATGTGACTGATGCTCTAAAAGGATCCAGCATTGCTACAGGCAGTTCTGCTGGGACGAGAGCAGAAACAAGGGTCCAGTGTGGCCGTCGGGGTGGTCGTAATCCAGGTGCAGCCAGCAGATGGGCAAGTGCCGACACTTGAAGCTACTGGCAAACTTTGAGGAAGAGAAGAATTAGCCAGTAGCCCATCTAAACCTTGAGGGCCCCGATACCCTCTCCAGGGGCTCAGGTGCCGCATCTAACGAGAGTCCTTTAAAGGACCCAGAGACGTTTAGTCTCGGGAGAAAAGAAAAAGATGCCCTTGCAAGGAAGACCATTATGGCTTTCGATAAGGGCTTCTCTCCCAGCATGAAACAGGCTGCTTCCGCAATGATGCGCTCCCATCCCGTCCTGGGGGACGCCCTCGTTAGGATGCTGTGGACGCTGGGAGCTGCCCCTGATCAGGAGCACAGGCCCTGCTTTAGCTGATCGGATATGCGTGGAGTTCTCTTGCCAGCTGCCAGTGTTTGAATATCCAGCAAGATCCCATCCCACCCCTCAGAAAGGAAGGATGTGTTGGCTGCTCTGAGCGGGTGAGGGGTGTTCCTAGGGCGTCTGCTGTTGGGCTTAGGGTGAAGAGTGTGGCAGTGGTGGCCAAGCGTGGAAGCAGAAGCACGCCCAGCTACGTCGTGCACACCCAGTGCGGTGTGGGTCTGTGTGCAGTGTGGAAGAGGAGAGAACCAGGCACTTCCTGGACATGGAAGATATGACCAGAGGATGCAGAGGGTGCCTCTGTCTTGTAGACGGGCTCATTCTCTGGACCAGAAACTGGAGGGGGCATTCAGAGTGAGCTGAGCACCTGTAGGGTGGGAAAAAGTGAAAAGTGTTCGTCGCTCATTTGTGTCCGACATTTTCCCGCCAGGCTCCTCTGTCCATGGCACTCACCAGGCGAGAATACTGGAGTGGGTTGCCATTCCCTTCTCCAGGGGATCTTCCCAACCCAGGGATCAAACCTGGGTCTCCCATATTACGGATTCTCCACCATCTGAGCCCCCAGGAAGCCCTCTAGGGTGGGAGTCTGTCTTTATTGAACATTTTGACATTTTCCTCATCATAGATTTTTTGCATCATTTTTCAAAGATTGCATCAAAATATTCTTCATCGCCACTCCTGAGTTTTTAGGGCTCCCCTTCCATGGGCTGTGCAGACCCTGCCCCACTGGCCTAACCCCACGCTCAGCCCTGCTCTGGTCTGGGGAGGTTTCCCAGGGTGCAGCATTTGCAGGCAGTGGGGGACGTTTGCATCATAAAATGAAAGAAACGGGTCTTGAAATCACTGGCCACCTATCCTGACACCTTGCAAAGGGGCAGACGGAGGCTAGCAGCATCCTGCAGTCGGTGGATGCATCGAGGGAGGTCTCCCCAGGGACACGGCTGACTCGGAAGCAAGGTTCTTCCGCGCAGACGGGAACGGAGGAGGCGTAAGTGGCCAAGGAAATGAACACGGCCATGGGAAGCGCCGCCTCGTTATTTGTTTATTTAGGGGGATTGCTGTTCTCGCCGCTAATCTTCATATCACATGCCTCATTGCCCTCCGGAGGCCCTGAGAGGTTTCTCGTAGCATTTATTTGGTCATGTTTGCTCTTGAAGTCCTATTTCTGGTTTCTTATTATTTGATTGCCTGGAAGTGCCAGCAAGGAGTAAACCTGTAGGAGAAGCAGGCAAGCTGATGGCACATCCACAGCATCACTGGCATTGGCAGGGAAGGGCCAAAGGACAGAAAGCCCTTTTTTCCCTCTCTGCTTTCTATTTGAAACAAGTGCTCGGCTCCACCAGGAATGGTGAGGGCAGGGTGGCAGCCCTGGGCGAGGCAGAGACAGGGAGGGACTCGGTTGCCTGTGTTTGGAGAGGGAGATCCCCTAGAAAGCCCCTCTCCCTCCGTGCCTGGGTTCGAGGCTGCCACGCATACTTGCAGGGTCCCCAGAGGCCTGGAGAGCGGACCCGCTCCCTGAGAGGGGTGATGCCTTGGGCGCTGGGTGAGGAGGCATTGTTAAGAGTGACGGTCTGGCCAGGTGGGTCTTCCCTGAGAACCAGGGCGCTGGCCCCCACGTTTTCTGCCTGTCTCTCCTCCCAGACCTCAGCCCAGAGCGGATCCACCCCTCCGTGCTTCTTTCCGTGTGGATGCCTCCTTACATTTTACGGGCCATGGGATTGTTTACAAACACTTTAGATCCTGGTGGGAGACACTCACTCTCTTCCGCTCCTTTCTCGGCAAAACTGTCCTGGGCCCAAGTCTCCTGAGATCAGGCTGAGCTCACCGGTTTTTTTCAGCCCTCCGATGTTGAGTCTTTGTGTATAAACAAGCATCACAAAGTTTCATTACATTCTGTTTTCTCCCTCAAAAACCAGTTCCAGCAAGGTCTATTTCCTGCCCCAGTGTGGTGCTCTGGGGTGGGGTGAGTAGGTGAAGTGTAGTCCTGCTCTCTTCTCCAAGGTTGAAACTCCTGGGGTCTGACGTCCTAGGTGCCTAACTGGGGTGCCGAACCAGAGCCGCTGATGGAGATCTCTGGTCTCAGAAGCCCCCTTGTTGCTAGTGAATTTGAGGTTCTTGCTTCATCACAAAAGAATTCAGAGACGAAGTGATAGATGAGAAGTGGATTTGTTTAGAGAGAAACACTTCATAGACGCAGTACGAGCCATCTCACAGACCAGAGAGTGCTTCAAAATTTCATGTGGTTAGTCTCTGGGGGCTGGCTACTTCATAGGCCAGTAAGTAGGAGGATTAGTCTGATTATCAATTTCAGGGGAAGGGACGGAGATTCTCAGAAATTGGGCCATCGCCAAGTATTTGGCCTTTTATGTTTAGCCTCAGGACTGTCTTGATGCTGGGGGTCTGCATAGGTTAGCATGTGCTAGTGTATTACAATGAGCATATGCTCACATATTACAGTGAGTGTGTGATGAGGCTCAAGGTCTACTGGAAGCCAGCACCCCTGCTACCTTGGATCTGTTTGGCTCTAAACAGTTTGTGTCCTGTCCTCAGGCTATGTCATTCTTTTCAACATTGTGCCCCGCCCCCTTCCTCCTATTTCACCCTCAGGACTCAAGCGTCAGAGGGGCAGGTGACCCCAGGTCCTAGCAAGGACCACGGGTGTCCATCCCAGCTCTAAGGGCAGGGGAGCTAGAAGACAAATAGTGTTTTTTCTTTTCATCAAAATCCGGATACCAGGGAACTTAAAGCTGTCCAAGCCACAGATAAAATGTATTCGAGAAGAAATTTGAAAAATTTAGGAGATAGAGGACGACAGATAATTGTTGGAGAAACAAGGATTACTTTTCCTTCATGTTGGGGACTGTGTCACGGGGGGTACTGAGGACACATGAATCCACAGTGAAATCCACATCCTGCCACTCCTTCATTAAGCCGTAGAACTCATTTGACGTCTCATAACTTCGGTTTTTCATTTGTAAAGTGAAAAATATAAAATAATTTGATAGAAGAATTGTAAGAATTAAATGAAATAGTCTATAAAGTGCCAAGTCCAAGGCCTTGCCCATCAGAGGCATAAATATTTTTTCAGATGTCACGGTCACAGTCTTAAAATAATGTTCCAGCATCTCCAGTCAGGCTTCGTGGATCATTGAACTGGCTCAGGGAACCACCTTCCTGTTTGGAGACCGCCTGAGAATCCTGGCTCTAATGATTAATATATTCTGGTTAGTCAGTAAATGCCTGTGATGTCTGAGGCACCCCTCTGTGCTGGCCTTCTGACAGGAATCAGAGGTGGGGCGGCAGCCCTGGGTTGACCTGACAGCGTGATGGGGACATAAACAAGGAAACCGTAGGAGGAATGGAGCTGCAGTGGCTGGAGGAGTAATGGAGGGATCGATAGAGGAACAGATAAAGAAGATGCGGTGCATACATACAATGGAATATTACTCAGCCATGAAAAGGAACGAAATTGGGTCATTTGTAGAGACGTGGATAGACCTGGAGACTGTCATACTGAGTGAAAAATCAGAAAGGGAAAAACAACTATTGTATATGAACACATATATGTGGAATCTAGAAAAATGGTATCGATGATCTTATTTGATCATCAAAACAGGGATGTGAAAGTTGAGAAAAAAAGTGTGGATACCAAGAAGAAAGCAAGAGTGGTAGGAGGTATTGGGCCACTGGGACTGACACAGATACACTACTGATACTATCTGTAAAACAGACCACCAATGAAAACATGCTGTTGAGCACAGGGAACTCTGCTAAAGGCCCTGAGGTGACCTGAATGGAAAGGAAGTCCGAGAGGAAGGGGATCTAGGTGTACATATAGCTGATAGATTTTGCTGCACAGTAAAAATTAACACAACATTGCCCTAAAGGTCCGCTGGGGGGTGGGGCCTGAATGGAAAGGAAGTCCGAAGATAGTCCTTCATGTTGGGGACTGTGTCACGGGGGTACTGAGGACACATGAATCCACAGTGAAATCCACATCCTGCCACTCCTTCATTAAGCCGTAGAACTCATTTGACGTCTCATAACTTCGGTTTTTCATTTGTAAAGTGAAAAATATAAAATAATTTGATAGAAGAATTGTAAGAATTAAATGAAATAGTCTATAAAGTGCCAAGTCCAAGGCCTTGCCCATCAGAGGCATAAATATTTTTTCAGATGTCACGGTCACAGTCTTAAAATAATGTTCCAGCATCTCCAGTCAGGCTTCGTGGATCATTGAACTGGCTCAGGGAACCACCTTCCTGTTTGGAGACCGCCTGAGAATCCTGGCTCTAATGATTAATATATTCTGGTTAGTCAGTAAATGCCTGTGATGTCTGAGGCACCCCTCTGTGCTGGCCTTCTGACAGGAATCAGAGGTGGGGCGGCAGCCCTGGGTTGACCTGACAGCGTGATGGGGACATAAACAAGGAAACCGTAGGAGGAATGGAGCTGCAGTGGCTGGAGGAGTAATGGAGGGATCGATAGAGGAACAGATAAAGAAGATGCGGTGCATACATACAATGGAATATTACTCAGCCATGAAAAGGAACGAAATTGGGTCATTTGTAGAGACGTGGATAGACCTGGAGACTGTCATACTGAGTGAAAAATCAGAAAGGGAAAAACAACTATTGTATATGAACACATATATGTGGAATCTAGAAAAATGGTATCGATGATCTTATTTGATCATCAAAACAGGGATGTGAAAGTTGAGAAAAAAAGTGTGGATACCAAGAAGAAAGCAAGAGTGGTAGGAGGTATTGGGCCACTGGGACTGACACAGATACACTACTGATACTATCTGTAAAACAGACCACCAATGAAAACATGCTGTTGAGCACAGGGAACTCTGCTAAAGGCCCTGAGGTGACCTGAATGGAAAGGAAGTCCGAGAGGAAGGGGATCTAGGTGTACATATAGCTGATAGATTTTGCTGCACAGTAAAAATTAACACAACATTGTAAAGTATCCATACTCCAATAAAAGTGAATTTAAAAAGAAAAAACTCATCCGCTGAAAGTGAGGGGTAGTTGGAGATGGGAGGTCAGTGGGGAAGACTGAAATAGGAGCCCTGTGGATGGAAGAGAGAAATCTTTCCGTGAATACCTACCAGGCAGTATTTAGCGCCCCCTTGAGGTTGAGTACTTACATTTATGGGGGCAGCTCTGTTCATAAGAATTTTCCCCAATAGTATTTAGTAGTTTGGGTATTGGCCCAGGAAACACAGCCTCTGGGTCTAATCCAATGCAGTGGTTTTGCCAGGTGAGGGCAAAGGAGGGCAGAGATGCAGAGGTAAACTGAGAGAGTGCCAGAGAGAATTCAAAGTGACGAGGACTGGACTACAAGCTGAGCCGGATTGGAAGAACTCGGCAGAGCCCAAGTAGAAAGGGCAGGATGTGCAGGGAGCAGAGTTCAGACTCCCCAACTCAGTTACTGCCTCGATGCGTGATTTGTGACCGGGCTTCATTTATAAACGTGATAGAGTGATGACTCAGAAAGATCATTGCCATTAAAAGCAAAGTTCACTGTTACACTTCACCCAGAAATGAGGGGTAGGCCACACGGGTCAGGGGGCAGAGGAGTGTGGGGAAAGTCTGGCCAAAGCCTTCACTGGGGGCTTCCCCCGGGGTGGCTTACAGGACAAGAGAAACAGTTTAGGATCAGCCGGTCCGAGTCATTCTGGCAGCCTGGGCCCTACAGGCTGTCGCTAGGTGTCTGGTACCTGGCTCTGGGTGACGTAGGGCCCGGGAAACCTCAGCTTGGTCTTAAGTAAGGAGACCGATCCTAGAATGGGCCCCGGATGGTGGGGGAGAGAGAAAGCTCTGCGGCTGTTCGTTTGGCACTTGATTAATGGATGCTATACAAACAGACACAGACAGAGTCTAAGAAAACATGGTTAGGACACTGGGTGTCTTTGGGGCTTTAGGAGGACTGTGTTTTATTTTAATCTGTATTTATTTATTTTGGCTGTGCTGGGGTTGTTACACTACCCAGGGGCTTCTTTGCCGTGTGAAGACTTCTCTAACTGGGCCACCCCTACCGGCAGTGGCAGGTAAAAGTATAGATTTTGCTGCACAGTAAAAATTAACACAACATTGTAAAGTATCCATACTCCAATAAAAGTGAATTTAAAAAGAAAAAACTCATCCGCTGAAAGTGAGGGGTAGTTGGAGATGGGAGGTCAGTGGGGAAGACTGAAATAGGAGCCCTGTGGATGGAAGAGAGAAATCTTTCCGTGAATACCTACCAGGCAGTATTTAGCGCCCCCTTGAGGTTGAGTACTTACATTTATGGGGGCAGCTCTGTTCATAAGAATTTTCCCCAATAGTATTTAGTAGTTTGGGTATTGGCCCAGGAAACACAGCCTCTGGGTCTAATCCAATGCAGTGGTTTTGCCAGGTGAGGGCAAAGGAGGGCAGAGATGCAGAGGTAAACTGAGAGAGTGCCAGAGAGAATTCAAAGTGACGAGGACTGGACTACAAGCTGAGCCGGATTGGAAGAACTCGGCAGAGCCCAAGTAGAAAGGGCAGGATGTGCAGGGAGCAGAGTTCAGACTCCCCAACTCAGTTACTGCCTCGATGCGTGATTTGTGACCGGGCTTCATTTATAAACGTGATAGAGTGATGACTCAGAAAGATCATTGCCATTAAAAGCAAAGTTCACTGTTACACTTCACCCAGAAATGAGGGGTAGGCCACACGGGTCAGGGGGCAGAGGAGTGTGGGGAAAGTCTGGCCAAAGCCTTCACTGGGGGCTTCCCCCGGGGTGGCTTACAGGACAAGAGAAACAGTTTAGGATCAGCCGGTCCGAGTCATTCTGGCAGCCTGGGCCCTACAGGCTGTCGCTAGGTGTCTGGTACCTGGCTCTGGGTGACGTAGGGCCCGGGAAACCTCAGCTTGGTCTTAAGTAAGGAGACCGATCCTAGAATGGGCCCCGGATGGTGGGGGAGAGAGAAAGCTCTGCGGCTGTTCGTTTGGCACTTGATTAATGGATGCTATACAAACAGACACAGACAGAGTCTAAGAAAACATGGTTAGGACACTGGGTGTCTTTGGGGCTTTAGGAGGACTGTGTTTTATTTTAATCTGTATTTATTTATTTTGGCTGTGCTGGGGTTGTTACACTACCCAGGGGCTTCTTTGCCGTGTGAAGACTTCTCTAACTGGGCCACGTGGGTGCTCTCGTTGCAGTACACGAGCTTAGTCGCTCTGTGGCGTGTGGAATCTTAATGCCCCAACCTGGAATCGAATTTGCAGCCCCTGCGTTGCAAGGCAGATTCTTTACCCCTGGAACACCAGGAAGACCCATGGACACTGGGTATCTGTGGATAGTTCGCTGACACTCTCTTGGCCTTAATTTCTTTGTTTCTAAAATAGGGAACATGAACGTGAGCGGGTTCCTCATTATGCTATTATGTGATTGAGTTAGTAATGAGTTAACAAATGGGAAGTGCTCACCATACAGATTAGCATCTCATTACTTTGCTATTATTATTGTATCAATACGGGCATCACGGCCTGAGGCCCCCACTTCTGAAAAGGTTGAGTGGGAATACGTGAATGACAGAAGCCGAAGAAAAGGAAAGGCACCTGAAGTCAGTGTGGATCCTTCGGCGCTGGCCCGGGCGGGTCGGTGGAGCAGGATGCAGGGGTGGGGCTCGGTGGAGACAGGGAGTGTGGGACATTTCTTGGCACTGGCCCCGTATGCGGCTCACGAGCTGGCATCATGTGCCGTGTGCCCATGCACAGCCTGCGTTTTAGGCCATCTGCTCCGTCTGTGAAATAGTGGCACAAATATGGAGTGCTATTAGAGATGAGGAACGGGGACTGTCCCTCCGTGGGTTAGGAAAGGGCTTCCTGTGGGGAGGAGGGGAGTTTGCAGGGCCTGGGAAGGCGGGTGGGATTCAGCGGGGCAGAGAGGACCGGAGAGGGAGGTCCTGGTGTGGACACAGAGTGGGCAGTGGCTGAGTTTAGAATGGACAGGACAGTGTGTGGTGAGTGTGACCTGGATGCTCTGGAAGGGAAGTCTGGGAGTATCGGCCCGGGCTGGAGGAACAGGTAAAAAGGATGAAATGGACCCTTGATATTCTGCTTGGGGTACCTTCCCTCCATGTAGAGTGAGACCTCTAAGTCTACATCTGGGGAACTGAGCTTCATGACGCTGTGGAGGGAAGAACATTGCTTTGGGAAAGGGGTCAACAGGAAAAAAAGATCTGAGATCTGAGCGGCATTGGGCGACTTTATGAGACCCTTCCAAGGATGAAGCTCTGTCTAGGCAAACCACGCTCTCGTCTCCAGAGTGCAAACCTGGGAGAAAGACTCCCCTTTCTCCTCTCCCAGAGATCTGGGCTGTGCCCACCGGTGTCCTGGGCATGGCAGCTGTCCGTTATCCTCTGCTGGTGTTTCTGTCCCATCGCCAGAGGGCCTGATGCAGAGTCATAGCACAAGGAAGCCCGTGGGGCTGCTCCACTCACTCCAGCAGGTGAAGAGGAGCTCCCTGTTACCTCTGCCATGGAGAGGAAGGATTGTGAGCAACCCGAAAAACACTGCCGCCCTCCTGAGCCGTAGCGCACGGCCAAATAGGGAACCCAGAAACGCTCCAAGCTATGAAATGCTTCGTGAGGATGGACAAAATCCTATTCCTCTAAGCTAAGCGCAACCAACTTTCTGGTGCCCAGAAAGCGTTGTTCTTAGGTGCAAAGTGAAGCTTTGCACTATCGCTTTATCCAGTTGAGCCTTCCCTTGCTCTCCTCAGAGGGGAATGCGTTCTGAGAACGCAAGGGAAGGGTGGTTCATGATGGGAAGAATACGGCCCTTTTCATGAATCTCTGGCACCGTTCACTCTGCATAAGGATAATCATTTCTCACGATCTGGGAACCGTGTTATTTAGAAAATTAGGGTAAGTACAACAGAAAGCAAGGGTAGAAGAAAAAAAATAACTTTCATCTTAGAAGGCCAGAATGCTGACAAAAAAGATAAATCAGGCAATCTTGTCCCTTGTGGGATTTGCATCAATGTGATTTCTTGTGGTTCCTGTTCCACCAGCAATTGTTAATTTTTGAACCAATCATTTAATAGAGTCTCTTTTGCCTGGGAGAAAAGATCAAAATATCCATGCAGACTTGGTATGGCCAAAGAAAATCACATACCTCTTCAGCTTGATTCTGCCTCTTGGAAAACCTGTTTTGTGGCGAGATGAAAAAGAAAAATCTCTTGAAATCTATCTTCTAATTTTTTTTTTTTTTTGATGATAGCAGACTGTAAACTCCAAACAAGAGGGTTTAGCCTGGAGTCCCCACGTCTCAGATGGGTCTGATAAAATAGAGGGGTCTAGAAGCTTGGTCGGGAATGTCAAATGCATGTTTTATGTCCACTCATCTATAACTGACATTACCAGTTATTTCAGTTAGGAATGGAGGCCGTGGATCTCTGGACCATTAGCTAAAGCACACTTCTGTTCCAGTAGTAATTGGAGGCATGCACATATCATGGGCATTCATGCTAAATCGCTTCACTCATGTCTGACTCTTTGCAACCCCATGGACTGTAGCCTGCCAGGCTTCTCTGTCCATGGGATTCTCCAGGCAAGAATGCTGGAGGGGTTGCCATGCCCTCCTCCAGGGGATCTTCCTGACCCACTGTCTCTTGCGTCTCCTGCCTTGGTAGGCAGGTTATTGACCACTAGCACCACCTGGGAAGCCCCATGTGTCTCATAGACCTGTTGTAACCATAGATGGAAACACTCTGGTCCCCCTCTTGGCCTCATGGGACCTGGTATAGCTTTTCCCATCAGACCTTCCTGCTCGCAGAGGAAGGTTATGAGGGTGAGGGGTGCTGTTGGTGGTATATATCACATCCTAGTTCTAATAGATACTGTGAAACACTCAGTTCTCCTCTTACCTACTTTTTTTTTTTTTAAATATTTATTGATTGATTGATTTTTGGCTATGCCGGGTCTTCGTTGCTGTACAGGTTTTTCCTCTAGTTGCGGTGAGTGGGCGCTACTCTCTAGTTGCATTGCATGCACTTTTCACTGTGACGGCTTCTCTTGGTGGGGAGCGCAGGCTCTCGGTACGGCGGCTTCCGTAGTTGTGGCACATGGGCTCATTCAGTGTGGTTCCTGGGCCCTAGAGCTCGGGCTCAGTAGTTGTGGCGCCCGGGCCTAGCTGCCGGGCAGCATGTGTGATCTTCCTGGATCAGGGATCAAACCTGGGTCTTCTGCATTTGCAGGCAGACTCTACCTCTGAGCCCCCAGGGAAGCCCTACTTTCAGATTTATAGCAGTTCTCAACCCTGCGCGTGGCCTTGTGATTTAATGTCTTAAACAAACATACATATCACTCTGTCACAACTTTGTAAAAAGTTGAAGACTGTATTTCAACAAATATCATACAGGTTTCCATTGTAATTCTATGCATTATGTGACTAGATGCATTTTGTTTGTTTTTGGTGCCAAAACCCTGAATCGAATCAGGGACCTTTAGACTCTTATTTCATGCATTTTTATTCTGAGGAGAGATCCATAGGCTTCTCTAGGTGGCTCAGGTATCCATGGCATAATCTCTCAGGATCTCTTTCATTCTTTATTTTTAAAAATATGTGATTTTCAACCTTTTACTTTTTTTTTTTAAGATTTATTTATTTATTTTGGTGGGGGTGGGAGTGGGGAGGGAGGGGAGCAGGCGGGCCACTTCTATTGGTCTTTCATTTGTCTATTTTCATCTATCTTTGTTCTTTGGCCCATGTGGGCCTCCCATCGCGGTGGCCTCTGTTGTCGCTGAGCACCGGCTCTGGGCGCATGCGCTCCAGAGCTCCGGCTCAGTAATTGGACACATTGGTCCAGCTGCTCCGCAGCACATGGGATCTTCCCAGGCCAGGGATCGAACCAGCGCCCCTTGCACTGCAAGGTGGTGTCCTTACCCACTGGACCACCAGGGAAGCCCTCAACCTTTTACTTTTAACATATACATTTAGTTTTTAAAGATAGGCTCCCCTCGTAGCTCAGTCAGTAAAGACTCTGCGTGCCATGCAGGAGACCTGGGTTCAATTCCTGGGTTGAGAAGATCCCCTGGAGAAGGAAATGGCTACCCACTCCAGTATTCTTGCCTGGAGAATCCCATGGACAGAGGATCGTGGCAGGCTACAGTCTGTGGGATCACAAAAGTCAGATACGACTTAGTGACTAAACCACCACTTTATGTAAGGCTGTGCTGGGTCTTTGTTGTACCGCAGTAGTTGTGACACACCAGCTTAGCTGCCCTGTGGCATGTGGATCTTAGTTCCCCAACCAGGGATTGAACTCATGTCCCCTGCATTGGCAAGCAGATTCTTAACCACTGGACCGCCAGGGAAATGCCCAGGGTCTCTTTCTAGTTCTGAGTAGATGCTCTACGCTTGTAAAACGTGGGTACTTGGGTCCTTCCTACTGAATCAGCATCTCAGGGACCAGGACCTGCACGTGTGTGGTTTTTCCAGGCTTCCTGGTGATGGAGATGGCAGTCAGCTCAAGTCAGGAGTCTGTTATTTGGAAACTTCTGACAGATCATCTGCATCCCAATTATCTGGCTCTTAGAATTTGGAGGGGGCACTGCTGAGAGGCTGGACCAGAGTGGAGCCAAGGTCTTCACACCCTTTTGGAATTGTCTGTGGTGGGAAAGAGTGCAGAAGCTAAACTTACCCTGGGTTGCGTATGAGTGTATTACTTAATACACTCATGTGGGCCTGAGGCATGTTCCTTAATGTCTGGACATGCCTCATGGGCTCGTTGTGAATGAAATCAAAGCATCAATATGATGTACTTTGCAGAGAGGCTGACACGCAGTAGGTCTTAGGTACCATTGTTGTTAAAGTTGGGGTTGGTCTTGCTCGTGAGCTTGAGGTGTTCCGTGGCTGGTAAGGGAAGCGATGGGTACAGAAGAGTGATGAGACCTGGCTCCCAAAGCTTGGCAGGGCCGTGCTCCTGGAGCTCACGATGCAGCTGTGAGTTAGAGGGTCTGCTTTAAGTGTCTCCAGCATCAGCGGTCCCAGCCAGGCTGCCGTGCCACCCAGAGGACACGAGGCTGTCTGCTGAGGCCCCTTGTGTGATCCTGAGAGACCAGCTTCCCTCCTGGCCACCCACTTCTTTGCGTGGAAGGTAACGTCTCAGTTTGTAGAAGCCCCTTCCTGTCGGTGTGCCACAAGGTACTTCTCCCCCATATGGAAGCACTGTAGCCAAAGCTCCTCTGTTTCTGAGAGGGGATTTGGAACCCGTTCCCAAAGCAGGCCTCTAAGCTAATGACAGAAGGTGCTACAATTTCATGGGTAACTAACTACTTCAAGATGAATTTTTTTGAAGGGAAGTTCTCCTTCACAGCAGCTGTCTCTAACACTTTGGGCTCCAGGGACTGGTTTCATGGAAGACAATTTTTCCACGGACGTGGGTTACGGGGGTTGTGGGGATGGTTTGGGGATGCCTCAGCCCAGTGGGGTCTGTGCTCCTATGAGAATCTAATGCTGCCCCTGATGGGACAGGAGCTGGAGCTCAGGTGGTAATGAGAGCCACAGAGAGCAGCTGTAAATACGGACGAAGCTTCGCCAGCTCACACACCATTCACTGCCTGCCATGCGGCTAGGTTCCTCACACAGCACGGACCAGCACCCGTCCACGGCCTGGGGGCGTGGGGACCCCTCTTAACAGAATTGCCCTGGATTCTCTACAGAAGTGCCCGTGAGGAAAATTTTTTTTTGGGGGGCCAAGGTCTTCACACCCTTTTGGAATTGTCTGTGGAGGGAAAGAGTGCAGAAGCTAAAGTTACCCTGGGTTGCGTATGAGTGTATTACTTAATACACTCATGTGGGCCTGAGGCATGTTCCTTAATGTCTGGACATGCCTCATGGGCTCGTGTGAATGAAATCAAAGCATCAATATGATGTACTTTGCAGAGAGGCTGACACGCAGTAGGTCTTAGGTACCATTGTTGTTAAAGTTGGGGTTGGTCTTGCTCGTGAGCTTGAGGTGTTCCGTGGCTGGTAAGGGAAGCGATGGGTACAGAAGAGTGATGAGACCTGGCTCCCAAAGCTTGGCAGGGCCGTGCTCCTGGAGCTCACGATGCAGCTGTGAGTTAGAGGGTCTGCTTTAAGTGTCTCCAGCATCAGCGGTCCCAGCCAGGCTGCCGTGCCACCCAGAGGACACGAGGCTGTCTGCTGAGGCCCCTTGTGTGATCCTGAGAGACCAGCTTCCCTCCTGGCCACCCACTTCTTTGCGTGGAAGGTAACGTCTCAGTTTGTAGAAGCCCCTTCCTGTCGGTGTGCCACAAGGTACTTCTCCCCCATATGGAAGCACTGTAGCCAAAGCTCCTCTGTTTCTGAGAGGGGATTTGGAACCCGTTCCCAAAGCAGGCCTCTAAGCTAATGACAGAAGGTGCTACAATTTCATGGGTAACTAACTACTTCAAGATGAATTTTTTTGAAGGGAAGTTCTCCTTCACAGCAGCTGTCTCTAACACTTTGGGCTCCAGGGACTGGTTTCATGGAAGACAATTTTTCCACGGACGTGGGTTACGGGGGTTGTGGGGATGGTTTGGGGATGCCTCAGCCCAGTGGGGTCTGTGCTCCTATGAGAATCTAATGCTGCCCCTGATGGGACAGGAGCTGGAGCTCAGGTGGTAATGAGAGCCACAGAGAGCAGCTGTAAATACGGACGAAGCTTCGCCAGCTCACACACCATTCACTGCCTGCCATGCGGCTAGGTTCCTCACACAGCACGGACCAGCACCCGTCCACGGCCTGGGGGCGTGGGGACCCCTCTTAACAGAATTGCCCTGGATTCTCTACAGAAGTGCCCTGTGATGAAATCCAGGGAAAATATAAGAGGGATATTGTATTCATTTGCTAAGGCTGCCATAACAAAGCCCTGCAGCCTGGGGGGCTTTAACAACAGAAGTGATCTCACTTTTCTGGAGGCTAGATGTTTCTGATCAAGATGTGAGCCGAGCTAATGTCTTCCTTGCCTTCTAGACGGTGCCTCTCTGTGCGCTCCTATACTGTTCTCTGTGTGCATGTCTGTGTCCTAATCTCTTTTATATATATATGTATTTGATGTGGACCATTTTTGAAGTGTCTATTGAATTTGTTGCAGTATTGCTTCTGTTTTATGTTTTGGTGTTTTGGTCCTAAGATATGTGGAAGCTTAGCTCCCCAACCAGGGATCAAACCTACCACCTGTGCATTAATGACATTTTTTTAAATCTTTGAGATGTAAAACTGGAATCTTTAAATTCTTTCATAATCTGATGATTTCATGTGACAACATATATATTTTTTAAATTTTGGCTTCTCTTATTGGTCTTTTATTTATTTTCATCTATCTTTGTTCTCTGGCCCGTGTGGGCTTCCTGTTGCAGTGGCCTCTCTCGTTGCAGAGCACCGACTCTGGGCGCATGCGCTCTGGAGCGCTGGCTCGTAATTGGACACACCGGTCCAGTCGCTCCACAGCACGTGGGATCTTCCCGGCCAGGGATCGAACCAGTGCCCTTGCACTGCAAGGCGGAGTCTTTACCCACTGAACCACCAGGAAAGCCCCACCCCTGCATTAGAAGGCAAAATCCTAACAATTGGACCGTCAAGCCCCGCCCTTTCCTTCACAGGGTCTCTACCCTTTGGTTTCATGGAAGACAATTTTTCCACGGACGTGGTTACGGGGGTTGTGGGGATGGTTTGGGGATGCCTCAGCCCAGTGGGGTCTGTGCTCCTATGAGAATCTAATGCTGCCCCTGATGGGACAGGAGCTGGAGCTCAGGTGGTAATGAGAGCCACAGAGAGCAGCTGTAAATACGGACGAAGCTTCGCCAGCTCACACACCATTCACTGCCTGCCATGCGGCTAGGTTCCTCACACAGCACGGACCAGCACCCGTCCACGGCCTGGGGGCGTGGGGACCCCTCTTAACAGAATTGCCCTGGATTCTCTACAGAAGTGCCCTGTGATGAAATCCAGGGAAAATATAAGAGGGATATTGTATTCATTTGCTAAGGCTGCCATAACAAAGCCCTGCAGCCTGGGGGGCTTTAACAACAGAAGTGATCTCACTTTTCTGGAGGCTAGATGTTTCTGATCAAGATGTGAGCCGAGCTAATGTCTTCCTTGCCTTCTAGACGGTGCCTCTCTGTGCGCTCCTATACTGTTCTCTGTGTGCATGTCTGTGTCCTAATCTCTTTTATATATATATGTATTTGATGTGGACCATTTTTGAAGTGTCTATTGAATTTGTTGCAGTATTGCTTCTGTTTTATGTTTTGGTGTTTTGGTCCTAAGATATGTGGAAGCTTAGCTCCCCAACCAGGGATCAAACCTACCACCTGTGCATTAATGACATTTTTTTAAATCTTTGAGATGTAAAACTGGAATCTTTAAATTCTTTCATAATCTGATGATTTCATGTGACAACATATATATTTTTTAAATTTTGGCTTCTCTTATTGGTCTTTTATTTATTTTCATCTATCTTTGTTCTCTGGCCCGTGTGGGCTTCCTGTTGCAGTGGCCTCTCTCGTTGCAGAGCACCGACTCTGGGCGCATGCGCTCTGGAGCGCTGGCTCGTAATTGGACACACCGGTCCAGTCGCTCCACAGCACGTGGGATCTTCCCGGGCCAGGGATCGAACCAGTGCCCCTTGCACTGCAAGGCGGAGTCTTTACCCACTGAACCACCAGGAAAGCCCCACCCCTGCATTAGAAGGCAAAATCCTAACAATTGGACCGTCAGGGAAGTCCCCTCCTCTTCTTATAAAGATATCACCCATATTGGATTTGGGCCTCACCCTAAGGACTTCAGTAAACCTTAAATTCTGTCTTTAAGCGTTCTATCTCTAAATACAGTCACATTCTGAGGTCTTGGGAGCAAGGACTTCAACGAATAAATTTGCCAGGGGTCAGATGTGTGTGTGTAAAGGGGAGGGTACAATTCAGCTCACAATGGTCATGATTCCTTCCTGCCCCCTAACTGATCCTCCTAGGACCCAGGGGTGACTTGAAGATGCAGGAGCACAGGGTACCTGTTAAGCATGTCAGACATGCTGAACTTCAATCACAGGCTGGATTGTGTTTCAAATTCTCCAGGACAAAGGCCTGGAGGCTGCCTTTGAAGCAACCCCGGAGCTGCTGGTTCTTTAAGGTTTTATGATCAATGCCATGCAACGGCATTTGGAGAACTATCAAAACCCAGCCCCACACGTCCCAGGATTTTCACAAAAGGGAAAGGCGGGGTCCATTTGAGATAATATAATGTCATTCCTGTGTTTTCTCTGAGCCAGAGAGCGGGTAGACGTATTTCAGTCAGGCTGGCCTTTTTGGACTGCGCTTTCTGGGAACGGGAAGTGAGTTCGCGCATTCGGTCCCATGAGCTCTGTGGGAGCCCGACCACTGACAGCTCACAGCAGCAAAAATCAGCAGGTAGGAGATTACATTTTAGAATTGTTCGCAGAGACCCCGAGCCTGGAAGATATGCTGGACAGTGCTTTCAGAGAGCAGGAACAGAGCAGTGCTGGGGAGAACTGTTTAAAAATTTAAAAGACGGCTTCCCTTTATCCGTTCTGCTGCTGGCCACTATTTCAGCCATTTGCCAGACATGAAAGTGACCCCATGCAGGGCAGGCGACTGCACAGGACGGAGGCACCTCGTTGCCATCATCAGGATGCAGAGGCCGAGGCAGCAGCCCGTCTCCACGGATGCTGAGAAGTGAATTGTTTTTTGGGCAAGAAACAGAAATGAAATGACCAGGTTGGAAGGAACCTCTGGGAGGCCGCTTGCTTCAGGTCAGCTAATCCATTCAAAAGCCTGGAATTCCTGTAGACATTTTAAAATTATATACACTTTCAAATCAAAACAGGGGATGGGGAATCTCTAGGGCTGGTAATCCTGGCCACTAGAGCAGGCAAACCTCTTCATCTCAGTGGCTTCCCTGAGAGTTTATTTTCTTAAGTATTTTTTTAAATTTGTGTTTGGCTGGGCCTCCCTGGTGGTCCAGTGGGTAAAGGGTCCGTCTGGCAGTGCAGGGGCCACTGGTTCCATCCCTGGCCCGGGAAGATCCCACATGCTGAGGAGCGGCCGGGCCAGTGTGTCCAATTACGAGCCAGCGCTCCAGAGCGCATGCGCCCAGAGCCGGTGCACTGCAGCGAGAGGGGCCACTGCAATGGGAGACCCACACAGGCCAAAAAGCAAAGATGGATTAAAAATAAATGATGACTTAGAGGCAAAAAAAAATTGGCTTTAGCTACACTGGGTCTTTGTTGCTGTCAGCAGGCTTTCTTATAGTTTCAGCAAACCCGGGCTACTCTCGAGTTGCAGGGCCACGTGTGCACAATGCCATGCAACGGCATTTGGAGAACTATCAAAACCCAGCCCCACACGTCCCAGGATTTTCACAAAAGGGAAAGGCGGGGTCCATTTGAGATAATATAATGTCATTCCTGTGTTTTCTCTGAGCCAGAGAGCGGGTAGACGTATTTCAGTCAGGCTGGCCTTTTTGGACTGCGCTTTCTGGGAACGGGAAGTGAGTTCGCGCATTCGGTCCCATGAGCTCTGTGGGAGCCCGACCACTGACAGCTCACAGCAGCAAAAATCAGCAGGTAGGAGATTACATTTTAGAATTGTTCGCAGAGACCCCGAGCCTGGAAGATATGCTGGACAGTGCTTTCAGAGAGCAGGAACAGAGCAGTGCTGGGGAGAACTGTTTAAAAATTTAAAAGACGGCTTCCCTTTATCCGTTCTGCTGCTGGCCACTATTTCAGCCATTTGCCAGACATGAAAGTGACCCCATGCAGGGCAGGCGACTGCACAGGACGGAGGCACCTCGTTGCCATCATCAGGATGCAGAGGCCGAGGCAGCAGCCCGTCTCCACGGATGCTGAGAAGTGAATTGTTTTTTGGGCAAGAAACAGAAATGAAATGACCAGGTTGGAAGGAACCTCTGGGAGGCCGCTTGCTTCAGGTCAGCTAATCCATTCAAAAGCCTGGAATTCCTGTAGACATTTTAAAATTATATACACTTTCAAATCAAAACAGGGGATGGGGAATCTCTAGGGCTGGTAATCCTGGCCACTAGAGCAGGCAAACCTCTTCATCTCAGTGGCTTCCCTGAGAGTTTATTTTCTTAAGTATTTTTTTAAATTTGTGTTTGGCTGGGCCTCCCTGGTGGTCCAGTGGGTAAAGGGTCCGTCTGGCAGTGCAGGGGCCACTGGTTCCATCCCTGGCCCGGGAAGATCCCACATGCTGAGGAGCGGCCGGGCCAGTGTGTCCAATTACGAGCCAGCGCTCCAGAGCGCATGCGCCCAGAGCCGGTGCACTGCAGCGAGAGGGGCCACTGCAATGGGAGACCCACACAGGCCAAAAAGCAAAGATGGATTAAAAATAAATGATGACTTAGAGGCAAAAAAAAATTGGCTTTAGCTACACTGGGTCTTTGTTGCTGTCAGCAGGCTTTCTTATAGTTTCAGCAAACCCGGGCTACTCTCGAGTTGCAGTGTGGGGGCTTCTCATTGCAGTGACTTCTCTTGCTGTGGAGCATGGGCTTTAGGTGCATGGGTGCATGGGTAATTGCCGTGCACAGGCTTAGTTGCTCCACAGCATGTGAGATCTTCCCAGACCAGGGATCAAACCTGTGTCTCCAGCACTGATGGGCAGACTCTCAACCACTGGACCACCAGGGAGCTCCCTCATTGAGAATTCAGTAAAAACCCATTGTAGCGGCTCAGGATGGAAAGCTAGCCTTCCTTGTGGTCACTTGGGAATGTTGGCTCCTTCCACACATGGCTTCTCTGCCTATAACAGGTGACTTCCAAGTCTCTGTGCAGAGGGAGAGAGAGGATGAAGAAAGTACGCTGACTTTTCAGCCCCATCCACCTTGGATGCTCCTCCCCTAGGCTCCCATGCAGAGGGAGACTGAGTCTTAAGGCCACACCTCTGGGGGCGGGGTTTGGACATTAAGGCCACACCTCCCAGGAGGCTGTGCTGCCCAGGCTACAGCCTTTGTGGTAGAGCTCGCGGGAACCAGTACTGACACTGGCAGAGGTTGGGCCCATCTTTGCCATGAAGAATGCCATGTTTGGGTTTGGTTTGTCCACAGAACAGTTATGGGCCCACGGAGAACACCCACATTCTCTGGTCTGTCGGACACCAAGCTCAAAGTTGGAATTCAATAAGAAGGACCGAGATTCATCATCTTATTTGCATATGAGTATCCCCTCCCATTGTAAAGAGCCTTTCCTGACCAGCGTCCTAAGGTTTGCCCCCCCAAAGTTGAAGAGATGGTAGGAGAAATCCACGGATGCTGTAACCAGTGAGGCCCCCCACCACTTGCCACAGGCTCAGATTAATTTAGGAGGGTCGTCTGATGGTTCTGAGTTTCCTTTTGTGCCCAGACGCAAGTGAACTGGGATCTGCGTTTGTGTTTCCCTTGCATCAAATCATCCAGCATCTCCCAAAGCACTGAATGGCATGACGGTCTGGAATTTCTGATCTTCTTCTGCTCACCTATGGTGACCGCATTCCAGCTCCTAAGACCACCCCCGTCTGGCTCCTATGCATCATCAGTAACAACTGGACCATTTACTTTGACCCCCAAGTCCCTGGACCTTGATGCTCCGTCCTATGTCTTTCCTGACTCACATCTTATCATCAGCCTCAGAAACCCCACATTTCCCCAATAACTGTGACTCAATCCAGCCCAATCACTAATCCATCATTTTAAAAATAAGTTGGCATTTTTGGCAAATGAAACAAACAGACCTTAAAAAAATAGAAGTCTTGGGTGTCCCTGGTGGTCCAGTGGGTGGATAGCCCACCTTGCAGTGCAAGAGGCACGGGTTCCATCCCTAACCTGGGAGGATCCCACATGCTGCGGAGGGACTGCACTGGTGTGTCCAGTTGCAAGCCAGCCTCTGGAGCGCATGTGACTGGAGCTGGTACTCTGCAGCAAGAGGGGCCACTGCAATGGGAGACCCACACAGGCCAAAGAATAAACATGGATGAAAATACATAAATAAAAAGCCAATGAAAGAGGCCAAAATTTAAAAAAATAGAAGTCTTAAAAAAAGAAAAAAAAATATATATATATACAACTGTTTCTTGTGTGCGAGCTCAGTCATGTACAACTGTTTGCAGCCTTGTGGACTGTAGCCCTCCAGGATCCTCTGTCCATGAAATTTTCCAGGCAAGAATACTGAGTGGGTTGCCATTTCCATCTTCCAGACCCAGGGATCGAGCCCAGGTCTCCTGCATTGCAGGCAGATTCTTTACCATTGTGTTAACTGGGAAGTTCATATATACAGCTATACTTCAGTAAAAAAAAAAAAAAGAAAAAGAAAAATAACAGAATCAAATTCACTTTCCTCCTGTGGTTAAGCCTCGTTCATCCACAGTGGCACCCTACCAGCTCCTCTTTAATCCTAGGCAAAATGCAGACTGACCAGTATTAGAGTGTGGATGCAAAGATGGAGAGATGAATGTAATGCTATTACCACCCACCATTACCACCCCAATACCTTGTTCTGGCTGCTTCCAGCCCAAGGTTCTAGAGCAGTTCTTGACACGCTCCTGGAATTCCAACAATAAGCTTTGAGGAAAGAACAAAGACTATGAGTTGCATCTATGTCTCAATTACCTTTATAACCCTGGCAACATTTAGCTCCAAGCTCCATTCCAGTATTCTTGAGCTTCCTGGGTGGCTCAGCTGGTAAAGAATCCACCTACAATGCGGGAGACCTGGGTTCAGTCCCTGGGTTGGGAAGATCCCTTGGAGAAGGGAAAGGCTTATGTAAGAAAAGTGTAAAAGAAAGACCGAGAAGACTAGGGATGTCCAGTGAGCAGGGAGAGAGGGAGAAGGGTCCGAGAGGGAGGAACAAGAACCAAGAGAGGCAGGAGAGGAGCCAGGACCTAGAGGGAGAGAGCTAAGAGAGCGAACAAGATCGATGGCGTGAGGGGATGGACCTAAAGTATCTGGGGGTGGCCAGGGAGTGGCCAGGGGAGTGGCTGGTGCTGATGTGAGTCCGCAGGTAGGAAAACTTTGTGTGCACAGAAGGCCTGGCAGGAAGAGAAGGTGGGGAGGGCGGAGCTGCGGGCTGAATCATCTCTTTGCAGATTTTCAACTCCAACAGCTCACTGTAGTATTCTTGCCTGGGGAATTCCATGGCTTGTCCATGAGTCAGAACTGAGTGACTTTCACTTTCTGATCTCACTAAACCTGTATGCTGCCTTCACTTGCATGACCAAGAGAGGTAAATTGGTAGATGTTATAGGCATCCGACTGGGTTCTGGGAATGCAAAGATGGGTAAAATGCTAGCTATCTACTTGACCAGTGCTGCTCTTTGCAAGGAGGGACAGGCCAAAGGGAAGAGTCTGTAGTCAGGGCAGAGATATAAGGTGCCAGAGAAAGCCAGCATGGAGCAGAGGAGAGTAGAGGCAAAGAGGCGACAGATGAGCGGTATACAGGGCTAAACTGACCCCAGGGCGCCTGATTGAGAGGGCTTTGAGCTGTTCTTCTAACATGGCAGCCGAGCCGCTCTGACTACTTCCTGCTAGCAGACTGACCAGTATTAGAGTGTGGATGCAAAGATGGAGAGATGAATGTAATGCTATTACCACCCACCATTACCACCCCAATACCTTGTTCTGGCTGCTTCCAGCCCAAGGTTCTAGAGCAGTTCTTGACACGCTCCTGGAATTCCAACAATAAGCTTTGAGGAAAGAACAAAGACTATGAGTTGCATCTATGTCTCAATTACCTTTATAACCCTGGCAACATTTAGCTCCAAGCTCCATTCCAGTATTCTTGAGCTTCCTGGGTGGCTCAGCTGGTAAAGAATCCACCTACAATGCGGGAGACCTGGGTTCAGTCCCTGGGTTGGGAAGATCCCTTGGAGAAGGGAAAGGCTTATGTAAGAAAAGTGTAAAAGAAAGACCGAGAAGACTAGGGATGTCCAGTGAGCAGGGAGAGAGGGAGAAGGGTCCGAGAGGGAGGAACAAGAACCAAGAGAGGCAGGAGAGGAGCCAGGACCTAGAGGAGAGAGCTAAGAGAGCGAACAAGATCGATGGCGTGAGGGGATGGACCTAAAGTATCTGGGGGTGGCCAGGGAGTGGCCAGGGGAGTGGCTGGTGCTGATGTGAGTCCGCAGGTAGGAAAACTTTGTGTGCACAGAAGGCCTGGCAGGAAGAGAAGGTGGGGAGGGCGGAGCTGCGGGCTGAATCATCTCTTTGCAGATTTTCAACTCCAACAGCTCACTGTAGTATTCTTGCCTGGGGAATTCCATGGCTTGTCCATGAGTCAGAACTGAGTGACTTTCACTTTCTGATCTCACTAAACCTGTATGCTGCCTTCACTTGCATGACCAAGAGAGGTAAATTGGTAGATGTTATAGGCATCCGACTGGGTTCTGGGAATGCAAAGATGGGTAAAATGCTAGCTATCTACTTGACCAGTGCTGCTCTTTGCAAGGAGGGACAGGCCAAAGGGAAGAGTCTGTAGTCAGGGCAGAGATATAAGGTGCCAGAGAAAGCCAGCATGGAGCAGAGGAGAGTAGAGGCAAAGAGGCGACAGATGAGCGGTATACAGGGCTAAACTGACCCCAGGGCGCCTGATTGAGAGGGCTTTGAGCTGTTCTTCTAACATGGCAGCCGAGCCCGCTCTGACTACTTCCTGCTAGCACACTGGAGAGTAAAGGCTGGGGAAAATTTTAAATCGATGAGCATAAACCTGGTATTATTTATTTTCCTCCCCAGTATTATTCTTTTACACACATATGCAACAGCAACAAAAAACAAAAGAAAAACAGAAAGTTTTCCCAACAGTCTTTTCATGCTGCATCAATCAAGCTGCTTTCGATATGCGTTTCTCTCCTCCCCTGACTCACAGTCCGTTTGCCAAGCTTCGTTTCAATTCCTTATCTCACATTAAGAGAAATGACTTGTATCGACTGGCAATAGAATTCAGGTATTTAGCGCTTCCCTGGTGGTCCAGTGGATAAAGAGCCCGCCTTGCAGTGCAGGGGGCGCCGGTTCGATCCCTAGTCCATGAAGATCCCATGTGGTGTGGAGCAGCTGGACCGGTGTGTCCAATTACGAGCCAGAACTCTGAGAGCATGCGCCCAGAGCCAGTGCTCTGCGACAAGAGAGTCCACTGCAATGGGAGGCCCACACAGGCTGAAGAATTAAGATGGATGAAAATAAACGGATAAAAAATCAATAAAAGAGGTCAAAATTTTTAAAAAAAGAATTCAGGTATTTAGAAGTTCTCGCCTCTGTGGTGTTTAAATTGAGATATGTCTTGAGGTCCACATTGGACCTATTTCTCAGAATAAATCCTATTTCTGAGGAACCGTCATAAATGTAAGAGAGGTTTGAAAATGAATTTTTGGAAAAGAACTTGAGGAGGAAAACCGCTCTTGTCCATCCAGTGTGGTGCGGTAGAATGTACATTTAAACTGGGAAAACCAGCTCATCATCTCCAAGAAGCATGAAGAGAAAGGGTTATAGGCATCCGACTGGGTTCTAGCTAAATCTACTTTGACCAGTGCTGCTCTTTGCAAGGAGGGACAGGCCAAAGGGAAGAGTCTGTAGTCAGGGCAGAGATATAAGGTGCCAGAGAAAGCCAGCATGGAGCAGAGGAGAGTAGAGGCAAAGAGGCGACAGATGAGCGGTATACAGGGCTAAACTGACCCCAGGGCGCCTGATTGAGAGGGCTTTGAGCTGTTCTTCTAACATGGCAGCCGAGCCCGCTCTGACTACTTCCTGCTAGCACACTGGAGAGTAAAGGCTGGGGAAAATTTTAAATCGATGAGCATAAACCTGGTATTATTTATTTTCCTCCCCAGTATTATTCTTTTACACACATATGCAACAGCAACAAAAATCAAAAGAGAAAAACAGAAAGTTTTCCCAACAGTCTTTTCATGCTGCATCAATCAAGCTGCTTTCGATATGCGTTTCTCTCCTCCCCTGACTCACAGTCCGTTTGCCAAGCTTCGTTTCAATTCCTTATCTCACATTAAGAGAAATGACTTGTATCGACTGGCAATAGAATTCAGGTATTTAGCGCTTCCCTGGTGGTCCAGTGGATAAAGAGCCCGCCTTGCAGTGCAGGGGGCGCCGGTTCGATCCCTAGTCCATGAAGATCCCATGTGGTGTGGAGCAGCTGGACCGGTGTGTCCAATTACGAGCCAGAACTCTGGAGAGCATGCGCCCAGAGCCAGTGCTCTGCGACAAGAGAGTCCACTGCAATGGGAGGCCCACACAGGCTGAAGAATTAAGATGGATGAAAATAAACGGATAAAAAATCAATAAAAGAGGTCAAAATTTTTAAAAAAAGAATTCAGGTATTTAGAAGTTCTCGCCTCTGTGGTGTTTAAATTGAGATATGTCTTGAGGTCCACATTGGACCTATTTCTCAGAATAAATCCTATTTCTGAGGAACCGTCATAAATGTAAGAGAGGTTTGAAAATGAATTTTTGGAAAAGAACTTGAGGAGGAAAACCGCTCTTGTCCATCCAGTGTGGTGCGGTAGAATGTACATTTAAACTGGGAAAACCAGCTCATCATCTCCAAGAAGGCAAAAGGGAGCACTGAGGATCAGGCATGAGCCTATACACCTGGAAAGTGGGTTATCAGGGAGTGTCAGGAAAGATTAGCTGGATGGAAGTAACAAAGTAAATGCTCTCCTAGCCAGAAATCTGTATTGTTTTGAGCAGGTCTTTGCAGGCAGACAAAAGGCAATCTGCAAGCTCTTGGATCACAGAATGAGGTTATTGACGTAATTTCTGCCTTAAGCACTCCTCCAATGCTGCTTTTAACATCATGAATGGGTTTAAATGGTTTCCAGTCTGACTTCAATCTGATACCAGGAAGGATTCCTGTCCTTGGGGAGGAGACTCTGACCAACCAGCTCCAGAGCTTTAGGGCTTCACTCCCTGGGAGAGGACGGGAGGGTCCACAGGACTGAGATTGCAGATTCTCAGGATCAGATAGGAGGTCAGGCCTTGAAAGGAACCCATGAAACTAAGGACCATGGAGGTGAAGGTCAGGGGGTCCCCCTCTCCTCAGGGACAAATGGTAGGGGTTATAGGAACCTTTGTGGCCCCCAAACACCCTGTGACCCAGAATGTGAGGGTGTGGTCCCAGGAACCACATCAGTTTATTTAATTCTGGGTTCTTTGACTCCTCTCCACACCACTTTTTTAGGGGTAAACGTTTCTCTCCTCTATTCCAATCTACCTGACAAAGTCTAGAGAAATGTCTCTTTTCTTCTCTCTTGAGATGAAGAAAGATGTCAGTGATGCCTCCTGTTACTTCAGGTCTCTGTCTTCCTGAAATGGGAAGAAAGCTCACTGAAAACAGACAGGGAACCTTCATAGAGAAGCCCGCCTCCACTACGGCTGGCTGACCTGTCCATCGTCTAGAAGTTTCTTGTTGGAGTCCCGGGGTTCTCCATTCTCACGTACAGAAAAGCCAAACTTGACTTATGATTAGCAGTGTTCTGTAAGACATCAGAGCAGGACAGTGCATCGTTTGCGTTGCTGTTTCCAGGGCTTCTGAGCCTCCACAAACTGAAAGCCATCCCTAGAATCTTCTTTTCTTCATCTCTGTGTGTGTGTGTGTGTGTGTGTGTGTGTGTGTGTGTGTGTGTTTTAATTTTGGTCTCTTTTATTGGTTATTTATTTATTTATTTATTTATTTTCATCCATCTTTGTTCTTTGACCTGTGTGGGCCTCCCACTGCAATGGCCTCTGTCACTGCAGAGCACCGGCTCTGGGCGCATGCGCTCCAGAGCTCTGGCTCTGTATTTGGACACATCGGTCCAGCCGCTCCGCAGCACACGGGATCCTCCCAGGCCAGGGATCGAACCAGCGCCCCTTGCACTGCAAGGCGGAGTCCTTACCCACTGGGCCACCAGGGAAGCCCCATGCATTATCTTTTAATTGCAGCATGTGGGATCTTTTAGTTGCGGCATGCAAACTCTTAGTTGTGGTATGTGGCATCCAGTTCTCTGACCAGAGCCTGAACCTGGTCCCCCTGCATCGGGCCCCCTGGACCATGAGAGAAGTTCCCATTTTGAGTTAATTTTTGTATAGGTTGTGAGGTAGTGGTCCAAGATCACTGTTTTGCATGTTACCCTGGAACAATTTTTGTGAAAACTGCTTCTCCCTTCACTGAACTGTTTTGGCACTAACCGTAAATGTGAGGATGTGTTTCTGGACTCTCGATTCTGTTCTGTGGGTCTGTGTCTATCCTTGTGCCGGGACCACACTGTTTTGATTATAGTAGCTCTGGCATACATTTTTGAGGTCAGACGTGTATGTCTTCCAAGTTTATTCTTTTCAAGGTTATTCTGGGTCCCTTGTATTTCGGTATGAGATTTAAAATCACTTTGTTCATTTCTACAAAGAAACCATTGGGGTTTTTTTGGATAAAGACTGTGTTGACTATTTAAGTCCATTTGGGAAGTATTGCTAACTTAACAATGTTAAGTCATCTAATCTGTGAACATGAGATGTCTTTCCATTGATTCTCAGAATCTTGAAACTGTCCAGGGGTCACACATCCTGGAACTCTGTGTGTCAGTGAATTGTCCACTCCTGGGAATTCAGCCACCTTCCTTCACCCTGGGCTGCCTCTTCCCCCTCTTCTGCCCCAACAGGCTTCTTGCCATATTTTGCTTCCCTGAATTGGTTTCCTTCCATGGCCGCCAGCTGGAACCACTCTGTGTTTTCTTCCTCAATCCTTATCCATATCTGGGCAAGCTTTTTTTTTTTCACGTCTTCCTTCTGCACACTTCTTTGACCTGTGTGGGCCTCCCACTGCAATGGCCTCTGTCACTGCAGAGCACCGGCTCTGGGCGCATGCGCTCCAGAGCTCTGGCTCTGTATTTGGACACATCGGTCCAGCCGCTCCGCAGCACACGGGATCCTCCCAGGCCAGGGATCGAACCAGCGCCCCTTGCACTGCAAGGCGGAGTCCTTACCCACTGGGCCACCAGGGAAGCCCCATGCATTATCTTTTAATTGCAGCATGTGGGATCTTTTAGTTGCGGCATGCAAACTCTTAGTTGTGGTATGTGGCATCCAGTTCTCTGACCAGAGCCTGAACCTGGTCCCCCTGCATCGGGCCCCCTGGACCATGAGAGAAGTTCCCATTTTGAGTTAATTTTTGTATAGGTTGTGAGGTAGTGGTCCAAGATCACTGTTTTGCATGTTACCCTGGAACAATTTTTGTGAAAACTGCTTCTCCCTTCACTGAACTGTTTTGGCACTAACCGTAAATGTGAGGATGTGTTTCTGGACTCTCGATTCTGTTCTGTGGGTCTGTGTCTATCCTTGTGCCGGGACCACACTGTTTTGATTATAGTAGCTCTGGCATACATTTTTGAGGTCAGACGTGTATGTCTTCCAAGTTTATTCTTTTCAAGGTTATTCTGGGTCCCTTGTATTTCGGTATGAGATTTAAAATCACTTTGTTCATTTCTACAAAGAAACCATTGGGGTTTTTTTGGATAAAGACTGTGTTGACTATTTAAGTCCATTTGGGAAGTATTGCTAACTTAACAATGTTAAGTCATCTAATCTGTGAACATGAGATGTCTTTCCATTGATTCTCAGAATCTTGAAACTGTCCAGGGGTCACACATCCTGGAACTCTGTGTGTCAGTGAATTGTCCACTCCTGGGAATTCAGCCACCTTCCTTCACCCTGGGCTGCCTCTTCCCCCTCTTCTGCCCCAACAGGCTTCTTGCCATATTTTGCTTCCCTGAATTGGTTTCCTTCCATGGCCGCCAGCTGGAACCACTCTGTGTTTTCTTCCTCAATCCTTATCCATATCTGGATGTTAGTTTTTACAAATTAGTCCCTCTTTTAAAAATATATTATTTGTTTATTGAAGTTTATTGCACTGGATCTTCCATTCTGCACGAGGGCTTTCTCTAGTTGCAGTTAGCGGAGGCGTCTCTCTAGTTTCGGTGTGCAGGGTTCTCATTGCAGTGGCTTCTCTCATTGCACCGCGTGGGCTCTAGGGAACGTGGGCTCGGTAGTTGTGGTGCACAGGCTTAGCTGCCCTTCAGCATGTGGAATCTCCCCAGACTAGGAAGCTGTGAGCCTGTGTCCCCTGCATTGGCAGGTGGATGCTTCACCACTGGACCACCAGGGAAGTCGCAACAAATTAGTCCTTCTTGATGCTCAGAAATGCTTTGCTTTTCCTTCTTGGTGCCAAGAGAAGTTGGGTGGTCCCGTTTTCCTCTGGGAGCAGAGCCATTTGAGCCTGGAAGCTTGCTGTGCCCCTGCAGAAGATGGCAAGTGGCCACGTCCTTGGGCTTTTGCAGCCCTTAAAGGCAACTAACATTTCAGTGTTTTGCTTAAATGTTCCAGCAACAAATGCCACCTATACGTGATGGCACTGGGGTGGATGCTTCCAGAAGGATGGGCATCTGTGCCCATACAGGACTCCAAATAGAGCATATTAATTTTGGCTCCTGTGGGCCTCCCATCGCGGTGGCCTCTATTGTGGCAGAGCATCGGCTCTGGGTGCATGTGCTCCAGAGCTCCGGTTCAGTAATTGGACACATGGGTCCAGCTGCTCCATGGCACGTGGGATCTTCCCAGGCCAGGGATCGAACTGGCGCCCCTTGCACTGCAAGGCGGTGTCCTTACCCACTGGACCACCAGCGGGAGCCCCTGATTCTGCGTTATTAAACAAAGACGGATGAAAATAGAGAAATGAAAGGCCAATAGAAGTGGCCTGCCCGTCCCCCTTCCTCCCCACCCCACCCCCAAAAGATAAATAAATTTTTAAAAAATAACGCAGAATCAGACCATTGTACACTTTGTACTGATATGACTGAAGACGGTCTGTTCTTTCAGTTTGAATTTTCTCTTCTAGTTCTGTAGGGCACAGCTTCAGCCAGATGGGAAAGAAAACCTTCATGGGCACCAGTTGGCCATTATTGGGAATGTAAGAAAAGCCATGTGTCACCAAGACCGTCTCACATATGAGAGTTTTTCTTAGGAAGAGCTGGATTTTAATATTCTGAGCTACTGTATATGTAAAAACACTACCCCAAATGTTCTTTTCTACTGGTTTTAGTCAGGTTAGGTTAAGTGATGCTGCATAACAAAGCAATCCTGAAATCTCAGTGGCTTTATATAATAAAATTACATTTCTCACTCAGACTGTGAACCATTGCTTTTGAGTCTGGGAGAGGGGGCCATAGCCTTTGGGAATTTCTCTGTCGGAAAGAGACATTGATGACGTTTCAGAAAGAGAACGCTGATGAGGTCCTTGTCCCCGCAGGTGTGGCTGTGCGGGGGCAGCATGGAGGTCCTGCCTTGCTCTCGGGTGGCCCACATCGAGCGGAGGAAGAAGCCGTACAACAGCAACATCGGCTTCTACACCAAGAGGAATGCCCTCCGGGTTGCCGAGGTCTGGATGGACAGCTACAAGTCCCACGTGTACATAGCGTGGAATCTGCCGCTGGAGGTAGGACGTCCCCCATCACCCTGCCACACTGACCTTGTGTTTGGCAGGTCACTGATCCCTTTTCTAAACCGATCCTTCCTCCCGAGAAAGATGCTCACCCTTTGCTATTGGAAGGGCAGGGGGATGTGAACTGATGTCTTTGCTCAGCTCTGCCCACAGCCCTGGGACAGCTGTGGAACAGGTTTTGAGGTTTTTCTCGTTTGAGATGAGAGCCGTGACCTAAGATGGGGGCTTGACTGAGGTTCTGAAAAACTGAGAGCTGCTGACTCTCTCCCAGTACTTTCTCCATCATTACAAACCACCTCGGGTCCTTGGGTCCCTAAGGTCGGCTTTTCACCGATGACCATCTTCATTAATCTTGCTAAGTACGTTAAAAAACAAAGAGTTAAATATCACTGCCCAGGTTTGCCTTTGAATGTTAATAAGGTTGACATTTAAAGGGACTTTTCTTTTAAACATCCCTGTTTGGCTGCCAGAGAAGAAATCTTAATGAAATCATTTCAGCACTTCTCCTTTTGCTCCAAAATGCGGCTTGGCTGCCCGCCGTAGCGGAGCGGGTATCCCGTGTCTGCGAGGTCATAGCCATCTTGGGACTGACTCCGGAGTCATATTTCAGCTACTTTATTTTCCCCTGTCAGCACACAGCAGCCCATTACAGGTTCATTTCTGTAAAAGTAGAGTGAATTATTCATTAGAACATCATTACAAGCTTTGCAATGGAAAATTATTTTCACATCTGCATATAATGAACTTCACAAAGAGCCTGCAAAGGCAGAGGGTGCGGTGGAGGGGGGATTACACATGTACAGAAAGAAAGACAGGAGGTGGTTAGAGGCATTTATTTTTTCGTCTTAATCAAATAAGTCCTCTAATAATTGGGTTTGAGAGTCACTGAAGACATGGCAAGATGGCAAGGAAAGGCAGTTGTCAGTATTGGTGTGTGGTAGGATCCTTTTCCGGGTGATGAGGAAGAAGCCGTACAACAGCAACATCGGCTTCTACACCAAGAGGAATGCCCTCCGGGTTGCCGAGGTCTGGATGGACAGCTACAAGTCCCACGTGTACATAGCGTGGAATCTGCCGCTGGAGGTAGGACGTCCCCCATCACCCTGCCACACTGACCTTGTGTTTGGCAGGTCACTGATCCCTTTTCTAAACCGATCCTTCCTCCCGAGAAAGATGCTCACCCTTTGCTATTGGAAGGGCAGGGGGATGTGAACTGATGTCTTTGCTCAGCTCTGCCCACAGCCCTGGGACAGCTGTGGAACAGGTTTTGAGGTTTTTCTCGTTTGAGATGAGAGCCGTGACCTAAGATGGGGGCTTGACTGAGGTTCTGAAAAACTGAGAGCTGCTGACTCTCTCCCAGTACTTTCTCCATCATTACAAACCACCTCGGGTCCTTGGGTCCCTAAGGTCGGCTTTTCACCGATGACCATCTTCATTAATCTTGCTAAGTACGTTAAAAAACAAAGAGTTAAATATCACTGCCCAGGTTTGCCTTTGAATGTTAATAAGGTTGACATTTAAAGGGACTTTTCTTTTAAACATCCCTGTTTGGCTGCCAGAGAAGAAATCTTAATGAAATCATTTCAGCACTTCTCCTTTTGCTCCAAAATGCGGCTTGGCTGCCCGCCGTAGCGGAGCGGGTATCCCGTGTCTGCGAGGTCATAGCCATCTTGGGACTGACTCCGGAGTCATATTTCAGCTACTTTATTTTCCCCTGTCAGCACACAGCAGCCCATTACAGGTTCATTTCTGTAAAAGTAGAGTGAATTATTCATTAGAACATCATTACAAGCTTTGCAATGGAAAATTATTTTCACATCTGCATATAATGAACTTCACAAAGAGCCTGCAAAGGCAGAGGGTGCGGTGGAGGGGGGATTACACATGTACAGAAAGAAAGACAGGAGGTGGTTAGAGGCATTTATTTTTTCGTCTTAATCAAATAAGTCCTCTAATAATTGGGTTTGAGAGTCACTGAAGACATGGCAAGATGGAAAGGGAAAGGCAGTTGTCAGTATTGGTGTGTGGTAGGATCCTTTTCCGGGTGATGAGGAAGGCTGACTTGGGGGGCAGCATGCTTGCTATCCTCAGGGGACAGCAGTGTCTAGCTCCGGGCTGAATGATCACGTAAGGGCTTCAGCTTTCTCGCTGGCAGTTTCCCCGAAGGTGACACTGCCCGTCCTCTGCTCTCCCAGTCACTAAGCCCTTTGCTTACTTTCAGAATCCGGGAATTGACATAGGTGATATTTCTGAAAGAAGAGCCTTAAGGAAAAGTTTAAAATGTAAGAATTTCCAGTGGTACCTGGACCACGTCTACCCAGAAATGAGAAGATACAATAACACCATCGCCTACGGGGAGGTAATGAAGGCCATGCATGCTCTCGGCTTGGATGACCATGTCAGGCGCTGTGGATCGCTTGGCTGGGGAAAAACAGAGTCATTCACTCACTCATTCATTCATTCAGTGACTAGATTTTTAGAGGTGCAAGCCTTCAGAGCAAGGCTCTCACCAGAGAGTGTGAATGAATGGTGCGTGCATGCTCAGTCATGTCTGATTCTTTGCAACCCCCATGGACTGTAGCCCGCCAGATCCTCTGGTCCATGAAATGCCCCAGGCAAGAATCCTGGAGTGGGTTGCCATTTCCTTCTCTAGAGGATCTTCCCAGCCCAGAGATAGAATTCGCGTCTCTGTGTCTCCTGCATTGCAGGCAGGTTCTTTACCACTGAGCCTCAAGGGAAGCCCCACCAGCTGTTGGGGAGACATATGTAATAAATGTTACAGCGAAGGCATGGACCATCATTTGCCTACGGTGGGGAGTGGACTAAGAGTTCTGTTTAGGGCATTCTGAGGTTCCCTGGGACACTTACTCCCTTGTCAGCACACAGCAGCCCATTACAGGTTCATTTAAAGTAGAGTGAATTATTCATTAGAACATCATTACAAGCTTTGCAATGGAAAATTATTTTCACATCTGCATATAATGAACTTCACAAAGAGCCTGCAAAGGCAGAGGGTGCGGTGGAGGGGGGATTACACATGTACAGAAAGAAAGACAGGAGGTGGTTAGAGGCATTTATTTTTTCGTCTTAATCAAATAAGTCCTCTAATAATTGGGTTTGAGAGTCACTGAAGACATGGCAAGATGGAAAGGGAAAGGCAGTTGTCAGTATTGGTGTGTGGTAGGATCCTTTTCCGGGTGATGAGGAAGGCTGACTTGGGGGGCAGCATGCTTGCTATCCTCAGGGGACAGCAGTGTCTAGCTCCGGGCTGAATGATCACGTAAGGGCTTCAGCTTTCTCGCTGGCAGTTTCCCCGAAGGTGACACTGCCCGTCCTCTGCTCTCCCAGTCACTAAGCCCTTTGCTTACTTTCAGAATCCGGGAATTGACATAGGTGATATTTCTGAAAGAAGAGCCTTAAGGAAAAGTTTAAAATGTAAGAATTTCCAGTGGTACCTGGACCACGTCTACCCAGAAATGAGAAGATACAATAACACCATCGCCTACGGGGAGGTAATGAAGGCCATGCATGCTCTCGGCTTGGATGACCATGTCAGGCGCTGTGGATCGCTTGGCTGGGGAAAAACAGAGTCATTCACTCACTCATTCATTCATTCAGTGACTAGATTTTTAGAGGTGCAAGCCTTCAGAGCAAGGCTCTCACCAGAGAGTGTGAATGAATGGTGCGTGCATGCTCAGTCATGTCTGATTCTTTGCAACCCCCATGGACTGTAGCCCGCCAGATCCTCTGGTCCATGAAATGCCCCAGGCAAGAATCCTGGAGTGGGTTGCCATTTCCTTCTCTAGAGGATCTTCCCAGCCCAGAGATAGAATTCGCGTCTCTGTGTCTCCTGCATTGCAGGCAGGTTCTTTACCACTGAGCCTCAAGGGGAAACCCCACCAGCTGTTGGGGAGACATATGTAATAAATGTTACAGCGAAGGCATGGACCATCATTTGCCTACGGTGGGGAGTGGACTAAGAGTTCTGTTTAGGGCATTCTGAGGTTCCCTGGGACATTGAGCAGGAAGTTGGTTTATAAGTGAGGCAGAAACTGGACCTGTCTGTCCAGGACCCAGTGCCGTGTGGATTGAAGCCCCTTGCCCCCAAAGAAAGGATACGGATGCTCTTCTGAGATTTTCTATGCTGAGACAATGTCACCTTTCTGAATATTGAAACAGATTGACTTTTCTCATGGTACAAATGCTGTAAATCTGCATTTTTGAAAATAGCAACAGTGGCAACGATGTGCCAGTACTGTTCTAAGTACTTTTCACATATGAGGGCAAACACTCTCACCTTATCAGGGAGTAGTGCTATTTCCATTTTACTGATAGGAACACTGAGACTTAGACACAATAAATACATTATCTAAGATCTCACAGCTTAGAAATCATGAAGCTAGGGGCTTCCCTGGTGGTCCGCCTTGCAATGCAAGGGGCATTGGTTCGATCTCTGGCCTGGGAAGATCCCTCGTGCCGTGGAGCGGCTGGACCGGTGTGTCCAGTCACTAGCCAGCACTCTGGAGCGCATGCGCCCAGAACTGATGCTCTACAGTGAGAGAGGCCACTGCGATGGGAGGCCCGCACAGGCCAAAAAATAAAAAGATGGATGAAAATAAATATAAATAAAAGAGGTATGATGAGGAAAAATTAAAAAATAATAATAAAAAAAGAAATCATGAAGCCAGGATTAGACATAAGCATTCTATTCCTAAAGATAATGTGTATATTGGATATATGGCCTGATTTATTACATGTGTGTGTATGTTTCTTTTTAGTAAAAATATTTCTTTTCTCTACATGTAGCCCGCCAGATCCTCTGGTCCATGAAATGCCCCAGGCAAGAATCCTGGAGTGGGTTGCCATTTCCTTCTCTAGAGGATCTTCCCAGCCCAGAGATAGAATTCGCGTCTCTGTGTCTCCTGCATTGCAGGCAGGTTCTTTACCACTGAGCCTCAAGGGAAGCCCCACCAGCTGTTGGGGAGACATATGTAATAAATGTTACAGCGAAGGCATGGACCATCATTTGCCTACGGTGGGGAGTGGACTAAGAGTTCTGTTTAGGGCATTCTGAGGTTCCCTGGGACATTGAGCAGGAAGTTGGTTTATAAGTGAGGCAGAAACTGGACCTGTCTGTCCAGGACCCAGTGCCGTGTGGATTGAAGCCCCTTGCCCCCAAAGAAAGGATACGGATGCTCTTCTGAGATTTTCTATGCTGAGACAATGTCACCTTTCTGAATATTGAAACAGATTGACTTTTCTCATGGTACAAATGCTGTAAATCTGCATTTTTGAAAATAGCAACAGTGGCAACGATGTGCCAGTACTGTTCTAAGTACTTTTCACATATGAGGGCAAACACTCTCACCTTATCAGGGAGTAGTGCTATTTCCATTTTACTGATAGGAACACTGAGACTTAGACACAATAAATACATTATCTAAGATCTCACAGCTTAGAAATCATGAAGCTAGGGGCTTCCCTGGTGGTCCGCCTTGCAATGCAAGGGGCATTGGTTCGATCTCTGGCCTGGGAAGATCCCTCGTGCCGTGGAGCGGCTGGACCGGTGTGTCCAGTCACTAGCCAGCACTCTGGAGCGCATGCGCCCAGAACTGATGCTCTACAGTGAGAGAGGCCACTGCGATGGGAGGCCCGCACAGGCCAAAAAATAAAAAGATGGATGAAAATAAATATAAATAAAAGAGGTATGATGAGGAAAAATTAAAAAATAATAATAAAAAAAGAAATCATGAAGCCAGGATTAGACATAAGCATTCTATTCCTAAAGATAATGTGTATATTGGATATATGGCCTGATTTATTACATGTGTGTGTATGTTTCTTTTTAGTAAAAATATTTCTTTTTCTCTACATGTATGTGCGCATGCTCAGTCATGTCCAACTCTTTGGGACCCCATGAACTGTAGCATGCCAGGCTTATATATATACTTTTTCTATACACACCTAACATTAAGCAGAGTTCCAGGTTTATTTTTTTCTGCAACATTATTAATGGCTCTATAAGATGGCATTAAAAAATGTATGTTTTAAACTAAAACCAGGCTGTCCACAATGCCTAATATTAAGATGTTACTAATAATAGAGAATATTTTCCCATATCGTGAAGCCGTTTACTGCAACGTAATTAGTTGTTGTATAAGGTGGTACTTTTTGTTATGCTGTGCTCTACTTGAAAACATAGACATTTCTGTTTCCTTTTTTTTTTTCCCATGTTGTAAAAGCACTGCTGAGAATGTGCATGTGTGGCAGCCCTGGGGCATCTGCCCTGTGTTTTGGGATGAGGATTTGGTGACGCAGATGCTGGTCAGAGCTCAGGGAGCCAGTCCTCCGGACCCACCAGAGACACCCCACTGGCTCTGGCATTTGGGTTTCTTTCCAGGGATCCCCCTGTGACCATCAAGCTGAAGCTGAGAAAAACCCTCGTGGGCTTAGAGCATTTCCTTTGTCTACAATGGTGAATTTTTCTATTTTATGTGAGAAGCTTTTTGGAGGAAGTAAATCAGCCCCAGGTTAAATCATCAAGGTGCAGGCAAAGTGTCCCTTCGGAGCTGGATGGGGAATTTGCTTCTTCCGGGGCTTTCCAGGTGGCTCAAGGGTAAAGAATTCACCTGCCCATGCAGGAGAAGACGCAAGAGACGTGGGATCAGGCTTCCTTAGTTGTCCAGTGGGTGAAGACTCCGCCTTGCAGTGCAAGGGGCTCCAGTTCATTCCCTGACCTGGGAAGACCCCGCGTGCCGCAGAGCGTGTCTAATTACCGAGCCAGAGTTCTGGAGCGCATGTGCCCAGAGCCAGTGCTCTTCAGCGAGAGGGGCCACTGCAGTGGAAGGCCCACACGGGCCAGGGAGCAAAGATGGATGAAAATAAATAAATGCGGGCTTCCCGTGGTGGTCCAGTGGGTAAGGACACTGCCTTGCAGTGCAGGGGGCGCCAGTTCGATCCCTGGCCTGGGAAGATCCCACGTGCCGTGGAGCGGCTGGACCGATGTGTCCAATTGCCGAACCGGAGCTCTGGAGCGCATGCGCCCGGAGCCGGCGCTCTGCAACAACAGACGCCACCGCGATGGGAGGCCCGCAGGAGCCAAAGAACAAAGACGGATGAAAATGGAGAAATGAAAGACCAATAGAAGTGGCCTGCCCGCTCCCCTCCCTCCCCAACCCTACTCTCGACCAAAATAAATAAATAAGTAAATCTTTAAAAAAAAAAAAAGAAAATAAATAAATGAAAGACCAATAAAAGTGGCCAAAAAAAAGAGAGAGCGAGCGAGCGACATTGGATCCATGCCTGGATTGGGAAAGATCCCCTGGAGGAGGAAATGACAGTTCACTCCAATATTGTTGCCTGGAAAAGCCCATGGACAGAGGAGCCTAGCAGGGTACCGTCCGTGAGGTTGCATAGAGATGGACACAACTGAGCACCTGAGCATGCACACATACAAGTGTAGTGGTTAGGGCTGCAGGAAGATTCTGGAGCCAGCCTGCTGAATTCAAGCTCAGTGACTCCTTTCAGCTTCTGCCCCCTCATCTGTGAAACGAAGTACCTAGTGCATGGGGCTGTTGAAAAGATCAAACAAGACACCCTATATAGAGTTCTTAGAACAGTGCCTGGCTCAGCCCCAGGTTAAATCATCAAGGTGCAGGCAAAGTGTCCCTTCGGAGCTGGATGGGGAATTTGCTTCTTCCGGGGCTTTCCAGGTGGCTCAAGGGTAAGAATTCACCTGCCCATGCAGGAGAAGACGCAAGAGACGTGGGATCAGGCTTCCTTAGTTGTCCAGTGGGTGAAGACTCCGCCTTGCAGTGCAAGGGGCTCCAGTTCATTCCCTGACCTGGGAAGACCCCGCGTGCCGCAGAGCGTGTCTAATTACCGAGCCAGAGTTCTGGAGCGCATGTGCCCAGAGCCAGTGCTCTTCAGCGAGAGGGGCCACTGCAGTGGAAGGCCCACACGGGCCAGGGAGCAAAGATGGATGAAAATAAATAAATGCGGGCTTCCCGTGGTGGTCCAGTGGGTAAGGACACTGCCTTGCAGTGCAGGGGGCGCCAGTTCGATCCCTGGCCTGGGAAGATCCCACGTGCCGTGGAGCGGCTGGACCGATGTGTCCAATTGCCGAACCGGAGCTCTGGAGCGCATGCGCCCGGAGCCGGCGCTCTGCAACAACAGACGCCACCGCGATGGGAGGCCCGCAGGAGCCAAAGAACAAAGACGGATGAAAATGGAGAAATGAAAGACCAATAGAAGTGGCCTGCCCGCTCCCCTCCCTCCCCAACCCTACTCTCGACCAAAATAAATAAATAAGTAAATCTTTAAAAAAAAAAAAAAAGAAAATAAATAAATGAAAGACCAATAAAAGTGGCCAAAAAAAAGAGAGAGCGAGCGAGCGACATTGGATCCATGCCTGGATTGGGAAAGATCCCCTGGAGGAGGAAATGACAGTTCACTCCAATATTGTTGCCTGGAAAAGCCCATGGACAGAGGAGCCTAGCAGGGTACCGTCCGTGAGGTTGCATAGAGATGGACACAACTGAGCACCTGAGCATGCACACATACAAGTGTAGTGGTTAGGGCTGCAGGAAGATTCTGGAGCCAGCCTGCTGAATTCAAGCTCAGTGACTCCTTTCAGCTTCTGCCCCCTCATCTGTGAAACGAAGTACCTAGTGCATGGGGCTGTTGAAAAGATCAAACAAGACACCCTATATAGAGTTCTTAGAACAGTGCCTGGCTCGTCCTACTAGCTATTAATAGGTGCACACTGCCTTGTCTTCTTCACAATAAAAACATGTTTCTTTTTGGTTTTGGTTTTCAAAGATCAGATATAAAGGGGCCATCAAAAAATGGGCAGTGAAAGGATTATTCGTAAGAGAATTGGCTAAATCACTCAGCTTTTTGGAAAAGAGAACAACTTAGATGGTCCTCTATATACTTTGAGATACAGCATATCTCAAAGTATATTTCAGATGGACTCTAGCTTTAAATGAAAGGAAAGAAACCATAATGCTACCATCCGGAAATAGATATGAATCTGAATTCTGAAAGAGGAAGAACTTTCTAAGAACTAAAGCTATGGAAGAACATGCAAAGGAAAACACTTGATATGGGCTCATGAATATTAAAATAATCGATGTATCAACTGAATGGAGAAATAATATGCCAAGCTGGAAATCGGTATGTCATAAATATGACAGATGAATGGATAATACCATTAATATATAATGAACTCTACAAATGGATTTTAAATAAAATTTTTGATTTAAATAAGAAAATAAAACATTTTTAATCATTTCTTTAAATCAAACAAAAAAGAGACAAAGTGCTAGAGACAATACAAGTCGGTGAGATTTTTATATTTATTTAGTCAAAGAAATTAAAATAAAAATTCAAATACACTGAGATAGATTTTTGCCTTCTACGAAATGAACAAAGATTCATTTTTGGAATATATGTTGGTACTTTGCCAGCAAGGTCTTGGTAATACGAAAAACCACAGGTCCTCTGGTGAGAGTGTAAAATTTAAACAAGCTTTTGAAAAAGCAATTTGAACCACATGTATTAAAAGGCTTAATGATAGTCCTGCTTTCCTCTCTTATCCCAAGCACATAATCTGAAATGAGGACAGAGATTTACGAGTAAAATTGTTGTTCTCAGGGATTGATTTTTCTTCCATCAACAATTTGAATTTAACTTGAAGGTTAGTTACATCGTAGTTTGCAATATTTTGTAGCTGTTTCAAAAGGTGTATACAGAAGTTTGATGTAAGAAAAATATTGATATTCGAAGGCTTAAGAGAAAAACGTCAGGATTATGAAATTAGATTAGGAGCTCCAGTGGCGCAATCGGTTAGCGCACGGTACTTATATGAAATTAGATTAGCTAATAGATGAGTAGGAAAGAATCCGCCTGCCGTTGCAGGAGACACAGATTCAATCCCTGGTTTCTGGAGCTGAATGCTGGAGTGGCCTTGGAGGTAACATAGAGATCATAATCTGATTTTTTAGAGTGGGGGGAAGGCTTTTGTTTTTGCAAATTTTCCTGTCTTTTTTAAGTAAGTAATTCAATGCATATGTATAGAAAACATAACGATAGAGCATTTTAAATCTCAATTCCCAGCTATGATCAATGTTAACATTGTTTAAATCTGAATTCTGAAAGAGGAAGAACTTTCTAAGAACTAAAGCTATGGAAGAACATGCAAAGGAAAACACTTGATATGGGCTCATGAATATTAAAATAATCGATGTATCAACTGAATGGAGAAATAATATGCCAAGCTGGAAATCGGTATGTCATAAATATGACAGATGAATGGATAATACCATTAATATATAATGAACTCTACAAATGGATTTTAAATAAAATTTTTGATTTAAATAAGAAAATAAAACATTTTTAATCATTTCTTTAAATCAAACAAAAAAGAGACAAAGTGCTAGAGACAATACAAGTCGGTGAGATTTTTATATTTATTTAGTCAAAGAAATTAAAATAAAAATTCAAATACACTGAGATAGATTTTTGCCTTCTACGAAATGAACAAAGATTCATTTTTGGAATATATGTTGGTACTTTGCCAGCAAGGTCTTGGTAATACGAAAAACCACAGGTCCTCTGGTGAGAGTGTAAATTGAAACAAGCTTTTGAAAAAGCAATTTGAACCACATGTATTAAAAGGCTTAATGATAGTCCTGCTTTCCTCTCTTATCCCAAGCACATAATCTGAAATGAGGACAGAGATTTACGAGTAAAATTGTTGTTCTCAGGGATTGATTTTTCTTCCATCAACAATTTGAATTTAACTTGAAGGTTAGTTACATCGTAGTTTGCAATATTTTGTAGCTGTTTCAAAAGGTGTATACAGAAGTTTGATGTAAAAAAAATATTGATATTCGAAGGCTTAAGAGAAAAACGTCAGGATTATGAAATTAGATTAGGAGCTCCAGTGGCGCAATCGGTTAGCGCACGGTACTTATATGAAATTAGATTAGCTAATAGATGAGTAGGAAAGAATCCGCCTGCCGTTGCAGGAGACACAGATTCAATCCCTGGTTTCTGGAGCTGAATGCTGGAGTGGCCTTGGAGGTAACATAGAGATCATAATCTGATTTTTTAGAGTGGGGGGAAGGCTTTTGTTTTTGCAAATTTTCCTGTCTTTTTTAAGTAAGTAATTCAATGCATATGTATAGAAAACATAACGATAGAGCATTTTAAATCTCAATTCCCAGCTATGATCAATGTTAACATGTTAGGGCAACAGCTTCTAATACTCCTTCTCTGCTTGCTGAGCTCACCATATACTGAAAGATATTTCAGATGAACGGTAGTATTACATGGAAGAAATCAAACTGAGTCAAATTCAGTCTGGTAATAAAGTCTCGCATTATTTAGACAACTCTATTTTTAACACTCCTGTGGGTTCTTTCCACCACACCCTGATCTCATACTCTGTGTGGACTTTCTACCTTTTGTTTTTCATGTACAATTCTGTTTGAGAATTTATCCCTAGGCCAGTGAATAGTTCTGGTTTTAATGCTCCTTGTTCTTTCCTCAGTTTTTAGCTAACTTGCTTGGGAGCTTTTTAAAATGCTTTCTCGTCCTGTAAACTGTTCTTAGGAACATTTTGGTAACCTCTATTTTTTAAAAAAATTTAAATTTTAAGTTCTTTTCTTTAACCTTTCTGGCCATGCCCCATGGCATATGGGATCTTAATTCCCAACCAGGGAGGACACCAACAGCCTCCTGCACTGAAAACTCCGCCCCTAATAAGACATTTTCAACAAACTATACCTCAATAAAAAGAAAAAAATTAAAAAGAAAGATATGCAAATACTTTACGTTCTGACTCACGTGTGCAGGAGACTGCCTTTCCAATGCAAAAACTTCAATGTGGACAGAAACATTAGCCACCAACTCTTTTGCTCAAAATTCTGTGCTCAGCTCCTATGGAAGAAAACCTCTGCTCCCTAGTTCATGTTTGCTCATCTTTTTTTCTCTTTAAGCATTATTTATGTGAAATACAGCATGCATAAAATATGCATAAACCAAACACGTGCAGCATAATAATATAAAGTAAAAATCCATGTAGCCACCCCCTGGGTGAAAAATAGAACATTACCAGCATCTCTTCCACTTAATCCTCTTTAAGATTTAGCTCAGGATTCACCTCCCCTTAATCTTTGAAGCCTTCAGATAGACAGGGTGAGGGCATTCTCCCTTGCCACCCATGGAGGTAACATAGAGATCATAATCTGATTTTTAGAGTGGGGAAGGCTTTTGTTTTTGCAAATTTTCCTGTCTTTTTTAAGTAAGTAATTCAATGCATATGTATAGAAAACATAACGATAGAGCATTTTAAATCTCAATTCCCAGCTATGATCAATGTTAACATGTTAGGGCAACAGCTTCTAATACTCCTTCTCTGCTTGCTGAGCTCACCATATACTGAAAGATATTTCAGATGAACGGTAGTATTACATGGAAGAAATCAAACTGAGTCAAATTCAGTCTGGTAATAAAGTCTCGCATTATTTAGACAACTCTATTTTTAACACTCCTGTGGGTTCTTTCCACCACACCCTGATCTCATACTCTGTGTGGACTTTCTACCTTTTGTTTTTCATGTACAATTCTGTTTGAGAATTTATCCCTAGGCCAGTGAATAGTTCTGGTTTTAATGCTCCTTGTTCTTTCCTCAGTTTTTAGCTAACTTGCTTGGGAGCTTTTTAAAATGCTTTCTCGTCCTGTAAACTGTTCTTAGGAACATTTTGGTAACCTCTATTTTTAAAAAAATTAATTTCAAGTTCTTTTTTTTAACCTTTCTGGCCATGCCCCATGGCATATGGGATCTTAATTCCCAACCAGGGAGGACACCAACAGCCTCCTGCACTGAAAACTCCGCCCCTAATAAGACATTTTCAACAAACTATACCTCAATAAAAAGAAAAAAATTAAAAAGAAAGATATGCAAATACTTTACGTTCTGACTCACGTGTGCAGGAGACTGCCTTTCCAATGCAAAAACTTCAATGTGGACAGAAACATTAGCCACCAACTCTTTTGCTCAAAATTCTGTGCTCAGCTCCTATGGAAGAAAACCTCTGCTCCCTAGTTCATGTTTGCTCATCTTTTTTTCTCTTTAAGCATTATTTATGTGAAATACAGCATGCATAAAATATGCATAAACCAAACACGTGCAGCATAATAATATAAAGTAAAAATCCATGTAGCCACCCCCTGGGTGAAAAATAGAACATTACCAGCATCTCTTCCACTTAATCCTCTTTAAGATTTAGCTCAGGATTCACCTCCCCTTAATCTTTGAAGCCTTCAGATAGACAGGGTGAGGGCATTCTCCCTGCCACCCTGGCATAATTCAGTCACTATATCAGCTGTTCCTGTGCCTGTCTCTCTCTTCAGCCCATGTCTCAGGGCAGGTACTCTTTTGAGTTTTTTTTTTTTTTCCAATATTTGTGTTTATTAAACTTATACCACAATACCAGACCCATACCAGATCCTCAGTAAAGATTTATTAAATCACTGCATGACAGATTTGCTTGCATACACATTACGGGGGAAGTTTGAAAAACTGGTATTCTAACGTCATTATATGGAACCACATATGCCATAAAAACATGAATAGCCTTAATATGTAAAGAGCTTTTTAAAAAGCTTTCTAGTCCTGTAAACTATAAAACCACTTGAAATCCCAATAGGAAAATAAACCAATAATTGTCAAAAAGGAAAATAATTGCTAAACATGATGCATTCCAATCTATCATTCAGTATAAATTTATAAAAACTGGATATCTTTTGTCAGTCCTCAAAACAATAATATTTTTATTAATTTTATCATCTCTAAGTTTTACTTTATTTTAAAAACTTTGTTAGACTTCTTTAGACATTTTTACCATATTCCTCTGTGTATACATAAAAAAGAAGAAGCATGTAAGCAAAATGCATTGGTAAAAGTATTGCTAAAATTTCATCACTTTCAAAAATCTAACTCTCTTGACTTACTTTTTGACTCAGAAGTTGTCTGGGTTTTTCCGTGTAATTAATTTTTCCACCCGTTGAAAGCGTTGGCAACAAGGATTTCCTTAAAGCATCCATTAATAGAAAAGAACGTTTGGTGCTGGTCTCCTAAGTTGGCTTTGTAGTTCTTTAAAGATAGCTTGCTTTGGACCATCCTTGGGAATGCTGTTCAATAGGTCTGATTTGTCACTTCTCTCTACACCCTTCTTTATGACTTTTGGAATCTTGGGTTTAGATGAATGCTTCTCTTAAAAAAGAAAGAAAAAGATAATCCATCTGAGATATTCCAAAGCCAGGTATTTATTACAAGGAGTTGATTTCCAGGAGAAAAGGGTTGATACTTAGATATCAGAAGATGCTTTTCCTCTGGTTTGAAACCAGTAGGCTACAAAAAAAAAAAAAAAAGAATTCTCTCCTATTTGATTTTTTTTCCCAAGCTGGTGTTCTTTACCTTTCTCCCTCTCTCTCTCCAGCTTTATTGGTATGTAACTGACATGAAAATGAAAGTGTTAGTTGCTCATTCATGTCCGACTTTGCAACCCCATGAACTGTAGCCTGCCAGGCTCCTCTGTCCATGGGATTTTTCAGGCAAGAATACTAGAGTGGGTTGCCATTCCCTTCTCCAGAGGATCTTCCCGACCCAGGACTCAAACTTGGGTCTCCCACATGGCAGGCAGATTTTTTTACCTTCTCAGCCACCAGGGAAGCTAACACTGTGTCAGTTTAAGCAGTGCAACTTGTTAATTTGATACACAGAGTGAAATGGTTACTACCATGTTGTCTGCTGACATGTCATGTATGCTGAGAAAGAGTTAGGTGAGTGGCGGGGCGGGGGATCACAGGCAGAGGGCCAGGACCATCCTCTGGAGGGCTTTGTCTTGCTTGCTGAATGATCTCCTCTAAGACCCAAGCTTGGGTCCTTACTTAGGGGTGAGGAGAGGGTTGCCTCACGGCCTGTGCCTCAAGAAGTCCGAATCGAGTCGAGGTGGAAGGTTGGGTGGGAAACACTAGCTCCTCCAGACAAGCTCTGATGGGTCCTGTTATGCCTGTTCCCACAGCTTCGCAACAACAAAGCAAAAGATGTCTGCTTGGACCAGGGGCCATTGGAGAACCACACGGCAATACTGTACCCATGCCACGGCTGGGGACCCCAGGTATGATATCCCACGGGAGGATCCATTAATAGAAAAGAACGTTTGGTGCTGGTCTCCTAAGTTGGCTTTGTAGTTCTTTAAAGATAGCTTGCTTTGGACCATCCTTGGGAATGCTGTTCAATAGGTCTGATTTGTCACTTCTCTCTACACCCTTCTTTATGACTTTTGGAATCTTGGGTTTAGATGAATGCTTCTCTTAAAAAAGAAAGAAAAAGATAATCCATCTGAGATATTCCAAAGCCAGGTATTTATTACAAGGAGTTGATTTCCAGGAGAAAAGGGTTGATACTTAGATATCAGAAGATGCTTTTCCTCTGGTTTGAAACCAGTAGGCTACAAAAAAAAAAAAAAAGAATTCTCTCCTATTTGATTTTTTTTCCCAAGCTGGTGTTCTTTACCTTTCTCCCTCTCTCTCTCCAGCTTTATTGGTATGTAACTGACATGAAAATGAAAGTGTTAGTTGCTCATTCATGTCCGACTTTGCAACCCCATGAACTGTAGCCTGCCAGGCTCCTCTGTCCATGGGATTTTTCAGGCAAGAATACTAGAGTGGGTTGCCATTCCCTTCTCCAGAGGATCTTCCCGACCCAGGACTCAAACTTGGGTCTCCCACATGGCAGGCAGATTTTTTTACCTTCTCAGCCACCAGGGAAGCTAACACTGTGTCAGTTTAAGCAGTGCAACTTGTTAATTTGATACACAGAGTGAAATGGTTACTACCATGTTGTCTGCTGACATGTCATGTATGCTGAGAAAGAGTTAGGTGAGTGGCGGGGCGGGGGATCACAGGCAGAGGGCCAGGACCATCCTCTGGAGGGCTTTGTCTTGCTTGCTGAATGATCTCCTCTAAGACCCAAGCTTGGGTCCTTACTTAGGGGTGAGGAGAGGGTTGCCTCACGGCCTGTGCCTCAAGAAGTCCGAATCGAGTCGAGGTGGAAGGTTGGGTGGGAAACACTAGCTCCTCCAGACAAGCTCTGATGGGTCCTGTTATGCCTGTTCCCACAGCTTCGCAACAACAAAGCAAAAGATGTCTGCTTGGACCAGGGGCCATTGGAGAACCACACGGCAATACTGTACCCATGCCACGGCTGGGGACCCCAGGTATGATCCCCATCCCTGACCAGGAAGGGAGTAAATGCACTGGACCTACCGGGGGGGTGTCAAACTTCTGGAATCTTCTTTTGTCTTCTACTTTGGTAGCTGTCACCTGTTCTGAGCAGCTGAGGGGCTTTCTGGTGGTTTCTCTATAGGACCAAGGGAAAATATTCACAAGTGACTGCATCAGCACAGATATTAAGAGGATCCAGGGGCACATTAAACTGAAAGGAAACTGTACTTACATTTCAGTGTCATTTGCTAATAGGCAAACATGTGCCACATGTAGGTATATTTAATGATAACCAAACATGCCTACTTACAACTTCTAAGAAAGAATTAGCTGCTTCTCTCATGAGAACCTGATTGGTAGGTCTGTTCAGTAGGGCCAGTGGAAGTTTTTCTTTAATGTTTATTTATTTATTTGGTTGCACTGAGTCTTACTTGCTGCACACAGGATCTTGAGTTGCAGTGTGTGGGATCTAGTTCCCTGACCAGGGAAGGCACCCAGGCCCCCTATGTTAAGAGCACTTGGTCTTAGCCACTGAACCACCAAAGAAGTCCTGCCCATCATTAGTTGAACGTGACTATCACCCTGTCTGGAAGCGCTGTTACAAGTGGGAAATGCTGATTGGGAAGGAGTAATGCACTGGAAATAACATTTCAAAGAATACACATGTCTTCTGGTCTCCCAGGAGACAGCAAAGGTAACCCAAAGGGCAAAACAGTCAACTAACAAAGTAAAAATAGAGCCTTGTAAATGAGTTTCCTTTGACAGCTTTGCACTGGCCTGTGGTTTGTGTGCACATGCGTGCATCTATGGGCGTGTGCACTGAGAGAACTTAGCCAACCCTCTAGAACTGGAAGAAAACAGATTCAAAAATGTCATTGGACTTGACAGGCATGAACATGTAAAACAGCCACTTCGTGCTGATGATTGGCGGTGAACAACACCACTCTGTAAAGCATTAAAATCTTTCACTAGCTCCTCCAGACAAGCTCTGATGGGTCCTGTTATGCCTGTTCCCACAGCTTCGCAACAACAAAGCAAAAGATGTCTGCTTGGACCAGGGGCCATTGGAGAACCACACGGCAATACTGTACCCATGCCACGGCTGGGGACCCCAGGTATGATCCCCATCCCTGACCAGGAAGGGAGTAAATGCACTGGACCTACCGGGGGGGTGTCAAACTTCTGGAATCTTCTTTTGTCTTCTACTTTGGTAGCTGTCACCTGTTCTGAGCAGCTGAGGGGCTTTCTGGTGGTTTCTCTATAGGACCAAGGGAAAATATTCACAAGTGACTGCATCAGCACAGATATTAAGAGGATCCAGGGGCACATTAAACTGAAAGGAAACTGTACTTACATTTCAGTGTCATTTGCTAATAGGCAAACATGTGCCACATGTAGGTATATTTAATGATAACCAAACATGCCTACTTACAACTTCTAAGAAAGAATTAGCTGCTTCTCTCATGAGAACCTGATTGGTAGGTCTGTTCAGTAGGGCCAGTGGAAGTTTTTCTTTAATGTTTATTTATTTATTTGGTTGCACTGAGTCTTACTTGCTGCACACAGGATCTTGAGTTGCAGTGTGTGGGATCTAGTTCCCTGACCAGGGAAGGCACCCAGGCCCCCTATGTTAAGAGCACTTGGTCTTAGCCACTGAACCACCAAAGAAGTCCTGCCCATCATTAGTTGAACGTGACTATCACCCTGTCTGGAAGCGCTGTTACAAGTGGGAAATGCTGATTGGGAAGGAGTAATGCACTGGAAATAACATTTCAAAGAATACACATGTCTTCTGGTCTCCCAGGAGACAGCAAAGGTAACCCAAAGGGCAAAACAGTCAACTAACAAAGTAAAAATAGAGCCTTGTAAATGAGTTTCCTTTGACAGCTTTGCACTGGCCTGTGGTTTGTGTGCACATGCGTGCATCTATGGGCGTGTGCACTGAGAGAACTTAGCCAACCCTCTAGAACTGGAAGAAAACAGATTCAAAAATGTCATTGGACTTGACAGGCATGAACATGTAAAACAGCCACTTCGTGCTGATGATTGGCGGTGAACAACACCACTCTGTAAAGCTATGATCCTTCACTTAAAACAATAAATAAACATCTTAAAAAGTGTAAAACACTTTTATGTTCACCACTGGTAATAACAGGCAAGGGACACACTGGGGAAACATAGGCGATTCCAGAGGAACAGGAAATGGTTGGTTCTAAGCCAGACTTGCATCCTCTCTGTTTGTTCATCTGTGAAAGACAATAAACCCAAGGCCCCAGAAACTCCCTTCTTCTCTCTCATGTTCTCTGAACATGCACCTTCACCTGCGTCGGTGATACACACATCCTCTCCAGGGCGTTTGTGGCTCGTGGGTTTTCTCTGCTCTGGGCACTTTTGCTTTCCTGTGAAGCCTGAGTCTGGAAAGAGAAGAGCCGTATGTCCTCTACTATCACCGCAGGTAGTTCTCATACTCCAGGCCACCGCTCCCTTCATTGCGTGTCAAGGCCTCGGAAAGTAACAAGGGGGAGATTGGATCCTGAGTCCTTTGCTCCTTGTGGTCACTCTAGGCGGCAAGCAGGCAGCGTGGAGAAACTGAGGCACGAATAGAGAGGGCCCGTGAGCAAAGCAGATCAGAACCCAGGCATTTTAAGTTCAAACCCAGGTCATTTAATTCAAGGCAATTTCCTGCCTACTCTCTGTCCAGACAGGAGCCAGGCACCAAGTTTTCCTCTCCTGCTGGGAGCTTGGTGGCCTTCACAGCCCAGTACAGAAAATATCAAGAATTCATCTTTCCCCCATTCCACCTGCATTCATGAACTTTTCCAACCCGTTGTTCCTGCCATTTAGTTGATATTGGAATAGCAAACCCGATCAGTCTGGTTCTCTCTCTCCTCAACTCTAGGAGAAGCACCTGTAAGCATGGTCCATGGTTGCTTTCCAAAAACTGACTTTGTGAAAGCAAATCTGATCTTTCTTTCTTTTTTTGTCTGTTCCACCCGTTTTGAATTAGAGTGCAGCCTTGATAACTACTGGCTCTCCATCTGCCAGGCTGCCCCTCCCCTCGCTCATCAAGGTTTCCTCCCCCTCCTTCCTAAACCCTTTCCCCCTCAGCTGGGACTGTTTCCCCACCAGTCAGGTGTCTTGGCGTCTTTTTAAACCGCTTGGTAAAGTGCTGTGGGCAAACTGAATCAAAGCTCCCGCAGCAAGGCGTGGTCCATGGACATTGTTAGCTTAATTCATGGACTCTGTGTTGTAATTTATTATTAGACAGCAATTAAACAGAGATAAAATAGGCACTGAGGAGGGTAATTTCCTGTCTTCAACATGTGTTTGTCAACAAGATGGAAATAGTTCCCGGCCTCTCAGAAGCGTCTTCTCAATCACAAGCTAGCGACCAGCCTTGCTCTGGTCTGGTTACTAATTTGCATCAGACAAACATCCGTTTATCTTCTGAGTCAGTGTTTTATTTAATAGTATTCTCCCTTAAACTGGCTGTCTTTTATTTTAAACTTATTTTAAAATAAACTTTATGTCACAGACAGAAAAAAAGATGTCAAGGGCACAGCATCAGCCTGTGGTGTCAGCTTGAACCCATGTAGAGTGGGAGGAGGGCTCATCCAAGGAAGCCCAGGGCAAACCCAGGTCCAGGGAGGGGTCCCTTCCCTGGAACAGCTGGGGTCTGCCTGCAGGGGTATTGGCCATGAGATTGTCCCTCCCTGCCAGCTCTCTCCTGTCCTCTCTCCCGGCCCACCTGGTCAAACTGTCAGCCGTCCCCATTCTGGAGGGCAAAGGTTAAGAAGAGAGAACAGAGTGGGCAGCGCTGGGCCCAGGGCACCATTCTTTCGTTGCCCTGCAGTGGCTCTGAGGCTGCTCTGAAATCCCTGAGTCCAAGCTGCCACCCGAGATCCCAATGATGCAGCTTCATGAGACGGCTCTCTGGCCAGTGCCATGGCTGGGTTAAGACAGGGAACAAAACGCTAATGATAAGCCACGTCTGGTTCGGGTCACGTTTAATCCTGTACCTGTCAGGCAGGTGGTAACTACCCCTCCTCTCAGCTCCCTTTGAAAATTGAGATTCGGATTACGCCAGGCCACTTTTCAAACCATCCGGTGACCTCTATCGTGAAGGCTGGGCTGTACCATCTGGTGCATTCATGGGAGAGAACAGGTCTCACATCCTTAAAGACCCCAATGCCCTCTAGTTCACGGAAGAAAGACTTGGAGCAAGCATGGAGGCAATGCCAGGCAAGTGTCATGTAAGACCAGAAATGCAGGAGCCTGGTGGAGGTGGGATACGGCGTGTTCAGGAGGGACATCCATGCGTGGCTGAGGCATGTGGTCCGGGGCAGCTGATCGGGGCAGAGTGTTGGGAGCCAGGATGAAGGGTGGGGCTCCACACCCAGCATCTCAGGTGCGCTTCACAGGGAACCTCTAGGGACTCATTACAAATGCTGGTCCCTGAGTCCAGCTCAGACATGCTGAAAGTGGGGCCTGGGAATCTGCATATTCACAGGCACCTCCAGATGGTCTCTTTTTCCAGTCAGCACCATTTATTGAGCATCTGTTATGGGCAAGGCTATGTGCGAGGTTTGTAGGTAGTGATCCTATGTCCTTGTTTGCCCAGGATAGGCCTAGGTTATGCCTAGTGTGTGCTAAGTCACATCACTCATGTCCGACTCTTTGTGATCCTGTAGACTGTAGCCCGCCAGGCTCCTCTGTCCATGGGATTCTCTAGGCAAGGATACTGGAATGCATTGCCACGCCCTCCTTCAGGGGATCTTCCCAACCCAGGGATCGAACCTGAGTCTCTTGCATTAGCAGGCAGGTTCCTACTAGAGCCACTTGGGAAGCTCTATTCCTATTTTCCCAGTCTGACTTTTTTTTCAACTTATAATAGTATTTCAGTTTTTATATAATGTTTTCACTTCTGAGGTTCATTCATTTGTATATAGTGTAGCTTTGCAAGTTTCTTTTCAATGGTTATCATCTTTCACAGAAATTTTTGCACTGCCCCACAGTGTTTCCTTATGAGACACAGGAGAGAAAATAGTCTTAAACATTTTTTTTCAATGTGAACCATTTTTAAAGTCTTTATTGAATTTGTTATCATAGAGCTTCTGTTTTGTGCTTTGGATTTTTGGCCACAGGGTACATGGGCTCTAAGATCCCTGACCAGGGATCGAACCCGCGTCCCCCACATTGGAAGGTAAAATCTTAGCCACTGGATCCCTAGGGAAGTCCCAGTTTTGCAAGTGTGGGCAAAATGTATGGTCAAGGAACCCCACCCCAATCAAGAGCAGTACTGCACCCCCCAACCCTCCCCTGAGCCCCCTCCTAGTCTGCCCCTCCCTCTGCCTCCAAGTCCTTTTATACCCGTCCAAATTGGGGATCAGCTTCTCTGGGAGGGTTCGTGGGAGCCATTTATACAGTCTCACCGCTCCCAGTGTGGGCTTCTCCTCCCGGAGCTGAGGACCATGGCCCCCAGAAGCCACGCCATGGACAAGGCAGGACCAGATAGGGTTCCGAGTGCAGTGGCCCCGGGCACTCCACACAGCATTCTTTGAAAAGAGCGTCAAGCTCTTCTTAAGACAAGCCATGCACCCTGGAGAGGAAAGGAGAGGAGTCAGGCTCTGCTAAGGAGCTTGCCCAGTGGGTTCCGAGGAGAGGATCCCAGGTCCCCCCTGTTTGTCCGTCTGTCGGCACATTTAGTCCTCCTCGCCCATCTTTACCAAGAAGCTCACGTTCTCTCCCTCAGCTAATTCATCAGCAGAGTGACGGATGAGAATTCTTTTATCCCATAATTAAATGTAATCTGATCTTGGACTTACTCTTTGATGGCTTCATCGTTAAAGCGATCCATCATCCAAACACCTTGTCACGATGATGCATTTTGCCAATGAGGCACTGGTGCCCCCACGGAGAGCCAGGGCTCAGCGTGTGGAAGGCACTCGGGAAACGCAGAAGTTAATGACACCAGCAGCCGTGGCTTCCAGATAAAGTCGTGTGAGTGGGAGGGGCTCAGGGACAGATCCTTGCCGAGCACCTGGGAGTGAGCACCCAGGGCGAGGTGGCTCTGCCCCAACAAGTAGGTTCATGATTCTGGGACCGAATCTCCTGCCTTCTGTAAGAAGCAAACCCTATAATTCCTATAATCCCTGAATTTCTGAAAGCTACTGCAAAGCAGGGAAGCCTTAGCCCTTGAGGGAAACCAGGGCTGGAGAAGGGAGGGCAGGTATTGTTTATGTTTGAGCCCCCCCCCCACACACACACACACACACACACAAGACCACAGAAAGCTGGAGAGATGATACTGGGGCTGAACCTGCACGCCCTGGAGGTTCTGTAGTGCGGTGTTTCCACGTCCTGTCTCTTATGCAGTATTTTGGGCTTCCCAAGTGGCTCCTGCAATGCAGAAGACACAGGTTCAGTCCTTGGGTCAAGAAGATCCCCTGGAGGAGGGCATAGCAACCCACTCCAGTCTTCGCGTGGAGAATCCCATGGACAGAGGAGCCTGGCGGGCTACAGTCCACGGGGTCCCAAAGAGTCGGACGCGACTGAAGCGACTGGGCGCGCACGCATGTGCAGTATTGTAGAAAACCTTCCGCTCACATTCCACTGTGACCCATAAATCCGTTATGCCTCAATGCCAGTTCTCTTTATTTTGCTGTTGTTCCTTTAACTCACCTTCTCTCACAATATTCCAGCATTCCTGGGTTTTTCATTTGGGGGCTGTGAGCTCTTGCCTCAGGCTCTGCTAGGAGTCCCCTGTTTGTCCGTCTGTCGGCACATTTAGTCCTCCTCGCCCATCTTTACCAAGAAGCTCACGTTCTCTCCCTCAGCTAATTCATCAGCAGAGTGACGGATGAGAATTCTTTTATCCCATAATTAAATGTAATCTGATCTTGGACTTACTCTTTGATGGCTTCATCGTTAAAGCGATCCATCATCCAAACACCTTGTCACGATGATGCATTTTGCCAATGAGGCACTGGTGCCCCCACGGAGAGCCAGGGCTCAGCGTGTGGAAGGCACTCGGGAAACGCAGAAGTTAATGACACCAGCAGCCGTGGCTTCCAGATAAAGTCGTGTGAGTGGGAGGGGCTCAGGGACAGATCCTTGCCGAGCACCTGGGAGTTAGCACCCAGGGCGAGGTGGCTCTGCCCCAACAAGTAGGTTCATGATTCTGGGACCGAATCTCCTGCCTTCTGTAAGAAGCAAACCCTATAATTCCTATAATCCCTGAATTTCTGAAAGCTACTGCAAAGCAGGGAAGCCTTAGCCCTTGAGGGAAACCAGGGCTGGAGAAGGGAGGGCAGGTATTGTTTATGTTTGAGCCCCCCCCCCACACACACACACACACACACACAAGACCACAGAAAGCTGGAGAGATGATACTGGGGCTGAACCTGCACGCCCTGGAGGTTCTGTAGTGCGGTGTTTCCACGTCCTGTCTCTTATGCAGTATTTTGGGCTTCCCAAGTGGCTCCTGCAATGCAGAAGACACAGGTTCAGTCCTTGGGTCAAGAAGATCCCCTGGAGGAGGGCATAGCAACCCACTCCAGTCTTCTCGCGTGGAGAATCCCATGGACAGAGGAGCCTGGCGGGCTACAGTCCACGGGGTCCCAAAGAGTCGGACGCGACTGAAGCGACTGGGCGCGCACGCATGTGCAGTATTGTAGAAAACCTTCCGCTCACATTCCACTGTGACCCATAAATCCGTTATGCCTCAATGCCAGTTCTCTTTATTTTGCTGTTGTTCCTTTAACTCACCTTCTCTCACAATATTCCAGCATTCCTGGGTTTTTCATTTGGGGGCTGTGAGCTCTTGCCTCCGGCTGTCCCTCCTTCCAGTGCTCAAGTGCGTCCCTCGTGCCCATCCTCTTCGCAGACCTGCAGGGAAAGCCGGGTCACTTCCTTTCTGCTCCCTGAGACCTTCCCGAGGCTTGGGGTGGAGGACCCCAACCTCCTTCTCTGCCATCTGGCTTGCTTTTCTTTTCTATTCCCAGTCCTGGGTTCTTGCTTTCTAATGACCCCTGAAAAGTGGATCTCACAGACCACATGCAGAGAACAAGTGGTTGACGTGCTCATTGGCACACAGAACTAAAGGCACATGTATTTCATTTTGCTTAAGAGGGACTCCAGGTTAAGGAGGAATTCTGTACTTGTCCTTTCTTGACGGAAGGGGTTGATGAGCTCTTCCCGAAAAACCAGTCACAATTAAAAGTTGTTGCTTTCAGTGGAGATTCTTGGATAAAAGTTTTACATCTGGGGGCCAGGGATATAGATATACATATGACTAATCTGGGATTATACATATCTGTGAACAACAAAACTCTGTAAAAAAAATAAGTAAAATAAAATAAATTAAAAATTTTTGCATCTCCTTAAAAGTTGAGTCGACCTTCCAAACACAGACAGTGATCCAGGCAGGGGTTTTTGTTTGTTTGTTTGTTCTATGGCCAAAATGCGTGGCGTGCAGGATCCTAGTTCTCCAACCAAGGATCAAACCTGTGCCCCCTGCATTGGAAGGGCCAGTATTAGCCACTGGACCACCAGGAACGTCCCAGGCAGGCTTTGTGTGACTGGTAGGTTTGGAATATGGACTCAGACAGAACACTGGCTGGCAGCGGCTTTAATGGCTGAGCCTTCCTACCCCGCCCAGAGCGATTCAATTCAAAGTGAGTCCCTGCTCATCTTTTTCTCGTTTCCTAAAGGTGCAACATTATTATGATGAATTTGAAAAAGACAAATTTAAGTCATCTATAATCCTACCACCCTCAAATGGCCATTATCACTTCTGAGGCTTGCTTTCAAGCTTTTTTTTTCCCCCGAAGAAATATGTTGATTTCTTATATCACCAAATTAATAAGGAAACAACATTGCTGCTTCCAAAGGACAAGGGAGAAGGTGAAGCCAGCTGGTAAAAAGGTCTCTGTGGTTTCAGCCCCATGACACATGACAGAGTAGGTGCCAACAGTCCAAATAGCCTCGTCCTCTGTTTGTTCCATTCAGAGAGTTGTGAGCATTCCAGCTCCTTGCTAAGGGCAGAGCTGCAGAGGCCAGTGGGGCTTCAGGCGTGTCCCAAGGACAACAGGGTAGGAGTCCTAGGACAGACCCTAGTGCAGCTCCACATTTAGTAGGCAATGGAGCTAGTGCACTGGACACCAGCAAGCTGGGTGTCTCTCCCTGCATTCCAAGTAGCAAGTGCAATGTCTGGAAACATCATGCTTTAATCCAGCACGATGAACTTCTCTGGTGGCCCAATGGTTAAGGTCCCTGCCTTCCAATGCAAGGGACACGGGTTCGATCCCTGGTCGAGTAACTAAGATCCAACATGCCGCAGAGCCCACTAAGCCCTCACAGTACATCTAGAGAAACCTGCAATGAAGACCTAGCACAGGCAAAAATTGAAAAAAACATCCAGCGTAATGAAACATAAGGGTGAGGAGCGTGGCCTGGGGGACCACCCCCTGCCAGGAGCTGACTCTCTCTACAGGAAGCATATCTCATTCTATAGCATGCCTTTAAGCTCCCAGATAGATTTAATAATGATTATTAGTAGTAGTATTTTGGTTGTGCTGAGTCTTCATCACTGCATACAGGCTTCGTCTAGTTCCAGCAAGCAGAGACTGCTCTCTGGTTACAGTGCACAGGCTTCTCACTGCAGTGGCTTCTCTTGTTGCAGAGCACGGGCTCTAGAGTGCCCAGGCTTCAGCAGTTGCGGTGCACGGACTTAGTTGTCCCACAGCACGTTGAATCTTCCGGGACCAGGGATCGCACCCATGCCGTCCGCATTGGCAGGTGGATTCTTATCTATGGTGCTACCAGGGAAGTCCCCAGACAGGCTTTCAGATCCACTTTGTTGAAGTGTAAGGTTGGTACAGTAAACTGTATCTACCTAACGTGTACAGTTGGTTGTGTTCTGGGGTACACACCTGTGGAACTCTTGGCTCATTCAAAACATCGGAAGTTTCTCTTGAATTTCCATTTCACCCGTAAAGATTCCTCCTGCTCCTGGTCTCCACCCCAGCTCCTAGGCAGCCACATGCATACATTCTGAGATACAGTTGGAAGTATTTTTTTATGTATTCAGTGGAGTTCAGGCATGGCCCGGACAGGGATGGAGACAGTCTGTTTGTTTGTAAAAAATGGACACATGTACCCGCCGTCCCCTGAAACCACTCCCATGGCTTCAGCCTCATAGCAAACAGATAAATTCACCCCAGTGCAATTTTGAATCAATGGAATTCTCTGTGTTTCCTGGGTAGAAGCTGGATAAACTGCAGTTTTCATTTACCAGTGGTTTTCTACCCTGACGACGCCTGATTTTAAAATGATGAGAGGGACCCTTAATATGAAAGCAATGGCAAGCCATGCCATTGACAGTCCGATAGATTCTGCTGTGTTCCTGAGTCATTTCACGATTATTTGGCTGGTTTCTGTTTATTTGGCTGTAACCTGCATATTTTAGTTTTCCCTCAAGGCTTTTAACTGTGGGTTAATAGTTTTATGCACCTCTTCGATCATTTCAAATAGAAAATTCCTTTTTCTCCTAAATGAGAATTAATTGTATTTGAGCTCAAAGATTTTTTTTTTCCTAATGCATTGGGGTTGTGGATAATGACATTTATTTCTCCTCATGGGCCCAGCCGCCAAATCTAGAATAATCCTATTCAATTCAAAAGACATTTATAGAGCGTTTGATTTTGTGAGATACTTTTCTTGGTCCTTGTGGTGGGTAACAAAGAGTAGAATGCTGTGTTACTAAAACAACAACAAAGACAAAAATCTCTAACAGGGAAAGACACATTAATAGAACACAGAAGCATGTAGGTTGAATTAGATCACATTGGTGGGCCAGCTTTGTGGAAGAAAGGGAAACGGGGTAGAGGTAGGTGTGTTTGGGATGATTAAGTTTCAAAATAAAAATTTTTTTAAATAATTGTATTTAGGGCTTCCCTGGTAGCTCAGTGGTGAGGAGTTCACTTGCCTACATGGGAGACACGGGTTCGATTCCGAGAGGATCCCACATGCTGCAGAGCAAGTAAACCCGTGAGCCACAACTATTGAGCCTGTGCTCTAGAGCCTCAGAGCCACAGCTGTGGAGCCCGTGAGCCCTAGAGCCTGAGTTCCACCACAAGAGAAGCCACTGCAACAGGAAGCCTGTTCACCTCAATTAGAGAGTAGCCCCCACTCCCTTCATCTAGAGAAGAGCCTGCAGCAGCAGTGAAAACCCAGAATAACCAAAAATAAATCAATAAAATGCATTTTTTAAAAAGAGGGTAGAAAAAGTTGTATTTATTTTTTCAGTTGTGCAGGTCTTCCTTATTCTGCACAGGCTTTCTTAGTTGCGACAAATGGGGACTACTCTGGCTGCAGTTCGCAGGCTTTTCTTGATGGAGAGCGAGCACTCTAGGGTGAGCAGGCTTCAGTAGTTGTAGCTCGAAGGTTCTACGGCACGGGCGTAGCATTTGTGGCACTCAGGCTTAGATGCCCTTCAACATGTGGAATCTTTCCAGACCAGGGATTGAACCTGGGTCCCGTGTATTGGCAGGCAGATCCTTAACCACTGGACCACTTGGGATGTCAGGTATATATTTTATACAGGGAAGACTGTTGGCGGTTTTTGAGAAACATCAAGTCATCTGTTAGACTAAGCCAAGAAACAGAGTTAAGACTGAAAAGGTGAGTTGGGGCACCTGTAGTAGAAGTTCATAGTTGAAAGGTTATTCATAAATCCGTGGGCAGTGGGAGCCATTAATGGTCGAAGCAGGGAGTGATACAGTTTGAACATGCAGAATTGGAAAGAACCAATGGAAACCGAGAAGGGCTGGAGGGAAGAGGACCCTACTTGCAGGAGTTTGGGTCCCAGAACGTCTCAGCTGGGTCAAAAAAAAATAAAAAATAAGAACACAGAAGCATGTAGGTTGAATTAGATCACATTGGTGGGCCAGCTTTGTGGAAGAAAGGGAAACGGGGTAGAGGTAGGTGTGTTTGGGATGATTAAGTTTCAAAATAAAAAATTTTTTAAATAATTGTATTTAGGGCTTCCCTGGTAGCTCAGTGGTGAGGAGTTCACTTGCCTACATGGGAGACACGGGTTCGATTCCGAGAGGATCCCACATGCTGCAGAGCAAGTAAGCCCGTGAGCCACAACTATTGAGCCTGTGCTCTAGAGCCTCAGAGCCACAGCTGTGGAGCCCGTGAGCCCTAGAGCTTGAGTTCCACCACAAGAGAAGCCACTGCAACAGGAAGCCTGTTCACCTCAATTAGAGAGTAGCCCCCACTCCCTTCATCTAGAGAAGAGCCTGCAGCAGCAGTGAAAACCCAGAATAACCAAAAATAAATCAATAAAATGCATTTTTTAAAAAGAGGGTAGAAAAAGTTGTATTTATTTTTTCAGTTGTGCAGGTCTTCCTTATTCTGCACAGGCTTTCTTAGTTGCGACAAATGGGGACTACTCTGGCTGCAGTTCGCAGGCTTTTCTTGATGGAGAGCGAGCACTCTAGGGTGAGCAGGCTTCAGTAGTTGTAGCTCGAAGGTTCTACGGCACGGGCGTAGCATTTGTGGCACTCAGGCTTAGATGCCCTTCAACATGTGGAATCTTTCCAGACCAGGGATTGAACCTGGGTCCCGTGTATTGGCAGGCAGATCCTTAACCACTGGACCACTTGGGATGTCAGGTATATATTTTATACAGGGAAGACTGTTGGCGGTTTTTGAGAAACATCAAGTCATCTGTTAGACTAAGCCAAGAAACAGAGTTAAGACTGAAAAGGTGAGTTGGGGCACCTGTAGTAGAAGTTCATAGTTGAAAGGTTATTCATAAATCCGTGGGCAGTGGGAGCCATTAATGGTCGAAGCAGGGAGTGATACAGTTTGAACATGCAGAATTGGAAAGAACCAATGGAAACCGAGAAGGACTGGAGGGAAGAGGACCCTACTTGCAGGAGTTTGGGTCCCAGAACGTCTCAGCTGGGAAATCAGGAGGAAATACATGAGAAGCTGGCCCTTCTTTACCTGTGGTTTCAAACCTACAGATCAAACCAACAGAGAATCATATTAGACATATTTCTTGAAAAAAAAAAAAAAAAAGCCACATATAAGTGGACCTGCATAGTTAAAGCCTGTGTCATTCAAGAGTCAACTGCAGGGCTTCCCCTGGTGGCCCAGTGGGTGGGGACACCGCCTTGCAGTGCAAGGGGCGCCGGTTCAAGCCCTGGCCTGGGAAGATCCCACGTGCCACGGAGCGGCTGGACCCATGTGTCCAATTACCGAGCCAGAGCTCTGGAGCGCATGCGCCCAGAGCTGGTGCTCTGCAACGACAGACGCCACCGCGATGGGAGGCCCACAGGAGCCAAAGAACACAGATGGATGAAAATGGACAAATGAAAGACCAATGGAAATGGCCCTCCTGCTCCCCTCCCTCCCCAACCCGACCCCCGCCCAAAATAAATAAATAAATAAATCTTTAAAAAAAAAAAAAAAAGAAGAGTCAACTGCATAACCAAGAGGGGACTTGCCTGATGGCCCAGTGGTTAAGACGCCAATACAGGAGGCATGGGTTAGATTCCTGGTTGGGGAACTAAATCCCACATGTAGGTTGGTCAAAAAAAGAAAAAGAAAAAAACCTATATAGCCAAGAGAACTGATATTCACATTAAAACTTATACCTGACTATGTATAGCAGTGTCATTTACAATAGCCCCAAAGTGGAAACAACTCAAACATCCATCCCCTGGTGAATGGATGTTCAGAATGGTCCAGAGGAGATGGGACTCATTAATGCCTTCAAGGGAGGCACCAGAGAATATGCATCTATCTTGTTCCAAAGATTTAAGAGGAAATGACTTGGGCCTGGAAGAATGAAAGAAGACATTGTGGAATGGAGAGAATTGCATTGACATCTGGAAGAGCTGAGGGCTTCCCTGGCGGCCCAGTGGTAAAGAATCTGCCTGCAATGCAGGAGACCTGGGTTCAATCCCTGAACTGGGAAGATCTTCTGGAGGAGGGCATGGCAACTCACTCCCGTACTCTTGCTTGGAGAATTCCATGGATAGAGGAGCCTGGCAGGCCATAGGGTTGCATAGAGTCAGATACGACCAAAGCAACTAAGCAGCAGCAGCAGCAGCAGCAGCAGCTAGGAGAGTTGAAGCCAGAAGGTTCTAGAAGAAGGTCAATAACTAGCATTTCCAAGCAAGGAAACAGCTAAAGCAAAGCCCTAGAGGCAGGAAAGCCAGTTGGATGTACAGAAGACGGGGAGCAGAGGTCCTTACAGAAGGAGCCCTAGGAAGTGGGGAGCAGTGGAGGGTAGACTAGATGGGTCCCCATCCAGGAGTGGGGCAGAATGGAGACCTGATGGATGTCAGCTGCAGGCACCCACCACCCCCTGTCTTACTAGAGAGAAGTGAGTGTGAGATCTATTAGCCTAACTTTACTTACTTATTAAAGATTTTTTTCATGTGGACCATTTTTTTAAATATTTATGGAATTGATTACAATATTCCTTCTGTTTTATGTTTTCATTTTTTGCCCATGAGCATGTGGGCTCTCAGCTCCCCAACCAGGAATCAAACCAGCACCCCCTGCATTGGAGAGCGAAGTCGCAGCCACCAGACCGCCAGGGAAGTACCTGTGGGCCTCCCGTTAGCCACCTGGTCCTTTCAGACGACAGCACCCTTCGCCTGACCCTAGCCCCTTAGCCAGGCCAGAGCAGGCGCCATGCACGTGACCTCCTCGTCAGGATTCCTGGTGTCTGAGAAACCCCTTCTCCCAGAACAGAAACCCTGCCAGAGCTTCCTGCCCTGCCCTGCCCACTGGACATCTGCCTAGCTGAGGGCTGCTGTGTGGCCTCCGCAGGTCCCACAGTCTGGGTCTCACTGTTTTCATGCCCTGAAAGACCTCGGGAAGGAGAGCGTCTCATCCCAGGGGCATTTAGCTTCGCTCTTTAAACATCTGGGTCACAGATAAGCTCAGTTAATTAATGTTCTTAGCGCTGCGCGTGTGCCTGCTGGATAATAGATTGATTCATAATTTCAATAAGCAGCTGTGTATATCTTTCCCCTGAACATAAAGGCAGCTTGCTGTCATTCATCACTTTGCATTTGGCGAATTTAAATATATTCAGAGAGACCGTGTTGAAGGAGGGATAGGGGAGGACTTCTGATTTTTTTTTTTTAACCATTTTGCCTGTAACAGTTGTAAAACTAATTTGGGTTTAAAACACATGTTAATTGCATCTCTCTCCCAAGGGCATTGAATAAACTCCCTCTCAGTTGTTTCCCAGGGGACCAGGAAGGCTCCCTTTGGGAATCAGAACAGAGGGTTGCTGAGCAGTTTTCACTGGAAGGGAGACCCCCTATGGAAGATCTTATCCCCCAGAGAAGAGGCACTCATGTCCCTGGGCAGAGCTGTTTTTCTGCTCCATTTCTGGCCAGAAATACCCATGTTCTCAAGGGTCCAGGATCATCTGAGAAGACATCTCTCCACTGCTCAGTTGCTCAGCCAAGATGGCCAAATACGGGGTCTCTGAGAACCCAAGGGTAGAAGCTAGGACCCAGCCAGGTTGACCAGATGACTTCATACCTGTTTTCTCTTCTTTGAAACAGAAAGTGTGATAGTATTTCACAAGTTAATATAGAAATTACATTATTTCTTCTCTGAGCCATAGTTAGAAATGGGACAAGGATGCCTCCAATCCATGCTTGCTGGTAATATTATTTTGTAAGAGATTAGGCATCCCTTGTTGATTCATGATCATCACGCTGGCTCCAGCCCCATCATAGGATCGTGAGAACAAACATGAAGGTCGTGCTTGCCTCTCACCAGCCTCTGCTGGAACCATTTCAGTGGGAACACAGCCTCATCCTTGTATGCCCACGGCCTGTCCCGGACTGGGCACGCAAGGGATTCTTCTAAATCTGTTAGTGGAGCTTCAAGAAAGAGCCGTGGCTGCATTTCGTGAATGATGATGTTCCCCACGTGTGTCATGTGCTCACTCACAAACATGTGGGAGCCTGTGGTCTGCGATTGTCTCCTAGGAAGGAATGAAATAAATTAGACATAGTCCCTGTTCTTAGCGCTGCGTGTGCCTGCTGGATAATAGATTGATTCATAATTTCAATAAGCAGCTGTGTATATCTTTCCCCTGAACATAAAGGCAGCTTGCTGTCATTCATCACTTTGCATTTGGCGAATTTAAATATATTCAGAGAGACCGTGTTGAAGGAGGGATAGGGGAGGACTTCTGATTTTTTTTTTTTAACCATTTTGCCTGTAACAGTTGTAAAACTAATTTGGGTTTAAAACACATGTTAATTGCATCTCTCTCCCAAGGGCATTGAATAAACTCCCTCTCAGTTGTTTCCCAGGGGACCAGGAAGGCTCCCTTTGGGAATCAGAACAGAGGGTTGCTGAGCAGTTTTCACTGGAAGGAGACCCCTATGGAAGATCTTATCCCCCAGAGAAGAGGCACTCATGTCCCTGGGCAGAGCTGTTTTTCTGCTCCATTTCTGGCCAGAAATACCCATGTTCTCAAGGGTCCAGGATCATCTGAGAAGACATCTCTCCACTGCTCAGTTGCTCAGCCAAGATGGCCAAATACGGGGTCTCTGAGAACCCAAGGGTAGAAGCTAGGACCCAGCCAGGTTGACCAGATGACTTCATACCTGTTTTCTCTTCTTTGAAACAGAAAGTGTGATAGTATTTCACAAGTTAATATAGAAATTACATTATTTCTTCTCTGAGCCATAGTTAGAAATGGGACAAGGATGCCTCCAATCCATGCTTGCTGGTAATATTATTTTGTAAGAGATTAGGCATCCCTTGTTGATTCATGATCATCACGCTGGCTCCAGCCCCATCATAGGATCGTGAGAACAAACATGAAGGTCGTGCTTGCCTCTCACCAGCCTCTGCTGGAACCATTTCAGTGGGAACACAGCCTCATCCTTGTATGCCCACGGCCTGTCCCCGGACTGGGCACGCAAGGGATTCTTCTAAATCTGTTAGTGGAGCTTCAAGAAAGAGCCGTGGCTGCATTTCGTGAATGATGATGTTCCCCACGTGTGTCATGTGCTCACTCACAAACATGTGGGAGCCTGTGGTCTGCGATTGTCTCCTAGGAAGGAATGAAATAAATTAGACATAGTCCCTGCCCCCAAAGGAGTGTGAAAGATAGGCAAATATATTTGTTCAAAAGTTGGAATACAGAGTTTTAAAAAACATGGGCAGGCAGGAGAGGCCTAGGATGGACTCACAACTAGTTGTGAAAAGGGTTGACAGGCAACATTGTCTGTTTATCAGAATGCTACTGCTGTGCAACAACTACCTCCAAAACTTAGTGGCATAAAGCGTTTATTAGTGCTTATGAGTCTACAGATCAGCTGAATGGTTCTGTATCCGAACGAGGCTTTGCTGAGTGGGGTTGGGTTCACTCACGTGTCTCCCATCCGCTAGGAGGCTGAGGCGTGCCGTCTGATCTGTGATGCCCTCGTTCGCTTGTCCAATGATTGTCCTGCTGGTTGGTTGAACCACATGTCCACCATCCTCTGGCGGCCAGCCTGGGCTTCCTGTCACCATGGCACTAGGGTTCCAGGAGGGTGGGCATGTGCAATCTGTATACCAGGAACAGACACATCCTTCCTTCTGCTACATTCTGTTGACCAAGGCAAGTCTCAAGGCCAGCCACTATTCAAGGATGAGGACTTCATTTCCTAATGGAAATTACAGCAAAGTCATGTTGCCCAGAAAGATGTGGTCACTTTGGAAATCTACGCAATGCTAACAACCATTTGTACATGGAGCACAGGGCAAGCACCAGGACCAGACTGGCATTTAGGATATTTTTGCCTTTTCATCATTAGAAATAACAGTAAATCCCCTGGAGTAGGAAATAGCAACCCTCTCCAATAGTCTTGCCTGGAAAATTCCCTGGATAGAGGAGCCTGGTGGGCTACAGTCCATGGGGTCACAAAGAGTCAAACACAACTGAGCCCACAAAATACCCTGTACGTAGGCACTTTTTCTTCCAGTTTTGTTGATATAACTGATGTACAGCACTGTATATAGTATATAGCATAATGATCTGACTTACATCATGAAATGATTCTGAGAGTCAGTTTAGACTCATCCACCATTCTCGCATGGATACAAAATTAAAGAACTAGAAAAATAAAATTTTTTCTTGGGATAAGAACTCGGGATTTAGTCATACCTTTCACATGTAATATACAGCAGTGTTAATTATATTTATCATGTTGTACCTTACCTCCCTAGTAAATATGTATCTCGTAGGTGGAAGTTTGTACTTTTTGGCGGCCTTCATCTACTTCCTCCTCCTCCCCACCCCTCTCCACATAAACTTTTGTTCACAGTTATAATTATTGTCTCGGGATAGTTGGGGTTTTGTTGTTGTTATTGTTGTTGTTGTGTGTGTGTGTGTTTTGCTGTGCTAAACGGTTACAGGATCTTATTTCACCGACCAGAGATTGAACCTGGGCCCTCAGCGAAGAAAGCCCCAAGTCCTAACCATTGGACTTCCAAGGAATTCCCAAGAGTTTTAAAAGTACGAAGTTTATATTTTGAAATTCCTTTTCAAAAGGTTGTAGGTGGTCCAGTGGGTAAGGACACCGCCTTGCAGTGCAAGGGCCGCCGGTTCGATCCCTGACCTGGGAAGATCCCACGTGCCGCGGAGCGGCTGGACCGATGTGTCCAACTATGGAGCCGGAACTCTGGAGCGCATGTGCCCAGAGCCGGTGCTCTGTGACAACAGAGGCCACTGCGATGGGAGGCCCACATGGGCCAAAGACCAAAGATGGATGAAACTAGACAAATGAAAGACCAGTGGAAGTGCCCCCCTCCACCCCCGCCAAAATAAAGAAAGAAAGAAAGAAAGGTTGTAGTCATTTATCGTCCCTACAGCCCATCTTAGGCTCACCTTGACAAAATACAAAGAAATTATTTTTTATAAATGTGGTGTCTCATTGTTTTGATTTTTTGTTTATTTTAATGCCCAGCATGTTGAATGCTTTTTAATATGCCTATTTCTCCTTCAGTAAACGGCCTCTTTGGGCCTTTTTGCAGCAGGGTAGATTTGATTGATCCCAGTTTACGAAGAGGAGAAAATGGAGGCTCAGAGAGGTTGAGTGACTTCTTCAAGGTGGGCCCAGCCAGCTGGAAGCAGAGCCATGCTTTCGAAGTCAAATGTCCCATTTTTTCGTTTGTTCCTGCTCCCCATATTGTTGAACAGAAGACCAGATGCCTGAAACATGAACCGAGGACATGCTTAGGAGAAGTCGTAGAGAGAGACCCAGGGAATCTGTGTCCAGGCTTCGCAAGCCAAGGGCTTGCCGGGCGGGGTGCTCCTATGAGTTGGGGTCTGGGGCGAGGTGGGCAGTGACCGGCCTGAGACGATGGCCAGGGCTGCAGCGCGGACAAAGTCATGGGTGCCCCTCGTGGTCTTCCCTCTGCCTCCCACGGCCCTGCCACTCTGCTCTCTCCCAGCTGGCCCGCTACACCAAGGAGGGGTTCCTGCACCTGGGCGCCCTGGGGACGACCACCTTCCTCCCTGACACCCGCTGCTTGGTGGACAACGCCAAGAGTCGGCTGCCCCAGCTCCTGGACTGTGACAAGGTCAAGAGCAGCCTGTACAAGCGCTGGAACTTCATCCAGGTGAGGGCTCCGTGGACAGGCCGGGCAGGCAGCCCCCAGCAGGTGAGCGTGCCGTGGGCTCCCCCAGGAAGGGCAGCCAACCAAGTGCAGCCCAAGGTCTCCCGCGTCCAGGCCAGGTGCGTGGACTCAAAGCATGTAAAGGGTGATCCCAGGAACCTTTCTATCTGAGACAGCCGTCGGGGTCCCCGCAGCAGCACTAGACAAGGCTCTGATACATTTCGAGAGGGAGTGCAGGATGATTTCCTGGAATCTTTCGTTTTTAAAAAAGCTTTTTATTTTGTATTGAGATATAACCAATTAACAATGTTGTGAAAGTTTCAAGTTAAGAGCAAAGGGGTTCAGCCATACATATATACGTATCCATTCTCCCCCAAATTCCCCTCCCAGGCAGGCCACCACACCACAGCAGAGTTCACTGTGCTAAACAGCAGATCCTCGTCAGGTGTCCGTTTTGAATGTTGCAGTGTGGACAGGTCACATCCCAAACTCCCCAGCTATCCCTCCTCTCGTCCCTCCACTCCTCCCGCCTGGCAATCATAAGTTCACAAGTTCGTTCTCCAAGTCTGTCTCTTTCTTTGATTTGTTTTAAGTTTATTTGCATTTTCCTTCAGTCGCCTTTTGGGCGAGCAGTTAGTAATGTCCCATTTTTTCGTTTGTTCCTGCTCCCCATATTGTTGAACAGGACAAGGCCCAGCCTGCTGAACCGAGGCATGCTTAGGAAAGTCGTTTTGAGTTCCGGATCTTGTACAAAGCGATGCAAACATGAGGCTTAGGAGAAGTCGAGAGACCCAGGGAATCTGTGTCCAGGCTTCGCAAGCCAAGGGCTTGCCGGCGGTGCTCCTATGAGTTGGGGTCTGGGGCGAGGTGGGCAGTGACCGGCCTGAGGCGATGGCCAGGGCTGCAGCGCGGACAAAGTCATGGGTGCCCCTCGTGGTCTTCCCTCTGCCTCCCACGGCCCTGCCACTCTGCTCTCTCCCAGCTGGCCCGCTACACCAAGGAGGGGTTCCTGCACCTGGGCGCCCTGGGGACGACCACCTTCCTCCCTGACACCCGCTGCTTGGTGGACAACGCCAAGAGTCGGCTGCCCCAGCTCCTGGACTGTGACAAGGTCAAGAGCAGCCTGTACAAGCGCTGGAACTTCATCCAGGTGAGGGCTCCGTGGACAGGCCGGGCAGGCAGCCCCCAGCAGGTGAGCGTGCCGTGGGCTCCCCCAGGAAGGGCAGCCAACCAAGTGCAGCCCAAGGTCTCCCGCGTCCAGGCCAGGTGCGTGGACTCAAAGCATGTAAAGGGTGATCCCAGGAACCTTTCTATCTGAGACAGCCGTCGGGGTCCCCGCAGCAGCACTAGACAAGGCTCTGATACATTTCGAGAGGGAGTGCAGGATGATTTCCTGGAATCTTTCGTTTTTAAAAAAGCTTTTTATTTTGTATTGAGATATAACCAATTAACAATGTTGTGAAAGTTTCAAGTTAAGAGCAAAGGGATTCAGCCATACATATATACGTATCCATTCTCCCCCAAATTCCCCTCCCAGGCAGGCCACCACACCACAGCAGAGTTCACTGTGCTAAACAGCAGATCCTCGTCAGGTGTCCGTTTTGAATGTTGCAGTGTGGACAGGTCACATCCCAAACTCCCCAGCTATCCCTCCTCTCGTCCCTCCACTCCTCCCGCCCCCTGGCAATCATAAGTTCACAAGTTCGTTCTCCAAGTCTGTCTCTTTCTGATTTGTAAGTTTATTTGTACCATTTCTTTTCAGAATTTCCCTGGAATTTTCTGAGTACCAGTGTGCATGCGATTAGTTGCTCAGTCATGTCCGATACTTTGCGACCCCATGGACTGCAGCCTGCCAGGCTCCTCTGTCCATGGGATTCTCCAGAGAAGAATACTGGAGTGGGTTGCTATGCCCTCCCCCAGGGAATCTTCCCAATCCAGGGATCGAACCCAGGTCTCTCGCATTGCAGGCAAAGTCTTTGCTGTCTGAGCACATGTGGGACACCATCCACCACTACTGCCCTTTGCCTGGTTCAGCCACTCAGTGTTGGTGGAGCTTCTGTATTTTCAGACTTTAGGGCTTTCAGAAACGGTCCAACGACCCCTCCCTATGTACACAGAATTCTGGTGGGACTGTTCCCCATGCACCAGGCACTATGCCAGTTAACTCTCTCTCTGCACCGCCCCTGCCTTCTTTTGCTCTCTCTGTCTCTCTGTCTCTCCTTGTCTGTCTTTCTGAATATCTCTCTCTTTCTCTGTTTCACCCTCTCTCATCCTCTGTATCTTTATCTGCCTCTCTGTCTCTGTTTCTCTACTTTCTTTGTCTGTCTCTCTGTTTCTGTATCTTTCTGTGTTCTCTCTCTTTCCATCACTGTCTCTCTGTCTCTCCTGTCTCTCTTTCTCTGTGTCTCTGTTTCCTTCTTCATTTCTTTCTGTCTCATTCTCTGTGTCTCTCTCTGTCTCTCTGCTTCTCTTTGTCTGTCTCTCTGTTTGCCTCACTTTCTGCCTCTGCTGTCTGTCCTTTCTCTGTTCCTGCCTCCGTCACCATCTCTCTACTTACCTGTTTCTCCTCCCCTCACCCCTCTATCCTCCCAGAATGGCGCCATCATGAACAAAGGCACGGGGCGCTGCCTGGAGGTGGAGAACCGAGGCCTGGCGGGCATCGACCTCATCCTCCGTAGCTGCACGGGGCAGCGGTGGACGATTAAGAACTACATCAAGTAGGAGGAGCTGGGGCCCCAGCCAGGCCCCTGGGACAGGGTCTGCCATCCTCTGGACCAGCCACACTGAGAAGGATTCGTTCTCCAAGTCTGTCTCTTTCTGATTTGTAAGTTTATTTGTACCATTTCTTTTCAGAATTTCCTGGAATTTTCTGAGTACCAGTGTGCATGCGATTAGTTGCTCAGTCATGTCCGACCCTTTGCGACCCCATGGACTGCAGCCTGCCAGGCTCCTCTGTCCATGGGATTCTCCAGAGAAGAATACTGGAGTGGGTTGCTATGCCCTCCCCCAGGGAATCTTCCCAATCCAGGGATCGAACCCAGGTCTCTCGCATTGCAGGCAAAGTCTTTGCTGTCTGAGCACATGTGGGACACCATCCACCACTACTGCCCTTTGCCTGGTTCAGCCACTCAGTGTTGGTGGAGCTTCTGTATTTTCAGACTTTAGGGCTTTCAGAAACGGTCCAACGACCCCTCCCTATGTACACAGAATTCTGGTGGGACTGTTCCCCATGCACCAGGCACTATGCCAGTTAACTCTCTTTTGCACCGCCCCTGCCTTCTTTTGCTCTCTCTGTCTCTCTGTCTCTCCTTGTCTGTCTTTCTGAATATCTCTCTCTTTCTCTGTTTCACCCTCTCTCATCCTCTGTATCTTTATCTGCCTCTCTGTCTCTGTTTCTCTACTTTCTTTGTCTGTCTCTCTGTTTCTGTATCTTTCTGTGTTCTCTCTCTTTCCATCACTGTCTCTCTGTCTCTCCTGTCTCTCTTTCTCTGTGTCTCTGTTTCCTTCTTCATTTCTTTCTGTCTCATTCTCTGTGTCTCTCTCTGTCTCTCTGCTTCTCTTTGTCTGTCTCTCTGTTTGCCTCACTTTCTGCCTCTGCTGTCTGTCCTTTCTCTGTTCCTGCCTCCGTCACCATCTCTCTACTTACCTGTTTCTCCTCCCCTCACCCCTCTATCCTCCCAGAATGGCGCCATCATGAACAAAGGCACGGGGCGCTGCCTGGAGGTGGAGAACCGAGGCCTGGCGGGCATCGACCTCATCCTCCGTAGCTGCACGGGGCAGCGGTGGACGATTAAGAACTACATCAAGTAGGAGGAGGAGCTGGGGCCCCCGGAGCCAGGCCCCTGGGACAGGGTCTGCCATCCTCTGGACCAGCCACACTGAGAAAGACACCGCGAGAAGCCAGTGGGCACTCGGGGGGCTTCTCCGGGGCCGCCCCCGATGAAGGCCCTGCCTCTCCATCAGGCATCCCGCTGCCTGAGGCTCACCCGCCTTGGAAGAGGCCCCGACCCTTGTCTGGGAACCCGGGAGCCCTGTCTCCCGCAGCCCAGATGTGAACCTGGTACCCAGGAGCGACGCGACACATCTTCTCTTGGCCCTCTTCCCACCCGCCATCAGGATGCGACGGGCGGGGGCCCCTTCTTTGCTCATCTCTTGCAGCAGCAGCTTCTGAATTCCACCCCAGCCCTCAACAAAGGAGAGGGGGCTAGGCCACACCCTGGCTCACCCTCCTCCGAAGAGACAACAAGGCCCTGGGACTCAGTTGCCTCAGCCCGGATGCCCGTTTCCAGCCCAAGATCACCACCCTAAACCTTTCCAGCAGGGGGCCTTGGACTTTTCTGGCCCCTCACCGCTGAGATGACCTGGAAGGAGCTGATGCTGCCCCAGTCACCTGGGCACTAGTTCCCTCTGCGCCAGCTCTTCCACCTGTGTCCTCAAGAGGGAGCCAGAGAGCACACGGGCCGGTTTCCGCTATGCGGGGGGGCCCCAGGGCTGGAGGCTGGAGCCGCCGCAGGGGGACGGAAAACAGCTTCCACCTGGTGCCTAAGGACTGCCATCAGCCACCAGCGCGGCCCAGGACCCTGAGGGAGGCTCATCTCGTGCCTCCCTGCGCTCGGCTGCCTCACAGGGGAGGAGGCCGTCGAGTCCTCTCTGAAAAGTAATCATTTTTTTCCCGATTGCCCTCTGGTTAGGGTGCCCTTATAAATCAGAGTTAATATATGGACGCGTGTGCATGCGTATGAGGATGTGTGCCTGGCGGGGCGCGCGTGTGCGTGCATGCGCGTGTGTCTTGAGTGTGTGCAGCTGAGCGCCTGGCAGGGCAGCCGTGAGGCACGTTGCCCTGGCCGTGTATTGCCCTGCAAACGGGGCACCCCCGGTGGGAGGGGATTAAGAACTACATCAAGTAGGAGGAGGAGCTGGGGCCCCCGGAGCCAGGCCCCTGGGACAGGGTCTGCCATCCTCTGGACCAGCCACACTGAGAAAGACACCGCGAGAAGCCAGTGGGCACTCGGGGGGCTTCTCCGGGGCCGCCCCCGATGAAGGCCCTGCCTCTCCATCAGGCATCCCGCTGCCTGAGGCTCACCCGCCTTGGAAGAGGCCCCGACCCTTGTCTGGGAACCCGGGAGCCCTGTCTCCCGCAGCCCAGATGTGAACCTGGTACCCAGGAGCGACGCGACACATCTTCTCTTGGCCCTCTTCCCACCCGCCATCAGGATGCGACGGGCAGGGGCCCCTTCTTTGCTCATCTCTTGCAGCAGCAGCTTCTGAATTCCACCCCAGCCCTCAACAAAGGAGAGGGGGCTAGGCCACACCCTGGCTCACCCTCCTCCGAAGAGACAACAAGGCCCTGGGACTCAGTTGCCTCAGCCCGGATGCCCGTTTCCAGCCCAAGATCACCACCCTAAACCTTTCCAGCAGGGGGCCTTGGACTTTTCTGGCCCCTCACCGCTGAGATGACCTGGAAGGAGCTGATGCTGCCCCAGTCACCTGGGCACTAGTTCCCTCTGCGCCAGCTCTTCCACCTGTGTCCTCAAGAGGGAGCCAGAGAGCACACGGGCCGGTTTCCGCTATGCGGGGGGGCCCCAGGGCTGGAGGCTGGAGCCGCCGCAGGGGGACGGAAAACAGCTTCCACCTGGTGCCTAAGGACTGCCATCAGCCACCAGCGCGGCCCAGGACCCTGAGGGAGGCTCATCTCGTGCCTCCCTGCGCTCGGCTGCCTCACAGGGGAGGAGGCCGTCGAGTCCTCTCTGAAAAGTAATCATTTTTTTCCCGATTGCCCTCTGGTTAGGGTGCCCTTATAAATCAGAGTTAATATATGGACGCGTGTGCATGCGTATGAGGATGTGTGCCTGGCGGGGCGCGCGTGTGCGTGCATGGCGCGTGTGTCTTGAGTGTGTGCAGCTGAGCGCCTGGCAGGGCAGCCGTAGAGGCACGGCCCTGGACTTCCCGCTTTATTGCCCGCCCGGATCAGGTCAAGGATGCTGGGAAGCTTGCCGGAGGTGGGCGAGGTGGGCGACCCCGGTCATTGGCCAGAAGGCCATGGCTGGGCCTTGCCCGGTGTGCCTCCCAGATGGAAGGCTGCCCGTCCGCCATCTGTCTCCTTCCTGCTGTCCGGCCAGGACTCTGTGCTGCCCAGTTGGGGGTTCACAGTGTTTCATTTGGTGGCATCTTCCTGGTGAAAGTCTCCCCTCTTGTGAAATAAATACATGTGAGCAATTCCCAGCTCTGTCTTGTTCACTTTATTATTATTATCTATTTTTAACCAGATAATTGCTTTACAATGCTATGTTGGTTTCTGCTGTACAACAATGTGAATCAGCCTGAAGTATAGGTATATCCGCTCTCTCTGGAGTCTCCCTCCCACCTCCCCACCCCCCATCCCACCCTTTTAGGTCATCGCAGAGCTCTGAGCGGAGCTTCCTGTGCTGTGTAGCAGCTTCCCACTAGCTCACATGGACTTCCCTGGTGGCACAGCGGTAAGGAATCCACCTGCCAATGCTGGAGGTATGGGTTTGATCCCTGGGTGGGGAAGATCCCCTGGAGAAGGAAACGGCAACCCACTCCAGTATGCTTGCCTGGGAAATTCCATGGACAGAGGAGCCTAGTGGACTACAGTCCATGAAGTCACAAAATAGTCAGAAACAACGTAGAGGCTAGACAACAACAAGAACTAGCTAGTTATTTTACACATGGTCATGTATATATGTCAATACTACTCTCTCAATTTGTCCCCCCCCCAACCTGTGTCCCCAAGTCTGTTCTCTAATCGGCATCTCTGTCCCTACCCAGCAAATAGGTTCCTCAGTATCATTCTTCCGGAACCCAGGCCAGGAAGCAGTTCCTGGGACGTGGCCGAGGGCTTCTGGCTGATTAAAAGCAGAGAGTGTTCACCTCGAGGGGCTGGGACACAGCCAGCCTGCCTTTGCGCTCAGGATAGAACTTAACACTTGGCACCTGCTTGCTGACTCCATGCTGACTCAGATTAGGAGGGTCAGGTAGGTACAGAGAGCCGTGGGGCGGGGGGAGGGTCGTGGGTGACCCGGCTGAGCACCCTCATCCACCCTTTCCTGCTTATCTGGTGTCCCTCAACCCCCAGACATACATGTCAGTTGCATTTGTGGGCCTCTGTGATCATCGGGTCCATGAACACACGGATGGAAAAGTCTGCTGTTTAGTGATGAGTTCATCACATTTAAATATCTGGGGATTTTCCTGGTGGTCCACGGGTTAAAACTCTGTGCTTCAACTGCAGGGGGTTCAGGTTGCAGAACTAAGATCCCACATGCCACAGGGTACAGCCAAAAATAAAGAGGTAAACTTAAAAAAAAAAAAGACAATTTTTTAAAAAGTTAAATGTCAGAATCTCAAGGTGACTCTTCAGCCCAAAGAGCCAAGGGTCTGCAGAACCCCACGGAGGGTCAGGGGAGACTTTAGGTAATATTCCAAGATGGTTCTTTGAGGGGGTTCCTGCCCTGACTGAGCCATCCCCTACCCATGGGCCTCAAGGTAGAACCTTCAAAAGGGCAACTATCCCATTGTATCATTCAGTTCGGTCGCTCAGTCGTGTCTGACTCTCTGTGACCCCATGGACTGCAGCACGCCAGGCTTCCCTGTCCTTCACCATCTCCTGGAACCTGCTCAAACCATTATTAGTTGAGGATTTGAACCCAAATCCTCGTGAGGTACTCAGAGGGCCCCTGTGGGCTCCTTCATCCTTCAGGAAATGGGCCAACATGGACTCAGATCACAGAAGCCACGAGACCTGCTCTGTGTTCCCCCTCCAAACCCACGTCCCCCCGGATGGAGGCCGAACCCCCACCTCAGACTTGCTCACTGTGTATTGGGCTCATCTGTACTCTGCAACAGCTACACCCCCACCTACAGACCACAGGAAGTGTCCTGGAGTTTTCAAGAGAGAATTGCTGCTTTTCTTTCCTTTTTAACAAAATTTATTTCTTTGGCTATTCCAGATCTTAACTGTGGCACGATGGATCTTTAGTTTCAGCATTTGAACTCTTAGTTTGCAGTACATGGGATCTAGTTCCCTGACCAGGCATTGAACTCAGACCCCTTGCATTGAGAGCGTGGAGTCTTAGCCAGTGGACCACAGAGAAGTCCTGGGAAAAGTTTGCTTTCCTTAGGGGTCACAGGGCAGCAGGCAGGATGCGTGGGTTTACTTGTTTACATGGGGTGCTGGTTTAGGGCCACGGGAGGCTCTTAGACTCCAGGCTCGAGTACATGAGCTCCAAATCCTGGCTCTGCCCCTCGGTTCCAGCGTCCAGGAGGCCTGGGCTGTGTCTTCATATCAGTACTGGTTCCTCCCAAAGGGCAGAGCTTGAGGCCAGCAAGTCCTCACCATCCTCTTTGCTCCACAGCATTCCCCATGGACCTACAGACTTGGGGGTGGTTGGCCAGCGGCCAAGGCAGAGAAGAGGAGTTAACGGTAGCCAGAGAGGGAGGAGAGAAGAGACAAGCAGGCTCCCGGGGAGCCTCGGGTCTCAGTGCTCTGGGAATTCAGAAGTTCCAAGTATCCACATCTCTGCATGATGATGCGAAGCAGCAGGCAATGAACATTGGACTTGAGTTCTGACATCTGTTGTGCATCTCCTTCTATCCACAAAGTCCCCTCACATGGGCACTGTCCACTCATCTGTCTTATGGCCATTTCTTTCTCTTTCATTGTTTCGCCTCAATTTATATGGGAAAAAAAGTCACAGGCGGTTTTCCTGATCCAGGCCCAAGCCATCACAGCTGACGCCTTGGAATGTGTTATTTCTCAAATGGGTTCCTTATACTTCTGTGTGTGTGTGTGTTCAGTCACCCAATCATGTCCAGCTCTTTGCAACCTCAGGGGACTGCAGCGCACCGGTCCTCCCTGTCCCTCACTATCTCGCAGAGTTTGCCCAAGTTCATGTCCATTGCTTCGGTGATGCCATCCATCATCATCCTCTGATGCCCTCTCCTCAGTCTGCCCTCACTCTTTGCCAGCATCAGGGTCTTTTCCTTATATTGAGCATTTCTTATCCTGATTTGGGAGTCTAAAGAAGGAGAAGATAGAGAAAAGACAGAGAAACAGCTCAGTTTGGGCCAGAAGCTGCCATTGGAAACCACGACTCCAAACCCTTAGGCTTGGGTTCCTGAAGCCATGTTTTCTCATCTGATACTTTTCCCACTGAGGCTGAGCTTGACATGGACCACAGAAGAAGTCCTGGGAAAAGTTTGCTTTCCTTAGGGGTCACAGGGCAGCAGGCAGGATGCGTGGGTTTAGTTGTTTACATGGGGTGCTGGTTTAGGGCCACGGGAGGCTCTTAGACTCCAGGCTCGAGTACATGAGCTCCAAATCCTGGCTCTGCCCCTCGGTTCCAGCGTCCAGGAGGCCTGGGCTGTGTCTTCATATCAGTACTGGTTCCTCCCAAAGGGCAGAGCTTGAGGCCAGCAAGTCCTCACCATCCTCTTTGCTCCACAGCATTCCCCATGGACCTACAGACTTGGGGGTGGTTGGCCAGCGGCCAAGGCAGAGAAGAGGAGTTAACGGTAGCCAGAGAGGGAGGAGAGAAGAGACAAGCAGGCTCCCGGGGAGCCTCGGGTCTCAGTGCTCTGGGAATTCAGAAGTTCCAAGTATCCACATCTCTGCATGATGATGCGAAGCAGCAGGCAATGAACATTGGACTTGAGTTCTGACATCTGTTGTGCATCTCCTTCTATCCACAAAGTCCCCTCACATGGGCACTGTCCACTCATCTGTCTTATGGCCATTTCTTTCTCTTTCATTGTTTCGCCTCAATTTATATGGGAAAAAAAGTCACAGGCGGTTTTCCTGATCCAGGCCCAAGCCATCACAGCTGACGCCTTGGAATGTGTTATTTCTCAAATGGGTTCCTTATACTTCTGTGTGTGTGTGTTCAGTCACCCAATCATGTCCAGCTCTTTGCAACCTCAGGGGACTGCAGCGCACCGGTCCTCCCTGTCCCTCACTATCTCGCAGAGTTTGCCCAAGTTCATGTCCATTGCTTCGGTGATGCCATCCATCATCATCCTCTGATGCCCTCTCCTCAGTCTGCCCTCACTCTTTGCCAGCATCAGGGTCTTTTCCTTATATTGAGCATTTCTTATCCTGATTTGGGAGTCTAAAGAAGGAGAAGATAGAGAAAAGACAGAGAAACAGCTCAGTTTGGGCCAGAAGCTGCCATTGGAAACCACGACTCCAAACCCTTAGGCTTGGGTTCCTGAAGCCATGTTTTCTCATCTGATACTTTTCCCACTGAAGTAAGCCTTTTTCACAAAGGACACGAGTCAGGCCTGGCAACTCCTGCAAGGCTGTCCAGTGGTCCGTTGACCCCAGTTTGCATGTCATTTTGACTCCTTCCACTTTGTTTCCGAAGGCTGCTCTGAGAATGAGTGCCGGGAGCCCCGGCGTGGACTGGGGAGGAGCTCAGAGCTTTCTCAGGGATCCAGGTGGTCCAGGAAGTCTGTGAGCTGCCAGGTGGCCAGACTCAGGTTCCGGATCCCCAGTTATTGCCAGCATGTTGGCCTCTTGTTTTGGTTTGAGCTCCACATGAGCAGCTGGGCTGGCAGATCATCAACTCCTTTGCAGCTGCCCTTCCTTTCGCTGGAGCACAAATCCCCGAGTCTCTTGGCCACTTTGCTTCCTGACTTAGGCAAGTTTCAGAGAGCTCCATAGCGGGACCGGTTGATGTTGTGCAATTGCTAAGTCATGTCTGAGTCTTTGCAACCCAATGAACTGCAGCACCCCAGGCTTCCCCGTTCCTCACCATCTCCCGGAGTTTGCCCAAATTCATGTCCATTGAGTGGGTGATGCCATCCAACCATCTCATCTTCTGTCACACCCTTCTCCTCCTGCCCTCAATCTTTCCCAGCATCAGGGTCTTTTCCAATGACCTGGCTGTTTGTATCAGGTGGCCAAAGTATTGGAGCTTCAGAAACATCATCAGCTCTTCCAATGAATATTCAGGGTTGATTTCCTTTAGGATTGACAGATTTGATCTCCTTGTAGTCCCAGGGACTCTCAACAGTCTTCTCCAGCGCCACAGTTTGAAAGCATCAGTTCTTCAGCACTCAGCCTTCTTTATGGTCCAACTGTCACATCCATACGTGACTATTGGAAAAACCACAGCTTTGACTCTATGGACCTTTATGGGCAAAGTGATGTCTCAGCTTTGTTCTACACTGTCTAGGTGTGTCATAGCTTTTCTGGACCCCTAACTCTGGTTCAATTTAACAAATATATAGAGAAAAGACAGAGAAACAGCTCAGTTTGGGCCAGAAGCTGCCATTGGAAACCACGACTCCAAACCCTTAGGCTTGGGTTCCTGAAGCCATGTTTTCTCATCTGATACTTTTCCCACTGAAGTAAGCCTTTTTCACAAAGGACACGAGTCAGGCCTGGCAACTCCTGCAAGGCTGTCCAGTGGTCCGTTGACCCCAGTTTGCATGTCATTTTGACTCCTTCCACTTTGTTTCCGAAGGCTGCTCTGAGAATGAGTGCCGGGAGCCCCGGCGTGGACTGGGGAGGAGCTCAGAGCTTTCTCAGGGATCCAGGTGGTCCAGGAAGTCTGTGAGCTGCCAGGTGGCCAGACTCAGGTTCCGGATCCCCAGTTATTGCCAGCATGTTGGCCTCTTGTTTTGGTTTGAGCTCCACATGAGCAGCTGGGCTGGCAGATCATCAACTCCTTTGCAGCTGCCCCTTCCTTTCGCTGGAGCACAAATCCCCGAGTCTCTTGGCCACTTTGCTTCCTGACTTAGGCAAGTTTCAGAGAGCTCCATAGCGGGACCGGTTGATGTTGTGCAATTGCTAAGTCATGTCTGAGTCTTTGCAACCCAATGAACTGCAGCACCCCAGGCTTCCCCGTTCCTCACCATCTCCCGGAGTTTGCCCAAATTCATGTCCATTGAGTGGGTGATGCCATCCAACCATCTCATCTTCTGTCACACCCTTCTCCTCCTGCCCTCAATCTTTCCCAGCATCAGGGTCTTTTCCAATGACCTGGCTGTTTGTATCAGGTGGCCAAAGTATTGGAGCTTCAGAAACATCATCAGCTCTTCCAATGAATATTCAGGGTTGATTTCCTTTAGGATTGACAGATTTGATCTCCTTGTAGTCCCAGGGACTCTCAACAGTCTTCTCCAGCGCCACAGTTTGAAAGCATCAGTTCTTCAGCACTCAGCCTTCTTTATGGTCCAACTGTCACATCCATACGTGACTATTGGAAAAACCACAGCTTTGACTCTATGGACCTTTATGGGCAAAGTGATGTCTCAGCTTTGTTCTACACTGTCTAGGTGTGTCATAGCTTTTCTGGACCCCTAACTCTGGTTCAATTTAACAAATATATTTGAACATCTATTCTGTCATTTGGTTTTTAAGACTTACTGGAAGGAAGGGAGGGAGGGAAAGAAGAATAGGAAGGAGGGAGGCAGTGAGGGAAGGAGAGAGGAAGAGAGAGAGGAAGGAAGAAAGAGAGGAGGGGAACAAAAGAAGAAGCTGAAACATGTTGAGCAAGTAGAAGGCACCGTGATGAATGATAACTACTGTAGCCTTTGCCTTAAAAGCTTATATTTGAAAGAAGTAAAACAGACACAGTATACTGGGCCTCTCCACCCCTGGAGCCAGGGATGGTCATGAAATGGGGTCTGTGCCTATCAGCATAAATGGGCTCTTGATGTGTTAGTGGATTCCAGTGTTCTTTCCCCAAAGAGGCTGCAGCTGATGGAGGGATCTTACAAGCGTGGCTCTGGCTTAACTTCATCTGCAGCCTCTTGATGTAGGCCCCCAGCCCCGCCCGGCACAAAGGGCCAAGGTGAGGAAGTGAGAAAGCCAGGCGGGCATCACTGATATGCTGCTGGTTCTGGGACCCTGGGAGCTGTCAGGCTGTGCGCTCAGCCTCACCCTTAAGAAATGGTTGCACTTTCTTGTTACTCCAGGGTCAAAATACCATCTAATCCACTCTCCCATTGGCGACCTGCCCACCTGTCCAGGTAATTACTCGGTATCAGCTGGATAAACTCTAGAGTCAGCTCATTCCAGGGCAGAAAACGCTTTCTGACAGTGAACCAAGCCAAGTCCAAATCTCAGTAACTTCTTCCCTCTTTCAGGCCCATCAGAGCTCTGAAAACAAGATGACGTGTGAGACAGGCACGTGTGTGTGTGCTCAGTCGTGTATACTCTTTGTGATCTCATGAACGATAGCCCACCGGGTTCCTCTGAGCATGGAGTTTTCCAGTCAGGAATACTGCCTTTTTCGTCTTAGCTAAGCACTAATCACACACCAAACCAGCGCCACAGTTTGAAAGCATCAGTTCTTCAGCACTCAGCCTTCTTTATGGTCCAACTGTCACATCCATACGTGACTATTGGAAAAACCACAGCTTTGACTCTATGGACCTTTATGGGCAAAGTGATGTCTCAGCTTTGTTCTACACTGTCTAGGTGTGTCATAGCTTTTCTGGACCCCTAACTCTGGTTCAATTTAACAAATATATTTGAACATCTATTCTGTCATTTGGTTTTTAAGACTTACTGGAAGGAAGGGAGGGAGGGAAAGAAGAATAGGAAGGAGGGAGGCAGTGAGGGAAGGAGAGAGGAAGAGAGAGAGGAAGGAAGAAAGAGGGGAGGGGAACAAAAGAAGAAGCTGAAACATGTTGAGCAAGTAGAAGGCACCGTGATGAATGATAACTACTGTAGCCTTTGCCTTAAAAGCTTATATTTGAAAGAAGTAAAACAGACACAGTATACTGGGCCTCTCCACCCCTGGAGCCAGGGATGGTCATGAAATGGGGTCTGTGCCTATCAGCATAAATGGGCTCTTGATGTGTTAGTGGATTCCAGTGTTCTTTCCCCAAAGAGGCTGCAGCTGATGGAGGGATCTTACAAGCGTGGCTCTGGCTTAACTTCATCTGCAGCCTCTTGATGTAGGCCCCCAGCCCCGCCCGGCACAAAGGGCCAAGGTGAGGAAGTGAGAAAGCCAGGCGGGCATCACTGATATGCTGCTGGTTCTGGGACCCTGGGAGCTGTCAGGCTGTGCGCTCAGCCTCACCCTTAAGAAATGGTTGCACTTTCTTGTTACTCCAGGGTCAAAATACCATCTAATCCACTCTCCCATTGGCGACCTGCCCACCTGTCCAGGTAATTACTCGGTATCAGCTGGATAAACTCTAGAGTCAGCTCATTCCAGGGCAGAAAACGCTTTCTGACAGTGAACCAAGCCAAGTCCAAATCTCAGTAACTTCTTCCCTCTTTCAGGCCCATCAGAGCTCTGAAAACAAGATGACGTGTGAGACAGGCACGTGTGTGTGTGCTCAGTCGTGTATACTCTTTGTGATCTCATGAACGATAGCCCACCGGGTTCCTCTGAGCATGGAGTTTTCCAGTCAGGAATACTGCCTTTTTCGTCTTAACTAAGCACTAATCACACACCAAACCATGGCTGTAACTTTTGCAGCTCGAGGTACAGCAAATCTAACACCGGTTTTTTTTTTCCTTCTTCACAGTTTCACGGAGAGAAGATTGGTTCTCATTGTAGATCTTAGCAACCTCAACATACAAATTCTTTCTTTCCTGATTAAGTGGAGAATTTTCACCTTTTCCCTGGAGAAGGAAAGGGCAACCCCGTCCAGTATTCTTGCCTGGGGAATCCCATAAACAGAAGAGCCTGGTGGCCTACCGTCTATGGAGTCACAAAGAGTAGGACACGACTGAGTGACTTTCACCTTTTCACTTAAAGGAAGCATTTCATGGGACCTCCAGCCTGGCAAGGGACTTCCCTGGTGGTCCAATGCTTGAGAATGCCCCTTGCAGTTCAGGGGAGGTGGGTTTGAACCTGAGTCAGGGAACTAAGATCACACATGCCAAAGAGAAGGTAAGTCTTCTCACCCCAATGACTGAAGACCATAAGCCGCAGCTAGAGAATCCTTGGGCCATGACAAAAGAGTCCACATCACACAACGAAGATCTGACACAGCCAAATAAATAAATGTAAAAAAAAAAAAAAAAAAACCTTTCAGAGTGAGGTTGAGGTATTCTTGGTGACCTTTATCAATTTCGACTGCACTCATCTTTTTCATCAAATAGATAGTTCATGGGTAGCCAATGCTATGAACCCTCCTTCAGCCCTGGGAGTCTGAGCTCGAACTCAGCATGGGGTCCAGGTTTGAAAGGCAGAAAAAGCAGGGTTTTCAGTGGTCATATCAAACAGGTGCTGTGTGAGGTTTGAGCATCAGCAACTGCAGATGCTGACTTCCTAAGAGGCCTGGGGCACTGTCCCTGGTTAGTTATAAAGCAGGTTTATAATCCGCCATGCAGATAACAAACAAGGATGTGTTGCCACATATATATGGCATCTCCAGAAATGGTACTGATGAACTTATATATATATAACTGAGTCACTTTGCTGTACAGGAGAAATGAACACAACATTGTAAATCAACAATACTTCAATAAAATTAAAAAAGAAAAAGAATCCTGCCATCCGGAGAGATTCCCCCCAAACCACTGTCTGTTTTTTAAACTTTTGATTTTGTATTGGGGTATAGCTGATTAACAAACGATAGTTTGATAGTTTCAGGTGACCCGTGAAGGGACTCAGCCACATATATACATGTATCCATTCCCTTAAACTACTGTTCATTACATTTATGAACATCCTTCCCTACCTTTTCCTTGCATTTAGGTACCTATAACTTCATGAATATCACACACAATGGGGTCACAACACGATTAAATATAATGGGATAAATTGACGTTCCTGTACTTTGGTCTAAAACGCTAGCTGGATTAATGCATGCTGGGAGGGATATGGCTTAGCAAGAGTCATGAATAAAATGAAATAGGCTTTATGTAATAGCTGCCTCATTATGGGTCAACAGTCTTCAAAAGAAACCAATGGGATCTTAGGGTGGAAAATCGTCCATGAGGAATGATTGGTCCTGCCACCTTGGAGTCCAGTGAAAGGAGAGGAGCTGAGGCAGTAACAAGCCTGGAAATCACATCTGAACCTAGTGGGTTGAACTTGGAGAAGGTGGCTAGCCTGAAGACTCAGCAGCTATGGAGGTGGGCGGGGGAGAACACCCATGGGAGATGACTTGAATTTGTCATTTTATGACCCAGAGATTCCAAATGGATGGAAACCACACTGCAGCTTTGAGCTCAAGGTACAAATCTGCCTTCTACCAGAACAGTCCACCCAAAGCTGGGGTCAGGTATCAGGAGGGAGCCAGTGCTGTTCCCAGAGAGGTTCAGGCAGAACAGGTAGCCATGAATGTTATTACCCATCCTGTGCTTACGTGATTCCACTGGGGAACCTTCTGATGGCTCCCCATCCCAGCTTTCAGCGCCATTAAGAATCTGAGTTCCATGCTGGGTGACAGGAGAGGGTGTCAGGAGAGTGTCTTTTCGTGAAGATGCACACGACAGCCAAGAGATGAAAGTTATCCTTGTCACGCGTCACTTTTGAAGAAGAAGACGTCTTGACGGTTCATAGTTTATTTAACGGGATGACTCACAAGGAAGAAAATAAAACACATCATTTTTTTTTTCAAAAGACATCACTGCATATTTAATCAGGGGCCAAGTCAAAACGTGTCTTCCTACATTTTGCTTTCAAAAATGCAACAGGCTTATTTTAAACTTTTGATTTTGTATTGGGGTATAGCTGATTAACAAACGATAGTTTGATAGTTTCAGGTGACCCGTGAAGGGACTCAGCCACATATATACATGTATCCTTTCCCCTTAAACTACTGTTCATTACATTTATGAACATCCTTCCCTACCTTTTCCTTGCATTTAGGTACCTATAACTTCATGAATATCACACACAATGGGGTCACAACACGATTAAATATAATGGGATAAATTGACGTTCCTGTACTTTGGTCTAAAACGCTAGCTGGATTAATGCATGCTGGGAGGGATATGGCTTAGCAAGAGTCATGAATAAAATGAAATAGGCTTTATGTAATAGCTGCCTCATTATGGGTCAACAGTCTTCAAAAGAAACCAATGGGATCTTAGGGTGGAAAATCGTCCATGAGGAATGATTGGTCCTGCCACCTTGGAGTCCAGTGAAAGGAGAGGAGCTGAGGCAGTAACAAGCCTGGAAATCACATCTGAACCTAGTGGGTTGAACTTGGAGAAGGTGGCTAGCCTGAAGACTCAGCAGCTATGGAGGTGGGCGGGGGAGAACACCCATGGGAGATGACTTGAATTTGTCATTTTATGACCCAGAGATTCCAAATGGATGGAAACCACACTGCAGCTTTGAGCTCAAGGTACAAATCTGCCTTCTACCAGAACAGTCCACCCAAAGCTGGGGTCAGGTATCAGGAGGGAGCCAGTGCTGTTCCCAGAGAGGTTCAGGCAGAACAGGTAGCCATGAATGTTATTACCCATCCTGTGCTTACGTGATTCCACTGGGGAACCTTCTGATGGCTCCCCATCCCAGCTTTCAGCGCCATTAAGAATCTGAGTTCCATGCTGGGTGACAGGAGAGGGTGTCAGGAGAGTGTCTTTTCGTGAAGATGCACACGACAGCCAAGAGATGAAAGTTATCCTTGTCACGCGTCACTTTTGAAGAAGAAGACGTCTTGACGGTTCATAGTTTATTTAACGGGATGACTCACAAGGAAGAAAATAAAACACATCATTTTTTTTTTCAAAAGACATCACTGCATATTTAATCAGGGGCCAAGTCAAAACGTGTCTTCCTACATTTTTGCTTTCAAAAAATGCAACAGGCTTATTTTAGGTCTAGCAGTGAGAGAAGAAATGATCTGGTAGTTTTAAACGTTCTCCATGAGAGCAAGCACAGCTCATGTACAGAAGAATTCCAAATAAATTATGGAGATTCTTCACTCTCAGAAGAGGGAGCCTAACTCCCCACTCCGTATTACTTGTGACATCCTTCCAAAGAAGACAGTTCGGATAGGGGAGAGAATAACTTTACAGCGGAAGAAACTGACAAATACTACTTTCGCCAGGCGATTCAGGTCTACGTGAACAGAAAATTATGGATTGCAGTGAATCATGATATCTCAATATCGATGTATTAACTATAACAAATATGATAATGTAACATGTTAAGAATAGGGGAAACTGTGTTTGCAGGGCGTATTATGAGAACTCTGTATTATCTGCTTAATTTTTCTGTACATCTAGCACTGTTCTAAAATAAGTCTATTCTGACTAAAGAAAAAAAAAAAAAATGTCCCATTGCTGGAGTATCAGGACTAGAGAAGAGTCTCTGGGAACATTAAACATTGGGAACCAATCAAATGTTGGTTGCAGATTTCTTTGGTGTGACTTTTCTAACCAAAATATGGCATGACCTTACAATAGGCAGCTTTAACAGGATCATAAAGAATAAGCATTACAAAATATTCAGTGGCTTCATCAGTTTTCCCAAGGACGCTTCTTGATTCCTGATACTACGGTTATGGAACACTTTTGTCTTAACATAGAACAGACTTGGGAATGCCACAGTTGGCCGGGGGGTGGTCAGGGAGAGAGAGATGAGGAGTTTGAGATTAGCAGATGCAAACTATTATTCACAGTATGGATAAACAACAAGATTCTCTTGTTAAGCTGTGCTGTGCTTTGTCGCGTAATTATGTCTGACTCTCTGTGACCCCATGAACTGTAGCCCGCCAGGCTCCTCTGTCCATGGGATTCTCCAAGCGATAATGCTGGAGTGTGCTACCATGCCATCCTCCAGGGAATCTCCCTAACCCATGGATCAAGCCCAGGTCTCTCACATTGCAGGCAGATTCTTTCCCAGGTAAGACACCAGGTAACTACATGCAATATCTTGGGATAAACCATAATGGAAAAGAATATATATTAAAAAAAGTATACACGTGTATAACTGACTCATTTTGCTGTACAGCAGAAAGTAACACAACATTGAAAGTCAACTTTACGTCAATAAGGAAATCTAAAAAGACGTAAGCACTGTCTTATCCAATCAGCTCAGGCACTGGACGACAGGGTCTGGGAAGTGGCTGTCCATCTTCCCAGGAGACCACAGGGCCACTCTCTTACTCTCGGCCTCGATTAGTTGTAACAAAGACACCGTGGCCTGGGGGCATCCTTCAGCAAAGCCATAAAAGTGCAATGAGAGAGACAGTTTAGTCAATACTATTAACAGCTATTACGAAACAGCCAATTGGGATTTGGGTCTGCAGGAATCTATCTTTCTGCTCCTGTAGGCAGTGAGAGGATGGATCAGGGACTGCCAGCTGCCAACTCAACTCCCTTCCTTCTTTGATAACAGAACCTCAGGACTGCTGTGTGGACCAAGGTGCCCAGCCAGGAAACCACACTCCCCAGGCTCCTTTGCAGACAAGAAATGTTCTTTAAAGGGGCCCATTTTGGTTGGAGAGGTACTCTTTGGCCCTTGCCCCTTCCCTTCTCTGCTGCCTGGCACATGAATGTGATGGCCAGAGCTGCAACAACAGTTTTACAATTAGAAGACGTCTTTGTCAGACGATAAACAGTCTGCCCGCAATGTGGTAGACCTGGGTTCGATCCCTGGGCCGGGAAGATCCCTGAGAAGGAAATGGCCGCCTACTCCAGTATGCTTGCCTGGAGAATCCTATGGATGGAGGAACCTGAGAGGCTATAGTCCATGGGGTCGCAAAGAGTTGGACACAACTGAGCAACTGACTCTTTGAGAGTAGTTTGGTAAAAATAATGGTACCTTAGATTAGCGATTAACACCAACAAGATTCTCTTGGGGGCCCGTAATTATGTCTGACTCTGTGACCCCATGAACTGTAGCCCGCCAGGCTCCTCTGTCCATGGGATTCTCCAAGCGATAATGCTGGAGTGTGCTACCATGCCATCCTCCAGGGAATCTCCTAACCCATGGATCAAGCCCAGGTCTCTCACATTGCAGGCAGATTCTTTCCCAGGTAAGACACCAGGTAACTACATGCAATATCTTGGGATAAACCATAATGGAAAAGAATATATATTAAAAAAAGTATACACGTGTATAACTGACTCATTTTGCTGTACAGCAGAAAGTAACACAACATTGAAAGTCAACTTTACGTCAATAAGGAAATCTAAAAGACGTAAGCACTGTCTTATCCAATCAGCTCAGGCACTGGACGACAGGGTCTGGGAAGTGGCTGTCCATCTTCCCAGGAGACCACAGGGCCACTCTCTTACTCTCGGCCTCGATTAGTTGTAACAAAGACACCGTGGCCTGGGGGCATCCTTCAGCAAAGCCATAAAAGTGCAATGAGAGAGACAGTTTAGTCAATACTATTAACAGCTATTACGAAACAGCCAATTGGGATTTGGGTCTGCAGGAATCTATCTTTCTGCTCCTGTAGGCAGTGAGAGGATGGATCAGGGACTGCCAGCTGCCAACTCAACTCCCTTCCTTCTTTGATAACAGAACCTCAGGACTGCTGTGTGGACCAAGGTGCCCAGCCAGGAAACCACACTCCCCAGGCTCCTTTGCAGACAAGAAATGTTCTTTAAAGGGGCCCATTTTGGTTGGAGAGGTACTCTTTGGCCCTTGCCCCTTCCCTTCTCTGCTGCCTGGCACATGAATGTGATGGCCAGAGCTGCAACAACAGTTTTACAATTAGAAGACGTCTTTGTCAGACGATAAACAGTCTGCCCGCAATGTGGTAGACCTGGGTTCGATCCCTGGGCCGGGAAGATCCCCTGGAGAAGGAAATGGCCGCCTACTCCAGTATGCTTGCCTGGAGAATCCTATGGATGGAGGAACCTGGAGAGGCTATAGTCCATGGGGTCGCAAAGAGTTGGACACAACTGAGCAACTGACTCTTTGAGAGTAGTTTGGTAAAAAATAATGGTACCTTAGGCTTCTGGTGAAGCGACCATACTAACCCCAGGTTGCCTACTTAAAGGTGTTGGCTTTTTTTTTTTTAGTATGTTTATTTAGTTTTATTTATTTCTTTGACTGTGCCAGATCTGAGTTATGGGATATAAACTCTTAGTTGTGGCATGTGGGATCTAGTTCCCTGGCCAGGGATCAAACCCAGGCCCCCTGCATTGGGAGCACAGTCTTAACGACTGGGCCACCAGGGACGTCCCAAGGTGTTTTTTTTTAACATGAGAGAAAAACAAAGTGAGAAACGAAACCTCCTGTTTATACCACAGGTACTTGCTTTCTTCATATGTGCCATTGAACCTAATCTTTATTGATTCAGAAACAAAATGTCTGCTGATTCAGGAAACCTGATTCAGGTTGGTCTAAAATATCTGGTGTACGGACCTCTCACTGCAGTGGCTTCTCTTGCGGCCGAGCACAAGCTCTAAGGTGTGCCGGCTTCACGCGGTGTGGCACGTGGATCCGTAGTTGCCGCTCCCAGGCTCCGTGGTGGTGGCTCCTGGGCTTAGGCCTCCGCAGCATGTGGGGGCTTCCTGGATCAGGGACCCTACCTGTGACTCTCGCATTGGCAGGTAGACTCTTTACCACTGAGCCACCAGGGAAGCCCCCTGCTTTCACCTTCCTTCCTTTCCATTTCTGGGCTGGCTCCAGGCAACAGTGGGGGTCCTAAGGGACACTGGAACCTTATGGTGGAAGGAATCTCAGGCGTTACATGATTACACAAAAGACAGCCTCTCGCTGGCCTGAATGCTGGCCCATTCACGGTCATGACACATTTGGGTCTGTTTGTGACTGTATTTTCACCGACCCTAGCTATCACAAGATGTTTCATAGACTCTGTTATCGACCATCCCATAGGAAACAGTCCCAAAGCTTAGTCACGCAGACCACACGTCCATGATCCCACGGCTTCTGGGGCTCCGCTTCTTTTTGGGGGGTGGGGGCGGTTGGGGAGGGAGTGAGGTGGGCGGGCCACTTCTTTTGGTCTTTCATTTGTCTATTTTCATCCATCTTTGTTCTTTGGCTCCTGGGAGCCTCCCATCGCGGTGGCGTCTGTCGTCGCAGAGAGCCGGCTCTGGGTGCATGCGCTCCAGAGTTCCGGCTCGGTGATTGGACACATTAGTCCAGCCCTCTGGGCGCATGCGCTCCAGAGCTCGGGCTTGGTAATTGGACACATCGGTCCAGCGGCTCCGCGGCACGTGGGATCTTCCCAGGCCAGGGATCGAACCGGCGCCCCTTGCACTGCAAGGCGGTGTCCTTACCCACTGGACCACCAGGGAAGCCCCTGGGACTCAGCTTCTGAAGGTAGTTTAGCTACTTCTCTGCTTCAGCACCTCGCACAGGCTGCAGTGAAGATGCTGGTTACTGCTGGAGTGGTCCCAACAAAGGGGTTGGAAGAACTTCTTCTGAGATCCACGGTTATTGGAAGGATTCAGCTGGACTGATGGCCTCCGCTCTTCACTGGCTCTTGGCCAGCAAAGAGTTCTTTGCCACAGGGTCATCCTCATAGAAAGTTCATAACCTGGCAGCTCATCTGAGCCAGGAAGCGAGAGCACCAGAGAGAAAGAGCCAGGCCATGCAGATCACAGTCCTGTGTAGCCAGCCTCAGGAGTGAACGCTCATCCCTTTTGCCATATTCCATGGGCTAGAGGCCATCACTAGGTCTGTTCTACCCTTAGGGAGGTGTCAAGAAGCAGCGATCACTGAAGCTGCTCACCACGCATATTTAGGGCTCCCAAGAACCCTACTTAAATCCAGTATTTACTCTGGGGGTCACTGAAACAAGGAATCTGAGCCCCAGAGAGGTTCTGTGGCTTGTCCAGGGTTACACGGGTCATCCGTGTCGATAGAGAACCAGGTGGGGGGCCACACAGTGGGGTGTGTCTTCCCACACCCCCATCCGGGCTGCAGGTGCATCCCAGCCTTGAGGCTATCGGGAGATAGAAATCACTCACCGAGGAGCCTGAAAAAGAGCGCCTGCCCACCCGCCCCTCCCTCAACACAGTCCCCACTCTCATGAGCCGCAGCGTTGGCCCCTGGCCCCAAAGAGCTGCCTGCAGCCTTAGGAGGGAATCACAGACGGGGCGGGGAGCTGCGTGCGTGAGAGAAAGAAAAAGGCCGAGAGAAGGAGGAAGGGAGAATGACGGAGAGAGGCCAAAAGCGACGTATATAAAGACAGAAAGAAGAAACCAGCACAGAATGATAGGAAGAACTAAGCAGAATATTAGAAATGGTGATGAGAGAGACAGGTGACGAGAGGAAGAAAAAAGAAAGAGCTGTAAGAGAAAGGGTGAGGTAAGCAGCGAGTGGATGGACAGTAAGAGATTAAAAAGCACAGGGAGAAGACGGCAGGCTGGTCACCTCGGATCTTTCGAGGCCATATTTTCAGGGAAGATGAAATGCAGGTGGACTCTCGTCGCACCTGCGTACCAGCGCCCCCTGCTGGAAATTAGAATTCCGTTCCTCCCTGGCAGGGACCCCGCATCCCCGCCTGTTGAAAGGACCGAGAAGGGCGGGATCTGAAACCACAGCGAATTGTAAGTCGGTCTGGGTTGCCCGCCGCTGGGTCTGGCCCCGGTCTGTGGCCATGGTTGCCATGGTTGCCAAGGACGGTGGCGCGGTACGCGGCGTGGGAGGCGGGGAGCTGGATGGATGTGTGAAAAGATGCGGATGCGGTCGGGGCTCGGGTGGATGCCCTGCCTCCCGTAGGCGGCTCTGAGCGGTGCGGTTGCACCCCCTGCCGGAGCCTGGCATTGATTGCTGCGGCTCCTTTCCTCTGAAATGAGTTAAAAGAAAAACCAGGGGAGCTGATGCCCCTTGAGTGATTCCCCGGGGGCCAGGAAGGAGGAGCCTGTCAGAGGAGCCCAGCGTCTTCGTGTGCATGGCCGTGTGCTGTGGCCTCTGGTCTGATAGATGGTATTAGCTTTGGCTGACTTTGTCCCTTATGTCATTTTAGGGCTTGCCAGGGGCTGTTAACCTTTCCCATGCCATGGACCTCTTCGGCAGTCAGTGGAAGCTCACAGACTCCTTAGAATAACGTTTTAGGATGGTGTAAAATAACGTACATAGGATTAGCAAGAAACCCACTTACATAGAAATATACAAATGTTACGATATAGAAATGCATACTGTTGTATTCATACATTAAATAAGGTACATGATATCACCATACCTTCTATACTTATAAAGTTGTATGAATATAAATATTATATGATTTCTGTAACAACTAATTTGACATGACACTGCTGTGATTTCTATTGGTGACAGAGGTACAAGTATTTTTCCTCTATCATGGTTGGTTATCTCCTTTCATAATTGAAGGAAATGCTACATTTCATGTAGAGGTAAAAGAAACCAAGAGCATCATTCTCTTCTCATCCAAGTTCACAGGCTCCTGAATCCTACACATGGCGCCCTTAGGAGCCCATGAACCTGAACTTAGGAAGCCACAGAGACAGGGTTCTTGTCCACATCTCATTTTACTACGGTACCTCTAACGACAGACAGCTTTCTTGCAGCCAAAACTCAATGGACGGACTCCCCGGTCACTACCTGGGCAGGTGGAATCTTTACCACTGAGCCATGGGGACGGGTTTTCACTCCCTGGGACTGGAGTGTAGCCTGGCTCCTCTGTCCATGGGATGTCCCAGGCAAGAATACTAGAGAGAGTAGCCATTTCCAAATCCAGGAGGTCTTCCCAAGCCAGGAAGTGAACTCGCGTCTCCTTCCACCGCAGGTGGAATTTTTTACCACCTTCCACCGCAGGTGGGTTCTTTACCACGGAGCCACCTGGGAAGCCCCTTGCTGGGAGAGCCTTCCTCCCAAGGATGGTGGCGCAAACACTGCAGCAGTGCCATCTAGTGGACAAGAGAGGAAGTGTGATTGTCGGAGGACCTATGTGATTGGGAGCTGAACTTCAGGGGTCAGAAAATGCTGATCTAGTCCACCTTCCCGGTCCCTTCGGTTCAACTCAGCTTCCGACAGGTTTTTCCTGATGCTATGTTCCCTGACCTCCCTTTTCTTTTGTCACCTCATGGATTATTTTAGCTCGGATAATCAGAGGCACCTCTGGGCACAGAGGCACCATCTCTGTGGCTACCTTATCTCACCCCCCAGGCTTTTTCTTCTCTACCATTGGTCCCTTCACTGATTCCAGGTCCCCACAGGGGTGCCTGCAGAGACTTCTGGACTTCCTCGAGGCCCCACCTAGGCTATGGGGATGTAGCTTCCGTTACCAGACTGGGTACTATTCCAACAGTGCTAGGCTTCCTGGGTGGCTCAACTGTTATAAAGTTGTATGAATATAAATATTATATGATTTCTGTAACAACTAATTTGACATGACACTGCTGTGATTTCTATTGGTGACAGAGGTACAAGTATTTTTCCTCTATCATGGTTGGTTATCTCCTTTCATAATTGAAGGAAATGCTACATTTCATGTAGAGGTAAAAGAAACCAAGAGCATCATTCTCTTCTCATCCAAGTTCACAGGCTCCTGAATCCTACACATGGCGCCCTTAGGAGCCCATGAACCTGAACTTAGGAAGCCACAGAGACAGGGTTCTTGTCCACATCTCATTTTACTACGGTACCTCTAACGACAGACAGCTTTCTTGCAGCCAAAACTCAATGGACGGACTCCCGGTCACTACCTGGGCAGGTGGAATCTTTACCACTGAGCCATGGGGACGGGTTTTCACTCCCTGGGACTGGAGTGTAGCCTGGCTCCTCTGTCCATGGGATGTCCCAGGCAAGAATACTAGAGAGAGTAGCCATTTCCAAATCCAGGAGGTCTTCCCAAGCCAGGAAGTGAACTCGCGTCTCCTTCCACCGCAGGTGGAATTTTTTACCACCTTCCACCGCAGGTGGGTTCTTTACCACGGAGCCACCTGGGAAGCCCCTTGCTGGGAGAGCCTTCCTCCCAAGGATGGTGGCGCAAACACTGCAGCAGTGCCATCTAGTGGACAAGAGAGGAAGTGTGATTGTCGGAGGACCTATGTGATTGGGAGCTGAACTTCAGGGGTCAGAAAATGCTGATCTAGTCCACCTTCCCGGTCCCTTCGGTTCAACTCAGCTTCCGACAGGTTTTTCCTGATGCTATGTTCCCTGACCTCCCTTTTCTTTTGTCACCTCATGGATTATTTTAGCTCGGATAATCAGAGGCACCTCTGGGCACAGAGGCACCATCTCTGTGGCTACCTTATCTCACCCCCCAGGCTTTTTCTTCTCTACCATTGGTCCCTTCACTGATTCCAGGTCCCCACAGGGGTGCCTGCAGAGACTTCTGGACTTCCTCGAGGCCCCACCTAGGCTATGGGGATGTAGCTTCCGTTACCAGACTGGGTACTATTCCAACAGTGCTAGGCTTCCTGGGTGGCTCAACTGTAAAGAACCCGCCTGCCAATGCAGGAGACACAGACTTAGGCTTTGATCCCTAGGTCAGGAAGATCCCCTAGGGGAGGAAACAACCCACTCCAGTATTCTCGCCTGCAGAATCCCGTGCATAGAGCCTAGCAGACTGTAGTTCATGAGTTTGCATAGTCAAATATGACTGAGCACATGGTCACTGGCTACGTGTTGGTCCAGGGCACCCTGTGGGTAGTTTGTTTCCCCATAAAATTCCAAAGCCTTGTCTTCTTTGACTTCTTTCCATTTTGTCTTCCATCTCCAAACCTTCCCAGCACCACTCCATAATTGAAAGGGACGGCAGGGGCCTGGGGAGGGGGGCAGGACCTCCCTGAACCGGAAGCCACATGAAAGTCTAAAGTCAGACCACCCAGATTTGTTCTTGCCCTGTAAAGGGAGGCTGTTGTGTCCCAGGAATCCCCTCCTCTGTCAACAAAGCCTACAACTGTGAATTTCCTATCGACCCAGCAAAGTGTAATTTGAAATACAAAACTAAACGAGGATGTGTCTGTTCCTGGCTGCACTGACCTCACTTTGAAGCAATGACCCTTCTTATTTAATAGGTAAAGGAGAGACTGGCACAACCAAGAATTAGGGGTTACTGGGGATGAAAACACGGTGGTTTATTATCTAAGAAAATGTGAGCCCCGGTTACACACAACTTTGCACGTGTGCCCATTCGGGGAGGCAGGTGGGAAGAGACAGTCCAACGTGCTTATTAAATTCTTAAAATATCATATTAGTTAAGAGCTGCTGTTTGAAAGCATCTATCTGGCTGGTCTTGAAGGTATAATTTTCCCCACACATTTGTAAGGGCTATTATAGTTTTGATTAATAAAAATTAATTATAGGGACCTCCCTGGTGGTCCAGGGGCTAAGACTCCAAGCTCCCAAAGCAGGGGCTCAGCTTCGATCCCTGGTCAGGAACTAGATCCCACATGTTGACCGGGAAAGCCCCCTTAAGGCTTTTTCTTCTCTACCATTGGTCCCTTCACTGATTCCAGGTCCACAGTGCCTGCAGAGACTTCTGGACTTCCTCGAGGCCCCACCTAGGCTATGGGGATGTAGCTTCCGTTACCAGACTGGGTACTATTCCAACAGTGCTAGGCTTCCTGGGTGGCTCAACTGTAAGAACCCGCCTGCCAATGCAGGAGACACAGACTTAGGCTTTGATCCCTAGGTCAGGAAGATCCCCTAGGGGAGGAAACAACCCACTCCAGTATTCTCGCCTGCAGAATCCCGTGCATAGAGCCTAGCAGACTGTAGTTCATGAGTTTGCATAGTCAAATATGACTGAGCACATGGTCACTGGCTACGTGTTGGTCCAGGGCACCCTGTGGGTAGTTTGTTTCCCCATAAAATTCCAAAGCCTTGTCTTCTTTGACTTCTTTCCATTTTGTCTTCCATCTCCAAACCTTCCCAGCACCACTCCATAATTGAAAGGGACGGCAGGGGCCTGGGAGGGGGCAGGACCCCCCTGAACCGGAAGCCACATGAAAGTCTAAAGTCAGACCACCCAGATTTGTTCTTGCCCTGTAAAGGGAGGCTGTTGTGTCCCAGGAATCCCCTCCTCTGTCAACAAAGCCTACAACTGTGAATTTCCTATCGACCCAGCAAAGTGTAATTTGAAATACAAAACTAAACGAGGATGTGTCTGTTCCTGGCTGCACTGACCTCACTTTGAAGCAATGACCCTTCTTATTTAATAGGTAAAGGAGAGACTGGCACAACCAAGAATTAGGGGTTACTGGGGATGAAAACACGGTGGTTTATTATCTAAGAAAATGTGAGCCCCGGTTACACACAACTTTGCACGTGTGCCCATTCGGGGAGGCAGGTGGGAAGAGACAGTCCAACGTGCTTATTAAATTCTTAAAATATCATATTAGTTAAGAGCTGCTGTTTGAAAGCATCTATCTGGCTGGTCTTGAAGGTATAATTTTCCCCACACATTTGTAAGGGCTATTATAGTTTTGATTAATAAAAATTAATTATAGGGACCTCCCTGGTGGTCCAGGGGCTAAGACTCCAAGCTCCCAAAGCAGGGGGCTCAGCTTCGATCCCTGGTCAGGGAACTAGATCCCACATGCTGCAACAAACATTAAAGATCTCAAGTGCCCCAAATAAGACCTGGTTCAGCCAAATAAATTAATTAAATAAAAATTTTAAAAATGAATTGTAACTACCTTCTTGCACATTGGAGTCCCCCAGCATCTCTCTATGGTGCTCAAGGCAATATGATTCCTCTCCTCCAATTTTAGATGAGAGAGCCAAAGCCCTAATTCCCTCATTCTGGTCCAGCAGCTAGTACTGCTGGCCAACTTCAGAAAAGACATCAGGACCTAGAACATCAGACTGAGAAGGACCTTGGGGGATATCTCAGCCGATCATTTTTGATTTCAGAGGAGGAAATGAAGCTCCATAAGAGAAAGGGACCGCTCTCCTTAGCCTGTCGAGCTCTGTGGCAGATGGACTGTCTGTCTCGTAAATGATCTTTCCTAGATGGGGCACAGAGAAACAGAAGCTCCAGCATCCTGGAAACAGAAGACCTTCCTGACAGTTTCAGTACCTGGAAGTGTTGCTGCCAGCCATAATCAGGTTAGAGAGAAAACTGGAAATGGGGAGGGGGGGTTACAAATAGCATTAAACACATTTTTAAAACACAGCTAATCTCTTCTCAAAACAAGTCAAAATCCTAGCCATTAAAACCTTTGTCTTGGGCTTCCCTGGTGGTCCAGCGGGTAAAGAGTCCGCCTGCCAGTGCAAGAGGCACCAGTTCGATCCCTGGCCTGGGAAGGTCCCACATGCCATGAAGTAGCCACATGCCATGAAGTAGCTGGGCCACTGTGGTCATTTGCAAGCCAGCGCTCTGGGGAGAGACAGCTGCTGTGATGGGAGGCCCACACATACCAAAGAATAAAAAAGATGGATGAAAAATAAACAATGACTTAGAGGCACACAGAAAAAAAATTTTTTAAGAAAAGCGAAAAAAAAGAAAACTTTGTCTTGCACATAATCCTTTTCCTGAATCACTACCTTTAATGGGTGGGTAAATGCCAATGGCATCATGATCTGCTAAGGCAAATTTTTCTGCAAGTTTTATATAACGCAGAGCAAACTCTTTTTTTTTTTTAACCCCTTAAAAAATATTTGTAACAGTCCCCGGCGCATCCCAGGTGGTTCTAGTGGTAAAGAATCCGCTTGCCAATGCAGGAGACAAAAACAATGCAGGTTTGATCTGTGGGTTGGGAAGATCCTTTGGAGGGGGAAGTGGCAGCCCACTCCAGTATTCTTGCCTGGGAAGTCCCATGAACGAGAGGAGCCATTGGGCTGGAAAGAGTTGGACACAACGAGCATTAACAGTCCCTACTGGTCTGAAAATTAGTGTTTCATTGATTGCACTCTTCTTTCTCCCTCCCTCCCTTCCTTCCTGCCTGCCTTTCTTCTCTTCCCCATCTCCTCCTTCCGATAGGGACAGAGTAGAATAGTTAGGCAGCTGTGGAGTTCTAGTAGGGGGACTGTACGTGAAAAGGTAAGACCTGGAATAAGTTGGGAGGCCAGTAGGTTAACGATAATTCAAGAAAGCTGCTCCTTATTCAATAAAGCAGGAAGAGCTGGGGAAGGAGGAGCTAATGACGTATGCCTTGTGTCTGCGCCTGCGTCTACTTGAGGGGGGCGGTCTTCTACCCTCCTATATATATGCTGCTGCCCTCCCAAAGAGGAGGAGCTGAGCTTTCACCTCTTACAAGTGCCGTATCTTAAAAAATCCTCTTCTTGCCTATCACTTGCCTCTCGCTGAGTTCCTTCTGCGTTGAGGCACGAAGAACCTGAGCCTCAGTGGATCCAGACGTTGGGTGAGTGCTGGATTAAGTTCCGGCTGCGTCGATTCAAGTTCCCGGGCAGGGTTTTGGCCAAGATGGAGTCCTGACTACCTGGTTCAAGTCCCAAGCAGGATTTTGGCTGGGGTTAAGCCTTAGCTGCGTGGGTTCGAGTCCCAAACAGGGTTTTGGCTGGAATTCAAGCTCCAGCCACGTGGGTTCAAGTCCTAATAAGGGTTTGATTACGTTCGGGCCCTGAGCTTAAGGCTCAAATCGAGGTAAAACCCTTTCACTTCCTTTCCTTCGCTTTACTTTTTCCCTACAGGCCACTGCTCAATGTTGTGAACCTGTAGGTGTCTTTTCATAAGTAACTGTAGCGTGTAGGTTCATATCCTTGACTTGGTCTTGTCCCAGAACTTGCAGCATAATACAGTTTCATTGTCCTTTAAAACCCCGGCCCTTAAAAAATATTTGTAACAGTCCCCGGCGCATCCCAGGTGGTTCTAGTGGTAAAGAATCCGCTTGCCAATGCAGGAGACAAAAACAATGCAGGTTTGATCTGTGGGTTGGGAAGATCCTTTGGAGAGGGAAGTGGCAGCCCACTCCAGTATTCTTGCCTGGGAAGTCCCATGAACGAGAGGAGCCATTGGGCTGGAAAGAGTTGGACACAACGAGCATTAACAGTCCCTACTGGTCTGAAAATTAGTGTTTCATTGATTGCACTCTTCTTTCTCCCTCCCTCCCTTCCTTCCTGCCTGCCTTTCTTCTCTTCCCCATCTCCTCCTTCCGATAGGGACAGAGTAGAATAGTTAGGCAGCTGTGGAGTTCTAGTAGGGGGACTGTACGTGAAAAGGTAAGACCTGGAATAAGTTGGGAGGCCAGTAGGTTAACGATAATTCAAGAAAGCTGCTCCTTATTCAATAAAGCAGGAAGAGCTGGGGAAGGAGGAGCTAATGACGTATGCCTTGTGTCTGCGCCTGCGTCTACTTGAGGGGGGCGGTCTTCTACCCTCCTATATATATGCTGCTGCCCTCCCAAAGAGGAGGAGCTGAGCTTTCACCTCTTACAAGTGCCGTATCTTAAAAAATCCTCTTCTTGCCTATCACTTGCCTCTCGCTGAGTTCCTTCTGCGTTGAGGCACGAAGAACCTGAGCCTCAGTGGATCCAGACGTTGGGTGAGTGCTGGATTAAGTTCCGGCTGCGTCGATTCAAGTTCCGGACAGGGTTTTGGCCAAGATGGAGTCCTGACTACCTGGTTCAAGTCCCAAGCAGGATTTTGGCTGGGGTTAAGCCTTAGCTGCGTGGGTTCGAGTCCCAAACAGGGTTTTGGCTGGAATTCAAGCTCCAGCCACGTGGGTTCAAGTCCTAATAAGGGTTTGATTACGTTCGGGCCCTGAGCTTAAGGCTCAAATCGAGGTAAAACCCTTTCACTTCCTTTCCTTCGCTTTACTTTTTCCCTACAGGCCACTGCTCAATGTTGTGAACCTGTAGGTGTCTTTTCATAAGTAACTGTAGCGTGTAGGTTCATATCCTTGACTTGGTCTTGTCCCAGAACTTGCAGCATAATACAGCTTTCTTGACGCTGATGCCTCGTCCTTTCAAGAAGCTCCACAAGGGGGTGCTTGGCCTTGCTAGTGAATACTTTTTTCACAGGCACTAAACAGAGCTGTCTGGGCTTTCCTGGTGGCTCAGCAGGGTAAAGAATCTCCCTACAAGGCAGGAGCCGCAGGAGGCATAGGTTCTATCCCTGGCTGGGAAGATCCCCTGACGAGGGCATGCAATCCACTCCAGTATTCTTGCCCGGAGAATCCCACGGGCAGAGGAGCCTGCCGGGCTCACAAAGAGTCAGACACGACTGAAGCGACTTAGCACACGTGCATGCACAAATGGAGTTGTGTACAGTCCTATAGGTTTTAAAAAAAAAAGATTTAAAACTTGTGGGGTAGGCGTGAAACTGAATTATTTCAGAATTTCCTTTGGAGAAGACTTTGCCTCCAGCTTGGTGTAACAAGGCCATCAGTACTCTCGCTGCTGCACCTGGAGAGCTACTATTAATAAAAGCTCCAATTCCTGGGCCCTCCCCCCAGCCCTGCTGGGCAGAAGGCCCTGGACAGAAGCCTGAGAAACTGCTTTCATCGGGTTCCCCAGTGATTCCTACACAAGCAGCTCCTAGAGCAAGCTGCGCTGTGCTCATGGACGGCAGCCCGCCAGGCTCCTCTGTCCGTGGAATTCTTCAGGCAAGAATACTGGAGTGGGTTGCCGTGTCCTTCTCCAGAAAGGTCCTTCTTCCTGACCCAGGAATCGAACCAGAGCCTCCTGCATTGCAGGCAGGTTCTTTACCAGCTGAGCCAGCTGGTGAGAGTTAATCTGAGACTTGTTAAGGGTTGCCATGGTTCCGGCGGTGCAAGAAAGTGTGTGGGGGGGGGGAGGGAGGAGCTAGTGAGTGAAGGGAGACAATGAAGGGCAGGGGGGCGGGGTGGGGGAGGAACAGATGTTTCCTCCAGGCTCCAATTCAGCCCCTCTGGCCATCCACCTGGATCCGGGGATTTGAGCATTGTTCTCTAAACCCACCTCTTGGTCTGACCACCTGGGTGGCTTCAGAGGGCGTGTCCAGGACACTTGGGGGCTCCACCTCCCATCTGATTGACAGGAATGGAAGGTCAGCAGCAGGTCAGAGAGCTCATTGGAGGTCAGATACTTCTAGAGCTTTCCTCTTCGCGGGTCTCCTGCTTACTCAGTGACCACAAGGCAACTCTTCTCTTCAAGCGCTTTGTATAAGTGTGACCGTCCACACCCTCACCCCACAAGGCAGTGTGTCGAGGCCCCCCAGATCACTCTTTGGTTCAAAAACTCACAAGGGGGGCTCACCCTGGCCGGGAGGCTGGCCTGAAACAGACGTAAGTGGGGTAGTAGGTCCAGGGTGGTCCAAGCTGACAGGCAGCCATGCAGAGCACGTCTCAGGACACAAGCCTGCCACCCAGCCTGGTGCCAGGCAGGCAGTGTAGACCGGGCCGTGGCACACACGGGTCTGAGGGCACAGGGTCACACTCTGCGATGCCAGCAGAAGGGAAGGCGGGCAAAGGTCATTGTGCTTCCCTTTTGGCTGCAGGACTGTTGGAGCATTTGCTGTTGTGAGTCCTGCTGCCTCAGCCCATCTTGTTGTTTTTTTAAATTTTTTCTTTTGAAAATTTTTAAAGGGTATGTGCTATCTGAGAAACTGCTTTCATCGGGTTCCCCAGTGATTCCTACACAGCAGCTCCTAGAGCAAGCTGCGCTGTGCTCATGGACGGCAGCCCGCCAGGCTCCTCTGTCCGTGGAATTCTTCAGGCAAGAATACTGGAGTGGGTTGCCGTGTCCTTCTCCAGAAAGGTCCTTCTTCCTGACCCAGGAATCGAACCAGAGCCTCCTGCATTGCAGGCAGGTTCTTTACCAGCTGAGCCAGCTGGTGAGAGTTAATCTGAGACTTGTTAAGGGTTGCCATGGTTCCGGCGGTGCAAGAAAGTGTGTGGGGGGGGGGAGGGAGGAGCTAGTGAGTGAAGGGAGACAATGAAGGGCAGGGGGGCGGGGTGGGGGAGGAACAGATGTTTCCTCCAGGCTCCAATTCAGCCCCTCTGGCCATCCACCTGGATCCGGGGATTTGAGCATTGTTCTCTAAACCCACCTCTTGGTCTGACCACCTGGGTGGCTTCAGAGGGCGTGTCCAGGACACTTGGGGGCTCCACCTCCCATCTGATTGACAGGAATGGAAGGTCAGCAGCAGGTCAGAGAGCTCATTGGAGGTCAGATACTTCTAGAGCTTTCCTCTTCGCGGGTCTCCTGCTTACTCAGTGACCACAAGGCAACTCTTCTCTTCAAGCGCTTTGTATAAGTGTGACCGTCCACACCCTCACCCCACAAGGCAGTGTGTCGAGGCCCCCCAGATCACTCTTTGGTTCAAAAACTCACAAGGGGGGCTCACCCTGGCCGGGAGGCTGGCCTGAAACAGACGTAAGTGGGGTAGTAGGTCCAGGGTGGTCCAAGCTGACAGGCAGCCATGCAGAGCACGTCTCAGGACACAAGCCTGCCACCCAGCCTGGTGCCAGGCAGGCAGTGTAGACCGGGCCGTGGCACACACGGGTCTGAGGGCACAGGGTCACACTCTGCGATGCCAGCAGAAGGGAAGGCGGGCAAAGGTCATTGTGCTTCCCTTTTGGCTGCAGGACTGTTGGAGCATTTGCTGTTGTGAGTCCTGCTGCCTCAGCCCATCTTGTTGTTTTTTTAAATTTTCTGATTTTTTTAAGGGTATGTGCTATTATTTAATGAAGACAAAGTCTTTCACAAGGCAGGGTGCAGGGGAGTGCAACCCCACGACAGCAGCCAGTGGAGCAGCGCTGCAACCGCTCTACCTGAAACTAGGACTTAAACCCAGAACCCACTTTGGGAGTGGAGCCCCGCCCCTTCCCCTGTTACAGGGCCAGCCGCAGCTGGGTGATGGGCTGGGAGTGAAGAGCGGGGCTGGGCGGCCAAAGGCACCGGCTGCGGGCGGCAGGGACCACTTCTTGCCACAAGAGGGCGCCCGGGGGCTACCTTGGGAATTCACTCGGACCGGGCAAGTGGGCGCCGTCGGATCCTAAGGGGCTGCGAGGAGCGCTCTACACCCTCCCTTGGGGTCCTCACCACCCACCGCCTTGCCCTGGCTTCCCGCCAGCCCTTGCGCTCTGGGCAACTCTGGCCAACCCGGCTCCGCACCTTCTGTAGCCGCAGTAGGCGGGCAATGGTCCCCAACTCACTCAGGCTCAAGCACCTCCTCCGTGCAGCCCTCCAAGTTACACTCTGGGTCTCTCTTCGGGGGTTGGTCCCAGGGGGGTCCATACTGGGGTGGTCGGACCCGTCTGCCTGTTTCTCTGCCTACTGATGAGTTTACACCTTTAAGGATGACACCAGGGAGAATTGGGGACCCGTGGCTTGCAGGATGGAGCAGAGAATTGTGTGCTCCCTTGGGCCCCCAATGTGCCCAGACTGCTGGTGTGGGCAGAAATCTGTGCGGGTAGACACATCCTCCGGCTGCTCAATGTCATACAAGGTGGAATGTCATCCAGCCCTGTCAGGCCAGGGTTAGAGAGAGGAGGCTGGCAGAGAGTCCTTCTTGTGGCCGAAACACCAGGAACTCCATCCACCAGCCCTGAGCGGGGCCTGCTGTGCCACCAAAGACAGGTCACCACCTTGTCTTTCTGCGCCTCAGACCCCATCTGTAAAATCCTAATTTTAGCATGTGATTTTCTAGGGTTCTGGGAAGAAAACAAACAAACAAATATGAGGGCAAGCTTTGACTAAAGGCCATATAGGAAGAAAGGGTAGAGAAGGAAATGGCCACCCCTCCGGTGTTCTGGCCTGAGAGATAGAAGAGCCTGGCAGGCTATAGTCCATGGGGTCGCCAAGCATCAGATATGACAGAGCGACTCAACCACCACCACCAGGAAGAAAGGGAAGGAAGAAAGAAGGAAGCAAGGGAGAGAGGCAGGAAGCCTTGTGCCGGAAATCCAAACCTTGGAAAGACCTTCATGCCAGGACCTTGGGGACAGAACAGTGAATCCGGAAGTTCACCTTGGTGCCAACACGTGGCTCATCCACCCAGTGCCTCTCCACCGCCTTCTTGGAACTTCTAGAAGCGGCCTTGGTGGAGGAGCAGGCACAGTGACCCTGGACGCCCTCCCAGCCTGGTCCTGGTCACAGAGTCCTCGCACCTGCCCCTCTCTGGGTCTCCGTTTCCCCACCTGCCAAAGAGGCTCTGGTTTTGTGTCTCGAGTCCCTTTGTGCTAACATTTCAAGCAGTTAATTGGTCCAGGTTCTCAGCTGTCCCTGGTTCAGATGAAAGCTGCCGGGGGAGCTTTAAAGTCTTACAGCCCAGGCAGGCACTCCTCTGCCCACTGCCGCCGTCCTGGTTTAATTGGTCTGTGGTGGAGTGTAGCATCCATATTTTTTTCAGAGTTTCCCAGATGCTTTGAATGGGCAGCCAGGGCCAGGGGAGCCCTGGAATCTAATTCCTGCTAACAGGGTTTGCATTCCCCGGAAACAGAAAAGTCTCCGCCCCATTCAGCTCTGGTGAGGGAGTCACAGGCTTGGTCACAACAGGGAACCGGTATTTGGGAACAGCACCCCCTGAAAGGCTCGAGCCTGTTGACCTTCTGAAAGTTTGGGGTGGACGGTAGGCAGGATAGCAGTGTGGAAATGTCATCCTCCTGGATTTTAGTCTTCAGGATCTCCGATGAGAAATCAGCGTTTCTGTTCAGTCGCTCAGCTGTGTCTGATTGTTTGTGACCCCATGAACTGCAGCACGCCAGGCTCCCTGTCCTCCACGCTCTCCCTGTTTGTTCAAATGCATGTCCATGGGGTCAGTGAGGCCGTCCAACCATCTCATTCTGTCACCCTCTTCTCCCGCCCTGAATCTTTCCCAGCGTCAGTGCCTTTTCTAAAGAGTCAGCTCTTCATGTGAGGTGGCCAAAGTATTGAAGCCTCAGCCTCAGTCCTCCCAGTGTATATTCCACAGATGAGTTCAAGGAGAGAATGGTCCACGTCTCTAGGGTGGAGAGTTTCTGGCTCCGTGAAAGAACAGCTGTAGGGCGTGATGGCCGGGTGGGGACCCTTATGTCAGAGAGGTGACTCCCTGCTGTAAACTGGCCGAGGTGTCTCTGCCAGTCGTGAGGCAGCGTCCTCATGGCCCAGAAAGTAGAAGGTGACTTGATCTCATCCGTTGTATTTCTTCCTTCCAGATCACGGGTTCTGTAATTACTAAAGACATCCCTCGAAACTTTTCTCTTTGGTTTTCAGTACTGTAGATTTCCACTTTTCCATCTTCGTGATTCTTTGAATGAAAACTGAGAAGGAAAGGGAAGCACTGTCTTCTTTTTTTGCTTTTGCTTTTACAGAGTTTTGTTGTTTACAGATATGTATAATCCCAGATGAATCATATGTGTATCCCAGCCACCCCCCCAGCATTGTCTTTTTTTTTTTTTAATTTATTTATCTTTTGGGGGGTGAGGTGGGGTGGGAGGAGGGGATGAGTGGGTCACTTCTATTGGTCTTTCATTTCTCTATTTTCATCCGTCTTTGTTCTTTGGCCCGTGTGGGCCTCCCATCGCGGTGGCCTCTGTTGTCGCAGAGCACCGGCTCTGGGTGCATGCGCTCCAGAGTTCTGGCTCAGTAGTTGGACACATCAATCCAGTCGCTCACGTGGGATCTTCCCAGGCCAGGGATCGAACCGGCGCCCTTTGCACTGCAAGGTGGTGTCCTTACCCACTAGACCACCAAGGGGAGCCCCGGGGAAGCCCCCCAGCATTGTCTTTTAAACCTGCGTCTTGTGTGCCTTTGACCCTACCGACAGGCAATGAAGTCAGGGAAAGCATGGAGAAAACGACCACGGTAAGGAACCAGAAGCGGTTCCTGTGAACAGCTGCCTTTCTTTGCTCTGTAGACTGGTGAACCGCAGCTGCCAGGGAACTCAGTGAGGCCGTCCAACCATCTCATTCTGTCACCCTCTTCTCCCGCCCTGAATCTTTCCCAGCGTCAGTGCCTTTTCTAAAGAGTCAGCTCTTCATGTGAGGTGGCCAAAGTATTGAAGCCTCAGCCTCAGTCCTCCCAGTGTATATTCCACAGATGAGTTCAAGGAGAGAATGGTCCACGTCTCTAGGGTGGAGAGTTTCTGGCTCCGTGAAAGAACAGCTGTAGGGCGTGATGGCCGGGTGGGGACCCTTATGTCAGAGAGGTGACTCCCTGCTGTAAACTGGCCGAGGTGTCTCTGCCAGTCGTGAGGCAGCGTCCTCATGGCCCAGAAAGTAGAAGGTGACTTGATCTCATCCGTTGTATTTCTTCCTTCCAGATCACGGGTTCTGTAATTACTAAAGACATCCCTCGAAACTTTTCTCTTTGGTTTTCAGTACTGTAGATTTCCACTTTTCCATCTTCGTGATTCTTTGAATGAAAACTGAGAAGGAAAGGGAAGCACTGTCTTCTTTTTTTGCTTTTGCTTTTACAGAGTTTTGTTGTTTACAGATATGTATAATCCCAGATGAATCATATGTGTATCCCAGCCACCCCCCCAGCATTGTCTTTTTTTTTTTTTAATTTATTTATCTTTTGGGGGGTGAGGTGGGGTGGGGAGGGAGGGGGATGAGTGGGTCACTTCTATTGGTCTTCCATTTCTCTATTTTCATCCGTCTTTGTTCTTTGGCCCGTGTGGGCCTCCCATCGCGGTGGCCTCTGTTGTCGCAGAGCACCGGCTCTGGGTGCATGCGCTCCAGAGTTCTGGCTCAGTAGTTGGACACATCAATCCAGTCGCTCACGTGGGATCTTCCCAGGCCAGGGATCGAACCGGCGCCCTTTGCACTGCAAGGTGGTGTCCTTACCCACTAGACCACCAAGGGGAGCCCCGGGGAAGCCCCCCAGCATTGTCTTTTAAACCTGCGTCTTGTGTGCCTTTGACCCTACCGACAGGCAATGAAGTCAGGGAAAGCATGGAGAAAACGACCACGGTAAGGAACCAGAAGACGGTTCCCTGTGAACAGCTGCCTTTCTTTGCTCTGTAGACTGGTGAACCGAGCAGGCTTGTCGGGCAGGGCCAGGTACTAATCTCTACAGGTGTATGTATCTCATACGTATATATATCTCATAAAACACAGTTAGAAATGAAGAAGCAGCCGCATAAAGCCAGATGTTCCAATTATCAGGTTGTGCTGGGAGGTCTTATATATATATTTTTTTAAAACCTTTATTTTACTTATAACTTTTACAGAGTTTTCTTGTTTACAGATATGTATGTTCTCAGATTAGTCATATGTATATCCCCCCCTTCCCACCCCTCCCGACCATCACACAGCACCCCTGAAGGATCCCCTTTTCTCACAGAGCAATGACTAGAGCTATTTTCTTCACTTATGATAGTACAGGCCTTCATGCTACTTCCTTTACGCCTCTCACCCACTGTTCCTTCCCCACAATGTCCATATGTCCACTGTCCATGTCTGTCTTTCTGTCGCTTCACTGCATGTGCCATCATCACCATCTTACTAGATTCCATATATATGTGTTAATATACTGTATTTGTCCTTCTCTTTCTGACTGACTTCACTTTTGATGATACGTTCTAGATCCAGCCACCTCATTAGGGCTAATTCTTCTGCATTTCTCTTTATAGCTGTGTAGTATTCCATTGTATATATGTACCAGAGCTTTTGGATCCATTCGTTCGTCGATGGGCATCTAGGTTGCTTCCATGTTCTAGCTATTGTATAGAGAGCTGCAATGAACATTGGGGTACAGGTTCTTCTTTCAGATTTGATTTCATCAGGGTATAAGCCTAAGAGTGGGATTGCTGGGTCGTAGGGTGCTTCTATTTTTAGTTTTTTAAGAAATCTTGGGTTTCCCCTGGTGGTCCAGTGGGTAAGGACACCCCCTTGCAGTGCAAGGGGCGCCGGTTCAATCCCTGGCCTGGGAAGATCCCACGTGCCGCAGAGCGGCTGGACTGATGTGTCCAAGTACCGAGCCAGAGCTCTGGAGTGCATGCGCCCAGAGCCGGCACTCTGCAACAACAGACGCCACCGCGGTGGGAGACCCACAGGAGCCAAAGAACAAAGACGGATGAAAATAGAGAAATGCCAATAGACTGTTCCTGTGAACAGCTGCCTTTCTTTGCTCTGTAGACTGGTGAACCGAGCAGGCTTGTCGGGCAGGGCCAGGTACTAATCTCTACAGGTGTATGTATCTCATACGTATATATCTCATAAAACACAGTTAGAAATGAAGAAGCAGCCGATAAAGCCAGATGTTCCAATTATCAGGTTGTGCTGGGAGGTCTTATATATATATTTTTTTAAAACCTTTATTTTACTTATAACTTTTACAGAGTTTTCTTGTTTACAGATATGTATGTTCTCAGATTAGTCATATGTATATCCCCCCCTTCCCACCCCTCCCGACCATCACACAGCACCCCTGAAGGATCCCCTTTTCTCACAGAGCAATGACTAGAGCTATTTTCTTCACTTATGATAGTACAGGCCTTCATGCTACTTCCTTTACGCCTCTCACCCACTGTTCCTTCCCCACAATGTCCATATGTCCACTGTCCATGTCTGTCTTTCTGTCGCTTCACTGCATGTGCCATCATCACCATCTTACTAGATTCCATATATATGTGTTAATATACTGTATTTGTCCTTCTCTTTCTGACTGACTTCACTTTTGATGATACGTTCTAGATCCAGCCACCTCATTAGGGCTAATTCTTCTGCATTTCTCTTTATAGCTGTGTAGTATTCCATTGTATATATGTACCAGAGCTTTTGGATCCATTCGTTCGTCGATGGGCATCTAGGTTGCTTCCATGTTCTAGCTATTGTATAGAGAGCTGCAATGAACATTGGGGTACAGGTTCTTCTTTCAGATTTGATTTCATCAGGGTATAAGCCTAAGAGTGGGATTGCTGGGTCGTAGGGTGCTTCTATTTTTAGTTTTTTAAGAAATCTTGGGTTTCCCCTGGTGGTCCAGTGGGTAAGGACACCGCCTTGCAGTGCAAGGGGCGCTGGTTCGAGCCCTGGCCTGGGAAGATCCCACGTGCCGCAGAGCGGCTGGACTGATGTGTCCAATCACCGAGCCAGAGCTCTGGAGTGCATGCGCCCAGAGCCGGCACTCTGCAACGACAGACGCCACCGTGATGGGAGGTCCACAGGTGCCAAAGAACGAAGACGAATGAAAATAGAGAAATGAAAGACCAATAGAAGTGGCCCGCCCACTCCCCTCCCTCCCCAACCTGACCCCCCCAAAATAAATAAATAAATAAATCTTTAAAAAAAAAAAAAAAAAAAGAAATCTCAAGACTGTCTTCCATAGAGGCTGTATCAATTTACACCCCCACCAGCAATGCAGGAGTGTTCCCTTTTCTCCGCAGCCTCTCCAGCATTTATTGTCTGTCGATTTGTGGATGCTGGCCATTCTGACGGGTGTGAGGTGGAATCTCATTGTAGTTTTGATTTGCATTTCTCTAATTATTAGTGAAGTTGAGCATCGTTTCATGTGTTTTGGGGCCATCTGTATGTCATCGTTGGAGAGGTGTCTGTTTAGGTCCTTTTCCCATTTTTTGATTGGGTTGTTCGTTTTTCCAGTGTTGAGTTGTCTGAGTTGCTTGTAGATTTTGGAGATTAATTCTTTGTTGTTTCATTTGCTATGATTTACAGCTTTTTTGTAATTTCTTTAGCTGTACAAAAGCTTTTAAGTTTCATTAGGTCCCACATGTTCATTTGTCTTTTTAGTTCCACCATTGTAGTAGGTGGGTCAGAGAAGATCTTGCTTTGATGGATGTCCTTGAGGGTTTTGCCTATATTTTCCTCTAAGAGTTTGATGGTTTCTGGCCTTACATTTAAGTCTTTAATCCATTTTGAGTTGATCTTTGTGCATGGTTTCAGGGTATGTTCCAACTTCATTTTCTTGCATGTAGCTGTCCAATTTTCCCAGCACCATTTGTTGAAGAGGCTGTCTTTGTCCCATTTTATATGTTCACCTCCTTTGTCAAAAATAAGGTACCCATAGGTGCGTGGCTTTATCTCTGGGTTCTCGATCTTGTTCCATTGGTCGATATTTCTGTTTTTGTGCCAGTACCATACTGTCTTGAGGACTGTTGCTTTGTAGTAGAGTCTGAAGTTGGGGAGGCTGATCCCTCCAGTTCCATTCTTCTTCCTGAGGATTGCTTTGGCTATTCGAGGTCTTTTGTGTTTCCATATGAACTGTGTTATTCTTTGGTCTAGTTCTGTGAAGAATGTTATTGGAAGTTTGATAGGGATCGCATTGAATCTATAGATGACATTTGGTAGTATGGTCATTTTCACAATATTGATTCTTCCAACCCAGGAACATGGAATATTTCTCCATCTGTTTAACTCTTCTTTAATGTCTCTCATGAGTGTCTTGTAATTTTCTGTGTACAGTTCTTTTGTTTCTTTGGGTAAGTTTATTCCTAGATATTTGATTCTTTTGGTTGTGATGGTGAAGGGGATTGCCTCTTTGATTTCGTTTTCTGATTTTTCATTGTTTGTGTATAGGAATGCCAGTGATTTCTGTATATTGATTTTGTATCCTGCGACTTTGCTGAATTTGCTGATTAACTCTAGTAGTTTTGTAATAGTGTCTTTGGGATTTTCTATGTATAATATCATGTCATCTGCAAATAGAGAGAGTTTGACTTCTTCTTTTCCAATCTGGATTCCTTTGATTTCTTTCTCTTCTCTTATTGCTGTTGCTAGAACTTCCAGGACTATGTTGAATAGTAGTGGTGAAAGTGGGCACCCCTGTCTTGTTCCTGATCTTAGAGGGAGTGCTTTCAGTTTTTCACCATTGAGAATAATGTTTGCTGTGGACTTACCATATATGGCTTTCACTGTGTTGAGGTAGGTTCCTTCTATGACCATTTTTTAAGAGTTTTATCATAAATGGATGCTGTACTTTGTCAAAGACTTTTCTGCATCTATTGAGATGATCATGTGATTTGTCTCTCATATTGTTAAGAGGCTGTCTTTGTCCCATTTTATATGTTCGCCTCCTTTGTCAAAAATAAGGTACCCATAGGTGCGTGGCTTTATCTCTGGGTTCTCGATCTTGTTCCATTGGTCGATATTTCTGTTTTTGTGCCAGTACCATACTGTCTTGAGGACTGTTGCTTTGTAGTAGAGTCTGAAGTTGGGGAGGCTGATCCCTCCAGTTCCATTCTTCTTCCTGAGGATTGCTTTGGCTATTCGAGGTCTTTTGTGTTTCCATATGAACTGTGTTATTCTTTGGTCTAGTTCTGTGAAGAATGTTATTGGAAGTTTGATAGGGATCGCATTGAATCTATAGATGACATTTGGTAGTATGGTCATTTTCACAATATTGATTCTTCCAACCCAGGAACATGGAATATTTCTCCATCTGTTTAACTCTTCTTTAATGTCTCTCATGAGTGTCTTGTAATTTTCTGTGTACAGTTCTTTTGTTTCTTTGGGTAAGTTTATTCCTAGATATTTGATTCTTTTGGTTGTGATGGTGAAGGGGATTGCCTCTTTGATTTCGTTTTCTGATTTTTCATTGTTTGTGTATAGGAATGCCAGTGATTTCTGTATATTGATTTTGTATCCTGCGACTTTGCTGAATTTGCTGATTAACTCTAGTAGTTTTGTAATAGTGTCTTTGGGATTTTCTATGTATAATATCATGTCATCTGCAAATAGAGAGAGTTTGACTTCTTCTTTTCCAATCTGGATTCCTTTGATTTCTTTCTCTTCTCTTATTGCTGTTGCTAGAACTTCCAGGACTATGTTGAATAGTAGTGGTGAAAGTGGGCACCCCTGTCTTGTTCCTGATCTTAGAGGGAATGCTTTCAGTTTTTCACCATTGAGGATAATGCTCGCTGTGGGCTTCTCATATATGGCTTTCACTATGTTAAGATAAGTTCCTTCTATGCCCATTTTTTGAAGAGTTTTTATCATAAATGGATGCTGTACTTTGTCAAAGACTTTTTCTGCATCTATTGAGATGATCATGTGATTTTTGTCTCTCAATTTGTTGATATGGTGTATCACATTGATTGATTTTGCGGATGTTGAAGAATCCTTGCATGCCTGGGATGAACCCAACTTGATCGTGATGAATGAGCTTTTTGATGTGTTGCTGAATTCTGTTTGCTAGGATTTTGTTGAGGATTTTGGCATCTAGATTCATCAGTGAAATTGGCCTATAATTTTCTTTTTTTGTGATGTCTTTTCCTGGCTTTGGTATCAGGGCGATGGTGGCCTCGTAGAATGTGTTTGGAAGTGTTCCTTCCTGGGCAATTTTTTGGAAGAGTTTTAGAAGGACAGGCATTAGCTCTTCTTTAAATGTTTGGTAGAATTCGGCTGTGAAACCATCTGGCCCTGGGCTTTTATTTTTAGGTAGATTTTTGATCACAAGGTCGATTTCTGAGCTTGTGATTCGCTTGTTCATAGTTTCTATTTCTTCCTGGTTGAGTCTTGGGAGATTAATCTTCTCTAAGAAACTGTCCATTTCTTCCAGGTTGTCCAGTTTGTTGCCATAGAGTTGTTCATAATAGTCTCTTATAATCCTTTGGATTTCTGCATTATCTGTTGTAATCTCTCCTTTTTCATTTTTGATTTTGGTGATCTGGTTCTTCTCTCTCTTTTTCTTGATGAGTCTGGCCAGTGGTGTGTCGATTTTATTGACTTTTTCAAAGAACCAGCTTTTTGTTTTATTTATCTTTACTATTGTTTCTTTTTCATTTATTTCTGCTCTGATCTTTATGATTTCCCTTCTTCTGCTGGCCTTGGGGTGTTTTTGTTCTTCTTTCTCCAGTTGTTTTAAGCATAAGGTCGTCTGAGATTTTCCTAGTTTCTTGAGGTGGGATTGAATTGCTATAAACTTCCCTCTTAGAACTGCTTTTGCAGTACCCCATAGGTTTTGCACTGTCGTGTGTTCATTGTCATTTTCTTCTAGGAATTTTTAAATTTCTCCTTTGATTTCCTCAATGATCAGTTGGTTTTTTAGGTATGTGTTGTTTAATCTCCATGTGTGTTTGTGTTTTTAGCAGTTTTTTTCCTGTAATTGATCTCTAGTCTCACTACATTGTGGTCCGAGAAGATGGTTGATAGAATTTCAGTTTTCTTGAATTGACTGAGGATTGATTTGTGGCCCAAGATGTGGTCTATCCTGGAGAATGTTCCGTGAGCACTTGAGAAGAAAGTGTATTCTTCTGCTTTAGGATGGAAAGTCCTAAAGATATCAATGAGGTCCATTTCTTCTAGTGTGGCATTTAAAGCTTGTGTTTCTTTATTAATTTTCTGTTTGGATGATCTGTCCATTGGTGTGAGAGGGGTGTTAAAGTCTCCTACTATGATTGTGTTGCTGTCAATGTCTTCTTTTATGTCTGAAAGTGTTTGTTTTATGTGTTGGGGTGCTCCTGCATTGGGAGCATAGATATTTATGATTGTTATGTCTTCTTGGATGGATCCCTTTATCATAATGTAGTGACCTGCCTTGTCTCTTAGAATCTTCTTTACTTTAAAATCTATTTTGTCTGATATGAGGATTGCTACTCCAGCTTTCTTTTGATTTCCATTTGCACGGAATATCTTTTTCCAGCCTCTCACTTTCAGTCTATGAGTGTCTCTAGGTCTGAAATGAGTTTCCTGGAGGCAGCATATGTATGGGTCGTGTTTTTGGATCCATTCAGCCACTCTGTGTCTTTTGGTTGGGGCATTTAGTCCATTGACATTCAAAGTAATTATTGATACAAATGATCCTATTGTCATCTTCTTAGATGTTATGATGGGTTTGTTTCGTGGATCTTCTCCTTTTATACTTGTTTTCTATATAAGTCCCTTTAACACTTGTTGTAAGGCTGGTTTGGTGTGACTAAATTCTTTTAATTTTTGCTTGTCTGTAAAGCTTTTGATTTCTCCATCAATTTTGAATGAGATCCTTGCAGGGTAGAGGATTCTTGGTTGCAGATTATTCTCTTTTAGCCATCTAAATGTGTCCTGCCATTCCCTTCTGGCCTGCAGAGTTTCTGTTGAAAGATCAGCTGTTAAACGGATGGGCTTTCCCTTGTATGTCACTAGTTGCTTTTCCCTTGCTGCTTTGAGAATTCTGTCTTTGCGTTTAATTTGTGTTAACTTCATTAATATGTGTCTTGGTGTGTTTCTTCTCGGATTGATTCTGTATGGTACTCTTTGTGCTTCTTGGACTTACTATTTCTTTTCCCATGGTGGGGAAATTTTCAACTATAATCTCTTCAAAAATTTTCTCATAGCCTTTCTTTTTTCTTCTTCTTCTGGAACCCCTATAATTCAAATATTGGTGCGTTTGATATTATCCCAGACGTCTCTGAGGCTATCCTCTGCTCTTTTCATTCTTTGAGCTAGAGTCTGTTTTTCAGCAGTTACTTCCACCATTTTATCTTCCAGCTCACTTATCCGGTCTTCTGTCTCAGATACTCTGCTCTTGATTCCTTCTACAGTGTCTTTCAGTTCAGCAATTGAGTTGTTTGTCTCTGTTACTTTTTTGGTAAGTTCTTGTATTTCTTTATTCAGTGTGTTAGTTGTGTCTTGCAATTTCTCTGAAATTCTGTTTTCAGTGTCTTTGATCATCTTTACTATCATTTTTCTGAAATCACTTTCAGAAAGTTTGTCCAAATTCTCTTCATTAATTTGATCTTGTGTGTTTGTGGATTGTTCCTTCGCTTGTGTGGTATTTCTCTGCCGTTTCATTGTTATTATTAATTTTTTAACTGACTCTGTTTGGGATTTCCTTTTCCCAGACTTTGAATTACGTCTGTTGGTGTTTGTTGTTTGAATGGGGCTTCTTATTCTGGGTGATGCTGGTGATTGGGTGATGTCAGGACTTGCATACAAGTGATTACCTGTGGGCGTTCTCACTTGTATACTGCTCTTTAATGTTAGGCGTTCTCTAGTATTGTAGAGTTTTGGAGTCAGTGCTCCCTCCTTAAAACCCCGGGGCTTGTTGCCTGACCAGGGAATGAAGATTTCACGGCTGGTTTGTTATGGCATTAAATGATATTAAAACATATATATGCAAATGAGAAACAGAAGGTATACCTTTGACAAATGGCAATTTAAAAATTATGCAAGTACTATCTAGCGTATTGAATTATACACATAAACATATACAGCTATAACATAACCCAAGCATTCCAACCAAAAATACAGTACAATACATTAGCACGGCGAATAGAGAAATCCAAGAATGATATGCACCAGTTAATAAGCAAACTAAGTAGAGCACCAATTGGAGAATAATGCTAGAGCAGGATCCCTGTTGGGGATAAGGCAATGAGGACAGAACAGACTAAGAAATATGTTGGGGAAAGGCAAAAAGAGAAAGGGAGGATAGAAGAGAAATATAGAATAATATTGCAAAGTTAAATATAGGGAGATAAAGATTTGTATGTATTAGAATTTAGTGCTATAGGAAAGGAGCTTCAGAGAAAACAAAGAATTATAGAGGAAGTAGTAGTACAAATGAAAAATTATTAAAAATTAAAAGATCTAATTTTATAGAAAAATATAGAAAAACAAAGCAAAAATAATAAAAACAAATGAAACCCCCACAGAACCTTAAAAGGCCAATGGGGAACCAGAAGTTTATACCAAAATAAAATGCGTGGTTTAAAAGGAAAAAGAAAAAAAAAATTATGTAAACTTGAATATATTCAGTCTTACTGATAAGATTAGTAGCTTCAATAGAATTCAGTGAAGGAAATGAACACACCCACTCTCTCTCACACACACACACACACACACACACCCAAAAAAAGAAAAAAAAAACAAAACGGTGGGTGCACTGAGTGGGTATGGAAAAAAGAGCAAAAAAAAAAAAAATTGAAACAAAGTAATACAATACAAAAAATGAAATTTTAGAGTCCAGCAGTAACTCCAGCTTCAGACAAAACGTGAAAATAGTGTTTATGTTCTTCTGTCTCTTGCTGACTATTCAGGAATTATCAGTCTTTTTCTTGCCTCTGGCAGTGGTTGGATCTGAAGACCTCTTTGACTGCTTGTTTATTTCGGCCTATTCCAGAATTAAAAGGCTCGCCCAGGCTGGCCCTGGGAGTTTCTTAATCCAAATCCCTTTTCTTGCTGGGTGGAGCTAAATTCCCTCCCTGTAGCTTGACCAGCAGCCCTGCAGCTTGACCAGCAGCCAAACCACAGTAGGGAAAATAGCGTCTGTCTCACAAAGGATTTATTCCCACACGCTCTATGGGAAGCACTTCCGCAGTGACCCCGACCCTGCTGCAGGCCACCGTCGACCCCCGCCACCACGGGAGACGTCAGGTTACTCAGAGGTGAGTCTGGCTCAGTCTTGCAGGATCGCTATTCCTCTCTCCCGGATCACAGTGCGCAGAGACTTTCCAGGCCTCCTCGGCGACTCTGTGATCGGGTTAATGGTAACCTCCTCCAAAGGGAACTGAGTGCCGTCCTTCCGAGGCCTGCTCAAGGGCACTTCTAGCTCAAGGGGGCACCTGGACCCTCCAAAGCAGGTCTGGCTCAGTCCCTTGTGGGTGTCAGTGCTCCTCTCCCGGGTTTTGATCTGCAACAGGCTTTGCGCCTTTGGCCCGCCCGGCCTCTCCGGCGGGTATGAGGTTTGACTTTTAAAAGTGTGATTGCGCCTCTCCTACCGTCTTGATGCGGCTTCTCCTTTGTTCTTCGATGTGGAGTATCCTCTCTGTGATCAGATCCAACCTCCTTTTGTCGATGGTTTCCCAGGAACTCGTCGCAGTTCAGGCGATTTTGCAGGAGAGATGAGTGCACGTCCTTCTACGCCGCCATCTTAGCTCCACCCTCGGTCTTATATTTTTATATCAGCTCTTACTAAAGGTTTCTGTCCTGCCAAAGGAGGGTAGGGACTTCTCTGTTGGCTCAGTGGTTAAGAGTCTACCTATTACACACAGGGGACACAGGTTCCATCTCTGGTCTGGGAACTAAGATCCCACATGCTGCAGCGCAGCTGAGCCCAGGTGCCACAACTACTGAGCCTGTGCACCCTAGAGCCCATGCTCCACAAGAGAAGCCACTCCCTTGAGAAATCCACGCACCACAACTAGAGAAATCCCGTGTGCTGCAATGAAGACCAAGAGCAGCCCCAAATAAATGAATTTGTTAATAATAGTCAAAAAGGTTTTTTAAACAAATGGCTAAGTGTCCACACTCTCTGAAGAAGTAAAAATTCTGAAGTCTCCTAACAGACTGAGAGACTAAGACGGGGACAGCGGTCTTGTCAAAATGACTTGAACGAAGAACGTTCACTCTTCTGTGTTTGCCTCTGGGGAAGGGAGTTCAAGGCTTGTTTTTTTGTGTGTGAAAGCCAAGCAAGAAAACTTGGCTCCCATGTGATGAAGATTTGATCTGATTCTTCTCAGGCAAGATAAAGTCTTCTGTGTGGGCTGTTTGCTGCTCAGACTTTTTAACTTGCCAGCATTCTATCTGCATTTAATAGGATAGATGACTTCGGAACTTCCTGGCGTCAAAACAAGCAACCAGTAGTAGTTACCAAAGGCAGAACTGCAAGACGGTCCAAAAATCACAGAGGAAGCTCAAGTTAAAGAGCAAAAGCACATGAGTTCAAGTTGATTTCAGCCTTCGTCTTTCCTGGAAATCGTTGATGAAAATCCAGGTTTGGCAAGGGATCTGTTCAATAGTATAGAACTAAGGTCACAGTGAGCCACGTGGGTGGCGGGACAGTGGGTGTGGCCGTGGGAGTGAATGGACAGCCGCTCAGGTGCTTGCATTGTGAAAGGGCTTGCAGGGGTCTTCGCCTGAACAGGGCAGAGCAGAGCTCTGAGGGGGACCATCTGATCCCACAACCACCACCTCTACCGCTTCAGAAATCCCTACAGAGTTTCTCCCCCAATTTTTATTTTAGTTTTTGCAAAGTCCATGACTGCAAAAGGAACCATGACAAAGTCAGCGGCAGGCTTTTTTGCCATTTGGGCAACTCAGACGCCAGGCTCTGTCTCCGGGGCATCTGCCTACTTCCTGGGTCATAGATGACTTTGATTTTATTCCCACCTTCTAGCCTGCCACTCATAAGACTCTCTCCCATTTTCTCAATTCCTGAAGAGCCAGAATGATGCCGGGTCTGCAAGTGTGTGCACTAAGTCTTGTCCAACTCTTTACGACCCTATGGACTGTAGCCCACCAGGCTCCTCTGTCCGTGGGATTCTCCAGGCAAGACTACTGGCGTGGGTTGTCATTCCCTTCTCCCGAGATCTTTCCAATTCAAGAATTGAACTCCTGTCTCCTGTGACTCCTGCATTGCAGGCTGACTCTTTGCCACTGAGCCACCCGGGAAGCCTGATGCCGGGTCAACATAAAACTTAAGCACTGAAGGGAAAATGAGCCGTTGGCTCCATACAGGGCATGGTTGCAGCTCAAGGTGTGAACCCTGGAAACCGCCCAGGACAGACTGCCATTTCCTCTCTCGCCACAAGGTGGAGAAGGAAGGCAGAAACAGATGGGAAAGGTTTGTGAAAACAAAGTTTTCCAGTTGGGAGCCCTTTTCTTCAGCTTAGACGGGGACAGATAGACCCAACGGTCACCTGTGTTTGGTTTTGACTTGAAAACAGCGAGTTAAATTTTATTTGGGGCAAAATGAGGACTCCAGCCCGGGAGACAGCTGGTCAGATAGGTCCAAGAGACAGCTCCCCACTTTGTTTTGATTTTGCAGCAAAAGTGATATAGCCCAGGGCTTCCCCTGGTGGTCCAGTGGGTAAGGACACCGCCTTGCAATGCAAGGGGCGCCAGTTCGATCCCTGGCCTGGGAAGATCCCACGTGCCGCGGAGCGGCTGGACCGATGTGTCCAATTACCGAGCCAGAGCTCGGGAGCACATACGCCCGGAGCCGGTGCTCTGACTATAGACGCCACCGCGATGGGAGGCCCACAGGAGCCAAAGAACAAAGACGGATGACAATAGAGAAATGAAAGACCAATAGAAGTGGCCCGACCGCTCCCCTCCCTCCCCAGTCCGACCCCCGCCCAAAATAAATAAATACATAAATCTTTAAAAAAAAAAAAAAGTGATATAGCCCAGGTCATCTGATCATCACGTGGATACTTTGTAACAATACTGCCAACGAATTGTGATAGATTAAATTCAGGTCTCCACCGCCCCTCCCCCCCCCCACCCCCACCCCCGTCTTCTCAAGCCAGGAAGCCGTGGCATCCTCAGCCATTCTTCTCCATCACACCACAGGCAAAATCAGCCACCGAACCCTACTGGCTCTCTTTCAGTCTCTCCAGGTCCTGCCCTCTTTTCTCCACTCCCCTTCTCCTGTTCTGAGTTTAGGTTGCCATCATTCCTCCTCTGGATTAGTACAAAGTCTTCACAACTGGTCTCTCAGCTGGGTGTGCCGTGCCTCTGGGCCTTTGCACGAGCCTGTAGCCACAAGGCACTGTTCCTGTTTGCTCTGCTGACTGTTTTGTCCCACTGCTCCAAGAATCCCCCAACAAAGAAATGCAGATAGGAAAGATCAATTTCAGGAATGGTTGCAGCTCAAGGTGTGAACCCTGGAAACCGCCCAGGACAGACTGCCATTTCCTCTCTCGCCACAAGGTGGAGAAGGAAGGCAGAAACAGATGGGAAAGGTTTGTGAAAACAAAGTTTTCCAGTTGGGAGCCCTTTTCTTCAGCTTAGACGGGGACAGATAGACCCAACGGTCACCTGTGTTTGGTTTTGACTTGAAAACAGCGAGTTAAATTTTATTTGGGGCAAAATGAGGACTCCAGCCCGGGAGACAGCTGGTCAGATAGGTCCAAGAGACAGCTCCCCACTTTGTTTTGATTTTGCAGCAAAAGTGATATAGCCCAGGGCTTCCCCTGGTGGTCCAGTGGGTAAGGACACCGCCTTGCAATGCAAGGGGCGCCAGTTCGATCCCTGGCCTGGGAAGATCCCACGTGCCGCGGAGCGGCTGGACCGATGTGTCCAATTACCGAGCCAGAGCTCGGGAGCACATACGCCCGGAGCCGGTGCTCTGACTATAGACGCCACCGCGATGGGAGGCCCACAGGAGCCAAAGAACAAAGACGGATGACAATAGAGAAATGAAAGACCAATAGAAGTGGCCCGACCGCTCCCCTCCCTCCCCAGTCCGACCCCCGCCCAAAATAAATAAATACATAAATCTTTAAAAAAAAAAAAAAGTGATATAGCCCAGGTCATCTGATCATCACGTGGATACTTTGTAACAATACTGCCAACGAATTGTGATAGATTAAATTCAGGTCTCCACCGCCCCTCCCCCACCCCCACCCCCACCCCCGTCTTCTCAAGCCAGGAAGCCGTGGCATCCTCAGCCATTCTTCTCCATCACACCACAGGCAAAATCAGCCACCGAACCCTACTGGCTCTCTTTCAGTCTCTCCAGGTCCTGCCCTCTTTTCTCCACTCCCCTTCTCCTGTTCTGAGTTTAGGTTGCCATCATTCCTCCTCTGGATTAGTACAAAGTCTTCACAACTGGTCTCTCAGCTGGGTGTGCCGTGCCTCTGGGCCTTTGCACGAGCCTGTAGCCACAAGGCACTGTTCCTGTTTGCTCCGCTGACTGTTTTGTCCCACTGCTCCAAGAATCCCCCAACAAAGAAATGCAGATAGGAAAGATCAATTTCAGGAAGGTGGTCATAGCAGGGGAAGGAGGGGAAGGAGGGGAAGGAAAATGATAGAATTAGGCTTCAAAGCCTTATCGGTAAGATTTTACTTCTTAAAAGAGAAAGCAATGCCTCAGTCAAAACACTCACACCTGTTCCGTGTGGGCGAGGAGTATACTGTTGTCTGTTATTTTGTGCATTTGAGATGTTCATTATTAATTTTTTTTGTGTTTTGAAATGAGCACCACTCCCTCCTTTGCATCCCTATGATCTTGTATAGTGAAGTCTTCCCTAAGGCTTCTGACCCTGGGCTGTCATTGCAGGCTTACTTGTCTTTTCTGTTACGCTAGAAGCTTCTGGTGTCTCATTTATGTTTCTCTTTGAATCCTACCCATACCTGGTAGACATTTGCTTGTTTTGCTTGTTTCTTAAAGGAGTGTCAGTCATATAGTGAAGGTGGGTGCCCCACAGCGGGGCTAGCAGTTGGCAGGTGTGATGGATATGAACAGAGAAGAAAGGAAAGAATTGTGTAAAGCAGTTGGCAGGACTGCATCCATTGGGAGGGTGGTGTGTTGAGCTCTGAAGATCTTAAGGATCCTACATTGAACCAAACCAAGGGAACTGATGCCGTGGCTTTCAGGAAAGGCGATGGGCTTGTCTACCAGCCAGAGGAGAGCCCAGCCTTGTGGCCCCAAAGGCCAGCTGGGGGCGCCCTTAAGAACAAACTGAAGGGGATGAACTTGGCTCTTGATTTTTAAAATATTTTATTTGTTGGTTGCATCGAGTCTTAGTTGCAAGTATGCAGGGTCTTTGTTGCATCACGTGGTTTTGTCGCGGCCTGTGGGCTTCTCTCTCGTCGTGGCCCATGGGCTCCAGATTGTGTGGGTTTAGTTGTTGTGGTACCTGGACTTAGTTGCCCCGAGCCATGTGGGATCTTAGTTCCCCGACCAGGGATCGAACCTACGTCCCCTGCATTGCAAGGCAGATTCTTAACCACTGGACCACCAGGGAAGTCCCATTGTGCTGGATGAAAGCACGATATTTCCAAAAGACGTACTTGCAGCTTGGAATGAATAGGGGGGCACTCGCTTTTCTGGTGTCCCGGGGCAACCGGGAGACGCCAGATAAAGTGGCATCTCTGTGTGGCCTGTCCCTGCACAACACAACCCCATCTCCTCCCTAATGATGGCACTGCAGACACCCCCAGGACCTCCTAAGTCCCCAGTTCTCTTTTCCTGGCTGGCCATGTCATCCTTTGCGGGGAGCTGCCCTGTTTCAAGGGGTTTCCTTTAAGGAAACATAGCCCTGGGAGCTGCCCTGGCAACAGGGGCTGATAACAGCATAGCTCTCTGTCCCGCCACCCCAGGTATTGTGAAGACATTCCTGAGCTATCGTAAAGGACACCTGGAGCCTCGGTACAGATAAAAAGGGCTTGAGGGGCATTATGCCCCGGAACCACTGTAATCTAAAGAATTTTGAATATGTTAATGACATCCCAGGAGGTAACACCTAGTTTATGATCTGCCTGCTAGACACTAACAAATGCTAGGTCCGAAAAACCTGGCCTAAAGCACGTATACACAATTGCTTGTTGTGTGTTATCTGATTTTGAGAAGTATAAAATGTATGAGCGAATTCAATAAATTTGTCAGCAACTTGTCAGCAACCTGTAGAGTTGTCTGCCTTCTTGCTGTCCCTCTCAACCCCATCTTTTCTGTCCTTCTTTCTTTTCTTAGCCTATCTGCCACTCTCTTCAGGATCTGTTCGATTGCCGGCTGGCCCGGCAAAGTGGCGCCCGAACAGGGACGCTGAAGGAGTGAAGGAGCAGATTTGGCCGCCGCCCAAGGAGCTGAGGGATCCCGAGAAGACTGAGGTAAGTGTGGGCGGGGAGAGTATAGTTGAGAGTAAAAACCATGGGACAAGGTAATAGTAGACAGCTTTTTGTACATATGCTTAAGACTATGATGAAAAGTCGTGGTGTACATGTAAAGACTGCAACTCTTGATAGATTTTTAGCTTTTGTTGAAGATGTTTGTCCATGGTTTCCTGAAGAGGGAACCGTTAGTCTTTCTGTTTGGAATAAAGTTGGGGCTCAGTTGAAAGATTATTATGCATTGCGTGGGCCCAAAGGGGTCCCTGCCGATACTTTGTTTCTTTAGAATATTGTTAGAGATTGTTTAGATCCAGAACATGAGGCTCATCAGGTACAAAAACTGCCTGAAGCAGCCTGTGTTTCACCACCCTCAGATCAGTTGCATGCCAGCCCCCCTAAGAAAGACCTTGATGATGAGGAGGAGCTAGACCCTGCAGATCAGGCTGATCTAAAAGATCAAGCGGCTCAATACCATTCAGAAGACCCTTCATGGGATGTTATGTTTAATGCCGAAAAACCCCTTTCCAAAAAAGAAATTACTGTACCTATGTCAAAAATAGAGCAGATGTTTCAACAGTTGATGGCTACTGCTAAGAAAGACAATCCAGATTCCAAAACTCCGTTAGCAACCATTCCTACAGCCGCTTCTGCAGCAGCACCTACCGCTCCTCCTTATTCCCCTTCTGTTATTGCTGAATTTGATCCTCCTCCTTTTGAAGAGCCAAAGGCACCTCCTGTGGCTTTAATTTGTAAAACTAAAGTACCTAAGTTATCCCCTTTACAAATGGCTTTAACACGGGCTAATGAAGCTGGAGACGCTCTCCCAGGCTTTCAGAGAGTCTTTCCAGTTTTTGAAAATGCTCAGCAGCAACGATATTATGATTCCATTCCGTTTAAACAGTTGAAAGAATTAAAAACTGCTTGTGCTCAATATGGCCCTACAGCTCCCTTTACTCAGGCCATTCTTGAGGCATTAGGAAATCAATATTTGCCACCAAATGACTGGAAACAAGTTGCTCGGGCGTGTCTCTCTGGTGGTAATTATCTTTTATGGAAGTCTGAATTTGGGGAACAGTGTGCTGACACTGCTGAAATAAACCAGCGGCAGGGTCTTAGAGTGACCTTCGATATGCTCGCTGGGGAAGGGCTTTTGAGACACTAATAATCAACTGAACTATCCCCAGGAGCTTATCCACAAATTAATGCTGCCGCACTCCGAGCTTGGAGAAAGTTGCCTAATTCAGAAAATAGAACAGAAGATGTTTCAAAATTAGACAAGGTGCAGACGAGCCATATCAGGATTTTGTGGCGTTTGCTAGAAACCTTGGGCAAACTCATAGGAGATGAACAGACGGGCATGGCTTTAGCGAAACTTAGGGCAATGTGCCAAGCTGCGATATTGTTAGAGATTGTTTAGATCCAGAACATGAGGCTCATCAGGTACAAAAACTGCCTGAAGCAGCCTGTGTTTCACCACCCTCAGATCAGTTGCATGCCAGCCCCCCTAAGAAAGACCTTGATGATGAGGAGGAGCTAGACCCTGCAGATCAGGCTGATCTAAAAGATCAAGCGGCTCAATACCATTCAGAAGACCCTTCATGGGATGTTATGTTTAATGCCGAAAAACCCCTTTCCAAAAAAGAAATTACTGTACCTATGTCAAAAATAGAGCAGATGTTTCAACAGTTGATGGCTACTGCTAAGAAAGACAATCCAGATTCCAAAACTCCGTTAGCAACCATTCCTACAGCCGCTTCTGCAGCAGCACCTACCGCTCCTCCTTATTCCCCTTCTGTTATTGCTGAATTTGATCCTCCTCCTTTTGAAGAGCCAAAGGCACCTCCTGTGGCTTTAATTTGTAAAACTAAAGTACCTAAGTTATCCCCTTTACAAATGGCTTTAACACGGGCTAATGAAGCTGGAGACGCTCTCCCAGGCTTTCAGAGAGTTTTTCCAGTTTTTGAAAATGATCAGCAGCAACGATATTATGATTCCATTCCGTTTAAACAGTTGAAAGAATTAAAAACTGCTTGTGCTCAATATGGCCCTACAGCTCCCTTTACTCAGGCCATTCTTGAGGCATTAGGAAATCAATATTTGCCACCAAATGACTGGAAACAAGTTGCTCGGGCGTGTCTCTCTGGTGGTAATTATCTTTTATGGAAGTCTGAATTTGGGGAACAGTGTGCTGACACTGCTGAAATAAACCAGCGGCAGGGTCTTAGAGTGACCTTCGATATGCTCGCTGGGGAAGGGCTTTTGAGACACTAATAATCAACTGAACTATCCCCCAGGAGCTTATCCACAAATTAATGCTGCCGCACTCCGAGCTTGGAGAAAGTTGCCTAATTCAGAAAATAGAACAGAAGATGTTTCAAAATTAGACAAGGTGCAGACGAGCCATATCAGGATTTTGTGCGCGTTTGCTAGAAACCTTGGGCAAACTCATAGGAGATGAACAGACGGGCATGGCTTTAGCGAAACAATTAGCTTATGAAAACGCCAACTCTGCCTGCCAAGCTGCGTTACGCCCTTATAGAAAAAAGGGCGGGCTTTCAGATTACATTAGAATTTGTGCCGACATTGGGCCGTCCTATATGCAGGGAGTTGCTCTTGCTGCCCCCTACAAGGAAAAACAGTAAAAGAAGTTTTATTCCAACAAAATAAAAATCAAAAATTTCAAGGCAAGTCTAGAGTAACTGGGCCTCCTGGTAGTTGTTATGCTTGTGGACAAATGGGGCATCGTGCTGCTCAATGCCCAAAGAAAACTGCACAACCAAGTGGACAAGGGATAGTAGTTCAACAACCAGGAATGTGCCCCAGATGCAAGAAAGGGAAACACTGGGCAAAAGACTGCCGTTCTAAAACAGATGTAAATGGACAGCCTTTGCCGCCTCAGGGAAACTGGGTGAGGGGCCAGCCCCAGGCCCCGAAACAATGTTATGGGGCCATGCAGGAGAACGGTGCCTGTGTGATTCAAATGCCGTCAGAGACCTCTATCGGGCAACCCCAGGTAGCGCAGGACTGGACCTCAGTTCCTCCGCCTACACAGTATTAACTCCTGAAATGGGGTTCAGGCTCTCCCAACGGGAGTTTTGGCCCCTTCCTGAAAAATCTGTCGGCCTGGTGTTAGGACGAAGTAGCACCACAGTTAAAGGCCTCATAGTCATTCCTGGTGTTATTGATTCTGATTATTCAGGAGAAATTAAAATCTTGACACATTCCCCAAAAGGTATTTCAGTGATTCAGAAAGGCCAGAGAATTGCTCAATTGGTATTGGTTCCTTTAATTACTCAGGGTAAAACTCGTTGTCCTGAACCCAGACGCGATCGAGGCTTTGGTTCTTCTGATGCTTACTGGGTGCAAGCAATAAAAGAAGGGCGCCCTGAGTTAGAGTTATCCATTCTGGGAAAAAGATTTAAAGGAATTTTAGACACCGGGGCAGATATCTCTGTGATTTCCCTTGAACGTTGGCCAGCTAATTGGCCAAAACAGCCCACCCTATCTACTTTACAAGGTATTGGGCAATCATGTAACCCTGAACAAAGCTCTGCATTGCTCACTTGGACTGACCCTGATGGTCATACAGGTGTTTTTCAACCTTATATTTTGCCCACTATACCTGTTAATCTCTGGGGACGAGATGTTATGTCTAAAATGGGTGTGTATTTATATAGTCCAAATTCGACGGTGTCTCAACTAATGATGAATCAAGGCCTTTTGCCTCATCAGGGGTTAGGAAAAAATGCTACTGGAAATGTTGAACCTATAATCCCTCTTATAAAAAATGATAAAAAAGGATTGGGACATTTTTAGGAGGGGTCTTTGATTGTCCTGCAACCCATGCTGACCCAATCATATGGAAATCTGATGATCCGGTCTGGGTTGATCAGTGGCCCCTCACATCAGAAAAATCAAAGCAGCTGAACAGTTGGTGCAGGAACAACTGTGTTTAGGACATATTGCGCCTTCTAATTCTCCTTGAATTCGCCTATATTTGTTATTAAGAAAAGTCAAGAAAATGGCGTTTGCTGCAAGACCTTAGAAAAGTTAATCAGACCATGCAAATTATGGGCGCTTTACAACCAGGTCTTCCTTCTCCTTCAGCTATTCCTGCTGACACCTTTAAAATAATAATAGATCTAAAAGATTGTTTTTATACTATCCCATTACATCCTAATGATTGCCAAAGATTTGCCTTTAGTGTACCCTCTAACAACTTTAAAGAGCCAATGAGACGTTATCATTGGCTAGTGTTACCACAAGGGATGGCTAATAGCCCCACACTTTGCCAAAAATTTGTTGCTTGTGCGATAAAAAGTGTCCGCACCAATATTCTGAAGTTTATTTAATCCATTATATGGATGATATTTTATTGGCACACGCACAAGAGAGTTATTTACTTGCTGCTTTTGCTCAATTACAGCAAGTCCTTGCTGCCTCAGGGCTGGTTATTGCCACAGAAAAAATTCAACGTACAGCCCCCTACTCATATTTGGGTTTCCAGCTTTTTCTGATGGCATTTTAACCCAACGATTGGAGCTTCGAAAAGATAATTTACGAACATTAAATGATTTTCAAAAATTGTTGGGAGATATAAATTGGATCAGACCTTATTTAAAACTTACTACAGGAGAGTTAAAGCCATTGTTTGATATCTTAAAAGGTGATCCTAATCCTACTTCTGATCGATCTCTCACTTCCTCTGCTCGTGAGGCATTGCGGCTTGTGGAACAAGCAATTAATAACCAACAGGTTTCTTATTGTAATTATGCAAAACCTTGGGGCTTGTATGTTCTTGCTACTGCCCACATGCCAACTGCAGTATTGTTTCAAGAGAAACCTCTATTATGGATTCATCTTCCTGTATCACCTGCTAAAGCTTTACCTGCTTATCCTGATCTTGTGGCAACATTAGTTGCTAAAGGTCGTGAAGATTCTCGGCGTTACCTGGGCTCTGACCCACACATAATTTGTGTTCCATACAATAAAATCAACAAGACTGGCTTTTTCAATTCAATGAATTGTGGCCTGTTGCTTTCACATCTTTACAGGCATCCTTGATAATCATTATCCCCCTGATAAATTGTTACATTTTGCTATGCAACATGCCTTTGTTTTTCCAACTGTTACTTCCTTTAAGCCATTAGAAAATGCCTGCCTTGTTTTCACTGATGGATCTTCGTCAGGTGAAGCTGCTGTCTCTATTGATGGTAAGACTTTTAGCTGGAACACTTATTGTTCTTCTGCTCAAGAAGTTGAATTACATGCTGTGTGTGCTGCATTAACGCAGACAAAAAACACAGCCATTAATTTATATTCTGATAGCCGTTATATAGTTTGTGCCCTCCAAATACTAGAAACAGTTCCATTTGTAAATACAGTTAATTCAACTGTTCGAAATCTTTTCCTTGATATTCAACATTTATTACGTACTCGCTATTGTCCTTGTTTCTTTGGTCATATCCGTGCACACACTAATCTCCCTGGACCTCTCTCAACAGGAAATGCTGTTGTTGATCATGCTACTCATGTTTATTTTTCTGCAGTAACTGCAGCACAACAAGCCCATAATCTTCATCATCAAAATAGTACCAGTCTTCGACTTCAATTTGGCATTCCTCGTGAGACTGCAAGACAAATTGTTAAACAATGTCCTGTCTGTCCGCAGTTTCTCTCTGTCCCTCATTTTAGAGTCAATCCTAGAGGCCTCCTTCCTAATCATCTTTGGCAGATGGATGTTACTCATATTCCTGAATATGGCTCCCTTAAATATGTTCATGTTACCATTGATACCTATTCTGGTTTTCTTTATGCTACGTTACAATCTGGAGAAGCTACTAAACATTGCATCGCACATTGCCTTGCCTGTTTTTCTATTATGGGTACTCCTCGTGAGCTAAAGACTGATAATGGCCCAAGATATACTAGTAAAGCTTTTACAACCTTTTGTCTACAATTGTCTATTTTACATAAAACTGGTATACCATATAACCCACAAGGCCAAGGCATTGTAGAACGTGCCCATCAAACTTTAAAACATCAACTTTTTAAGATAAAGAAGGGGGAGTTGTACCCACATACCCCTCGGAATTATTTAAACCATGCTTTATTTATTTTAAATTTTTTAACTTTAGATAAAAATGGCCTGACAGCAGCACAGCGGTTCTGGGGAGACTGCAGACGCACCTAAAAAACGTCCTGCTGTGCTATGGAAAGATCCTATAGATGGTAGATGGCATGGTCCGGATCCAGTGCTAATTTGGGGGAGAGGGTATGTTTGTGTTTTTCCACAGGATGCCCAAGCGCCGCGCTGGCTGCCGGAAAAGCTGGTACGCGCGTCAGAGACGATCTCTAGCGAATCAGATGAGAAATCTGAGGATTGACAATCAACCAGTCGAAAGTGTCCCTCAGCAATTGGAAGAATTGGCTGAGAGGATTAGAAGAATGGACCCTCAGAATAATGTACTCCCATTACTTTTGATGCTGATTACTTTGCTTAGCCGAGCGCCAGGTCTCCAGGCTGAAGAAAACTATTGGGCCTATTTCCCTGCAAGAGACTTATCCATTTAATTACTGGTTCTCCTTTGATTATAACTGCTGAAGTCACTCATGGACATATTTAGAATAGTTCTGTTCGCTATCCCCGAGCCTGTGTACCTCCATATGCATTACTGGTTGGACATGTTCATATATCTTTTGTCCCCTCTGTGAGTGATTTTCGTTCTTTATTATTTTCTTTTGTGGTTTTGTTAATTCTGGTTGTGATCATCCTATTGTGTATTCCTTGTTTTCTGAGACTGATTATACAGAGATTCTGGGCAATTCGAAGCATCCTACATGAAGTCCAGTTACGATACTCAGAGCATGAAAATGCGTCTTCATAATAGAAAAGGGGGAGATGCGGGGAGCTGCCCTGTTTCAAGGGGTTTCCTTTAAGGAAACATAGCCCTGGGAGCTGCCCTGGCAACAGGGGCTGATAACAGCATAGCTCTCTGTCCCGCCACCCCAGGTATTGTGAAGACATTCCTGAGCTATCGTAAAGGACACCTGGAGCCTCGGTACAGATAAATTACAGACCGCAATCAATTTTAAGAATAGAACGTGCCCATCAAACTTTAAAACATCAACTTTTTAAGATAAAGAAGGGGGAGTTGTACCCACATACCCCTCGGAATTATTTAAACCATGCTTTATTTATTTTAAATTTTTTAACTTTAGATAAAAATGGCCTGACAGCAGCACAGCGGTTCTGGGGAGACTGCAGACGCACCTAAAAAACGTCCTGCTGTGCTATGGAAAGATCCTATAGATGGTAGATGGCATGGTCCGGATCCAGTGCTAATTTGGGGGAGAGGGTATGTTTGTGTTTTTCCACAGGATGCCCAAGCGCCGCGCTGGCTGCCGGAAAAGCTGGTACGCGCGTCAGAGACGATCTCTAGCGAATCAGATGAGAAATCTGAGGATTGACAATCAACCAGTCGAAAGTGTCCCTCAGCAATTGGAAGAATTGGCTGAGAGGATTAGAAGAATAGACGCTCAGACTAATTTACTCCAATTACTTTTGATGCTGATTACTTTGCTTAGCCGAGCGCCAGGTCTCCAGGCTGAAGAAAACTATTGGGCCTATTTCCCTGCAAGAGACTTATCCATTTAATTACTGGTTCTCCTTTGATTATAACTGCTGAAGTCACTCATGGACATATTTAGAATAGTTCTGTTCGCTATCCCCGAGCCTGTGTACCTCCATATGCATTACTGGTTGGACATGTTCATATATCTTTTGTCCCCTCTGTGAGTGATTTTCGTTCTTTATTATTTTCTTTTGTGGTTTTGTTAATTCTGGTTGTGATCATCCTATTGTGTATTCCTTGTTTTCTGAGACTGATTATACAGAGATTCTGGGCAATTCGAAGCATCCTACATGAAGTCCAGTTACGATACTCAGAGCATGAAAATGCGTCTTCATAATAGAAAAGGGGGAGATGCGGGGAGCTGCCCTGTTTCAAGGGGTTTCCTTTAAGGAAACATAGCCCTGGGAGCTGCCCTGGCAACAGGGGCTGATAACAGCATAGCTCTCTGTCCCGCCACCCCAGGTATTGTGAAGACATTCCTGAGCTATCGTAAAGGACACCTGGAGCCTCGGTACAGATAAAAAGGGCTTGAGGGGCATTATGCCCCGGAACCACTGTAATCTAAAGAATTTTGAATATGTTAATGACATCCCAGGAGGTAACACCTAGTTTATGATCTGCCTGCTAGACACTAACAAATGCTAGGTCCGAAAAACCTGGCCTAAAGCACGTATACACAATTGCTTGTTGTGTGTTATCTGATTTTGAGAAGTATAAAATGTATGAGCGAATTCAATAAATTTGTCAGCAACTTGTCAGCAACCTGTAGAGTTGTCTGCCTTCTTGCTGTCCCTCTCAACCCCATCTTTTCTGTCCTTCTTTCTTTTCTTAGCCTATCTGCCACTCTCTTCAGGATCTGTTCGATTGCCGGCTGGCCCGGCAATCCTTCGAGGAAACGGCTGGTGGAGGGACGGAGGGCTGGCACTGAAGTGACACAGACCAAGAAAAAAGCAATCCCTGTGGTTCCTGGACCAGAGAGGCTCAAACACACGAGGATGAGGCCGGTCCTCCTCCTTCTGACAGGCTGAGGGAGAGGCAGGGCTAAAGGAGGAGCCCCTCGCAGAGACCCTGGGAGCAGGACGCCCATGCCCGGCTGCATTGCTTCTGAGAGGCAGCACTTCCTGCCTGAGGCAACCGGGAGAAGCCGGGAGCGTGCCAGCTGCCCCAGGTGGTGACCTGAGGCTGCCAGACACACAGGAGGCGCAGCGCCATCCCCGAGCCTCCACCGCTGGCTTCTCTTCCTCTTTCAGAGCTGCATGTGTGCTCATTTTGTTTTTTTGTTAACAGCTTTATTGAGATGTAGTTCACACACCAGACAATTCATCCCTTCTTTGTGCTCAGTTTTATTCTGCTGTCATCCCAATGAATCTTAAGGGAAAGTAGGAGGGTGTCACTCCTGTTGCATACTCCACTCCCACCCCTTGGCTTCCTAGGAACAGCCTGGTGGCCGTGGCTTTGACATTGGGAAGGCACTGAGAGCCTCACGTTTATAAGCCAGTGGAGAGCTGAGGTCGCAGCAGCCCACATGGGTCTCTGCTGCGGTCCTGCGGGCATACGAGTTGCACTGGAGGTGACGACGTGGGGATCATGCCCCTCTGGCCACCCATTGCGGCCTGTGCCTGGGGGAGTGGAGCATGGCGCCCTGTATGATGGATGCCCCAGGACCCGGGGACAATTAGTGGGTCAGCTGGAGTCCTCCCTTGGCCCATCGCCCAGTCAGTGAGTGATGTCCAGGGGTGCTGGGCTGAAAGAAAGCCAGGGAGGGTGAACTTAACCTGGAAACACGGCCTCAGTTCCTCCATCAGGGTCATCCCCCAAGCTTTGTCTCTCAAAGTCAGGCAACCTGTCACAGGGAGGCCTTCCAGAATAGGCAGGAGTGACGGGCATGCCTTTCTTTCCCTTTTTTTTTTCTTCTTCAAGTTTTTTGACATGGACCACTTTTAAAGTCTTTTTTAAATTTGTTACACCATTGCTTCTGCTTTCTGTTTGGGGATGTTTTGGCCGCAAGGCATGCAGGGTTCTAGCTCCCTGACTGGGGATTGAACCTGCACCCCTGCATTGGAAGGAGAAATTCCAACTGCTGGACCACCAGGGAAGGCCCAGGCACGGCTTCCTAACTGTGCACATGGCCACAGGTATACATTTATTTGAAAGAAAACCTTTGGAATTCATTTACGTTTTAAAAAGAAAAGAAATCCACTTATCAGAAATAAATATGGGAAAACCCCAATAAATTCCAAGGGAGAGCTTTGTTTTGTGCTGGATGTTATCTATAAGCCTTCAGGCTTTTGTGCCTCCACTGCTGGCTTCTCTTCCTCTTTCAGAGCTGCATGTGTGCTCATTTTGTTTTTTTGTTAACAGCTTTATTGAGATGTAGTTCACACACCAGACAATTCATCCCTTCTTTGTGCTCAGTTTTATTCTGCTGTCATCCCAATGAATCTTAAGGGAAAGTAGGAGGGTGTCACTCCTGTTGCATACTCCACTCCCACCCCTTGGCTTCCTAGGAACAGCCTGGTGGCCGTGGCTTTGACATTGGGAAGGCACTGAGAGCCTCACGTTTATAAGCCAGTGGAGAGCTGAGGTCGCAGCAGCCCACATGGGTCTCTGCTGCGGTCCTGCGGGCATACGAGTTGCACTGGAGGTGACGACGTGGGGATCATGCCCCTCTGGCCACCCATTGCGGCCTGTGCCTGGGGGAGTGGAGCATGGCGCCCTGTATGATGGATGCCCCAGGACCCGGGGACAATTAGTGGGTCAGCTGGAGTCCTCCCTTGGCCCATCGCCCAGTCAGTGAGTGATGTCCAGGGGTGCTGGGCTGAAAGAAAGCCAGGGAGGGTGAACTTAACCTGGAAACACGGCCTCAGTTCCTCCATCAGGGTCATCCCCCAAGCTTTGTCTCTCAAAGTCAGGCAACCTGTCACAGGGAGGCCTTCCAGAATAGGCAGGAGTGACGGGCATGCCTTTCTTTCCCTTTTTTTTTTCTTCTTCAAGTTTTTTGACATGGACCACTTTTAAAGTCTTTTTTAAATTTGTTACACCATTGCTTCTGCTTTCTGTTTGGGGATGTTTTGGCCGCAAGGCATGCAGGGTTCTAGCTCCCTGACTGGGGATTGAACCTGCACCCCTGCATTGGAAGGAGAAATTCCAACTGCTGGACCACCAGGGAAGGCCCAGGCACGGCTTCCTAACTGTGCACATGGCCACAGGTATACATTTATTTGAAAGAAAAACCTTTGGAATTCATTTACGTTTTAAAAAAGAAAAAGAAATCCACTTATCAGAAATAAATATGGGAAAACCCCAATAAATTCCAAGGGAGAGCTTTGTTTTGTGCTGGATGTTATCTATAAGCCTTCAGGCTTTGTGATCTCCGTGGTCAGGGGTCAGACCTGAGCTTTGTTCTCAGTTCCCTGGTGGGTCTTTCCTCCTGCAGGATCACCCCTGCTGGGCAAGTACTCAAGAGAATGAATATTCATGACTTAACTGTTCCTTTATATATATAAAAAAATTTTCTTAAAACCTAGATCAGACAGGATAAAACTCAAGTTATTAGCTCACTGGAATTTGCCAGAGGCCCCCTTTAACAGAGGGGGAAAACATATGCTTTCTGTAGAACACTTTATTTTCAGAATTTTTCGACAAAAAACAAACGCTTAGTAATTTGACCTCGTAAGTTGTCCCGGAGGCTTAGAACAGAGGACCCTGAGACTCTCAGGGAGATCCTCCCCACAGGAAACTCGGGTGTTTTTAAATTTAGGTACAAGAGATTTAGGAAGACCTCCCGGAGGAGGAAATGACCACCCACCCCAGCATTCTTGCCCGGGGCATCCCTTGGACGGAGGAGTCTGGAGGGCTCCAGTCCACGGGGTTGCAGAGTCGGACACAGCTGAGTGCGCGCACACACAGTTGAGGAAACGTGTGATAACGTGTTTGGAAAGCAAAGAAAATATGAGACGCCCTCATGAGGCTTGGAGACAGAAGGCTGAGGTTATGGTCCAGATCTGGGCAGGATCTCAGGTCACTTGGCTTTTTGGTGTCCTTTATTTCCTTGTATATATTATAAGGGCATGCGTGGTTTCTTTTTTCCCATGTCCAAGAAGCTCAACACACATTAAAAATTCCAAATGTTTAAGCAGAAGCTAAGCAGGGTCTGAATGCTAATATTGGGAAGGGTTTAGCAAATGGAATCCCACAAGGACGACACAATCAGCTTGGGTGTCTGCAAAGTTTTCTTAATGAGACTGCTCCCCAGCCGGAAGCTGCTTCCTACTTCTCACCATATGCTTCACAGTCAGCTTAGTGCCCCAGATGTCAATCATTCCCCTCTGAAGCCCCACCAAAGACCAGATTCTCGGCGGCGTTCTCACCGGCTTCTTGCTTCTTGGAAGAGGGTGAGGATGCTGGCTGGTCATCAGACAGACCTGGTTGCCCTTCAGGGTCATGGAAATGAATCTGATGACCCCTGTGCAAATCATACCCCTCCAATAACAAGCTGAATCTCTCATCAAAAGAAAAAAAAACTTTTATTTTTTTCTATTGCATAAATAATGGTAAATTAGACTCTTTTTATACAGATTATATATTTACAGACAAGTTTGGTTAGAGAAAACATCTGGTAAATATGGCAGTCAGGTTTCCTTTATACACTAAGATAACATAATAATAATAGTATATACTTCGTGGGATCTGTAAGTTGCATGCCAAGTTGATTTATATTAATATTTACATTTTATATAAAGATTTTCTTTTGACTAATCTGTTGACTCTCTCATTATTTAATAGCAGAAATCATCCACGAATACTGAATGAAATAAACAGAATGGAGTGTGAATGAGGTAAATGGGAAGATTGTGACCCGGGACTGCAGTCTTAGTGGCCCATTCTGGATAGGAGATCTGCCAAGCTCCGGTCATTTTGGTTTTAACAGTCCTCAGCTGTGCTCCAATTTGCATCCAGCCACCTACCACCGGGCTTTGAGAAAAACAACTCCTGTCTCAAGTCTAGTGACCGCTAGGATCACAAGGACCCCCGCCGCCAGCAGATGACAGATTGCCAACCCCTTCCCCGGCCAGATTTTGCGGGACTGATTTTCCTCCAAGGGCACCGTCTGTGGTGAGTCCTAGGAGAAATAGCTACTTCCTGGATTCAGAATTGGGGGGAGGAGCACTGCAAGCCACTAAAAATGGTGCTGCCAAATCTGAATGGATTTTTGCTTAAACTCAAACATTAAAAAAGAAAAAAGAATTGGGGGAGAAAATCAAACCCCCACTAAGAGGCCAACCACTGATGTCTAACTTCCAGGTTAGAAAGAAAGTGCATTCTTTGATTTTCCCTGGAGAGAGCTGATAGTGACTTGAGTACATGTCCACCAGGATTAGAGGACTCTTTCCTGGCCTATCTAGGTCTTCGCAGGGGAAGGGCAGCTGGGCTCGCTAGAAAAACAATGACGAGGACCTCTATTTCCTTTCGGAAGAGAAAAAAATAGGGAGAGAGACCTAGACTTTCAGGTTGTCGTGGGGTTGAAGGGCCAGAGGCTTGTGCTGCAGCTGCCCTCTCTCCGCCTCTTTATCCCTCATCATGGGCGGATCGCATCTAAAGCAGGCACCTGTGCTCAGCATCACTCGTCAGCCATCTGAGGACCATGGAAGGCGTCTGTCTCCCCAGACGGCCAATCGACTACCTAACAGTCACCAGAGATCATGACTCTCTTCCTTCCGCAGTGTACAAATCATTACTAGCCACTATCACATATATAGGGGAACTGCTGTTCCAAGGGTCAGAAAAACAAGTACAGAAAGAAATGATTAGAAGTTGTGCTGTTTATAATTCCACTAACTTCCAGTTAGGCCTTTTCAGATGGGGGGATTGCATCTTTTCCTGGAATCTGGCTTCGTTTCCCCCTCCTTAGGCAGGAATTCTGATGTACGTGACAGGTGATACGCGGATCCCATGCCCTTCACTTGGACACTGGCTCCGACAGGACACAAAGCCCTCTTAGACGCTCCCTTGAATCAGCAAGTCCTCAGGGAGTAAACAAAACCTCTTGCCTAGAAGACACTCGACACAGGTCTCTCTGCATCGTTTCATCAACAGACAACGGACACCAAAGGAGATATGACTGCCTCTTGGGATTTGTGTGTGTGTGTGTGTGTGTGTTTTAAAGAAACTGCCAGTTCTTAATACAATTCATATGGAACAGAGGGACCCTCTCAAGTGTGGGCACTCACTTGATTTCTTTCAGACAGCCACAAGAAGAGGGCACATCTGGGTCATCTGGTTGACCTTTCCTCTTGTTTTTAGAGATGAGAAGATTGAGGCTGGGAGGGGAAATCGCTCAGAATGACCTGGCCTGTGGGTAGCAGAGGCACCTGGGGGTCCTGCCTCCTGTCATCTTTCTAGCTGACAGTACTGCTTACATATCTTTGGTCTTCTCTCCTAGCCTCGGTTCAGCGGGTCTGAGTCCAGAGACAGCACCCTCGGAAAGGCATTCTGGGGCTTGGCAAACGTCAGCATTCCACAAGGAAAGGTGAGCTACCAGCCTCCTCCGAGTCCAGCTCCTACTCGCCCAAAAATAGGGAGAGAGACCTAGACTTTCAGGTTGTCGTGGGGTTGAAGGGCCAGAGGCTTGTGCTGCAGCTGCCCTCTCTCCGCCTCTTTATCCCTCATCATGGGCGGATCGCATCTAAAGCAGGCACCTGTGCTCAGCATCACTCGTCAGCCATCTGAGGACCATGGAAGGCGTCTGTCTCCCCAGACGGCCAATCGACTACCTAACAGTCACCAGAGATCATGACTCTCTTCCTTCCGCAGTGTACAAATCATTACTAGCCACTATCACATATATAGGGGAACTGCTGTTCCAAGGGTCAGAAAAACAAGTACAGAAAGAAATGATTAGAAGTTGTGCTGTTTATAATTCCACTAACTTCCAGTTAGGCCTTTTCAGATGGGGGGATTGCATCTTTTCCTGGAATCTGGCTTCGTTTCCCCCTCCTTAGGCAGGAATTCTGATGTACGTGACAGGTGATACGCGGATCCCATGCCCTTCACTTGGACACTGGCTCCGACAGGACACAAAGCCCTCTTAGACGCTCCCTTGAATCAGCAAGTCCTCAGGGAGTAAACAAAACCTCTTGCCTAGAAGACACTCGACACAGGTCTCTCTGCATCGTTTCATCAACAGACAACGGACACCAAAGGAGATATGACTGCCTCTTGGGATTTGTGTGTGTGTGTGTGTGTGTGTGTTTTAAAGAAACTGCCAGTTCTTAATACAATTCATATGGAACAGAGGGACCCTCTCAAGTGTGGGCACTCACTTGATTTCTTTCAGACAGCCACAAGAAGAGGGCACATCTGGGTCATCTGGTTGACCTTTCCTCTTGTTTTTAGAGATGAGAAGATTGAGGCTGGGAGGGGAAATCGCTCAGAATGACCTGGCCTGTGGGTAGCAGAGGCACCTGGGGGTCCTGCCTCCTGTCATCTTTCTAGCTGACAGTACCGCTTACATATCTTTGGTCTTCTCTCCTAGCCTCGGTTCAGCGGGTCTGAGTCCAGAGACAGCACCCTCGGAAAGGCATTCTGGGGCTTGGCAAACGTCAGCATTCCACAAGGAAAGGTGAGCTACCAGCCTCCTCACAAAGTTCCCAGCATAGGTCGTTCGGATCAGGTCGATGGGCAGCAGCCCCATGACACTCAAGCCCCTCTGGGCTCCCAGGGTAGACCAGATGTATGTGAACATAGAAAATGTTCAGGGAGCAGCCTCACCAGCCTTTTAAAACCTTTTTCTCTCCTGGGTCCAGGGAAGAAGCAACATCACACTTGAATTTTACATTCCCTGGAATATTTCTTCCTAATTATTCTGCTGCTCTACTCCCCTGGAAAATTCCAGCCTCTGCATCCGTTCCACTTGGACAAGAATGTCTAACGAGAGAAGCATGGGTTTGAAAGCCAACCCATCTTTCTTGAGGAAAAGAGGCAGGTGAGAGCTATGCCCAGCATCGCGGGGAAGGGTTTGGGGAGGCCAATGGGCAAGCTATCCAAGGCTGGGGGGTAGGGGGCAGGATGCTTGGCAAGTCTTTCTAGGTTTCAGAGGACTGCCTGGGGGGGACTGGCAGAACCTGATTGTGACTCTACTTCAGGCCGACTGAACCAAAATTAATTTTGCCTCCAAGACTTTCTGAGCATTGTTACCCGGTCTCTTGAGACCTTGTGAAGAGGGTCTCGAACCCTCTTTACAGACATATTTTCTATATTCAATAGAAACCATGGTTGTCTCCGTGACTGTGGATGTAGCGTGGAGTGGAAGACGCTGAGAGAAGCGCCTGGCTGGCTTGCATGCCTGACCTTTGCCCTCCACACCAAGGGCCCATGACGCGGCCGCATAGCACAGGACAGTCCCCTTCGTGCCTCAGTCAGAGGAAGGAAGAAGTGAAGCTGAACAGTGCCAAAGGGCCAACAGTGAACCCTGCTCTTTTTGCCGTTTCTTTAAAAAACTATCTTGTTTTTAGAGATGAGAAGATTGAGGCTGGGAGGAAATCGCTCAGAATGACCTGGCCTGTGGGTAGCAGAGGCACCTGGGGGTCCTGCCTCCTGTCATCTTTCTAGCTGACAGTACCGCTTACATATCTTTGGTCTTCTCTCCTAGCCTCGGTTCAGCGGGTCTGAGTCCAGAGACAGCACCCTCGGAAAGGCATTCTGGGGCTTGGCAAACGTCAGCATTCCACAAGGAAAGGTGAGCTACCAGCCTCCTCGCAAAGTTCCCAGCATAGGTCGTTCGGATCAGGTCGATGGGCAGCAGCCCCATGACACTCAAGCCCCTCTGGGCTCCCAGGGTAGACCAGATGTATGTGAACATAGAAAATGTTCAGGGAGCAGCCTCACCAGCCTTTTAAAACCTTTTTCTCTCCTGGGTCCAGGGAAGAAGCAACATCACACTTGAATTTTACATTCCCTGGAATATTTCTTCCTAATTATTCTGCTGCTCTACTCCCCTGGAAAATTCCAGCCTCTGCATCCGTTCCACTTGGACAAGAATGTCTAACGAGAGAAGCATGGGTTTGAAAGCCAACCCATCTTTCTTGAGGAAAAGAGGCAGGTGAGAGCTATGCCCAGCATCGCGGGGAAGGGTTTGGGGAGGCCAATGGGCAAGCTATCCAAGGCTGGGGGGTAGGGGGCAGGATGCTTGGCAAGTCTTTCTAGGTTTCAGAGGACTGCCTGGGGGGGACTGGCAGAACCTGATTGTGACTCTACTTCAGGCCGACTGAACCAAAATTAATTTTGCCTCCAAGACTTTCTGAGCATTGTTACCCGGTCTCTTGAGACCTTGTGAAGAGGGTCTCGAACCCTCTTTACAGACATATTTTCTATATTCAATAGAAACCATGGTTGTCTCCGTGACTGTGGATGTAGCGTGGAGTGGAAGACGCTGAGAGAAGCGCCTGGCTGGCTTGCATGCCTGACCTTTGCCCTCCACACCAAGGGCCCATGACGCGGCCGCATAGCACAGGACAGTCCCCTTCGTGCCTCAGTCAGAGGAAGGAAGAAGTGAAGCTGAACAGTGCTGACACTTAAATTGTCATGGCGACAGTGTCCGTAAGAGGCAGCCTGAACCCTGCTCTATTTTGCCGTTTCTTTAAATAATTCAAATTGAAAGCCTTAGCGGTAGAATAGGATTTCTTTTCCCTGTCTGGGGGAGCTGAGGTGGCGAGGGAGGGTGGCTAGGGCCAGGCCTTTAGGTTAGGGACGCTTAGCCCTGGGATGACTGCCCAAGCGGCCGAGGGGAATCTCCGGTCTGCGATCCCTGCAGACAGATGCTCTCCAGGGACAGTGGCTCCACAGTCCTCCTGGCAACACGACCAGTCCATCACCCAAGTCTAGAGGCCCCAGTCCATCTGCCTCATCACAACACTATAGAAAAAGGGACACCCTCCTTTTAAATTTTTAAAATTTCTATTAATTTTTTTTCTTTTTCCCCATCATGCCTCTTTTACTTTTATCCTTTATTCTTTGGCATGTGTGGGCCTCCCATTGCAGTGGCCTCTCACTGAAGATCCCTGGCCTTAGGCGCAGCTCTCGAGTGCTGGCTCGTCATTGGACACACCTGCCCAGCCGCTCTGCGGCACGCGGGATCCTCCTGCACTGGGGGTCGAACCTGTGCCCCTTGCACTGCAAGGTGGACTCTCTACCCTCTAGACCACCAGGGAAGCCTTTTTGCAGTGGGGTTCCAGGCCTTCTGTGCATCTTGGTGGAACGGAATAAATAACAGGATCACTACAGGACAAATAGCGTGGTAAAATGATCCAGTAGGGCTTGGGACCTCTAGCTAAGGGGAGAACTCAGCAGCTTCCTCAGGAATGGAGTGCAAGAACGCAGCGGAACAGGGCTTCACGGCATGCAGCCATGCACACCCCTGCCACCCAAGCCGAGGAGCTTGGCAGTCACTACACCTTTCTTTCCTGGTTGTGCCCTCATTCTGTTGTCCCAGGGAGGCTGCTAGCCATGGGTTAAGAGCAAAACTCTCTTTGATATATGACCTGAGTCTGGACTTAAGCCGAGAGAAGGCATCTGGAATAAAGGATAAATTTCTCTCTCCCTGCTCTTTGATACATCACTTTGTAATTCTGTGGATGGGAGGTTGGGATGGGGCATGATTGTCAAAATGAGCTTGCCATCTTTCATTAGGTTCTTTTGGCTAACTGCGGAGAGGAGACCATTTGTCAGGTGCAAAGTGAGACAGGAAGCAGGTTTCAAGACAGAAGATGGACCGGATGCATCCTTTTCTCAGCAAATCAAACACCTAGAAACTTCTGAAACCACTGCGCTAGCTGAAGAGCACATGTAAGCCTCAGTTCACTTTAGTTCACGTTTCTGGCTTGTGGGAAAGCTTCTTGACAGGCAAACAGATGCTTTTAGAGATGGGCTTAAAATATTTTCTGGCTTCCAGATGGCATGCCTGCCTTTTTGCCCAGATTCAGGGGGTCTTGGCTCTGAGCTCTGGGAGGTGGGGAGGGTACCACCCGGCCTACAGGTAGCTCCTGTTCTCCTGAGCAAATAGAAGGACAGAACCAAACAGAAGAGGAAAAGGCAGAGAAACCACCAGATTCTTTGTGGCTAATTTCTCCCACTAGCAGGCCACGGATTCAGCGAGTCAAGACACAAGCAGGCAGAGCCTAAGTGTGTGTTCTTGAAGGAAATGTTCCCTATTTTTGTGTGTCTTGGCACATACAGGGTGGAATGCAAGGGTTGCCATGGCAACATTTTTTTTTTTTTCTTTACAGATTGGTGGTCATGTGGGACCCACGCACATTCTGGAAGCCATGGTTGGGTTCCCGGACTGGGTCCTGTCTGGGGGCTCTGGGAGTGGAGGGAGACAGCTTCTACGAGGGCCAGCAGGACCGGAGTCTGCACCCTGTCTTTCAAACAACTGACTCCTGAATCATCACTCACGTGGTTGGGAGTGGATACAGGGGGCAAGAATGAGCCAAGCTGGGTTTGCCAGTCACTCAGCCAGCCTATGGGAGACTCCTGAGTCTGCTCACTGGGAGGACACAGTAGGAGTTGGCTTCCTCCCTCTCAGCTCCCACAGAGGTCCCCTCCAGCCAGGGGCCACGTGGCACACCTTGGACATAAGACTCCTAGAGTCTTCAACCATGAGCCCAGTAGCTCCCACAGTGGGGAAGGTAATGACTGGCCCCAGGCCCTGGGGGAGCACGGGTGTGGACAGGACTTGGGGTGGAGCAGGAGGAAGTCCACACCATGGACACACTGTCCAGGCCAAGGTGCCTGGGGGCAAGCTCTCAGCATCCAGGGCCTGTGGGGTGCCGTTGAGTCTGGGCTCGCCCACACACTCAGCTCCTGGCACGGTGTGTGAGGTTACCACGGGAGGAGTTCACTTCTAGCCCATCAAAGAGAAGTCTCTTCTTGCCCTCTGTCTCTGGCAAGACCCAACACGGGATGCCTTCTCCTAGGTTTTCTCCCGTGTAGGATGAACTCACTTCCTGGTCTCTAGGAGAGAGGAAAGGGGTCCTCTTTAGGGAGAGGATGCTGAGGTCTTGGTGGGGAACAGACTGTGTCTCTCCATATTGCCTTGCTTAAGGCACAGTGGCTCAAACAAGTCTGCATATCCTTCAAGGTCCCTGCCCCTAAGCAGAAGGCAGAAGATGTTGTACTTTAACTGAAGTGGTTTTTTTTGATCCTAAAGTCCAGCATCCCCTGCAGCAATGCCTTCTCATAGGGCAAGGGAATCATCTACGAATCATTCCTAGATTCTCTATCCAGTCTACCTGGGGTCTCTCACATCCTCGCTCTCCAAGAGGAAAGGGCTGAGTCCTTCGTGTTCAGTTAAAAGAGAGAGCAAACTGCTTAGGGTGGAAGCTAATGATGAACCTGTCGTGTGCATTCATATTCGGCATTTGCACCTGTTCTCGTTCTGAAGTCTAGGGACGGAGGGGAATCAGGCTAGAGGGGCGAGAGGAGAGGCAGACAGACACACAGTGGCTGGCTGGGCCGGGCAGGCAAGAGGGTGGGGTAGACTGCGGCCTTACTCGGCCTGGGTGTGTGGGACCCCATGCATGTTCACAGAGGGACTCGAGCTTCCCAGGCCCCAGCGAGCTGCCCCTGCCCCCTCCTCTGGACTATGGCTCAAACCCTGTTATCTACTTGTGCTCATCATGGATATTTGCAGTGGGGAAATTTTGAGAGATGCTCCCAGACTATTGTCCAAAGTGCTTTGTAGGGGTAATCTGGAAGAAGACCCCAAGCTGACAGTCTGGATGCTCCAAGTCTGCGAAGACTGGAGCGAGTGGGCAGAGGGAGGAGAGGCTTCCGGGGGGATTCCAAAACACACACACGGCACCCCCACATCACCCAGTGCAGCGAAAGGAGTCTGGCGCCTCCATTCTGAATGAAAAGGGGAAAGGGAGAGAGGAGAAACTTGTAGCTCTAGGAGGCAATGAAGAAAGAGGAGCCAGACAATCCCATCATAGAAATCAAGACCTGAGCTTCAAAACGTGGAGAGGGAAATACTACTGCAAACGGTTACGGGCTATCAGACTACTTGAGCTTGAGTGAATAGTGGTGGACAGGGCATCTAGGAAAAGTCAGGAAATCAGATTTGAGATGGGGTGGGCTTTGTTTCCCTTCCCCAGCAGAAGTATTTCACCTGTGGAGTCGGCTGAGCTTATTAACATCTTTTCGTTTTCTCATGAAAATGAGTCAGTTGTGGAATTTGACTGCCGGACGATGTTCCATAAAATACAGTGGTTTGACCCTTCTATCTTTCCCCTTGGGATGGTGTTTCTCCTTCTATCTGGGGAAGACAGACAGAACAAATCTGAAGATGAGATGAAAGGTGAGACACACAAGGACCTTGATTTACAGAGGTCCCCTGGCGTGGAGATGTGTTCAGACTCCATCACTCTGGACCGCTGGGGTTTGTCTCCCAACACCTTCTCACCGCCAGCCTTGGTCCCCCCTGCCCCCAAACGACCCATCCCAAAGCGGCAGGGATGTGTGTCGGAGGACGAGCGTCGATCAGCAGGAAAGCGACTGGGGATGATGGATGTCACACCTGAAGAAGCCCGATAGATACGTCTCTCTGTCTATATTATATAGAGATGCCCATGGCTATGCTTCTTTGTCATCTAAATGGCAGCACAGGCGGCAAAGCTGGGAGAAAGGCTCTCTGCAGATTCCAAAATGCTGGTGCGCTATGTGCTCTAGGAACAGAAAGCCAAGTGCCGACGGAAATCGAGAGCTCCCCAGCTCTGCCAACAAGAGTCCAGTAGAAAAGGCAGTAGACCGGAAGCGAAGGAGGTGCATCTTGCAGACCGCCAGGCGCTGCACCCCGTTCAATGGCTTTCCCCTCACGCCTTGGCAGGGAGGGGGCTCCACTGGGTGGAGGAAGGAAGCCAGGGTGGGACGGGAGCCCCACTTCTGCAGCAACCCGGAAGTCAGCCTTCTTGGGACTTGAGGGTCACCCTGGAGTGGGGGTGGGAGTCTCCAGTTGACCCCCGCGGGGGACGAATGGGGCGCGGTGGTGACTGCGTGTCCAGCCTCTCTCTTGCTCCCTCACACCGCCAAACCTGGATGCCATCGGAATTCCGAGATGACCGTGGAAGTTTCTCTTTCGAGTTCCAAAAGGCGATTGGAGCGATCATCCGGAACTCCTGGCTATTTATTGCATTAGGAAACAAGACCATTAAAGCACTGAAGACAGCCCTTTTGTGTACCTGCCAAGGGGATGGAGTGGGTTTGCCACGACACGGGTTGCACGGCAACCTTGGGTTCTTCGCTGGACGGGTGCTGCTGCGTCTGCACCGTCTGCGCCCGCTTGCGCTTGCGTGGAGGAAGAGTCTGCCCGCGGGGCAAGCACATGCGCGGAGCCGGGAACGCAGCTGCTGGGGAGGCGGCTACTCCATGCCGCTCCGGAGGATCTGGTTGGCCGCGATCAGCATGACGCTTATGATGAAGGCCATGGCGAAGGCGCAGATGAGGCTCTTCCGGACACAGGTCTGTCTGTTCTGCTTCTGGGAATGCACTGCGGCGAGGAGAGGAGAGGGGAGCAGAGGGGAAGGAGGCAAGGAGGGAGGGGGAGGGGAGAGAGAAATGGCACAGTGAGACAGGCGGTACCTCTCCCTCAATAAGACCAGGGACCAGTCCACAGGATGAAGACCAGCCACGTCCAACAAGGCATCTCTAAGGTCAGCTCTGGGAGGAGAGTGGGCATCCTGTGTCCTGGCAAATGGTAGGAAGTGGCAAAACTTCTAGAGCAAAAATCATGACAGAGGGGATGTTCGCAGTCAGGGACCGGCTTCTGGATGTAATAATAGAGCAACAGCAACTTCTGAGCTAGAAAATATGCAACTTTTCAGAGTGAGTCCAGGCATTATCCAAGCATAGCCACATCCATTTCTGCCTCCCATGCCTGAGGCAGCTGGTACAGACAGACCAGGTTCCAGTGTTTCCCTTAAGACTCATGTGGGGCTGGAAGCAACTTACCTTCCCGAGATTGTTCTTGCGTGGCTGGTGGTTGAAATGACTCTTAGGTGACTTACCATGTTTCAAGAGCACACCGGGGACCCTGAGTGAGCTGTATCACATCACCAGGCGTGTGTGCTTAGTCGCTTAGTCACGTTTGACTCTTTGGACCCCATGGACTGTAGTCTCCCACGATCCTCTGTCCCAGGGGATTCTCCAGGCAAGAATACAGGAGTGCATTACCATGCCTTCCTCCAGGGAATCTTCCCAACCCAGGGATCGAACCCAGGACTCCCGCATTGCAGGCAGATTCTTTACCATGTGAGCCACCAGGGCAGCCCAAGAATCCTGGAGTGTGTAGCCTATCCCTTCTCCAGGGAATCTTCCCAACCCAGGAACTGAACTGGGGTCTCCTGCATATCAGGAGGATTCTTTACCCACTGAGCTACCAGGGAACCCCTGGAAGCTTATCAAAATAGAGATGCTCAGGTCACCCTTTGCATCCTGTAGATCTAAAGAATAGGAGACTCGGTGAGTGGGGACAGTAAGCATCCATGTTTAACTAGGTGACCCTGGTGCCGGATAAAATCTGAAACACAGGGACCACGAGTGCAGGGCCCAGGACCAGCGTGAAGCAGGGAGGCACCAACTTCTCTCAGATGACTCAGAGGCAGGGTGTCCCTGCCCCCAGATTTTGTGGCCCCAAGGGTCTGACCTTGAGTCCTGGGGTAAAAGTGAAAGTCATGTCAGTCATGTCTGACTCTCTGCAACCCCATGGATGAGCCATGGAATTCTCCAGGCAAGAATACTGGAATGGGGCTTCCCTGGTGGTCCAGTGGGTGAAGGATCCGCCTTGGGGAGTACAGGGCATCCTGTGTCCTGGCAAATGGTAGGAAGTGGCAAAACTTCTAGAGCAAAAATCATGACAGAGGGGATGTTCGCAGTCAGGGACCGGCTTCTGGATGTAATAATAGAGCAACAGCAACTTCTGAGCTAGAAAATATGCAACTTTTCAGAGTGAGTCCAGGCATTATCCAAGCATAGCCACATCCATTTCTGCCTCCCATGCCTGAGGCAGCTGGTACAGACAGACCAGGTTCCAGTGTTTCCCTTAAGACTCATGTGGGGCTGGAAGCAACTTACCTTCCCGAGATTGTTCTTGCGTGGCTGGTGGTTGAAATGACTCTTAGGTGACTTACCATGTTTCAAGAGCACACCGGGGACCCTGAGTGAGCTGTATCACATCACCAGGCGTGTGTGCTTAGTCGCTTAGTCACGTTTGACTCTTTGGACCCCATGGACTGTAGTCTCCCACGATCCTCTGTCCCAGGGGATTCTCCAGGCAAGAATACAGGAGTGCATTACCATGCCTTCCTCCAGGGAATCTTCCCAACCCGGGGATCGAACCCAGGACTCCCGCATTGCAGGCAGATTCTTTACCATGTGAGCCACCAGGGCAGCCCAAGAATCCTGGAGTGTGTAGCCTATCCCTTCTCCAGGGAATCTTCCCAACCCAGGAACTGAACTGGGGTCTCCTGCATATCAGGAGGATTCTTTACCCACTGAGCTACCAGGGAACCCCTGGAAGCTTATCAAAATAGAGATGCTCAGGTCACCCTTTGCATCCTGTAGATCTAAAGAATAGGAGACTCGGTGAGTGGGGACAGTAAGCATCCATGTTTAACTAGGTGACCCTGGTGCCGGATAAAATCTGAAACACAGGGACCACGAGTGCAGGGCCCAGGACCAGCGTGAAGCAGGGAGGCACCAACTTCTCTCAGATGACTCAGAGGCAGGGTGTCCCTGCCCCCAGATTTTGTGGCCCCAAGGGTCTGACCTTGAGTCCTGGGGTAAAAGTGAAAGTCATGTCAGTCATGTCTGACTCTCTGCAACCCCATGGATGAGCCATGGAATTCTCCAGGCAAGAATACTGGAATGGGGCTTCCCTGGTGGTCCAGTGGGTGAAGGATCCGCCTTGCAGTACAGGGGGCACTGGTTCCATCCCTGGCCGGGGAGGATCCCGCATGCCGCAGAGCAGCTGGACCAGAGGGTCCAATGATGAGCCAGTGCTCTGGAACACGTGCGCCCAGAGCCGGAGCCCTGTGGTGGGAGAGGCCACTGCAATGGGAGGCCCACACAGGCCAAAGAATAAAAATGTATGAAAATTAAAACAACAACAACAATAAAAGAGGCCAAAACTAAAAAAAAAAAAAAAAAAAAAAGAAGAATACTGGAATAAGTAGCTGTTCCCTTCTCCAGGGGATCTTCCCAACCCAAGAACTGAACCCAGCTCTCCCACACTGCAAGGAGTCCTGAGGAATCCTGGGGTATTCCTCTCTTAATCTTTGTATTGGGCCAAGTGTCATCTCACCATTTTTATAAGACCCACAAGAAACCATTAGCTGGTCTCAATCAGAAGGCATTAACTAGTGGGTTATGAATATGGGCCAGAAGTAGGGAAATGGAAATAACAAGAAAGGAAAAGCTTTTTTTTGGCCACATAGCACATGGGATTCTAGCTCCCTGACCAGGGATCGAACTTGTGCCTCCTGCATTGGGAGCACAGAGCCTTAACCACTGGACCACCTGGCAGTGATAAAAGAACGCTGTCTCTCCCAGCACTGCTTCCCACCACAGAGTTTCTTTTTCTTCTCTTTCCTCCTGTCATCTCCACCTCCTTCCCTGTCCATTCCTGGTCCTGCAGGGACCTTTGTACAGTTTTTCACCTGCCTCGAGATAGAAATCTCTTCCTGGGAAGCTAGTGGGAAGGCTGCCTACCTCAGGGCTACTCGCTGGGTTAGCAGCACCAGCACCCTCTGGGAGTTTGGGGTCAGTGTGAATTCTCTGGCCCCAAAACAGAATGACTGAAGCCAGATTTTTGGGGCTGCAGACCGGGAATGTGTATTTTTCATAAGCTCCCTAGTGATTAGGGAATCTCTGGGCCCCACCCCCAGAGTTTCAGATTCACTGAGTTCTGGCCCAAGAATTCAGGTTCTAAAAGAGTGTGAGTTGCTGGGGACAGGAGGACGGTGTGTGTGGAGGAGAGAGAGACAGGGAGAGTGTGTGTTAGAGATACAGGAGTAGAGGGCTACTGTAGGAACCCAGTGACTGGACAGAAGAACATTTTCACTTTACCTTCCATTTTGCAAAGGGGTCCTTCTGCTAGACATTCTACTGTACCCTGGTTTTTCTTTGTGGAAATCTTAGTCGCTCGGTCGTGACTGACTCTATTTGTAACCACATGGACTGTAGCCCACCAGGCTCCTCTGTCCATGGAATTCTCCAGGCAAGGCTACTGGAGTGGGTTGCCATTTCCTTCTCCGGGGGATCTTCCTTTCCTACCTAGGAATCAAACCCAGGTTTCTCCTGCATTGCAGGCAGATTCTTTACCACATGAGCCACCAGGGAAGCCCCTGGGTTTTCTTGAGGCCAAATTAAGTAGAGAAAAGAAAGACGTATCATTTCCCTTAAAATTACTCTCTGTTGGAAAGAAGCATGGCAAAAGAAAAAGGTCAACATAGGGTCCACATACCTTTAAAAAAAAAACTAACAGAAAGTTCAAGGTCCTCTCCCCCTTGACCCTCCGTGGCTCCTCTAAAACCCTAGAAACAGCTGGGAAGAAGCAGGAAGCGTGTCATGTCTCCAGCTTCCCCTGAGACAAGCCGTCAAGGGACTTCTAAAAATTACATCCACCAGCAAGTGCCCCCTGCAAACCCCGCCTCACAGACGCCCAGTGCCCCCGGCGCCGCTTCAGGCTTCCTCCCTAAGACTTGTTGGTTATTTCCGTCTTAGTCTATTAGGCCTTGGCTCGTTAGCTTTAATCCTTCTGGGTCCACTGGGCCTCGGCTTCCCTCGGGTGATTGAAAGTATTTTTGGCTCCGTTCTCTACCATTTGCTCATCATGCCTGAATCTTAGAATCTTGTGAACTCTTACCTGGAGGAAGAACATTTCCTTGGTGTGGAGATGTGGCTGCCTCCGGGAAGGGGCAAGTGTAAGAAGATAGCAGCCCTCAGGAAGGAAAAGGGAGGTGCAGTTGGGAAGGAAAAGGACCCAAGCAGAAAATAAGATGAGGATGTGGAAGTGGCGTATCTAACACTTTCTGCGGACGAGCTAATGTATTCTGGGCAGCTCCTCAGCATAAAAATGCTTCTGAAGGCAGACATCTACCTTCCTGAGGGCTGGCGACGCCTTAAGGGAAAGGAAAATTGTGTGATTGGGCTGAGGGAGAGATTTTTTGCGGAAGCCCTTCTTTGGGAAGGACACTCAGAAAACAAGGTTACAGGCAACAGGATTATCCCCCAAGAGAGAGGCTGCACCTTTGATCTAAAAATCCTTCAAAGCAGTGGGAGGCGAAAGATAAGGAAGGAGGAAAGGCCTGGGGACTGGAGAGTTAGTCTGTGAGGCCAGGCGAGTCTGGATCCAGACCCGGAGGAAACCTGAAACCATTCATCACTGGAGTCTGTAATTCAGACTTTGCAAGAATGAGACTCCTTCCACATCCAGTGGTTTTTTTTTTTTTTTAATATAAGTGCTGCACTCTTTTTAATGTTTACTTATTTATTGGGCTGCATTGGGTCTTAGTTGCAGCATGCAGGATCATGTAGGATCTCTCCATTTTCTAGTTGTGGCATGTGGGTTCAGTAGCTCCACCACATCTGAGATCTTAGTTCTCTGATCAGGGATTAAACCTGTGTCCCTCGCATTGCAAGGCCCATTCTTAACCATTGGGCCATCACAGGGAAGTTGTGTGGCAGAGTGAAAAAGTCATGACTTCCGGAGCCAGACCCAAATCTGAATCATGATCATGTTATCCCACATGGTAGCTGTGTGACTTTGGGCAAGCCAAATTCCCTGGGCCTCAGTTTCCTTGTCTGTAAAATGGGGCTTAATAAGACCTACCTTGTGGTGAGGATTAACAACATAGGAAGGTCTTGGGATGTTGTTTGTGTCCGGTGAGTTCCCCTTTATAAACCTTGAAAAAAACTCTTTACTTTTTGAACACCCACGTCAGAGGGCAAAGTACACATCACGTGATTTACAGATGTCCTTGCAGAATCGATAGTGATAGTCCTTCATGAGCTAGGTATGTCTTCCTTATTCAGTAGGTGAGGGTTCTGAATTCTCTGGGAAGTAGAGTCCAAGGACATTTGGCAAATGGAAAAGGTAGGATTTGAACCCAGGTCTTATTCCAATGGGCTTCCCTGGTGGCTCAGATGGTAAAGAACTGGCCTGAAATACAGGAGACCCGGGTTCAATTCCTGGGCCGGGAAGATTCCCTGGAGAAAGGAATGGCAACCCACTCCAATATTCTTTCTTGGAGAATCCCAAAGACAGAGGAGTCTGGTGGGTTACAGTCCATGAGATCAGAAAGAGTCAGGCATGACTGAGCAACTTTCACTCACTCTGATTCTAATATGCAGGTTCAAAAGTTCTATACAAACTCTCTCTTGATCTTTTGCTTAGCAATAGAAAAGTACAGCCATAGGAAGATCCAAAGGAAATGTTTTAGCTTTCCAAAAAGAGAATGTTAATTACATAGTTCTCATTTGTTTCATTTGAAATCACCAATAAAGTATTTTTTTTAAGAAAAAAAAAGGAAATGTACTTCAAATACTTAGTGTGGTTATCAGTATAACCGGACCTGGCAATATCAACTGTTTGTTGATAATAATTTAATGCCTGTCTTTGGCCTCATATAGCTGCTTTGCACTATATTTGCTGTATTCATTTATTCTCGGTGTCTGCGCTTGGCTTCCCCAACAAGGCCAGCCCAGGATGCACTGTGAGTTGGAGACACAACTCCTGCTCACTGCCACTTAAGGATGAGCCCTGGGCAAGAGGCTGAACTTGTCTGAGCCTGTTTCTCTCTGTAAACGGAGTTAATGAGAACTGTTCTGCGAATGTCAAGAATTAGTTCAGAGATCAATCAGCTCATAAAATAGTAAAAGTGGTGAGCCAAAAAGTTTCCTTGGAATTATAAGCACTTGGATTAACAACATAGGAAGGTCTTGGGATGTTGTTTGTGTCCGGTGAGTTCCCTTTATAAACCTTGAAAAACTCTTTACTTTTTGAACACCCACGTCAGAGGGCAAAGTACACATCACGTGATTTACAGATGTCCTTGCAGAATCGATAGTGATAGTCCTTCATGAGCTAGGTATGTCTTCCTTATTCAGTAGGTGAGGGTTCTGAATTCTCTGGGAAGTAGAGTCCAAGGACATTTGGCAAATGGAAAAGGTAGGATTTGAACCCAGGTCTTATTCCAATGGGCTTCCCTGGTGGCTCAGATGGTAAAGAACTGGCCTGAAATACAGGAGACCCGGGTTCAATTCCTGGGCCGGGAAGATTCCCTGGAGAAAGGAATGGCAACCCACTCCAATATTCTTTCTTGGAGAATCCCAAAGACAGAGGAGTCTGGTGGGTTACAGTCCATGAGATCAGAAAGAGTCAGGCATGACTGAGCAACTTTCACTCACTCTGATTCTAATATGCAGGTTCAAAAGTTCTATACAAACTCTCTCTTGATCTTTTGCTTAGCAATAGAAAAGTACAGCCATAGGAAGATCCAAAGGAAATGTTTTAGCTTTCCAAAAAGAGAATGTTAATTACATAGTTCTCATTTGTTTCATTTGAAATCACCAATAAAGTATTTTTTTTAAGAAAAAAAAAGGAAATGTACTTCAAATACTTAGTGTGGTTATCAGTATAACCGGACCTGGCAATATCAACTGTTTGTTGATAATAATTTAATGCCTGTCTTTGGCCTCATATAGCTGCTTTGCACTATATTTGCTGTATTCATTTATTCTCGGTGTCTGCGCTTGGCTTCCCCAACAAGGCCAGCCCAGGATGCACTGTGAGTTGGAGACACAACTCCTGCTCACTGCCACTTAAGGATGAGCCCTGGGCAAGAGGCTGAACTTGTCTGAGCCTGTTTCTCTCTGTAAACGGAGTTAATGAGAACTGTTCTGCGAATGTCAAGAATTAGTTCAGAGATCAATCAGCTCATAAAATAGTAAAAGTGGGGTGCAGCCATGACTTGCTAGAGAAATTCAAGGTTTCCTTCCTGTACCCCCTGAGGTCTGGTTTTCCTCCTGTTACCTGCAGCCTAAGTCTTGGGCCCTAGGCTGAGCCTACAGCAGATGCTTCCAGAACTCTGCCTCGGTCCGTTCCCTCAGTTACTCATCCTACCCTGCAGCCAGGCTCGCCCTCCCCGGAGCAGTGCTGGCTACGGGTCACCATGCCCTGCAGTCTCTCTGCAAAGATCCCCCAACCCCTGCCTGTCCAGCTCTTGAGCTCAGCAGGCAGGGCCACAGATCACCTCTCTCTCCTCCCCTTGGTCGATAGACCATGGCTTCTTCCTTCTCCTTCCCCAACCCCTCACCCTCTTCCCCAAGCAACCTCTGTCTCAGCCTAGCAGGTTTCTTCTGTACCTAAGATTCTGGAGCACTGATCATACTTTTGCCTTTACTGACGGGGCATACCTACCTTCCCTCTCATTTCTCCAGGCCTAACCCCAACTTGACTTACCCATGAGGCTTCTACTGAACATCCATCCTGCTCTCAAAGGGCCTCATTTTTTAATTTTAAAATAATCTAGCTCTTAATCTCTGAGTCCCAGGTGGTGCAGAGGTAAAGAATCTGCCTACCAATACAGGAGACATAGGAGACAGGGGTTTGATCCCCGGGTCAGGAAGACCCCCTGGAGAAGAAAACGGCAACCCACTCCAGTATTCTTGCCAGGAAAACTCCATGGACAGAGGAGCCTTGTGGGCTACAGTTCATGGGGTGGCAAAGAGTCAAACACAACTGAAGCGATTTAGTACACATGAACTTCATTCCCCTCCCTCCCCAGGCCCTGGCAACTGATAATCCACCTTCTGTCTCTGTGGGTTTGCCTATTCTGGGCATTTCATAGACATGGAATCATACACTATGTGACCTTTTGTGTCTGGCTTCTATCACTTAACATAATCTTTCCCAGGTACATACATGCTATAGCACATATGGGTACTTCATTCATTCTTGTAGCTGAATAATCATGCTACAGGTAATCTTTTCTATGTCTTTCTCCCAGGTTTTTTTTTTTTTTTTTTTTTTGTCTGTGTTGGGTCTTAATTGCAGCATGAAGTTTCCCTGGTTGCACAGCATAGGCTCTAGAGTGCAAGGGCTTTAGTGGCTGTGGCCTGTGGGCTTAGTCACCCCGTGCCATGTAGGCTCTTAGTTCCCTGACTTAGTTTGGGATTGAACCTGGGCCCCTTGCACTGGAACGCAGATTCTTAATCACTGGATCCCCAGAAAAGTCCCCCAAGTAGATTCTGATCTCTTTCTACATAGCATATTGTACATAAATGTCACAGGAGGAGTCCAGAAAGTACATGGGGATGAAATATGAGTTAGGGGAGGTTGACCCAAGAGGACACAGAAGTCAGGCTTCCTGCTTTCTTGAAAGCTCATCAGCAAGTCATACACCAGCAGACTCCTGGCTGCTGTGACAAGACCTGGGTTTGTAAGCTCTAGTGACAGAGTGTTCCCTCGTCTTCTTATTGTAACAGAGATTCACTCGGCTCTGCTTGGCAAATGACAGGCAGGGCTTTTGAACTTTTCCCCCAGAGACAGGAGTCTCCATGAATTTTGCCGCTTGACCAGCTGGGTGATCCTAGATGGAATGGGTTCATAATCTTTTGGGCTTCAGTTTTCAGAGACACTGGCTCCCAGATAAGGCAAATCAGAATCGTAACAATTCTGACTCGTTGCCCCATTGTATACCCACGTAAGTGATAGTCTTGGCAGGGAGCTTGGGGCTCAGGAAAATGGTAAAACAATATAAAACCCAGCTCAGGTGATTCTCACAATAAACCAGACCTAGCAGGTCTTGGAGCTGTTAGAATTCTGTGATCCTTCCAAGTCTGACATTTTATGATTGTATGAAATTGGATAGTTCCATGGCCTACAGTGGGACTAATTAAGAGCTTGTGAAAGAGATTTCTCTACATGTCAGTGATCACAGAAATGTTCAGACACCCACGTAAGACCTGAAGTTAGAGCTGGAGGATATGGCCTCTATGGGAACAGGACTGTGTGTTTTACGATGCTTTCATAGGAGGAGGACAGGCCACCTATACCTGTGTAGGCATGAGCTGGTCCCTTTTCCTCCACAAAAGTCCTCTCAGGTTTCTAGAAGTCAGACAGCTGTGTCTGGCTTTGTAGGTCCTCCAAGGATCTTTGGCGTGGTGTGACCAGGTGTTATTTTAATTTCCTTCCCCCTCATGTAACAAAATCCATCTTTCAATTTAGGGATCTGTGCCCCCCTACCTGGTGGAATATTAATCCAGGTCTTCACCTTCCCTACTCTGTAACACACCATATTGACCCGTAGAGTCTTAGTTCCCTGACTTAGTTTGGGATTGAACCTGGGCCCCTTGCACTGGAACGCAGATTCTTAATCACTGGATCCCCAGAAAAGTCCACCAAGTAGATTCTGATCTCTTTCTACATAGCATATTGTACATAAATGTCACAGGAGGAGTCCAGAAAGTACATGGGGATGAAATATGAGTTAGGGGAGGTTGACCCAAGAGGACACAGAAGTCAGGCTTCCTGCTTTCTTGAAAGCTCATCAGCAAGTCATACACCAGCAGACTCCTGGCTGCTGTGACAAGACCTGGGTTTGTAAGCTCTAGTGACAGAGTGTTCCCTCGTCTTCTTATTGTAACAGAGATTCACTCGGCTCTGCTTGGCAAATGACAGGCAGGGCTTTGAACTTTTCCCCAGAGACAGGAGTCTCCATGAATTTTGCCGCTTGACCAGCTGGGTGATCCTAGATGGAATGGGTTCATAATCTTTTGGGCTTCAGTTTTCAGAGACACTGGCTCCCAGATAAGGCAAATCAGAATCGTAACAATTCTGACTCGTTGCCCCATTGTATACCCACGTAAGTGATAGTCTTGGCAGGGAGCTTGGGGCTCAGGAAAATGGTAAAACAATATAAAACCCAGCTCAGGTGATTCTCACAATAAACCAGACCTAGCAGGTCTTGGAGCTGTTAGAATTCTGTGATCCTTCCAAGTCTGACATTTTATGATTGTATGAAATTGGATAGTTCCATGGCCTACAGTGGGACTAATTAAGAGCTTGTGAAAGAGATTTCTCTACATGTCAGTGATCACAGAAATGTTCAGACACCCACGTAAGACCTGAAGTTAGAGCTGGAGGATATGGCCTCTATGGGAACAGGACTGTGTGTTTTACGATGCTTTCATAGGAGGAGGACAGGCCACCTATACCTGTGTAGGCATGAGCTGGTCCCTTTTCCTCCACAAAAGTCCTCTCAGGTTTCTAGAAGTCAGACAGCTGTGTCTGGCTTTGTAGGTCCTCCAAGGATCTTTGGCGTGGTGTGACCAGGTGTTATTTTAATTTCCTTCCCCCTCATGTAACAAAATCCATCTTTCAATTTAGGGATCTGTGCCCCCCTACCTGGTGGAATATTAATCCAGGTCTTCACCTTCCCTACTCTGTAACACACCATATTGACCCGTAGAGTACCCGAAGCTCTTGGCTTAGCCTAGAGGTAGGCACACGGGCCACATAGATTTGACTGGAGTCCTCTTTTTGGAAGGGAAATGAATCTCAAGAGAGGGAATTCTACTAACCTTCGAGAGAGAGAGCCTTCCCAAGAATGATGCCAACAGAGAGGAAAGGAGAGAGAGAGAGCGAGAGAGAGAGCACAAGCGAGCACAAGACAAGGGGAGAGAGAATGTTGCTTGAACTCTTCAGGTCCAGGTCAACCAGAGCTCATCCCTCTGACTTCCCCTATTATCTGAGCCATTGCTTTTTAGTTTGAAGAGGTCTGGGTTGAATTTCTGTTACTTATAACCAAAAGAGTCTTGATCAATACTCTTGGGGAATCTAATGTTGGTAAAGACTTGACTTTAGGAATGAACGTATCAAGAGGATATGTTCAAAGTCTGTAAATTTGATCCCTAGGCCATCTTTTGAGGACATGGTATTCGCAGCAATACAGACTCTGCAATGTCTCCAGGTTAAAAGTAATAATAAGAAAAGAACTGGGGCCAGGAATCGGCTAAAAGTTTTGTTGGTTTGTTTGTTTTGAGTGCTTTTATTTATTTTAAACGTGCTCATGCTCAGTCATGTCTGACTCTTTGTGACCCCATGGATTGTGGCCTACCAAGTTCTTCTGTCCATGGGATCTTTTCAGGCAAGAATACTGAAGTAGGTTGCCCTCTCCTTCTCCAGGGGATCTTCCTGACCAGGGATCAAACTCTCATCTCCTGTGTCTCCTGCACTGCAGGCAGATTCTTTACCCACTGAGCCATGGGTTAAGCATTGTACTAAATCTTCTCATGTGTTATCCTATTTAACACTCATAACAACCATATGAAGTAGATCATGATATGATTCCCATTTCATAGATGAAAAAAATTCAACTTAATATTTATTCACATGCCTTACTCATAGGACTTGTATGTAGTGAGTCAAGATTTTAAGATAGCCCTCCCTGTACAGAGCTCAGGGCTGGATTCTTAAGCATCATGGCAATTTATCAAAAATAAATCGAGCATAGGGAGGGTAGAGAGCTCCCCAGGTCTCAATCATGTATGGCCAACTCTCCTCACCCATCACTCGTGGCTCCAGAAAACTTCCCTACAGGTTTGTTTAGAAGAAACACCCTTTTTTGTCCAAAGCTCCGACTTCTTTTCCAACTGTCTCCTGTCTCACCAGTTGCCATGGCCCTCACCTACCCCTTAACCTCCAATACCTACCCCAGGAGATGCAGGTTTTATTTCAGGAAAGTCCCAGCCCCCGCTGAGCTGGGAGCAGGTGGTGTGGATGTCACACCAAGCCCTTTTCAGTTGGATGGGCTGGAGATACCCAAGGTGCACGGTCAGGCGATGGGCCAGGTCTCCAAAACAGATGTCCATCTGACATCCCAACAGAGACACTTGGGACTTCAGCAGGGACAGCTTGAGCTGAAACTATGGCTGCAAAATTCTTTCTGACCTTCCAAGGAGCCCAGAAGTTATTTGAATCTAGTTTATGACTGCTGCTATCTATCCAATCTTTGCATGGGATAGATGAAAAAATCTAAGACTCAGAGAGTTTGTTTTTTCCAGTCATTCAGCAAACATTTATTGAGCACCTGCTATTCTGTCATTGTGATCAATGCAGGGGATTTTATTTTTTTTAATTTTGTTTTTAATTGGAAGATCATTATAGTATTGTGTTGGTTTCTGCCATGCCTGCATGCATGCTAAGTCGCTTCAGTCACGTTCAACTCTTTGCAACCCTGTGGACTGTGGCCCTCCAGGCTTCTCTGTCCATGGGATTCTCTGGACAAGAACACTGGAGTGGGTTGTCATGCCTTCCTCCAGGGGAGTTTTCCAACCCAGAGACCAATCCCTCATCTCTTGGCAGGTGGGTTCTTTACCATTAGTGCCACCTGGGACATGAATCAGCAATAGGCATACATATGTCCCCTCCCTTTTAAACCTCCCACACCATCATACCTCTCTAGGTTGTCACCAAGCACAGGATTTGGTTTCCCTGCGTAATAATACAGTAAACTCCCACCAGCTACCTATTTTACAAATGGTACTGTTAATATGTTTCAATGCTACTCTCTCAAATTGCCCCACCCTCTCCTGCCCCCACTGTATCCAAAATTTGTTCTTTATGTCTGTAAGACTCAGAGAGTCTTAAAATAAGTTCCCGAGGGTCACATGGCTGGTCAACACAGGGTGGGGAAGAGAACCCGCATGACCACACAGGAATACTCCGGGACTTCACTGCTCTGCCCGTGGTTTCTCTTGACCATCACACTGAATGCTACAGAGCAGCTCTTCTGTGTCTTTCACACAAACCATTTCCCAGGCAACCCACTCCAGTATTCTTGCCTGGATAGTCCCATGGACAGAGGAGCCTGGTGGGCTATAGTCCATAGGGCCGCAAAGAATCAGATACGACTGAAGCCACTTAGCACACACTCACGATGACTTTGGCTCAATTTCCCCCTCCCCTGCATGTTGGCAGAATGTTCAGAAAACCCTGACAGCTGGTATTCCATTTAGGGACAACTCTCGGGGGCTGTGTCTTGAAAGGGCTCACACCCAGATCTTACTGCACGTCTACTCAACTTCCACATATATTAATGAGATGATTTCACTGGCAATGAAATGGAAAAGGAGTAAGGACAATGAAGAGCCATTCTGTAAAGTGTCTTTGAAATGCCTATGTATGGGGAACTGACCCAGGGCCATGAATGGAGAACCAGGGTAGGGTTTGGCGAGGTGGACCCAGCTTCAAATCCCTGCTCGCTGTTTGACTTTGGATAAATGACACCACCTTGCTGAGTCTCGGTTTCCTCCTCTGTCCCACAGGGGCCACAGAACTCATCCCTCAGACCTTGCCGACAGGTCAGTCCAGCGTGCTAACAGGTGACCAGCACGTGGAAAACAGCTTTCCCGTGTCCCTGTCCTCCTGGACTGGTCCATATGGATGAAGCAGTAAACACAGTGGAAGCAAACACTACAATTTATCCTAAGAACTCCTAAAAGGATCCAGTGAAAGGCAAGGAGATGATTCGACCACGAGGCCTGCTAATTCCATATATGCCAAGTGACTGGAACCAAATTATAAAATGAGAAAGCTGTCTCTCAGTGTCACAGAGCTTATGTTCTCCAGAGTCAAAATAGCTGGAGATTACAAGTGGTCTGACCTGAGCAAATCATCTCAAACCTCCCTGATTAGCATGGATGGGCCTCCCAGATGGCTCAGTGGATAAAGAAACTGCATGCCAATGCGGGAGATGTGAGTTCGATCCCTGGGTCAGGAAGATCCGCTAGCGAAGGAAATGGCAACCCACTCCAGTGTTCCTGCCGGGAGAATCCCACAGACAGAGGAGCCTGGTGGGCTACAGTCCATGGGGCTGCAAAGAGTCAGACAGAATGACTAACACGTTTCACCATTAAATAAACGAATAAAAGTAGAAGGCTAGTGCCCTTTAAAAAATGCAATCACTGACATAAAATGATGCTGACGGCCTTTGGAAGCCCTCCTGTCAATTTCCAAGGGACTCACACCGCAGCATTTTCAAACTTCCTCCACAGTCCAGGAGCTCCAGCTTTGCTCAGCTCTGAGACACCTGACGTGCTTGTTCAGATTCTGCCTCTGCTGCAGAGTGTCTGCTTCCTTGGCTATCTCCTCCTTCTTTGCTCTGAGACAGATGTGCCCTTTCACCTTTTTAAGGCAAAGACTACTCACATCTTTAGATTTTCATTCCTCCTCAATTCCTTCCTCTGATACCAAATGGAGCAGAATTTCCAAGCACCATGGAAGCTATTCAGCATGGGAACATGTTCACTTCAGCAAAGCTCTAAAAAAAGGGGAGGAGAGAGCGTCCTGGGTGGGAGAAGCAAGAGGGAGGTGGCTCAAGGGGCTCTGTGGGTCTAGGGGAAATGTTACAGCTCATTTTCCCCATCAGTCACTGGGGGTTGCAGAGAACATACAATTAGGAGAGATAAGAGTTCTATCATGAACTTCCCTGGTGCTCCAGTGGTTAAGAATCCACCTCCCAATGCAGGGGACATGGGTTTGATCCCTGGTCGAGGAAGATTCCATAGAACAATAAGCCTGTGCACCACAACTATTGAGCCTGTGTTCTACAGCCGGGGAATCACAACTACTGAGAGCTCTAAAGCCCGTGCTCTGAGAGCTCATATGCCAAGTGACTGGAACCAAATTATAAAATGAGAAAGCTGTCTCTCAGTGTCACAGAGCTTATGTTCTCCAGAGTCAAAATAGCTGGAGATTACAAGTGGTCTGACCTGAGCAAATCATCTCAAACCTCCCTGATTAGCATGGATGGGCCTCCCAGATGGCTCAGTGGATAAAGAAACTGCATGCCAATGCGGGAGATGTGAGTTCGATCCCTGGGTCAGGAAGATCCGCTAGCGAAGGAAATGGCAACCCACTCCAGTGTTCCTGCCGGGAGAATCCCACAGACAGAGGAGCCTGGTGGGCTACAGTCCATGGGGCTGCAAAGAGTCAGACAGAATGACTAACACGTTTCACCATTAAATAAACGAATAAAAGTAGAAGGCTAGTGCCCTTTAAAAAATGCAATCACTGACATAAAATGATGCTGACGGCCTTTGGAAGCCCTCCTGTCAATTTCCAAGGGACTCACACCGCAGCATTTTCAAACTTCCTCCACAGTCCAGGAGCTCCAGCTTTGCTCAGCTCTGAGACACCTGACGTGCTTGTTCAGATTCTGCCTCTGCTGCAGAGTGTCTGCTTCCTTGGCTATCTCCTCCTTCTTTGCTCTGAGACAGATGTGCCCTTTCACCTTTTTAAGGCAAAGACTACTCACATCTTTAGATTTTCATTCCTCCTCAATTCCTTCCTCTGATACCAAATGGAGCAGAATTTCCAAGCACCATGGAAGCTATTCAGCATGGGAACATGTTCACTTCAGCAAAGCTCTAAAAAAAGGGGAGGAGAGAGCGTCCTGGGTGGGGAGAAGCAAGAGGGGAGGTGGCCTGGGCGGGGCTCTGTGGGTCTAGGGGAAATGTTACAGCTCATTTTCCCCATCAGTCACTGGGGGTTGCAGAGAACATACAATTAGGAGAGATAAGAGTTCTATCATGAACTTCCCTGGTGCTCCAGTGGTTAAGAATCCACCTCCCAATGCAGGGGACATGGGTTTGATCCCTGGTCGAGGAAGATTCCATAGAACAATAAGCCTGTGCACCACAACTATTGAGCCTGTGTTCTACAGCCGGGGAATCACAACTACTGAGAGCTCTAAAGCCCGTGCTCTGCAAGTAGAGAAGCCATCAAAATGAGAAGCCTGCCTACCACAACTAGAGAGTAGCCCCCACACACCACAACTCAAGAAAGTCTGCATGTAGTCACAAAGACCCAGTACAGCCAAAAATAATAAAAAAGAGTTCCATCGCTGAAAGAGAGAAGGCAAACCACCATGTCCCTTTGGTGTTAGATGCTACATTTACCAAGATGGGTAACAGTGGCTGATGACAGGTTGGAGGGGGGTTCTGAGATGTCACCAAGGCTATTGGTGAAGTGGCTGGACTGGTGAGTGTGCAGACTTGCTCAAGGGTGGGAGTAGACAGGAAGACGCTGACCACTGGGGAGAGGGAGTGACCCAAACAGCTGGAGCCGAGATTTAGGAAGTACAAGCCATTCAACTAGGCCACGAGACTGTGGTAGAAGCAGGGGTGGGCAGGGCTTAAACTGCCGACAGGCCCCTGTTTGTGGGCAGAAGGCATAGGGGAAAGATGGAGGAGAAGGCCCCGGTCACCAACAGGTCTCAAATGGACTCTCAATCCTAGGGCACAAGGGTGTATTCCATGTCTGTGCATCCATCTCGTCCCAGAAACCTTTGCCCAGAGCAAAATCAGGGAGGTCCCTTCCTGAATCTGGAGAGAGCTGCAGGCATTAAACACATGCATTGGTGACGCTGGATCATACCCAGGGTTGGAAACATCTTAATCCTAAACACACGAGGTTGTGTGCCTATTTAAAAGCTATTTTGATACCAAATGGAGCAGAATTTCCAAGCACCATGGAAGCTATTCAGCATGGGAACATGTTCACTTCAGCAAAGCTCTAAAAAGGGAGGAGAGCGTCCTGGGTGGGAGAAGCAAGAGGGAGGTGGCTCAAGGGCTCTGTGGGTCTAGGGAAATGTTACAGCTCATTTTCCCCATCAGTCACTGGGGGTTGCAGAGAACATACAATTAGGAGAGATAAGAGTTCTATCATGAACTTCCCTGGTGCTCCAGTGGTTAAGAATCCACCTCCCAATGCAGGGGACATGGGTTTGATCCCTGGTCGAGGAAGATTCCATAGAACAATAAGCCTGTGCACCACAACTATTGAGCCTGTGTTCTACAGCCGGGGAATCACAACTACTGAGAGCTCTAAAGCCCGTGCTCTGCAAGTAGAGAAGCCATCAAAATGAGAAGCCTGCCTACCACAACTAGAGAGTAGCCCCCACACACCACAACTCAAGAAAGTCTGCATGTAGTCACAAAGACCCAGTACAGCCAAAAATAATAAAAAAGAGTTCCATCGCTGAAAGAGAGAAGGCAAACCACCATGTCCCTTTGGTGTTAGATGCTACATTTACCAAGATGGGTAACAGTGGCTGATGACAGGTTGGAGGGGGGTTCTGAGATGTCACCAAGGCTATTGGTGAAGTGGCTGGACTGGTGAGTGTGCAGACTTGCTCAAGGGTGGGAGTAGACAGGAAGACGCTGACCACGGGGGAGAGGGAGTGACCCAAACAGCTGGAGCCGAGATTTAGGAAGTACAAGCCATTCAACTAGGCCACGAGACTGTGGTAGAAGCAGGGGTGGGCAGGGCTTAAACTGCCGACAGGCCCCTGTTTGTGGGCAGAAGGCATAGGGGAAAGATGGAGGAGAAGGCCCCGGTCACCAACAGGTCTCAAATGGACTCTCAATCCTAGGGCACAAGGGTGTATTCCATGTCTGTGCATCCATCTCGTCCCAGAAACCTTTGCCCAGAGCAAAATCAGGGAGGTCCCTTCCTGAATCTGGAGAGAGCTGCAGGCATTAAACACATGCATTGGTGACGCTGGATCATACCCAGGGTTGGAAACATCTTAATCCTAAACACACGAGGTTGTGTGTGGGACCAAAAAGTGCTGATGTATTTTAAAAACCCTCCCTGCCATGAAAATACATAAAAGAGATTATGTAATCAAGGCCACATAGGTCACTCAAGAAAGCAAGGTGCTAATGACAAATAATATTTCTTTTATTAAATAAGACCATGAATTTTAAAGCACAGTGCCTTGGTCCTTATCAGTCACCCTTAAACGGGAACTGTGGCTAATCCCATGTGTACTAATCATTAAAGCAGACCCAGGAAATCCCTAAGTCGGCTATTTATTTTATTAATAGATGGCTTTTGAGTAATAAAATGATAGTGGTTAGAGTTCAGATGATTTCCCAGGGCAGTCTGACCTTTCTCAAATTACTAAGACTTGTGACATTTCTCTGAATAAAACACCAATCCATAAACAAAGGCTCTTGTGGAAAAAAGCGATGCCCAGAAATACCCTTCCTACCCATCTCAAGAGTGTGTCTGACAGCGGGGAGGCTACACTCCTCACCCCCAAAGGCTTCTACTGCTGGAGCACAGAGTTTATCAGCTGAGAACCAAATGGAATGGGGACGCCAGACCTGCTGTTTCCCCAGATTATAATTCAGTTTCTGCCCTGCTCACCCCTCGTCGTGCTCCCAAGTCCCCTGCCTGCCCAGCTGTAAATGGCATTGGCTGTGACCTTCCTGCCCTAGTGTGGTCTGTGCGGCTGGAACTTCCAATGCAGTCCCTGATGCTCTGGCCCAGGTCCCAGGCAGGGTGACCGAGGCATCTTTTGAATCACAACTGGGTTTTGCTTGCGGCACATAGCACTTTTGAAATTGTTCAGTGTGAACGCCTTTAACAAAGAAGCATGGCTCTCAAGTTTACCCCAACCCCCATGACTCCCTGTTTCCCTGACTTGAGTTAATTTTGTCACCCTGGAGTGTAAGCCACTTCCTGTTTCCTGCGGCAGTTCAGAAGAACCTTACTTCTTCTGTAACTACTTGGTGAAGCTCATCAGAGTTTTTTCACAAGCATGGCTCTTTTTTGGCCAATGTGTTCAGAGAGCAAAGCATAGAGGTAATCTTTTTTCTTTTTTTTTTAATTATTATTATTACTTTTTTGGTGTTTAAGGATCTCGTGAAGTGGATGTAATTACTGTAATGCTTGTAGGTGAGGATACACACTCAGAGAAGACACATCCCTGGTCTAAGGTCACACTGTTTGCCACTGGACTTGATCCAGTTTGCCAACAGCTCAAACAGGCTTCTTTGCATCCCCTGAAGCGGCCCCCAGTAAATAAAGGCGCACACCACAAAGACACTCATCAAGTCACAGATTTCAGAGTCACCAGAGGAAGGAAGGGTCAACGGAGGTCTTGCAAAAATGCAGAGTTTGGGGAAAAAATGGATAAAAAGAAACCTATTGCATATTTGTAAAAGAGAGTCTTTTCACCTTGGTCCTGTGGCCTCCATCCAAGGCCACCTCACCCCAGGAGTCTGTAAACACATTTTTCATCCAAAGGATGTGGAAGTATTGACCTATCTGAAACCAGGCAGAGAGCAGAAGCAGAGGTACTTACTGGGCACTTCCCCGGGTGGTCCAGTGGTTAAGAATCCACCTTGCAATGTAGGGGATGTGGGTTTGACCTCTGGTCAGGGAACTAAGATCCCGCATGCTGCAGACTAAGCCCAAATGCCTCAACGACTGAGCCCCTACACAACTGAAGATCCCTCATGACGCAACTAAGACCCCATGCAGCCAAATAAATAAACATTAAAAATAAAACAAACCTTGTGCTTTTTTAAAACAAAGTACTGATGACTTTAAAAGAGTAGAGCGAGGTACTTACCACCCTCAAACTCTGTCTGACAGTTCCCCGAGGTCTCATTCAGGCTCTCTTCCTCATTGATGATGATGTTCTCAATGTCCTTCATCGTTAAGTGGTCCCGGAAGGCGTGATAGAGGATGTGCTTCAGCTCCTCCAGAGTTATCCTCTGCATGTCGAACTGTGGAGATCAAAGAGGCATGAGAGATTCTGGGGCACACGGAGGTGAGACCTCAGCTTGGGGCATGACTATGCCTGCTAAGTCGCTTCAGTTGCATCTGACTCAGTGCAGGCCTACGGACTATCACCCACCAGGCTCCTCTGCCCATGGGATTCTCCAGGCAAGAATACTGGAGTGGGTGGTCATCCCTCCTCCAGGGGATCTTCCCGACTCAGGAATTGAACCCACATCTCTGACATCTCCTTCCTTGGCAGGCGAGTTCTTTACCACTCATACCCCTGGGGTATGACTAGCAAGTCCCAAGCCTCCTCTGTGCCAACTTCTCCCAGCTTTCAAGACGTCAGCTCAAACAGGCTTCTTTGCATCCCCTGAAGCGGCCCCCAGTAAATAAAGGCGCACACCACAAAGACACTCATCAAGTCACAGATTTCAGAGTCACCAGAGGAAGGAAGGGTCAACGGAGGTCTTGCAAAAATGCAGAGTTTGGGGAAAAAATGGATAAAAAGAAACCTATTGCATATTTGTAAAAGAGAGTCTTTTCACCTTGGTCCTGTGGCCTCCATCCAAGGCCACCTCACCCCAGGAGTCTGTAAACACATTTTTCATCCAAAGGATGTGGAAGTATTGACCTATCTGAAACCAGGCAGAGAGCAGAAGCAGAGGTACTTACTGGGCACTTCCCCGGGTGGTCCAGTGGTTAAGAATCCACCTTGCAATGTAGGGGATGTGGGTTTGACCTCTGGTCAGGGAACTAAGATCCCGCATGCTGCAGACTAAGCCCAAATGCCTCAACGACTGAGCCCCTACACAACTGAAGATCCCTCATGACGCAACTAAGACCCCATGCAGCCAAATAAATAAACATTAAAAATAAAACAAACCTTGTGCTTTTTTAAAACAAAGTACTGATGACTTTAAAAGAGTAGAGCGAGGTACTTACCACCCTCAAACTCTGTCTGACAGTTCCCCGAGGTCTCATTCAGGCTCTCTTCCTCATTGATGATGATGTTCTCAATGTCCTTCATCGTTAAGTGGTCCCGGAAGGCGTGATAGAGGATGTGCTTCAGCTCCTCCAGAGTTATCCTCTGCATGTCGAACTGTGGAGATCAAAGAGGCATGAGAGATTCTGGGGCACACGGAGGTGAGACCTCAGCTTGGGGCATGACTATGCCTGCTAAGTCGCTTCAGTTGCATCTGACTCAGTGCAGGCCTACGGACTATCACCCACCAGGCTCCTCTGCCCATGGGATTCTCCAGGCAAGAATACTGGAGTGGGTGGTCATCCCTCCTCCAGGGGATCTTCCCGACTCAGGAATTGAACCCACATCTCTGACATCTCCTTCCTTGGCAGGCGAGTTCTTTACCACTCATACCCCTGGGGTATGACTAGCAAGTCCCAAGCCTCCTCTGTGCCAACTTATCCCAGCTTTCAAGACGTCAGATGAGCAGTTTCCACCACGCTCAGCTCCAGGCACACTTGTGAACTTGCAGGAACGTCTCAGAATTCAGGGAGTGCGACATTCCCCACTCCATCAAGACTCTTGGAGAAAACCATGCCACCTGCTCGTTTGGCTTCTTCCTACTCATCCAGCCATCTGCTGTCACCCCTCTACCCCTCACGTCCTTGGGAGCTGCGTCACACTTCAGACAATGCATCTGTCTCTAGAAAGTTTTAAACCGTCCAAGAAGCCAGCAACTCTTGTCTTGCTCTAGGTATGTATCTTGTTCTAGCAAGATAAAATGCATGTTTAGAAATCATGTTCATGAAGAACAGTGGAGAGAAAGGGGTAAAACTTCCACTTCCATTCTTCCCTGACAAGGGAGCTTAACCTTTCCACTCCATTTCTATCAGATTTGGTCCTATCATTTTTTTTGGCCAATGAAATGTGAGTAGAACTCACATAGGTCACATCAATTAGATGCTTTAAGAGCCGTTGTGTGGTCTAGCTTGTGACCTTTTCCTTCCGCAATGAGAATAGCAGGCTCTAAAAAGACACTGTTCCTTCTGTCTGGGTCCCAGAATGAGGATAAAGTGCAGAAGACAGCCCATCGTGGAAAAGTAATGAGAGTAAGAAATGTCTTTTGTCATTATTAGCCACAGAAATTTGGGCTTCTTTGTTACCACAGTATAAATTGGTTTGAGTCAACAACACTGAAATTAGTACCTAGAAAAGAGAAGCTACCACAACACAAATTCTAAAATGTGTGGATTCCCAGGTCAGGCAGGCAGTGGGAAATAAGAAAACGGCTATGGAGGCTGGGAAGATAACAGCTCGTGTTATGCAGTAGCAGAAAATTTGGTAAAATCACTGCCTATGATAGCTCAGAGGGTAAATACACAGTGAATGGGTCTGTGACTTTAGGTAGAAAGTCTGGGAGGCAGTAGCTTCTCGTTGCAACTGGTTGCTCAGCTATGAGAACACAATGAGCTCAGAGTGAAACAAATCAGAGATGATACCTCATGGTAGCTTTGATTTGCATTTCTCTAATAATTCGTGATGGTTGAGCATCTTTTCATGTGTTTATTGGCCATCTGTAAGTCTTTTCTAGAGAAATGTCTGTTTAGATCTTTGGCCCATTTTTCGACTGGATTTTTTGTTTTCCTGACATGGAGCTGTATGAGCTGCTTAGATATTCTGGAGATTAATCCTCTGTCAGTTGTTTCATTTGCAATTATTTTCTCCCATTCCGAGGATGGTCTTTTAATCTTGTTCACTGTTTCCTTTGGTGTGCAAAAGCTTTGTTACCTCACACCACTTAGAATGGCCTTCATTGAAAAATCTATAAACAATAAATGCTGGAGAGGATGCGGAGAAAAGGGAACCCTCCTACACAACTTACACAGTCCTGTCTGACTCTTTTGACCCCACAGACTGTGGCCCGCCAGGCTCCTCTGTCCATGGACTATTTCAGGCAAGAGTACTAGAGTGAGTAGCCATTCCTTTCTCCAGGGGATCTTTCCAACCAAGGGCTCCTGCATTACAAGCAGATTCTTTACCATCTCAGCCACCTGGAAGCAGTCCTAGGGTCTAATCAAGGAACATTCCTCACCCCAAGGTCTGTTCAACAGAGCTCTTCCATTGTTTGCTTTCTGGATGGGAATATTTTTGGTGGTTAGCCCAACTCTGCCCATTTCTATATGTGAGTGTGTTGGGGGCAGGGAGGGGAAAGGGGTGATTTGTCTTTGTAGTTCATATGTCTCCAGACCAAGAGAAGTCACACCGGATTTGATGTACATCTTGAGATTCTAGATTGTGAGTCTCTGTTGTCATCGGACAGGACTTCTAAGTGTCTCCCTTGAGGAGGGATGAGTACATTTTGTGGCTGATTAGTACCTAGAAAAGAGAAGCTAAAAAAAAGGGCCAGGCGGGGTGGGAAATAAGAAAACGGCTATGGAGGCTGGGAAGATAACAGCTCGTGTTATGCAGTAGCAGAAAATTTGGTAAAATCACTGCCTATGATAGCTCAGAGGGTAAATACACAGTGAATGGGTCTGTGACTTTAGGTAGAAAGTCTGGGAGGCAGTAGCTTCTCGTTGCAACTGGTTGCTCAGCTATGAGAACACAATGAGCTCAGAGTGAAACAAATCAGAGATGATACCTCATGGTAGCTTTGATTTGCATTTCTCTAATAATTCGTGATGGTTGAGCATCTTTTCATGTGTTTATTGGCCATCTGTAAGTCTTTTCTAGAGAAATGTCTGTTTAGATCTTTGGCCCATTTTTCGACTGGATTTTTTGTTTTCCTGACATGGAGCTGTATGAGCTGCTTAGATATTCTGGAGATTAATCCTCTGTCAGTTGTTTCATTTGCAATTATTTTCTCCCATTCCGAGGATGGTCTTTTAATCTTGTTCACTGTTTCCTTTGGTGTGCAAAAGCTTTGTTACCTCACACCACTTAGAATGGCCTTCATTGAAAAATCTATAAACAATAAATGCTGGAGAGGATGCGGAGAAAAGGGAACCCTCCTACACAACTTACACAGTCCTGTCTGACTCTTTTGACCCCACAGACTGTGGCCCGCCAGGCTCCTCTGTCCATGGACTATTTCAGGCAAGAGTACTAGAGTGAGTAGCCATTCCTTTCTCCAGGGGATCTTTCCAACCAAGGGCTCCTGCATTACAAGCAGATTCTTTACCATCTCAGCCACCTGGAAGCAGTCCTAGGGTCTAATCAAGGAACATTCCTCACCCCAAGGTCTGTTCAACAGAGCTCTTCCATTGTTTGCTTTCTGGATGGGAATATTTTTGGTGGTTAGCCCAACTCTGCCCATTTCTATATGTGAGTGTGTTGGGGGGGGCAGGGGAGGGGGAAAGGGGGTGATTTGTCTTTGTAGTTCATATGTCTCCAGACCAAGAGAAGTCACACCCGGATTTGATGTACATCTTGAGATTCTAGATTGTGAGTCTCTGTTGTCATCGGACAGGACTTCTAAGTGTCTCCCTTGAGGAGGGGATGAGTACATTTTGTGGCTGAAGGGAGGGAAATAAGTATTTATGAGTAAGAGTGTGATCTGTATTATATTATTTCCAATGATTTCTTTCCCCTTCCTGTGAGAGAATGTCTGTCTGCCCATTGACACTGGGCTTTGGCCAATAAAACGAGAAAGTGAAGTATATGCAAGCGATGGAATTCCAAGGAGAGTCTCTAGTCTATCAGTGTGTTCTACCATGTCCCTTTTTCTTCTGCCACAAAAACACATCAAATAGGGACTGTTCCTTCATCCTGGGTCCCAGAGTGAATGCAACGTGGAGCTGATCCACAAGGGGCATGTAATTTGAGTGAGAAATAAATCCTGGTTGTTAGCCAGTAAGACTTTGGGATTTCTGCAGTATAGCTCACCCCAGGCTGAATACAGAAGTCATTGTTTAAAGCTAGTTTGGATCATGAAGAAAGCAAGTTTCTGATTTTTCTCTCTGATTTCTTTGTGAATCAATTGCCACCTTGCTTTCAATATGCCCCTTGTTCTGACAAATTACGTCGGGTTACTGGAACTTGCTGGAAACCTTAATGACTCAAGTTCAAAGCCATATAATGAGTGAGAATAACTGAAGGGGATGTGTGTAAGTGGACTTGTTTTTTGCATCACAGTTTAATTGACTGTGAAAGTGAATTCTGAGATACACTTAGGGTTGACCCATGACATCATCTCCCTTTAGATTTGATAGGAGAGCATGTGTTTGTTAGCCTGGATGTTGAGAGAAGCCTGGAATAATGGATGGTGAGGATGATGGACCTCACAGATGGGAAATTTGGGGCCCCTCTGCCGGTTTTAGATGGGGAATAAAAGGAAATTGGGAGATGACAGTCCTAGGGTCTAATCAAGGAACATTCCTCACCCCAAGGGCTGTTCAACAGAGCTCTTCCATTGCTTGCTTTCTGGATGGGAATATTTTTGGTGGTTAGCCCAACTCTGCCCATGTCTATATGTGAGTGTCTTGGGGCAGGGAGGGGAAAGGGGGTGATTTGTCTTTGTAGTTCATATGTCTCCAGACCAAGAGAAGTCACACCCGGATTTGATGTACATCTTGAGATTCTAGATTGTGAGTCTCTGTTGTCATCGGACAGGACTTCTAAGTGTCTCCCTTGAGGAGGGGATGAGTACATTTTGTGGCTGAAGGGAGGGAAATAAGTATTTATGAGTAAGAGTGTGATCTGTATTATATTATTTCCAATGATTTCTTTCCCCTTCCTGTGAGAGAATGTCTGTCTGCCCATTGACACTGGGCTTTGGCCAATAAAACGAGAAAGTGAAGTATATGCAAGCGATGGAATTCCAAGGAGAGTCTCTAGTCTATCAGTGTGTTCTACCATGTCCCTTTTTCTTCTGCCACAAAAACACATCAAATAGGGACTGTTCCTTCATCCTGGGTCCCAGAGTGAATGCAACGTGGAGCTGATCCACAAGGGGCATGTAATTTGAGTGAGAAATAAATCCTGGTTGTTAGCCAGTAAGACTTTGGGATTTCTGCAGTATAGCTCACCCCAGGCTGAATACAGAAGTCATTGTTTAAAGCTAGTTTGGATCATGAAGAAAGCAAGTTTCTGATTTTTTTCTCTCTGATTTCTTTGTGAATCAATTGCCACCTTGCTTTCAATATGCCCCTTGTTCTGACAAATTACGTCGGGTTACTGGAACTTGCTGGAAACCTTAATGACTCAAGTTCAAAGCCATATAATGAGTGAGAATAACTGAAGGGGGAGTGTGTGTAAGTGGACTTGTTTTTTGCATCACAGTTTAATTGACTGTGAAAGTGAATTCTGAGATACACTTAGGGTTGACCCATGACATCATCTCCCTTTAGATTTGATAGGAGAGCATGTGTTTGTTAGCCTGGATGTTGAGAGAAGCCTGGAATAATGGATGGTGAGGATGATGGACCTCACAGATGGGAAATTTGGGGCCCCTCTGCCACGGTTTTAGATGAAGAGGGACGAAATCAAAGAATTCTGAAAAAATGAGTAACCAGTTCTTGGAAGACCAACTGAAGGAGTGCAGTGCCTGAAAAGTTCTCTCCAGCTGACAATTTGCTGAAATTCAGATACTAGGTGAAAAGAAATTGTCAGGGGCTGTAAAAAGAGAAGGAAAAATGGCGATTCCAGAAATCTATAATTTTCCTTTTATTTGGTTCTCTGGGTCAGGCTTAATGTTAATCAGTTGAGTAGAATTCCATGTTTTTCTGTATTGTCATAATAGATCTTTTACAGGTTTGAAAGAAACCACTATAAAACTGTATGGGCACAGTGCCAACAAGTATTTTTTCCATCACGGGCAATCTATTTTTCTTGAGTCAATTTTGAAATTATGTTCTTTCTCAGAAAACCAGCTGAAAGATTTTCCTTATTGTTAGCATGGAACTTTTGCACAACAGTACCACGAGTTTACATTTCTCTCAATACTTCTTATATCCCATTTTGTATTTTTAACCCTATGTGTCTTCCTTTTAGATTTGATTTTTGTTGTTTCTTTCTGTTTCTAATGGATCGTGGTTAAAGCCTATACATCTGCGATTTTTAGGAATTTCCCATTTTGGTAAAGTCCCTGTATTGTCAATTACACAAATATAGTTACCCTTGTTAATTATATTATGTAGCCTTATAATTGGGCTTCCTTGGCGGCTCAGTGGTAAAGAATCTGCCTGCAATGCAGGAGACCTGGGTTCGATCCCTGGGTTGGAAAGATCCCCTGGAGGAGGGCATGGCAACCCACTCCAGTACTCTTGCCTGGAGAATTCCCTGGAAAGAGGAGCCTGCAGGCTGCCATCCATAGGACTGCACAGAGTCAGGCACAACTGAGGCACCTAAGCAGCAGCAGCAGCCTTGTAATTCTAATTTGTACCTTGTATAACCTTATTTTCTGGGGATGACTTAATTTGTCAAAGATCCCAAGTAACACATTATAGTCTGTGGAAAAGAACTGCATCTCCTGAAATTGTTCTTTCAGTCCTAATATTTTTTAAATGAGGCTCTTCTTTATAGCAAGAAGACTGAGTTCCTCATTCAACAAATCGTTTTTGAGGCCAACTCCCCATCGGGCCCTGTGACGGAGACACAGAAGTGGTCAAGGCGCGGATCCTGCTCTCCAAAGGCAAGCAGACAAGCGATTTTAATTCATGGGGTAACTCGCTGTGGCTGGGGAGGCCCAGGATGGCTTGGAAACCCCTGGGAAACATAAAAGTTCGCAGGCCCATCCAAGGGCCATATGTTGAGCTGTTGTAAGGACTCGGCACAGAAGGTTGTTGGGAATGAGGTGAGAGGTGTGGGTGAGGAGCTAGTTAAGACAAACCTATGCCACGGTGAGGAGCTGGGTTGTTGTTGTTTCTATTGAGGCGTAGTTGATCTACAATGTTGTGTTAAGTTTCGGGTGTAGAGCAAAGTGATTCAGTACACACACATACATATACATATACATATACATATGCATACATATGTTCTTTCTCAGATTCTTTTTCATTATAGGTTATTACTTGATATTGAATATACTTTCCTGTGCTATACAGTTAAGATCTTGTTGTTTATTGTATATATAGGATACAATAGTATAGTTTATTTTATATATAGTATGCACCTGTTAATCCCAAACGCCTAATTGATCCCTCCCTCCCCTCCTCCTTTGGTAGCCATAAATTTGTTTTCAGTGTCGGTGAGCCTGTTTCTGTTTGGTAAATAACTTCATTTGTATCTGTTTTCAGATTCTACATATAAGTGATATCCTGTGATAGGTGCCTTTCACTGTCTGACTTGCTTCACTTAGTAAGAGAATCTCTAGGTCCAACCATAGCTTGGTTGTTTTCGGTTTGTTTTACTTCTTGTATTGGGGCAATGGCAACCCACTCCAGTACTCTTGCCTGGAGAATTCCTGGAAAGAGGAGCCTGCAGGCTGCCATCCATAGGACTGCACAGAGTCAGGCACAACTGAGGCACCTAAGCAGCAGCAGCAGCCTTGTAATTCTAATTTGTACCTTGTATAACCTTATTTTCTGGGGATGACTTAATTTGTCAAAGATCCCAAGTAACACATTATAGTCTGTGGAAAAGAACTGCATCTCCTGAAATTGTTCTTTCAGTCCTAATATTTTTTAAATGAGGCTCTTCTTTATAGCAAGAAGACTGAGTTCCTCATTCAACAAATCGTTTTTGAGGCCAACTCCCATCGGGCCCTGTGACGGAGACACAGAAGTGGTCAAGGCGCGGATCCTGCTCTCCAAAGGCAAGCAGACAAGCGATTTTAATTCATGGGGTAACTCGCTGTGGCTGGGGAGGCCCAGGATGGCTTGGAAACCCCTGGGAAACATAAAAGTTCGCAGGCCCATCCAAGGGCCATATGTTGAGCTGTTGTAAGGACTCGGCACAGAAGGTTGTTGGGAATGAGGTGAGAGGTGTGGGTGAGGAGCTAGTTAAGACAAACCTATGCCACGGTGAGGAGCTGGGTTGTTGTTGTTTCTATTGAGGCGTAGTTGATCTACAATGTTGTGTTAAGTTTCGGGTGTAGAGCAAAGTGATTCAGTACACACACATACATATACATATACATATACATATGCATACATATGTTCTTTCTCAGATTCTTTTTCATTATAGGTTATTACTTGATATTGAATATACTTTCCTGTGCTATACAGTTAAGATCTTGTTGTTTATTGTATATATAGGATACAATAGTATAGTTTATTTTATATATAGTATGCACCTGTTAATCCCAAACGCCTAATTGATCCCTCCCTCCCCTCCTCCTTTGGTAGCCATAAATTTGTTTTCAGTGTCGGTGAGCCTGTTTCTGTTTGGTAAATAACTTCATTTGTATCTGTTTTCAGATTCTACATATAAGTGATATCCTGTGATAGGTGCCTTTCACTGTCTGACTTGCTTCACTTAGTAAGAGAATCTCTAGGTCCAACCATAGCTTGGTTGTTTTCGGTTTGTTTTTACTTCTTGTATTGAGGTAAGCTATACATAACATGCATTTACAATTGTACCCACTTTGAAGTGTGCTGCATTCAGTGGCCTTAGGTGCCTTCACATTGCTGTGCAACCATCCCTGCCATCCAGCTCCACAACTACCTTTTACCTTCCCCTGAAGAAAAGCTGAAACACTTCACTCATTAAAGAGTATCTCCCCATCCCCTTCCCACCCCCCATCCTTGGCAACCACCATTCTGCTTTCCGTAAACAGCCAAACACGGATTTGACGGCTCTCAGTACCTCATGGAAGTGGATCTGTACAGTATTTGTCCTTTTGTGATGGGCTAATTTCACTTGGGTCATGTCTGCAAGGATTATCAAGGTTGTAGTGTTTATTCTTCCTTAAGGCTGAATAGTATTCCATTGTATGTATACACTACATTTTGGGTTTTTTTGCTTATCTATCCCTGAGTATTGGTATTGCTTCCACCTTGTGGCTGTAGCAAATAATGCTGCTATGAATGTAGATGTACAAATATCCCTGCTTTCAGTTTTGGTGGGTATATACCTTAGTGAAAGAAAATGGAAGTCGCTGAGTCCTATCCAGCCCTTTGTAATCCCATGGACTGTAACCCACCAGGTTCCTCTGTCCATGGGATTTACCAGACAAGAATACTAGAGTGGGTAGCCATTCCTTTCTCCAGGGGATCTTCCTGATTCAGGGATCACACCTGGGTTTCCTGCATGCAGGCAGATTCTTTACTGTCTGAGTCACTAGGGAAGCCTGGTATATACCTAACATTGGAATCACACGGTAATTCCATGCTTAATTCTCTGAAGAATGGAGCTTAGTTTTATCTTTGGGACAGCACACGGGTAGCACTAAAGGATTTTCAACAGAACACCTCATCATGTCTGAGCCTGAGAAAAACTACCTTTTGGTGGCACAAGCTGCAAGATGACCAGAGGGAAGGCTATTGAAGTAACAGGTTTAGAAACTATGACTGTGACTATGTGTACATGCTCGGGGGTGTCCCACTCTTTGCGACCCCACGGACTGTAGCCCACCAGACTCCTCTGTCTATGGGATTCTCCAGGCAAGAATACTGGAGTGGGTGGCCATTTCTTTCTCCAGGGGATCTTCCCCACCTAGGGATCAAACCTCTGTCTCCTGCATTGCAGACAGATTCCTTACCTGCTGAGCCATGGGGGAAGTCCTTTAAGAAATGGTTGTGGTGTTAAAATAACCTGTGAAACCCAAGATGAAGCTGCTTCCACACAGGGTGTCACATCAGCAAACCAAAACCCGCATAACTTTCATGTCCCTGTAAACACTCCTCTTGACCCCTAACCCAATAGTCAGCTAACTCCCAAATGCCAACGGAATTCTGGGCCTTCTCACTCCAAAAAAGTGTGACCTTTTGACCCCAGCCAATCAGATATTTTCTCTGTTTCTCTTCCTGGTTCTTCTTTCTTTATCCTACAAAAGCTTCCTGCCTTCTGCCCCATTGTGTAGTTCTTGGAATGGAAACAGTCTGCTTCGTGATGCGGTAAATAAAGTTTGCTGATATCACCAGAACTGTCTCCTTTATCGTTTTTTAACCATGGGTTATGGTGACAGGGTGTGTTCAGGAGCTGTGTTAAGAGAGGTGAAAGGATGAGTTGCTGTGTGTGGAAGGCGAAGCTGAATGAACCGGTAAGGATCAAAGAGGTTTTATGCTCAGTCGAATGGGAACAGAGGGAGACCAAGCTTGGAGCAAAAGCTGACACGCGACCTTGTGGTTGTGGACACGGGCGGTTCTGGAGAGACCGCCCACCGGAGGGCCCAGGAGGCAGTGGACTGCACGGATACGGGCTGGTGACCTGGAAGTCATGAGCATACAGATGATGATAAAAGTTCTCAGAAAGGATGGTAACACCTGTGAAGAGTGTACTGACTATGAAAAGCTCAAGCTTTAGGAGTACGTCAAGATAAACAGATGGGCACCCTCCATTACTGAATGGGCAAGGTATGCATGGTATTAGGAGTTATAATACGTATATATTTTGGTCTTCTGTCCATTGTTCTTGGCTTACAGCTCCCCAAACCTTTGGAATTTCTTAAGTGAGAAGAGCAATGGAGCATCTTGTTATCGTATTTGGTTTCTTGTCCTCAGTGCCTGAGATCATGTCAGAGCCATAAATGGGCGTCTGGTAACAAGCCGCTATCATCCACAATGGAGCTTAGGTTCCTGAGAGGACTTTTGGAAATCCTCTAAAGATGGAGATGATCTCCAGGGCGGTCAGTCTTATCCCCTGCCTTCCAGGGAGCAGAACAGGGCTGACTCACTCACTCATGGCGAATGATTTAATCACCCATGTCTATGTCAGGAAGCCTCCATAGCAACTCAGAAGGAGGGGATTCAGGGAGCCTGTAGGTTAGTGAGTGCACCCATGTGCCAGGCCCCCCAGTCCATGAGGACAGATGCCTCTTTGTTTGGAATTTTATCCTTTGCATCTAGCCATCAATTTCTATCCTTTAACACTCTTGTAATCAACTGGTCATCTAGTAAGCAGTGAGGAATGCTGGGCTGGGTAAATCACAAGCTGGAATTAAGACTGCCAAGAGAAATACCAACCACCTCAGCTATGCAGGTGATGCAACTCTAATAGCAGAAAGTGAAGAAGGACAAAAAGGCCTCTTGGAGGTGAAAGAGGAGAATGAGAAAGCTGGCTTAAAACTCAGTATTCAGTAAAGTAAAATCGTGGCATCCAGTCCCATCACTTCATGGCAAATAATAGCGGGGAAGGGTGGAAACAGTGACAGATTTTATTTTCTTGGACTCCAAAATCACTGTGGACAGTGACTGCAGCCATGAAATTAAAAGATACTTGCTCCTTGGAAGGAAAGCTATGACAAACCTAGATGGCCAATTAAAAAGCAGAGACAATACTTTGCTGGCAAAAGTCCATATAGTTAAAGCAATGGTTTTTCCAGTAGGCAAGTATGGATGTGCTAGCTGGATCATAAAGAAGGCTGAGCACCAAAGAATTGATGCTTTCAAACTGTTGAGAGTCCCTTGGATTGCAAGGAGATCAAAACAGTTAACCCTAAAGGAAATAAACCCTGAATATTCATTGGAATGACTGATGCTGAAGCTCCAATTCTTGGCCACCTGATGGGAAGAGCTGACTCAATGGAAGAGACCCGCATGCTGGGAAAGACTGAGGATAGGAGGAGACAGAGAATGAGATGATTGGATAGCATCTCTGACTCAATGGACATGAGCTAGAGCAAACTCTAGGAGACAGTGAAGGACAGGGAAGCCTGGTGCGTTGCACTTCATGGGACTGCAAGGAGTTGGACACAAGTGACTGAACAACACGTTAAGTAAACACTTTCTGAGTTCTGTCAGCTGCTGTATTAATAGAACCAAGGAGGTTGTGAGAACCTTTGATCTACAGCTAGTCAGAAGCACAGGTGATAACCTAGACTTGTGATGTCTGAGGTGGTGAGGTGGGTGGGGGGGCCCTTGGGAGCAGAACAGGGCTGACTCACTCACTCATGGCGAATGATTTAATCACCCATGTCTATGTCAGGAAGCCTCCATAGCAACTCAGAAGGAGGGGATTCAGGGAGCCTGTAGGTTAGTGAGTGCACCCATGTGCCAGGCCCCCCAGTCCATGAGGACAGATGCCTCTTTGTTTGGAATTTTATCCTTTGCATCTAGCCATCAATTTCTATCCTTTAACACTCTTGTAATCAACTGGTCATCTAGTAAGCAGTGAGGAATGCTGGGCTGGGTAAATCACAAGCTGGAATTAAGACTGCCAAGAGAAATACCAACCACCTCAGCTATGCAGGTGATGCAACTCTAATAGCAGAAAGTGAAGAAGGACAAAAAGGCCTCTTGGAGGTGAAAGAGGAGAATGAGAAAGCTGGCTTAAAACTCAGTATTCAGTAAAGTAAAATCGTGGCATCCAGTCCCATCACTTCATGGCAAATAATAGCGGGGAAGGGTGGAAACAGTGACAGATTTTATTTTCTTGGACTCCAAAATCACTGTGGACAGTGACTGCAGCCATGAAATTAAAAGATACTTGCTCCTTGGAAGGAAAGCTATGACAAACCTAGATGGCCAATTAAAAAGCAGAGACAATACTTTGCTGGCAAAAGTCCATATAGTTAAAGCAAGGGTTTTTTCCAGTAGGCAAGTATGGATGTGCTAGCTGGATCATAAAGAAGGCTGAGCACCAAAGAATTGATGCTTTCAAACTGTTGAGAGTCCCTTGGATTGCAAGGAGATCAAAACAGTTAACCCTAAAGGAAATAAACCCTGAATATTCATTGGAATGACTGATGCTGAAGCTCCAATTCTTGGCCACCTGATGGGAAGAGCTGACTCAATGGAAGAGACCCGCATGCTGGGAAAGACTGAGGATAGGAGGAGACAGAGAATGAGATGATTGGATAGCATCTCTGACTCAATGGACATGAGCTAGAGCAAACTCTAGGAGACAGTGAAGGACAGGGAAGCCTGGTGCGTTGCCGTCCATGGGACTGCAAGGAGTTGGACACAAGTGACTGAACAACACGTTAAGTAAACACTTTCTGAGTTCTGTCAGCTGCTGTATTAATAGAACCAAGGAGTGGGTTGTGAGAACCTTTGATCTACAGCTAGTCAGAAGCACAGGTGATAACCTAGACTTGTGATGTCTGAGGTGGTGAGGTGGGTGGACAGTCTTGTGAGATCGAGCCCTTAACTTCTGAAATCTGATACGTTTCTGGGTAGACAGTGTCAGAATTGAGTTGAATTGTAAGACACCCAGCTGGTGATGGAGAACCACTTGGTGGTGGGGAAAAAAAACCTCACATATTGGAAATGAGTACAGAACTGTGACGTGAACTTGTTATCTATATACATAATCTATCATTAAAAACTATTTCAGTACTTTCTGTTTGCAAAAATCTATTTTTACATCAATATGGGTATGCTTGTTTTCGCTTTGTGTGCATTTCTATTAAATGTCTCCCTTGTGTTATGTTAAACACATCTCTTTAAAAAGGTATGGTTCTTGCCATAGACAGAACAAATGTATGTCTACCAAGGGAGGAAGGGAAGGTGGGATGAATTGGGAGTTCAGGATCAACACACATATATGCGTGCGTGTGTGTGTGTGTGTGTGTGTGTACTATCGATACTATGCATAAAATAGGTTAATTAAGGAGAACATACTGTATAGCACAGGGAACTCTACTCAGTGCTCTTGGTGATCTAATGGGGAGGGAAATCCAAAAAAGAAGGGATACATATAAACCCACAGATGATCCATTTTGCTGGACAGCAGAATCTAACACGACATTGTAAAGCAACTATACGCCAATAAAATTTTTTTTTAAATTCATGCTTCAGGGTTTCCCTGGTTGTCCAGTGGGTAAAGAGTTCGCCCTGCCGCACAAGGGGCACCGGTTCAATCCCTGCCCCAGGAAGATCCCACCTGCCGTGGAGCAGCTGAACCCGGTGTGTCCAATTACGAGCCAGCATTCTGGAGCACATGTGCCCAGAGCTGGTGTTCTGGAATGAGAGAGGCCACTGCAATGGGAGGCCCACACAGGCCAAAGAATAAAAGATGGATGAAAATAAATAAATAAATAAATAAATAAATAAATAAATAAAAACAATTAAAAAGAGGTCAAAATTAAAAAAAAAAATCATGCTCCATATATCAAATGATGATAAGAAATGTGACTATTTCTATAAAAACAAGAAAACAATTTACAACCAATGAGAACAACATATAAGGAATATCTAACTTACTATGTAGCAGGTATTATCCTAAACACTGAGGGAAACAAAGACTCATCAGAATAAAGCTGAAAAAAAAAAGGTATGACTTGGCAAGGGTAAATTAAGAGTTTGGGATTAAAATATACACACAACCATATATAAAATAGATCACCAAAAAAGACCTACTATATAGAACAGGGAACTATACTCAATATCTTATAATAATCTATAATGGAAAATAATCTAAAATCTATGTGAATCTATGTGTATGTATAAATACATATATAAAACTGAATCACTTTGCTGTGTACTTGAAACTAATACAACATTGTAAATAAACTATATTTCAATAAAAATGTTTTTAAAACTTCAAAAAAGGTATGCTTCTCATAAAGAAAATAGAGTTGAATTTTAAAAAAAAATCTGACTTGAGACTTTTTTTGTCCTCCAGTGGTGTAGTCCATTTACATTTTCATCTATTGTTTAAACATGCTTGATTATACTTTTATTTCATCTTCTGCTTTCTAGCCTTCAGATCTTTCCTTGCCTTTTGTCTTAGAAAAAAACAGAGAAAACCTACAATTGTCCTCAGTTTGACTGTAGCAGTGGATATCTTTCCATTTATCAAATGTATTACCTAAGCCATAATTTCTTATATTATCAAATTCAAGAAATTAAATTGCATTTTCATCTTTCTTTACCTATGATAAGAAAATTCATAAACCTTCACGTTCCTATCTCTTACCCTACACGTTTTAAAGTCTTTGTAAGTTTAATTTGAGATTTATCATGGCAGGTTTTCTGCTATTTTCATCTTGCTCTAGAGCAGTGTTTGGCATCCACATTTAATTTTGTAACATTTCTAACAGCTATGGCTGCTTCATTGTATTTTAACTGACTTGAGTGCTCAGTTGCACTTTTCCATGATTTTCTCAACCCTGAGTACCTGATTTCCATCCAATTATCTGCTGCAAAATAAAAAAAGAAATGGTTTGACAATGAAACATTTGTGAACATTACCTCTTCCGAGTTCTTATACTCTCATAATACTTAGCTCTATTCTCCAATTCCCAAGACAGACCACTTAGTCTGGTAGAAGATTCTAGAATTTCACAAAATTTTCCCTCCAAGCTCCTTTGGAATTTCTCCAGTCCCAGTGCCGTTTATTGGGGGTGGGAAGAAGAGCAGAGAGACTGGCCTAATTTTCACTTTGAAGTAATTTTTTTTTTCTACTTAGACACTAGTAGGAATGTATCATTATCATGAAACTAAACAAAAAAGTGCTTTCCATGTTCTACAAAATGACATGTCTTTGCATTAATCTTGGCTGAAGTTTTGTGAGTGGGTTTTTATTAACAATTTTTACACCCATGTCATTTTCTGCCTCCTGTTTCCTGACAACCACTTTCGAGTTTGTCTTTCTCCTGTTCTGTCTAATGCCTTCCTTCCTCCAGAACACAAATGCTTCTTAGATTTCTGTTTCCAAAGTTTTCATCTTTTCTCTAAGAATTTTCATCACTTTGCTTTATATTTCATCTAACTCAGTTTTTTAATTTGTACTGTTAATGCTGTTCCTACTGTCTCTAGGGAAGATTTTAATTCTGCAAAGTAATTTTGTTTCCTTCCCTAATCTTATTACTTTATGTCATATACTGTATTATGTATTATATTATTATTTTATTTACCCATTCCTTTTGTGCCCCTGATGGTTATGGCTACTGCTTTGGACAAAAAAAAATAGATAAAAAACTTTTTTGCATCACTTTTTTTTTTTCTTCTAATTTTGGCCTCTTTTACTGGTTTTTATTTATTTATTTCCATCCATCTTTATTCTTCAGCCTGTGTGGGCCTCCCATCGCAGTAGCCTCTCTTGTTGCAGAGCACTGGCTCATAATTGGACACACTAGTCCAGCCGCTCCGCGGCACATGGGATCTTCCTGGGCCAGGAATCGAACTGGTGCCCCTTGGACTGCGAGGTGGACTCTTTACCCACTGGACCACCAAGGAAGCGCCAATTTTTTTTAAAAGTGGGATACACTTGCTTTGCAATGTTGTGTTAGTTTCCGCTGAATAATGAAGTGAGTCAGTTATGTGTATACATATATCCCTTCCCTCTTGAGCCTCCTCCCACCTTACCCCCATCCCACCTGTCTTGGTTATCACAGAGCACCCAGCTGAGCCACTGTGCTACACAGCAGCTTCCTGCTAGCTCTCTGTCTTACACATGGCAGTACACATAGGTTGTGGCTTCCCTGGTAGCTCTCTCTGTAAAGAATCTGCCTGCAATGCAGAAGACCAGGGTTCAGTCCTTGGGTCGGGAAGATCTCCTGGAGAAGGAAATGGCAATCCATTCCCAGTATGCTTGCCTGGAAAATCCCATGGACAGAGGAGCCTGTACAGTCCATGGGGTGGCAAGAGATTCCCACAACTTACCCATGAAACTACCGCCACAGTGCATATACATCAATCCTAATCTCCCAGTTCATCCCAGCCCCCCTTGCATCATTTTTAAAGATTAAAATATTAAAGAACATGAGACAGGCCTCTTGCATAATTATCACAAATTCCTCCTCTGTGCCTCTTGTTTAACAAAATGCTTCTAAAATTCTGTTTCAAAGTTTTCATCTTTTCTCTAAGAATTTTCATCACTTTGCTTTATATTTCATCTAACTCAGTTTTTTAATTTGTACTGTTAATGCTGTTCCTACTGTCTCTAGGGAAGATTTTAATTCTGCAAAGTAATTTTGTTTCCTTCCCTAATCTTATTACTTTATGTCATATACTGTATTATGTATTATATTATTATTTTATTTACCCATTCCTTTTGTGCCCCTGATGGTTATGGCTACTGCTTTGGACAAAAAAAAATAGATAAAAAACTTTTTTGCATCACTTTTTTTTTTTCTTCTAATTTTGGCCTCTTTTACTGGTTTTTATTTATTTATTTCCATCCATCTTTATTCTTCAGCCTGTGTGGGCCTCCCATCGCAGTAGCCTCTCTTGTTGCAGAGCACTGGCTCATAATTGGACACACTAGTCCAGCCGCTCCGCGGCACATGGGATCTTCCTGGGCCAGGAATCGAACTGGTGCCCCTTGGACTGCGAGGTGGACTCTTTACCCACTGGACCACCAAGGAAGCGCCAATTTTTTTTAAAAGTGGGATACACTTGCTTTGCAATGTTGTGTTAGTTTCCGCTGAATAATGAAGTGAGTCAGTTATGTGTATACATATATCCCTTCCCTCTTGAGCCTCCTCCCACCTTACCCCCATCCCACCTGTCTTGGTTATCACAGAGCACCCAGCTGAGCCACTGTGCTACACAGCAGCTTCCTGCTAGCTCTCTGTCTTACACATGGCAGTACACATAGGTTGTGGCTTCCCTGGTAGCTCTCTCTGTAAAGAATCTGCCTGCAATGCAGAAGACCAGGGTTCAGTCCTTGGGTCGGGAAGATCTCCTGGAGAAGGAAATGGCAATCCATTCCCAGTATGCTTGCCTGGAAAATCCCATGGACAGAGGAGCCTGTACAGTCCATGGGGTGGCAAGAGATTCCCACAACTTACCCATGAAACTACCGCCACAGTGCATATACATCAATCCTAATCTCCCAGTTCATCCCAGCCCCCCTTGCATCATTTTTAAAGATTAAAATATTAAAGAACATGAGACAGGCCTCTTGCATAATTATCACATGATTAGTTCCTCCTCTGTGCTCTTTTCCTTAAACTTGATACACTGTAATTAATCTGATGCTATGGTTGTTATTGTTTCTCAATACACAGACGAGAACCTGAGCACCCAAGTGCCGGACCTGCCAAAGCAGAGAGTGGCGAGGATGTTGTGGGGCCCTACTGCCCAGTCGGTTGTGGTGATTTTCCCTGAGCATCAGGCACTGTGTGAGTGTTGGTGAGCTCGGTGTACAATGTTCACAGCCATTCCTCAGCTGCAGTTTTATAGATACAGGTCATCGCTTGCTCAGGAAGCCTGGTTCTCTTAAAGCAGAAAGATGGCTGTTCACCTTTGATTTGTCTAGCCCAGTGATTCCAAAGTGTGTTCTCTGGACCAGCGGTCAACTGGAAACCCGTTGGAAATGCAGACTTCCTGCTGCATCCCAGACCTGCTGAATCAAAGGCTCTTGGTGTGGGTCCCAGGAACCTGTAACTAACAAGCCCTCCAGAGGATTCCAATGTTCACTCAAGTCTGGACGAAGCATACAAAATTCTAGTCCAGAAAGGAGACCCTTCTCCCAGCACTTGGCTGACCACCATGGTGGCAAAATATCTCCTCATTGTACACTGGAAATTATCATCTCTAAATAGACGCATTGAGAGACTGGGTTGTAGATGCATTGGTATATTGCATCAATACACACTATTGATACTATGTATAAAATAGATAACTAATGAAACCTACTGTATAAGCGCAGGGAACTCTACTGTGACCTAAATAGGAAGGAAATCCAAAGAAGAGGGGACACGTGCATACGTATGGCGGGTCCACTCTGCTCCACAGCACAAAGTAACACAACATTGTAAAGCAACTCCTTTTTGCTGTTTGGTCGCTCAGTCGTGTCCAACTCTTGGCGACTCAATGGACTGCTGCACACCAGGCTTCCCTGTCCTTCCCAACTATATTCCTATAAAAATTAAAAATTAGATGCATCCACAGAGGAGTTGATGGGTCATAGAAGACAGGCAGCTCTTTGGATCCAACAGATAAAGAGGATCATTCTCTGAGGATCCCCTCTGTTTTTCTCTCCTGGGGAATTGATGTAGATAGTGGGGATGAGTCAAAGGGTTCCCCTGGCTTTCATGGAGGGGAGGTCCTCTCTCCTAGTTGGACTCAGAGGGAGGAGCATGCAGTCCTGGCTGTAAGCTGGACCCTCTAGACCCCCCTCCCTCCTCCAGTTCAGGGGGACTGGAATGCAGGCAGCCCTGGAGCCTTGGGCTTCCTGGAATGCCTTATCACAGCTCTTCCACTGGGAGTTACTTGTTTCTGCTTATCGGCCTCTCCCAGTAGCTGGTGAGGCCTCTGAGGGCACGCCCTGCACCCTACACAGTGTTTACAGCCCGTCCTCACACGGAGCCTGGTCCCCACTGGATGCAAGACACACGTTTGCTGAATGAATAACCATAACTCTTGCACTGACTCCAAAGCAAATGCTTTCCTGCATGCCTTCCCTCCCCACTCCTTGTCGCCCTGACCACCTCCGTGAGAAGCCCAGGAAGAGCTCCCAGGACAGTGAAACTTCCAAGGATCAGATTCTCTACCTTTTCAAGGAGAAAAAGCAGAGAAATTGAATGTGCTTTCCCGCAGTGAGAGGAGCCTCAGGGGGCCTGCGTCTCTAGGCGAGTCCCAAATCCTTGATAAGATGAAGCGCCCGGCTGCTGGAAGGATGGAGCCGCCCCTGCTGGGTGCTCTGGTCAATGAGTGCAAAATATCTCCTCATTGTACACTGGTTTTTGAGAAAACTGGGTTGTAGATGCATTGGTATATTGCATCAATACACACTATTGATACTATGTATAAAATAGATAACTAATGAAACCTACTGTATAAGCGCAGGGAACTCTACTGTGACCTAAATAGGAAGGAAATCCAAAGAAGAGGGGACACGTGCATACGTATGGCGGGTCCACTCTGCTCCACAGCACAAAGTAACACAACATTGTAAAGCAACTCCTTTTTGCTGTTTGGTCGCTCAGTCGTGTCCAACTCTTGGCGACTCAATGGACTGCTGCACACCAGGCTTCCCTGTCCTTCCCAACTATATTCCTATAAAAATTAAAAATTAGATGCATCCACAGAGGAGTTGATGGGTCATAGAAGACAGGCAGCTCTTTGGATCCAACAGATAAAGAGGATCATTCTCTGAGGATCCCCTCTGTTTTTCTCTCCTGGGGAATTGATGTAGATAGTGGGGATGAGTCAAAGGGTTCCCCTGGCTTTCATGGAGGGGAGGTCCTCTCTCCTAGTTGGACTCAGAGGGAGGAGCATGCAGTCCTGGCTGTAAGCTGGACCCTCTAGACCCCCCTCCCTCCTCCAGTTCAGGGGGACTGGAATGCAGGCAGCCCTGGAGCCTTGGGCTTCCTGGAATGCCTTATCACAGCTCTTCCACTGGGAGTTACTTGTTTCTGCTTATCGGCCTCTCCCAGTAGCTGGTGAGGCCTCTGAGGGCACGCCCTGCACCCTACACAGTGTTTACAGCCCGTCCTCACACGGAGCCTGGTCCCCACTGGATGCAAGACACACGTTTGCTGAATGAATAACCATAACTCTTGCACTGACTCCAAAGCAAATGCTTTCCTGCATGCCTTCCCTCCCCACTCCTTGTCGCCCTGACCACCTCCGTGAGAAGCCCAGGAAGAGCTCCCAGGACAGTGAAACTTCCAAGGATCAGATTCTCTACCTTTTCAAGGAGAAAAAGCAGAGAAATTGAATGTGCTTTCCCGCAGTGAGAGGAGCCTCAGGGGGCCTGCGTCTCTAGGCGAGTCCCAAATCCTTGATAAGATGAAGCGCCCGGCTGCTGGAAGGATGGAGCCCCCTGCTCTCTGCTGGGTGCTCTGGTCTCCAAGCCGGTTGTCCCCAGGTCTCACCCCTGCCTCCAGCCCAGACCTGCACGGCTAGAGATCACACCTTCCCTGATCGGCTTTTAGATGAATCCACACTCATTTCAACGTTCACAGAAGGTGTGACATGAATTTGATGACGGTCCTTTCTCCTCCGGAGAGAAGGATGTACTGCAGCTGCAGTGGGACAGGCCCGAGTTTATTCTTTTCTCTGCTCATCTTCAAAAGGCATAATGCCCCCGAGAGAGAGGGCTGCCGGGGCAGTCAGTGTGTCAGCGCTTCCCAGCCAGGAGTGGAATTGGTTACATTTGTCACAGTGGTGACCCCTGGAGTCTGGGGCATCAGGATACCTCCTTGGGCAGAGTCCCACCCTCGTGGCTCATCCATTTACCTTGGCGCAGCCTGAAAATCTAGCCATTTTCCAAGTATGCCCTGAGCAGCATGTGGCAAGGTCATACAAGGTCTTTAGCACTAGAGAACTTCCTGCCTGCACCTTCTGGTTCATGGTTGGCTCCACATCATGGACCACATAGCTTCCTCTGACCAAGAAGGAGATTTTCCTGGGACTTCCTCATGGGTTCAGAGGTTAAGATTTCACCTTCCAGTACAGGGGATATGGGTTCAGCATCTGGTCAGGGAACTAAGATCCCACATGCTGTAAGGTGTGGTCAAAAATTAAAATAATAACAATAAAAAAATAGGTAAAGAGATTTCTTAAAAAAAAAGGAGCTCTTTCTGGGTGTGTCCTACCATCAGTCTACCAAGGGTTTCCTGCAGCCTTCCTTCCCATAACTCTTGCACTGACTCCAAAGCAAATGCTTTCCTGCATGCCTTCCTCCACTCCTTGTCGCCCGACCACCTCCGTGAGAAGCCCAGGAAGAGCTCCCAGGACAGTGAAACTTCCAAGGATCAGATTCTCTACCTTTTCAAGGAGAAAAAGCAGAGAAATTGAATGTGCTTTCCCGCAGTGAGAGGAGCCTCAGGGGGCCTGCGTCTCTAGGCGAGTCCCAAATCCTTGATAAGATGAAGCGCCCGGCTGCTGGAAGGATGGAGCCCCCTGCTCTCTGCTGGGTGCTCTGGTCTCCAAGCCGGTTGTCCCCAGGTCTCACCCCTGCCTCCAGCCCAGACCTGCACGGCTAGAGATCACACCTTCCCTGATCGGCTTTTAGATGAATCCACACTCATTTCAACGTTCACAGAAGGTGTGACATGAATTTGATGACGGTCCTTTCTCCTCCGGAGAGAAGGATGTACTGCAGCTGCAGTGGGACAGGCCCGAGTTTATTCTTTTCTCTGCTCATCTTCAAAAGGCATAATGCCCCCGAGAGAGAGGGCTGCCGGGGCAGTCAGTGTGTCAGCGCTTCCCAGCCAGGAGTGGAATTGGTTACATTTGTCACAGTGGTGACCCCTGGAGTCTGGGGCATCAGGATACCTCCTTGGGCAGAGTCCCACCCTCGTGGCTCATCCATTTACCTTGGCGCAGCCTGAAAATCTAGCCATTTTCCAAGTATGCCCTGAGCAGCATGTGGCAAGGTCATACAAGGTCTTTAGCACTAGAGAACTTCCTGCCTGCACCTTCTGGTTCATGGTTGGCTCCACATCATGGACCACATAGCTTCCTCTGACCAAGAAGGAGATTTTCCTGGGACTTCCTCATGGGTTCAGAGGTTAAGATTTCACCTTCCAGTACAGGGGATATGGGTTCAGCATCTGGTCAGGGAACTAAGATCCCACATGCTGTAAGGTGTGGTCAAAAATTAAAATAATAACAATAAAAAAATAGGTAAAGAGATTTCTTAAAAAAAAAGGAGCTCTTTCTGGGTGTGTCCTACCATCAGTCTACCAAGGGTACCCAGATGCAAAGAGTGGGCAACAGCAGCATAACCAGAGACTTTTAAAGTCTCTCCTGCTTCAAGATGTTTCCCACGTGAAGAATTAAACAGTGAGACTGAAATGCAAGGCGTTAGGAGTGCCCTCCAACCCCAACCATGAAGAAAGAGAGACACATCTGGAGCCTTGGACAAGATGCAGAGGTTGGGCAAAGAAATGGGAGGTTGGTAAAGGCACTGAAAAAAACCAACAGTGGGTGTCAGGCTGGGATGGCGCCATCTGGACTCAGGCAGGTGTCCCCAGACTTGGGACTGGGCACACGAGGACACTGAGAGAAGGAAAGCACCGGGTTCTGTAGTTCTGCAAGGTAATCATTCAAATCAGCTCCAGGACTGGGTTGTAACACGGGGTTCAGCCACTGTGAACTCCCCCTGGAATGCAGTGGCAACTCAGAAGAAAACCCAAAGTCACACTTAAATTGAGACTGAGCACTTATTCACTGCCACTGTCTGGAGAGAATTTTCCACTGCCTCCCAGCCCTCTGGGGCAGACATGTGACTCAGAGTTCGTGGCTGACACCCATAGGCTTGCCCTCTGGAAAGGTCTCCATTCTGAATGAAGGCAGGAAGGGGATACCACCCATGGCAGGCTTCCCTCTGCACTCTCCGCGTCTGACATGGCTCAGACCCCAGCCCGCCTGGTAAGCGATTCTCCTTCTGTTCCTTTTCAAAGGCAATGGGCCACAAGCAGCATGGAGAGGAACCTGAAGGATGCCTGCATCTCTGTCCTTCTGAGCACATAGGTCATACAAGGTCTTTAGCACTAGAGAACTTCCTGCCTGCACCTTCTGGTTCATGGTTGGCTCCACATCATGGACCACATAGCTTCCTCTGACCAAGAAGGAGATTTTCCTGGGACTTCCTCATGGGTTCAGAGGTTAAGATTTCACCTTCCAGTACAGGGGATATGGGTTCAGCATCTGGTCAGGGAACTAAGATCCCACATGCTGTAAGGTGTGGTCAAAAATTAAAATAATAACAATAAAAAAATAGGTAAAGAGATTTCTTAAAAAAAAAGGAGCTCTTTCTGGGTGTGTCCTACCATCAGTCTACCAAGGGTACCCAGATGCAAAGAGTGGGCAACAGCAGCATAACCAGAGACTTTTAAAGTCTCTCCTGCTTCAAGATGTTTCCCACGTGAAGAATTAAACAGTGAGACTGAAATGCAAGGCGTTAGGAGTGCCCTCCAACCCCAACCATGAAGAAAGAGAGACACATCTGGAGCCTTGGACAAGATGCAGAGGTTGGGCAAAGAAATGGGAGGTTGGTAAAGGCACTGAAAAAAACCAACAGTGGGTGTCAGGCTGGGATGGCGCCATCTGGACTCAGGCAGGTGTCCCCAGACTTGGGACTGGGCACACGAGGACACTGAGAGAAGGAAAGCACCGGGTTCTGTAGTTCTGCAAGGTAATCATTCAAATCAGCTCCAGGACTGGGTTGTAACACGGGGTTCAGCCACTGTGAACTCCCCCTGGAATGCAGTGGCAACTCAGAAGAAAACCCAAAGTCACACTTAAATTGAGACTGAGCACTTATTCACTGCCACTGTCTGGAGAGAATTTTCCACTGCCTCCCAGCCCTCTGGGGCAGACATGTGACTCAGAGTTCGTGGCTGACACCCATAGGCTTGCCCTCTGGAAAGGTCTCCATTCTGAATGAAGGCAGGAAGGGGATACCACCCATGGCAGGCTTCCCTCTGCACTCTCCGCGTCTGACATGGCTCAGACCCCAGCCCGCCTGGTAAGCGATTCTCCTTCTGTTCCTTTTCAAAGGCAATGGGCCACAAGCAGCATGGAGAGGATGCTGAAGGATGCCTGCATCCCCTCTCTGCCCACCCAGCACCCGAAAGCCAACCATGAACCAGAAGGTGCAGGCAGGAAGTTCTGTAGTGCTAAAGCCCTTGCGAGGTGGGCTTTCGCTGTTCCCTCTGCTCTCATTACCACACGTGGTGGCTTTACATACTGGAGGTCGCAGTAGTGCCTCCAGCTCCAGACTTCGTATAGAGTGTGGGCCTGAGCAAAGGACACCACATCAGTGATGCTCAGATGGAGGACTGGAGTCCCAGTCCAGGAGGACACGATGCATGTACTGACATGCTGGAGCCCGAGTCCACGGTCAGGCTGACATTATGTGACGGTTGCCCTGTTACAGAACCAGGCTCCATGGAAGATGTGTTTAGAGTGTGGGTAAGGGGACGTTGCATTTCAATTGGCAGCGCCCATCCAGAGGACGCTCTGTAATACAGAGAACTTGCCTGGAGCAGATGGGGCCTCTGGCTGCTGATCTGAGAAAGGATGTCCCGTAGGACCGGACTGTTTGGATGCCAAATGCCCAGCGTCAAGCTGGCCTGTCGGGTAGCAGGTAGGAGGAAAGGCTAGAGGCAGGTACATCACAGACCTCGTTTAAGCCCCACAGAGTTAACTGAAGAGGTGGAGCCTATCCTATGCCCGTCTTACAGACAAAGATGGTGGAGCTCAGAGAGGTTAACTAATGTAGCAGAAGATAAGGACCAAAGGGGAGGGATGTATGATTTCAGATTTGGCAGAAACACCCATGGACAGAAAATGCACATGTAATGGGCAACTCAGAAGAAACCCAAAGTCACACTGAAAGTGAGACTGAGCACTTATTCACTGCCACTGTCTGGAGAGAATTTTCCACTGCCTCCCAGCCCTCTGGGGCAGACATGTGACTCAGAGTTCGTGGCTGACACCCATAGGCTTGCCCTCTGGAAAGGTCTCCATTCTGAATGAAGGCAGGAAGGGGATACCACCCATGGCAGGCTTCCCTCTGCACTCTCCGCGTCTGACATGGCTCAGACCCCAGCCCGCCTGGTAAGCGATTCTCCTTCTGTTCCTTTTCAAAGGCAATGGGCCACAAGCAGCATGGAGAGGATGCTGAAGGATGCCTGCATCCCCTCTCTGCCCACCCAGCACCCGAAAGCCAACCATGAACCAGAAGGTGCAGGCAGGAAGTTCTGTAGTGCTAAAGCCCTTGCGAGGTGGGCTTTCGCTGTTCCCTCTGCTCTCATTACCACACGTGGTGGCTTTACATACTGGAGGTCGCAGTAGTGCCTCCAGCTCCAGACTTCGTATAGAGTGTGGGCCTGAGCAAAGGACACCACATCAGTGATGCTCAGATGGAGGACTGGAGTCCCAGTCCAGGAGGACACGATGCATGTACTGACATGCTGGAGCCCGAGTCCACGGTCAGGCTGACATTATGTGACGGTTGCCCTGTTACAGAACCAGGCTCCATGGAAGATGTGTTTAGAGTGTGGGTAAGGGGACGTTGCATTTCAATTGGCAGCGCCCATCCAGAGGACGCTCTGTAATACAGAGAACTTGCCTGGAGCAGATGGGGCCTCTGGCTGCTGATCTGAGAAAGGATGTCCCGTAGGACCGGACTGTTTGGATGCCAAATGCCCAGCGTCAAGCTGGCCTGTCGGGTAGCAGGTAGGAGGAAAGGCTAGAGGCAGGTACATCACAGACCTCGTTTAAGCCCCACAGAGTTAACTGAAGAGGTGGAGCCTATCCTATGCCCGTCTTACAGACAAAGATGGTGGAGCTCAGAGAGGTTAACTAATGTAGCAGAAGATAAGGACCAAAGGGGAGGGATGTATGATTTCAGATTTGGCAGACACCCATGCCTGCAAAGAAACATGTGGCAAATGAAAATACTCAACAAAAGAGGCCTTGGATGGACAGGAGCATTGAAGCAAGAAAGAGAATGGAATACAATCTAGTGACAAGCAAGGGAGCTAGAGTATGGAAAATAATTTAAGATGTAAAGTGGATGAAGAAAAGAAAAGGTGACCAAACAGAGACTAAAAAAATCAGAAGACCCAAATCAAATAGGTCGAGGCTGAATGGAGAGTAATACACAAAGGAGTGTGTAGAAGGAGCAAAAAGCACGGCAGGGTAGGGCTCTGTGTCCCTTCCATGTTATAGAAATACCAGCATCATTGTTAAAAATGTAGAGACCTAAGATACTTCATTCTGAAACTGAGAAGTGAAAGTAAGGTGTTTATTTTTTCCTAGAACCCATAATTGGTTAGAATATCCTTGACCCAGTTTTACTTCCCAGAGGAAACCCTGTGCCATTCAGAAACCTCCCTCTTCCTCCAGGAAAAAGCCAGACAGGAGATCAATGTCAGGCCCATGGTCCTCTATTCATCAACTAGATCATAAAGGCAGACTGTGTTAAGCCATGTGCCCCCTTATTTTAATTAACTGGAACCCAAACATGGTGTGTGGAATTGTAGGGGGCACTCTGTTTTGGTAACCAGACCACCATTATGGCACTTGGCGAAGCCCCTGACCTTCTGTTTTAGGAACAGATCACAAATGCAACCATGTGGTTAAGCTGCACAGTCATCCATCCGCTCAGTAACCCGATTGCCAATATGGCACCTGGGTCAGTGGTCCTTCTGTTTTCTTCACCAGACCACAAATAAGGCATGTGATTAGAAATGACAACCCCATTTCAGTAACCGGGTCACAAACACAGTGCATGGGTACCTGGTAGGACGTTCCAACTTAGGAACCAAGACTGTGGTTAAGTTGTGGCCTCTCCCTTTTAAGAAACAGATCACGCCAAATGTCAGGGTTAGCAGGTAGGAGGAAAGGCTAGAGGCAGGTATCCTTTAAATAGAAGAGGTGGAGCCTATCCTATGCCCGTCTTACAGACAAAGATGGTGGAGCTCAGAGAGGTTAACTAATGTAGCAGAAGATAAGGACCAAAGGGGAGGGATGTATGATTTCAGATTTGGCAGACACCCATGCCTGCAAAGAAACATGTGGCAAATGAAAATACTCAACAAAAGAGGCCTTGGATGGACAGGAGCATTGAAGCAAGAAAGAGAATGGAATACAATCTAGTGACAAGCAAGGGAGCTAGAGTATGGAAAATAATTTAAGATGTAAAGTGGATGAAGAAAAGAAAAGGTGACCAAACAGAGACTAAAAAAATCAGAAGACCCAAATCAAATAGGTCGAGGCTGAATGGAGAGTAATACACAAAGGAGTGTGTAGAAGGAGCAAAAAGCACGGCAGGGTAGGGCTCTGTGTCCCTTCCATGTTATAGAAATACCAGCATCATTGTTAAAAATGTAGAGACCTAAGATACTTCATTCTGAAACTGAGAAGTGAAAGTAAGGTGTTTATTTTTTCCTAGAACCCATAATTGGTTAGAATATCCTTGACCCAGTTTTACTTCCCAGAGGAAACCCTGTGCCATTCAGAAACCTCCCTCTTCCTCCAGGAAAAAGCCAGACAGGAGATCAATGTCAGGCCCATGGTCCTCTATTCATCAACTAGATCATAAAGGCAGACTGTGTTAAGCCATGTGCCCCCTTATTTTAATTAACTGGAACCCAAACATGGTGTGTGGAATTGTAGGGGGCACTCTGTTTTGGTAACCAGACCACCATTATGGCACTTGGCGAAGCCCCTGACCTTCTGTTTTAGGAACAGATCACAAATGCAACCATGTGGTTAAGCTGCACAGTCATCCATCCGCTCAGTAACCCGATTGCCAATATGGCACCTGGGTCAGTGGTCCTTCTGTTTTCTTCACCAGACCACAAATAAGGCATGTGATTAGAAATGACAACCCCATTTCAGTAACCGGGTCACAAACACAGTGCATGGGTACCTGGTAGGACGTTCCAACTTAGGAACCAAGACTGTGGTTAAGTTGTGGCCTCTCCCTTTTAAGAAACAGATCACGCCAACGGTGGGAGGCACTGACTCTCAGATCACAGACTAAGCGCCTGGATAAGCTGTGCAGTGCTGCCTTTATTGGACTCAATTATACGTCCCAGTCTCATTTTTTAAAATTTTATTTGTTGCCCATGAAACTTTAATTAGCTGAAGAAAAACAAACATTTTGTCAAAATGAGATAACGGAGGTCATAAAATCACCAACTTCATAAAAGAAGGCAGACGGAGATTGTGAGGAGGAAGTTAGGGAGTTGAGGCAAAGGATTCTGGGAGAAACATACCAACTGCACCAGATGGGGTGACGTGAGGGCACCCGGGAAGGAGTGAGACAGGCCAAGGATGCTCCATCTGAAGCTCTTTTGAAATTGTGAATCATAGCATTGGAGCAGAGGGAGATCTTGTCATTTGAATTATTGCAAAACAAATATTTACCCCTCTCCCCAGTTCTACCATTGATGGGAGAATATTCCTGCCCCATTGGTGTTAGGCTTGCTTTGGTCAATGAGATGGCAGTGGATGTGGCATGACCAGAGGCAGCTGGGTACACCCTCTCATCCAGCAATGTATCAGAGAGGAAAACCTTCCCCGAGTTTCTGCTGCCTGGGCTCAGAATGAACACATGTGGGGAAGCCCTGAACCCAACTGCATTAGAAGCAGAGCCTCCCAGCTGAGCTTCAGCTGTTTGCAGACCCACGAGCATCTCTATCAGTGCTTCTGTCTTAGTCACTGAGCTTTGGTGCCACTGATGTGCTTGGAATTTCCAAGGGCAAGAGACACCACACGATAGGAGTAGGAGGCAGCACAAAGGAAAAGGCCACACTGCTGGGCATGGCTCTGGAGTGGAGATCAGCTCCAACAAGGACAGAGCAGGAAGGCTGACCCAGATTCCCTGGCTTCACCCTTCTGAAGAAGCAACCCCAAAGAGAGGAACATCCCTTAATGGATTGGCCCTTTGCTCTCCAATGGATGCTCTTTGCTCTTTCAAGAAATGTTGCTGCCTTACTGTTTATCATAGCGAAGACATGGAGACAACCTAAATGTTCATCAACAGAAGAAAGGATAGAGAAGATGTAATCTATGTAAACAATGGAGTATTACTCAGTCATAAAAAAGGACATGATGCTATTTGTAGCAACATGGATGGACCCAGAGATTATCATACTAAATGAAGTAAATCAGAAGGAGAAAGACAGTGCTCACTTCAGCAGCACATATACTAAAATTGGACAAGGCGTGGCCCCTGCACAAAGATGACATGCATATTCGTGAAGTGTCCCATATTCTGTGCCCTTTCCCACCGTCCAGACTCCACTTGCATCTCAGGTCCAAAGGAAATGCTTTGGGTCAAAAGCACAACATTTGGCACTCAATGGGAGTGCCAATGGGAGTGCCAAACTTGGGAATTTTCACTATTAAAATAATATATTTGTGCAAGGTAATCTATGAAGAGAGAATGAAGCGGAGTTACACCGGGAAATTTAAAAAAAAGAGAAAGACAAATACTCTAGGTTATCACTTATCTGTGGAATCTACAATATGACACAAATGAATTTCTCTATGAAATAGAAACAGAAATTACAGATGTGGAGAACAGACCTGTGGTTGCCATGGGGAGGGAGGGGAGTTCAGGATTAGCAGATGCAAACTATTGTATAGAGAACAGATAAACACCAAGGTCCTCCTCTATAGCACAGAATACTCAACATTCTGTGACCAGCCATAATGGAAAAGAATATGAGAATGAATGGACCTCTTACGTGGCCACGTAGGGCAAAGCGCAAGTGTTCCAATACACAAGGTAGATGATGCAGGCCTCTGCTGACCTAACATCAGCAGGTCTGGACATTCACTGCATTCTACTGACAAGCCTGTTTGCAGACCCACGAGCATCTCTATCAGTGCTTCTGTCTTAGTCACTGAGCTTTGGTGCCACTGATGTGCTTGGAATTTCCAAGGGCAAGAGACACCACACGATAGGAGTAGGAGGCAGCACAAAGGAAAAGGCCACACTGCTGGGCATGGCTCTGGAGTGGAGATCAGCTCCAACAAGGACAGAGCAGGAAGGCTGACCCAGATTCCCTGGCTTCACCCTTCTGAAGAAGCAACCCCAAAGAGAGGAACATCCCTTAATGGATTGGCCCTTTGCTCTCCAATGGATGCTCTTTGCTCTTTCAAGAAATGTTGCTGCCTTACTGTTTATCATAGCGAAGACATGGAGACAACCTAAATGTTCATCAACAGAAGAAAGGATAGAGAAGATGTAATCTATGTAAACAATGGAGTATTACTCAGTCATAAAAAAGGACATGATGCTATTTGTAGCAACATGGATGGACCCAGAGATTATCATACTAAATGAAGTAAATCAGAAGGAGAAAGACAGTGCTCACTTCAGCAGCACATATACTAAAATTGGACAAGGCGTGGCCCCTGCACAAAGATGACATGCATATTCGTGAAGTGTCCCATATTCTGTGCCCTTTCCCACCGTCCAGACTCCACTTGCATCTCAGGTCCAAAGGAAATGCTTTGGGTCAAAAGCACAACATTTGGCACTCAATGGGAGTGCCAATGGGAGTGCCAAACTTGGGAATTTTCACTATTAAAATAATATATTTGTGCAAGGTAATCTATGAAGAGAGAATGAAGCGGAGTTACACCGGGAAATTTAAAAAAAAGAGAAAGACAAATACTCTAGGTTATCACTTATCTGTGGAATCTACAATATGACACAAATGAATTTCTCTATGAAATAGAAACAGAAATTACAGATGTGGAGAACAGACCTGTGGTTGCCATGGGGGAGGGGAGGGGAGTTCAGGATTAGCAGATGCAAACTATTGTATAGAGAACAGATAAACACCAAGGTCCTCCTCTATAGCACAGAATACTCAACATTCTGTGACCAGCCATAATGGAAAAGAATATGAGAATGAATGGACCTCTTACGTGGCCACGTAGGGCAAAGCGCAAGTGTTCCAATACACAAGGTAGATGATGCAGGCCTCTGCTGACCTAACATCAGCAGGTCTGGCAGCATCACTTCCACTGCATTCTACTGGTTAAGACAAGTCACTAGCCCACCCAGACGCAAAGTGCTGGAAAGCGGACCCCTCTATCAGGGAAAGATCTGTGGAGGTCATGTCACGGAAGAACATGGAGTACCGTGCACCTATGAGGAGACTACAATCTCCCCACATGTCACCATGAAGGACAAGAAAGAGGAGCAAAGCCACCAACTTATCCAACCCTGAAGCTCATTTGATTCTGAGCTTCTGTTTTTTGTGATAATTCCCTACACTTTAAGCCAATTCGAATGGCTGTTTTTGTGGCTTGCTGCAAAAGTGTTCTAACAGAAACAAACAGCTATTAACACCCCACAGAGCCAAGTGTGTGGAGAAAATTGCCCAGACAGTGCTCGTGTGCTGGTAGAGAATGCAGACATTCAAGGAAGACAGACGTGCAGATTCAACTGCTAGGTCTTCTTGGGCATTTACAGAACCTCTCAGTGTCCTTATCTGTAAAATGGGAATGTAATACTCATAGAGCTGTTGTGAGGATGAAATCGGTCAGCATTTGTGACATGTTTATTGCTGTGTCTGGCACAGAGAACACAATAAATAATAGCCTTCGCCAGCACTGTTTTGCCATGAAATATATGGCATTTGGAGGAAAGAAAGCCCATGTTTAGGAAACAGCCTTTCTATATTTTACAAGAATATGTGTTTGTATTTTAGGCATTTATTAAACTGATCTTCCTTCCCCCTGAAAGAGATTTTTTTTTAAATTTTGGTCTCTCTTCATTGATTTTTTTATCCATTTATTTTTATCCATCTTTATTCTTTGTCCTGTGTGGGCCTCCCATTGCAGTGGCCTCTGTCATTGCAGAGCACCAGTTCAGGGCACATGCGCTCCAGAGCGCTCGCTTGTAATTGAACACACAGGTCCAGCAGCTCCACGGCACGTGGGATCTTCCCGGGTCAGGCATCAAACTGGCGCCCCTTGCACTGCAAGGCAGACTCTTTACCCACTGGACCACCAGGGAAGCCCTGAAAGTGTGTTTTTGAACATAAAATATCATTGATGAATTGTCACAAAATGATACCCGAGGGATATTCAATGTCTTAGTGGAGAAATTTGGCAAAAATCCAGAAATCCATATAAACTGAGTAAAGTAACAAACAAGAATATTTTGGAAGAATAAGGAAGTGGGGAAATAAAGAATTAAAAGAAAGAGACTTCCTTGGTGGTCTCTGGATAAGAATCCACTTGCCAAAGCAGGGAACACGGGTTTGATCCCTGGTGTGAGAAGATCCCACACGCTGTGGGGTAACTAAGCCGGTAGGCTGCAGCTACTGAATCCTGCACATCCCATGTTCCTCAATGAGCAACCCGTGCCTCAGAGCTAGAGAACAGGCCCTGCTCACAGCAACTAGAGAAAGTCTGCGTGCGGCAACCAAGAGCCAGCACTGCCAAAAATTAATTAGTTAATTAATTAAATTAAAAAAAAGCATTATAAGAGAGAATGCAAAGGATACCATTCTCAGGACCCAAGGGCAATAAGGGCATCTGTGATCCATAGGAAATGTGAAAGCAGAGTGTGGGGTGGCCCAGGAAGGCTGCTCCCTGCCCCCAGTCTGGAACTCAACGCTTTCTGCTTCCACAGCAGGAAGGCCCTGCACCTTTCAGTTCATACCAGCAAAGACTGACTAAAAATCACTGAGGGTCAACTCCAAGAAGACAAACATCTCCCAGCCCATCCTGGTCAAAGGTCTACTCGAGTCTCGCTATGACGGGAGGGAGACATGCATGGCTTTGACCTCACTTGGAAAGGCAGGGGCAGGTGGGTATATGGAGTCACGTGTGCGCCTCAGAAGGACAGGAGCCACTGGGTGTGACATTTGGAGAACGACAGCTTGAGCACGGAACTCAGAGGATTCAAGAAAGAAATGCCACGTTGCGTTGCTGCGGCTGTTTGTGGCTCCTCTGCGGGAGGGGCGTACCCCTGGGGCTTGGCACTGTTCTCCGGCCCAACTCCGATTCGCCGGGTGTCCTTTTCAAACTTCTCCTCCCATGTTGATAGCTGCTATCTTGTGTGGGTTCCCAGAGACCTTGGGGTCACCAGCAGCTCCACGGCACGTGGGATCTTCCCGGTCAGGCATCAAACTGGCGCCTTGCACTGCAAGGCAGACTCTTTACCCACTGGACCACCAGGAAGCCCTGAAAGTGTGTTTTTGAACATAAAATATCATTGATGAATTGTCACAAAATGATACCCGAGGGATATTCAATGTCTTAGTGGAGAAATTTGGCAAAAATCCAGAAATCCATATAAACTGAGTAAAGTAACAAACAAGAATATTTTGGAAGAATAAGGAAGTGGGGAAATAAAGAATTAAAAGAAAGAGACTTCCTTGGTGGTCTCTGGATAAGAATCCACTTGCCAAAGCAGGGAACACGGGTTTGATCCCTGGTGTGAGAAGATCCCACACGCTGTGGGGTAACTAAGCCGGTAGGCTGCAGCTACTGAATCCTGCACATCCCATGTTCCTCAATGAGCAACCCGTGCCTCAGAGCTAGAGAACAGGCCCTGCTCACAGCAACTAGAGAAAGTCTGCGTGCGGCAACCAAGAGCCAGCACTGCCAAAAATTAATTAGTTAATTAATTAAATTAAAAAAAAGCATTATAAGAGAGAATGCAAAGGATACCATTCTCAGGACCCAAGGGCAATAAGGGCATCTGTGATCCATAGGAAATGTGAAAGCAGAGTGTGGGGTGGCCCAGGAAGGCTGCTCCCTGCCCCCAGTCTGGAACTCAACGCTTTCTGCTTCCACAGCAGGAAGGCCCTGCACCTTTCAGTTCATACCAGCAAAGACTGACTAAAAATCACTGAGGGTCAACTCCAAGAAGACAAACATCTCCCAGCCCATCCTGGTCAAAGGTCTACTCGAGTCTCGCTATGACGGGAGGGAGACATGCATGGCTTTGACCTCACTTGGAAAGGCAGGGGCAGGTGGGTATATGGAGTCACGTGTGCGCCTCAGAAGGACAGGAGCCACTGGGTGTGACATTTGGAGAACGACAGCTTGAGCACGGAACTCAGAGGATTCAAGAAAGAAATGCCACGTTGCGTTGCTGCGGCTGTTTGTGGCTCCTCTGCGGGGGAGGGGGCGTACCCCCTGGGGGCTTGGCACTGTTCTCCGGCCCAACTCCGATTCGCCGGGTGTCCTTTTCAAACTTCTCCTCCCATGTTGATAGCTGCTATCTTGTGTGGGTTCCCAGAGACTCAAAATCCATCTTAGGGAGATTCAACTCTTGTTTCAGAAAAATCAAAGACGATTCAGAGCTCTTGGTACTTTGCCCCTGTGGCTCAGCTGGTCCTTCCCAGGATGTGGCACAAAAGCAAGACATTCAAGTTCGCCGTCAATTCTAAGTCCCTCGAACTTGCGTGCAACTTAGAATATAGCCAGGGAAATGCACTGGTACATTAGTTTCTTTTTCCATTTGCGGCCTTTACAGATGCCTGCAAGCTGTGCTTCGATAACACAGTAATACACTTGGTGAAGTGAAAAGAAACAATAGGGCTTCTTGGCACTTTCCTGGATTTGAACCCATAAATATGAATTATCCCAAAGAGCCTAAGGGTCTTTTCCTGAACCCTAGCATTGCCCAATTCTTTGGAATGACAGACTGTAATATAATTACATTAGAATGGAATACTGCATTTTATCCAACTATACTCTATTTAGCATTTATCTGCTCTACAATGTTTCTTGGAAAATTGGTGAAGGAATGCCTGGACACCCAGAATTCTAGGTGAGTAAGAGGTTGTTAATTTGTGCTCTTCTAGACTTTAACTAACAAAGATAGAGAAATGAGGATTGGCTCTCCTCAAAGTAAGAAACGTGGGTATGGACTTCCCTGGTGGTTTAGTGGTTAGGACTCTGGGCTTTCGCTGCCCAGGGTGCAGGGTCAATTCCTGGTCAGAGACCTAAAGGTTCATAAAGTCATATTGCATGGCCAAAAGGAAAAAAAATGTGGGTAACAAACATAGTTTATAGCCGCCTGATCCACATCTTAGTCTTATTCTCCCTCAGCCTAGATTAACAAGGGGATTGTTGTTGTTCAGTCGCTAAGCTGTGTCTGCCTCTTTGCAGTCCCATGAACTGCAGCATGCCAGGCCTCCCGGTCCTTCTTTATCTCCTGGAGTTTGCTCAAACTCAAGTTCATTGAGTTAATGATGCCATCCAACCATCTTATCCTCTGTTGCCACCTTCTCCTCCTTCCCTCAATCTTTCCCAGCATCAGGGTCTTCCCCAATGAGTCAGCTCTTCCTATCAGATGGCCAGAGTACTGAAGTTTCAGCTTTAGCACCAGTCCATCCAACGAATATTCAGGGTTTATTGCCTTTAGGAGTGACTGGTTTGATGTCCTTGTCCAAAAGTCTCTCAAGAGTCTTCCAGCACCACAAAGCATCAATTCTTTGACTCTCAGCCTTCTTTATTGTCCAGTCCTCACAAGACCGAACAAAGGAATAGGCAGGTCTTTCCTGGTGGTCCAGTGGTTAAAATTCCAAGTTCCCAATACAGGGGACATGGGCTTGATCCCTGCTCAGGCAACTACGATCCCCTATGCCTCACAGTGCAGCCAAATAAAATAAAATTGAAAAAACAAACAAACAAAATAAGGGGATAGTCACATTCCCCTCTTTGAGCATGTCTTTCTATGGTTCCTGAAGACCTCTTGGAAGTTGAGGCAGCTGGTAGATGCACTGGGACCACCATCCTGACTCACAAGTACAGAAAATGGTGGTCAACCACACCAACACAGCAATCATACCACAATTCTTTGGAGAGACTTAACATAGAGGCTTTTCCCAGCTTTTGCCTAAAAGTGGTTGTCTAAGAATTCTGGTTTTTTTGGGGGCTCTTCTAGACTTTAACTAACAAAGATAGAGAAATGAGGATTGGCTCTCCTCAAAGTAAGAAACGTGGGTATGGACTTCCCTGGTGGTTTAGTGGTTAGGACTCTGGGCTTTCGCTGCCCAGGGTGCAGGGTCAATTCCTGGTCAGAGACCTAAAGGTTCATAAAGTCATATTGCATGGCCAAAAGGAAAAAAAATGTGGGTAACAAACATAGTTTATAGCCGCCTGATCCACATCTTAGTCTTATTCTCCCTCAGCCTAGATTAACAAGGGGATTGTTGTTGTTCAGTCGCTAAGCTGTGTCTGCCTCTTTGCAGTCCCATGAACTGCAGCATGCCAGGCCTCCCGGTCCTTCTTTATCTCCTGGAGTTTGCTCAAACTCAAGTTCATTGAGTTAATGATGCCATCCAACCATCTTATCCTCTGTTGCCACCTTCTCCTCCTTCCCTCAATCTTTCCCAGCATCAGGGTCTTCCCCAATGAGTCAGCTCTTCCTATCAGATGGCCAGAGTACTGAAGTTTCAGCTTTAGCACCAGTCCATCCAACGAATATTCAGGGTTTATTGCCTTTAGGAGTGACTGGTTTGATGTCCTTGTCCAAAAGTCTCTCAAGAGTCTTCCAGCACCACAAAGCATCAATTCTTTGACTCTCAGCCTTCTTTATTGTCCAGTCCTCACAAGACCGAACAAAGGAATAGGCAGGTCTTTCCTGGTGGTCCAGTGGTTAAAATTCCAAGTTCCCAATACAGGGGACATGGGCTTGATCCCTGCTCAGGCAACTACGATCCCCTATGCCTCACAGTGCAGCCAAATAAAATAAAATTGAAAAAACAAACAAACAAAATAAGGGGATAGTCACATTCCCCTCTTTGAGCATGTCTTTTCTATGGTTCCTGAAGACCTCTTGGAAGTTGAGGCAGCTGGTAGATGCACTGGGACCACCATCCTGACTCACAAGTACAGAAAATGGTGGTCAACCACACCAACACAGCAATCATAAGCAAGAGCAGAAACTTAAAAAAAAATTTTTTGTTTGTTATTTCTCCATTTAAAAAAATGAATGCTTTAGTAACATAGATTGCCTTCATTTTGGTCTTTTACAGCTTGAAATGCACTGACCTCTTCGAGTCCTAGAAACTTGGTCCAAGACAGGTGGGGTGCTGAAGCAGTCCATGTTCCCATGGCTTCTGTAGTGGGCAGCAGAGCTTGGAGACTGATGCTGGAGGCGATGGCCACCGAGTCCAGGGCCAACAGGACTCTGAAGAGACTGCCTGCTGCCTGATCTATACCGACTCTCCCTTTTGTTTCATATCAGTCACTGCAATGACTAGGCGCCAAGCCTCCCTCACAGACAAATGCAGAAGTAGTGAGTAGAGCTTGGGGAAAGCTCTTTAACAGGGAGCTACTGTCATTGGGGACCTCCTTTTCCTTTCTTTTTGCACTTCTTTCCTGTGTAGCTTTAATGGCTGGAGCTGGAGCATCCATCTTGAGACAATGAATTTAAAATATGACACAAATGAACTTACCTATGAAACAGAAATAGACTTAACTTCACTTAGCATTATAATTTCTAGGTCCATCCATGTAGCTGCAAATGGCATTATTATTTCATTCTTTTTTATGGCTGAGTAATAAATACACACACACACACACACACACACACACACACATATACCAATAATGAATAAAAACAAGGTCCTACTGTATACCACAAGAAACTATATTCAATATCCTGTGGTAAACTATAGTGAAAAATGATATAAAACAGAAAATATATCTGAATCACTTTGCTATACAGTATAAATTAACACAACACTGTAAATCAACCATACTTCAACAAAATAAACTTTCCAAAATAAGAGTCGACTCTAGCCAGAATTCCCCAATTTAAATCTCACTGCTACCCTGACTCATCTTGTGATTGAGGGTAAGTGACTTAAGCTCCCTATGTCTCCATGTTCTCAGGCATAAAATGGAGATAACAATAATAATGTTGCATGAATATTGTGAGGATTAAGTGAACTGACAGCAGTATGTAATAATTAATACAAGTTTCATATCCTTTTTATTTATAATAGAGAACTAAACAAGGTTCTTCAAGTGAAGCTAAGCCTTGATGTCCTCATTTATCAACTGGGGCTGAGATGAAACTGACCCGTTATGCTGATTTCACAGCCTGCTAGGACATGAAGTATGTTAAATGCCTCCCCTCATACAGCAGGTCCTTGATAAATGTTCATTTCTTTCCTCGTGAGTCCCCTATCTTCTTGTGTGGGGACTGAAGCCTACACAACAGATGGACTGAGTAGCTCCACACAGTGTGCCTTATTTTCCGGACTCACGGATAAGGGAGAAGTGGAGTCAGGGAAGTGGACCAGACACTAAAATGCAGGTGACTCAGGAATTATCTCAGTGGCTCTCTAGTCAGTGAGATGCCCTGGGTCTTCTGGCTTTTGTAGAAGGGGACCCTCAGTGCGGGAGAGTCTTGTCCTGTCTGTACAAGAGGCATGTGGTGATGTGTCTTCTACTTCTTTGGAGGGCCAGCCACTAAAAGAGGAGGTCTGATTTTTCCAGGGGTGGAAAAGCTATATTTTGGAAGCCTCACACGTGGGTGGAATTCTTTACAGATGGGATCCACTTCCTTCTTTATCAATTGGTTGTCACCACACCAATCTTCCTAGGGAACTATTTTCAAGAAAGGCCTATTTTCTTCTGATTCAATCTCATGTCATTATATTGACTCAAAAATAGGTTTCTGGGGACTTCCTGGGTGGTCCAGTGGCCAAGACTCTGTGTTCCCAATGCAGGAGCCTGGATTCGATATGTGGTAAACTATAGTGAAATGATATAAAACAGAAAATATATCTGAATCACTTTGCTATACAGTATAAATTAACACAACACTGTAAATCAACCATACTTCAACAAAATAAACTTTCCAAAATAAGAGTCGACTCTAGCCAGAATTCCCCAATTTAAATCTCACTGCTACCCTGACTCATCTTGTGATTGAGGGTAAGTGACTTAAGCTCCCTATGTCTCCATGTTCTCAGGCATAAAATGGAGATAACAATAATAATGTTGCATGAATATTGTGAGGATTAAGTGAACTGACAGCAGTATATAATAATTAATACAAGTTTCATACCCTTTTTTATTTATAATAGAGAACTAAACAAGGTTCTTCAAGTGAAGCTAAGCCTTGATGTCCTCATTTATCAACTGGGGCTGAGATGAAACTGACCCGTTATGCTGATTTCACAGCCTGCTAGGACATGAAGTATGTTAAATGCCTCCCCTCATACAGCAGGTCCTTGATAAATGTTCATTTCTTTCCTCGTGAGTCCCCTATCTTCTTGTGTGGGGACTGAAGCCTACACAACAGATGGACTGAGTAGCTCCACACAGTGTGCCTTATTTTCCGGACTCACGGATAAGGGAGAAGTGGAGTCAGGGAAGTGGACCAGACACTAAAATGCAGGTGACTCAGGAATTATCTCAGTGGCTCTCTAGTCAGTGAGATGCCCTGGGTCTTCTGGCTTTTGTAGAAGGGGACCCTCAGTGCGGGAGAGTCTTGTCCTGTCTGTACAAGAGGCATGTGGTGATGTGTCTTCTACTTCTTTGGAGGGCCAGCCACTAAAAGAGGAGGTCTGATTTTTCCAGGGGTGGAAAAGCTATATTTTGGAAGCCTCACACGTGGGTGGAATTCTTTACAGATGGGATCCACTTCCTTCTTTATCAATTGGTTGTCACCACACCAATCTTCCTAGGGAACTATTTTCAAGAAAGGCCTATTTTCTTCTGATTCAATCTCATGTCATTATATTGACTCAAAAATAGGTTTCTGGGGACTTCCTGGGTGGTCCAGTGGCCAAGACTCTGTGTTCCCAATGCAGGGAGCCTGGATTCGATCCTTGGTCAGGGAACTAGATCCCACGTGCCACAACTAAGACTTGGCACAGCCAGATAAATAAAAATAAATATTAAAAACTGTGTTGCAAGATACAACTCAGGTTCTCAGTCTATGTTCCACTTCCCCTGGCTTACAGAGAACCAGGTTCTCAAGCACAAATTTGGGATTGAGCCTTTGAATATCTGTAAGCAGATAAATAACAAATGGAGAAATAATTTTGTCATTTAAATTGGAACAAATTCTCCAAATAACTTCCTTTTATCACTTTGATGAATCAGACTCCAGAGTTCCTAGGGAATATATTAAAATAGCTAATTAAAGTTTTTAAGATGATGGAAAGGGATTAATATTGAATGGGGTGGAGTGACAGAGGAAACTAAGGCAGGGCAGAAGAGAAAAGGAAGGAAATCTGGATGAACTAAGAAATGACTCATGGCTGATACGTATGTCAGAAGAAGGGAAGAAATAGCATTTAGAGTAAATTCTGCATTAACCTGAGGATCTGTGATTTTCTCCCCAATCTGGGCTCACTCTTTGTGTCTTATTAGTTTAGCTTCACATGGCTTGACTCCCATCTCCTGATTAAAGAAGTGAAATCTAAAAATCAATGTCAACTGAGCCTTTTATACTGGATAGCTATGCGGACAAGAAGGCATCACTCTTTCTAACCTGGCGCACATGCTACCTGCCAGTAGGAAGGGATTGAGGCAAGCGGGCCTGGGTGGGTTCACACTTGTGTTTCTGTTTAAGTGTAGTCTGGCCCTGTGTGTGTCAATAGCCCAGCCCATCTCTACTGTTAGCGACCAGCATCCTAATGTAAAAAAGCGCTTGGCAACTTGGTGTCGTCCATGGCCAACGTCCTGGTCTCCCTCAGGCTCACTCTCTGCTGCCTGACTTCTGTGTAAGGTTTCTGACTTTCTGCCCTTTTCCCCAGCCCCGAGCCCTAAAACAGAGATTCCTCAGTAGTGCTGGAAACTTGTTAGAAATGAACATTCTCAGGCCCCAGAGACTCTGGGGGCAGAGTGAGGTCCAGCACAAAGAATCCATGTGATTCTGACACATCACTTCTGGTGCTGACCTGGGTCTTCCTGCTGGGTTGATTGGCACTCTCATCCTGGGTGCCCCTTGCATCCAACCACACATAACTAAGGCTGGATTTCCAGCAGTGAGTGGGGCATTTCAGATATGCCAACAAAGAATCTCCCTGTGAGGTTAGATACATTTCACACTGGGTATATATTTAGGCAAGGGCCATGGAGGTGTAACCCTCTCAGATAGTGTAGCATTTGTTATACTGATTCTCTTATTTTACATGAGATTAGAGGACCTTTGGGAGATGCCAAGCTGGAGGTTAAGACCAAAACAAGGCTCTGTCCATAGTTATGAAAGTAACAACGCTGATCTTTCATGATGAAAGAAGGGTTTTTAGTTGTCTGCTACCTGTGAAAGGCACCAGGCTCTGATCTTTAGGAAGCTGCATTCATGAGGGTTCTCCAGAGAAACAGAGCCAATAGGAGACAGATACTGTATGCATTTGCCACAACTGTGTTGATCCATTCTCTTGTTGGTGGACATGCAGCTGTTCCTAGCTTGCAGCTATGATGATTAGGGTGTTCTGAAAAACTTGTTCACATCATTTTAAAGACTTACATTTTTACTTCTCTTGGGAAAATTCTGGGAGAAGAATGCTTGGGACACAGGGTAGGTACATATGGTTTACTTTACAAGAAACATTTTAGGTGACATTTTTGAAGGCATCACTCTTTCTAACCTGGCGCACATGCTACCTGCCAGTAGGAAGGGATTGAGGCAAGCGGGCCTGGGTGGGTTCACACTTGTGTTTCTGTTTAAGTGTAGTCTGGCCCTGTGTGTGTCAATAGCCCAGCCCATCTCTACTGTTAGCGACCAGCATCCTAATGTAAAAAAGCGCTTGGCAACTTGGTGTCGTCCATGGCCAACGTCCTGGTCTCCCTCAGGCTCACTCTCTGCTGCCTGACTTCTGTGTAAGGTTTCTGACTTTCTGCCCTTTTCCCCAGCCCCGAGCCCTAAAACAGAGATTCCTCAGTAGTGCTGGAAACTTGTTAGAAATGAACATTCTCAGGCCCCAGAGACTCTGGGGCAGAGTGAGGTCCAGCACAAAGAATCCATGTGATTCTGACACATCACTTCTGGTGCTGACCTGGGTCTTCCTGCTGGGTTGATTGGCACTCTCATCCTGGGTGCCCTTGCATCCAACCACACATAACTAAGGCTGGATTTCCAGCAGTGAGTGGGGCATTTCAGATATGCCAACAAAGAATCTCCCTGTGAGGTTAGATACATTTCACACTGGGTATATATTTAGGCAAGGGCCATGGAGGTGTAACCCTCTCAGATAGTGTAGCATTTGTTATACTGATTCTCTTATTTTACATGAGATTAGAGGACCTTTGGGAGATGCCAAGCTGGAGGTTAAGACCAAAACAAGGCTCTGTCCATAGTTATGAAAGTAACAACGCTGATCTTTCATGATGAAAGAAGGGTTTTTAGTTGTCTGCTACCTGTGAAAGGCACCAGGCTCTGATCTTTAGGAAGCTGCATTCATGAGGGTTCTCCAGAGAAACAGAGCCAATAGGAGACAGATACTGTATGCATTTGCCACAACTGTGTTGATCCATTCTCTTGTTGGTGGACATGCAGCTGTTCCTAGCTTGCAGCTATGATGATTAGGGTGTTCTGAAAAACTTGTTCACATCATTTTAAAGACTTACATTTTTACTTCTCTTGGGAAAATTCTGGGAGAAGAATGCTTGGGACACAGGGTAGGTACATATGGTTTACTTTACAAGAAATGGCTCAATTGCTTTCCAAAATGATGGTAGCCCTTTGCATTGCTATCTGTAATGGATTAGAATCCCAGTTCCTTGCCTACATTTGGTACTGTCAGTTCTTTCTTCTTCAGCCTTCTTTGTGGACATGGAGTGAGTAACTCATGGCTGTTTTAAGTTGCAGTTTCTCTGAGATAGACCATGTTGCACATCTTTACAATTATTGTGCTTGTTGGCCATTTGTATGTTTCCTTTTGTGACATGACCAAATGTTGTATACATTCTTTTTTCTTCTTTTAATATTTTTTTTTTGGCCACTTCTATTGGTCTTTCATTTATTTCCATCTTTTGTTCTTTGGCCTGTGTGGACCTCCCATCGCAGTGGCCTCTCTTGATGCAGAGCACCGACTGTGGGCACATGTGCTCCAGAGCTCCGGCCTGGTGGCTGGACACATCAGTCCAGTTGCTCTGTGGCACGTGGGATCTTCCCAGGCCAGGGATCGAACCAATGCTCCTTGCACTGCAAGGCGGCGTCCTTACCCACTGGACCACCAGGGAAGCTCTGTATACATTCTTTATTGGGTTGTTTATCTCTGTACTGTTCAGTTGTGAGAGTTTATATATACATATATCCATATATGTATTTTCTCAGATATATGTATTAAAATATTTTTCCTAATCTGCAACTTTTTCATACCCTTTTTTTTTTCCTTTTCATATCCTTGGTGGTTCTTGTTAAGCAACATAAGTTTTAAATTTTAATGAAGTTGAATGATTCAGGTTTTTCATGGTTAGAGATTTTTGTGATCTGTTCAGAAAACTTTTTTGCTTATCCCCAGGTGGCAAAGATATTCTCTTATTTCCTTCTTGTCTCTTTATAGTTCTAGCCTTTTGGGTCTATGAATCACCCTAAATTGATTTCTGTGTATGTGTGTAGGGTGTGAGGTAGGGGCCAAGCAGATGGCAGAATTTTAACTTAGATCTGGATCTTAGATTTTTGCTTAAAAATATCTCCATAAAACATAGGCTAGAAGAAGACACCCTGAACTTCTGACAGTGGTTTCTTCTGAAAAGGCATGGATCTGGAAGAGACACTTGTAGGACAGGCTAGGATTTCAGCCCCTGTCCAACAGGAAAAAGTTTCAGAAGAAGAAACCTTAAGAAGTTTCAGAAGAAGAACCCTTAAGAGTAAGGATGGAAAGTAATGGGAGAAGGAGACGGCTATGACCTGGAAGCCCTGGTTGCAGTGCTTGTACCAGAACACATCTCTCCTCCAACAACAACAAACAAAGAAATTATATGGGACTAAAATAACTGTGTGCCTATGGGGCTGGTGCAAACTGTGGACAAAAGACACAAAAAGACCAAAAAGAAAAAGTCCACTGCCACTTCTGAAGAGCCAGGAGCAAAAATAGGGTGTCAGGAGTAAAAGAGCAGGGTACTCTATATGCCTGCTGTGCTCAACGCCACCTTAAGGGGTGGGCAAACCATCTCAGCCACCCCTCCAGACTGGCCCCTGGACACATCCCTACCCTCACCCCACAGAAGGAACAAACTCACCTCCCCTTAGGGAGGGAGCAAGCAAAGAAAACCTGTTGCTTGTTCTTGCACCCCTACTGCTGCTGCACAGGCGCCAATAAAGCCTTACTTGAAGAAAAAAGGAAAGAGCATATAAAAGGTATATCAACTAGATCAGTAATGTGTCACTTTTTTTAAGAGGAGAGAAAAGGTCAGAAGCAATTATAGGAAGCTGGTGATCTTTTGCACAGTGACTACATTGCTATTTGTTGGAAAGGCATGCTCTTTCTCCTATTTAAAATTTTCATAATTAAAAAGAAAAAGAGTACATTATAATATAGCAATAAAGAAGTTGCTTTGAATGATAAAGATTGGCAGTTTCATGTTATACGTTGCCAAATCTTTCAGGAAAGAGTACAGAAATGTTCAGACTTGGAGAAGCTATGTGGTTGATTCATGCTTTGTGAATGTCTGTCACTTGGGAGGCGATATATGTCAAGATACCAAGAGAAACTATTTAATGTGAAGCTAAACATGATTCAATTAAGCAAAGCAAAGAATCTATGGCTTCTCGTAAATATGAATAGCAGGAAACATCAGAATTATTTAATACATCTCAAATTGAAAACAATACCAAACTTGTCATGATGAGGGAAACATATATATATTATAAAAAGCTGGCTGGTGTTCTGAGGTTTTGTCTGAAGAAATGCTGATGGTCAAAAGTGATTTAGGATTTAGGGCAGAAAGGGATTCTTCATACCAAATGTGAATACAGCTTAAATACAAACTTTGTGCTAATGAAAAAGAAAGCATCATATAATTGCATGCACTGGTGTGTACTATGGTCAGTCAAAAACTAGTATGTACAATATTTGTTTTTGTATTTGTTCTGACTTACTTCACTCTGTATGACAGACTCTAGGTGCAAACTGTGGACAAAAGACACAAAGACCAAAGATAAAGTCCACTGCCACTTCTGAAGAGCCAGGAGCAAAAATAGGGTGTCAGGAGTAAAAGAGCAGGGTACTCTATATGCCTGCTGTGCTCAACGCCACCTTAAGGGGTGGGCAAACCATCTCAGCCACCCCTCCAGACTGGCCCCTGGACACATCCCTACCCTCACCCCACAGAAGGAACAAACTCACCTCCCCTTAGGGAGGGAGCAAGCAAAGAAAACCTGTTGCTTGTTCTTGCACCCCTACTGCTGCTGCACAGGCGCCAATAAAGCCTTACTTGAAGAAAAAAGGAAAGAGCATATAAAAGGTATATCAACTAGATCAGTAATGTGTCACTTTTTTTAAGAGGAGAGAAAAGGTCAGAAGCAATTATAGGAAGCTGGTGATCTTTTGCACAGTGACTACATTGCTATTTGTTGGAAAGGCATGCTCTTTCTCCTATTTAAAATTTTCAAAATTTAAAAAAGAAAAGAGTACATTATAATATAGCAATAAAGAAGTTGCTTTGAATGATAAAGATTGGCAGTTTCATGTTATACGTTGCCAAATCTTTCAGGAAAGAGTACAGAAATGTTCAGACTTGGAGAAGCTATGTGGTTGATTCATGCTTTGTGAATGTCTGTCACTTGGGAGGCGATATATGTCAAGATACCAAGAGAAACTATTTAATGTGAAGCTAAACATGATTCAATTAAGCAAAGCAAAGAATCTATGGCTTCTCGTAAATATGAATAGCAGGAAACATCAGAATTATTTAATACATCTCAAATTGAAAACAATACCAAACTTGTCATGATGAGGGAAACATATATATATTATAAAAAGCTGGCTGGTGTTCTGAGGTTTTGTCTGAAGAAATGCTGATGGTCAAAAGTGATTTAGGATTTAGGGCAGAAAGGGATTCTTCATACCAAATGTGAATACAGCTTAAATACAAACTTTGTGCTAATGAAAAAGAAAGCATCATATAATTGCATGCACTGGTGTGTACTATGGTCAGTCAAAAACTAGTATGTACAATATTTGTTTTTGTATTTGTTCTGACTTACTTCACTCTGTATGACAGACTCTAGGTCCATCCATATCATCACAAATGACCCAATTTCATTCCTTCTTATGGCTGAGTAATGTTCCATTGTATATATGTACCACAACTTCTTTATCCATTCATCTGTCTATGAACAGTTAGGCTGCTTCCATGTCTTGGCTGTTGTAAATACTGCTGCAATGGATGTTGGGGTGCGTGTGTCTTTTTGAATTATGGTTTTCTCAGGGTATAAGCCCAGTAATGGGACTGCTGGGTTGTGTGTGTGTGTGTGTGTGTGTGTGTGTGTGTGCTCAGTTGTGTACTACTTTTTGTGACACTATGGACTGGAGACTGCCAGGCTCCTCTGCCCATGGGATTCTCTGGGCAAGAATATGGAAGTGGGTTCCCCTGCCCTCCTCCAGGGGATCTTCTCGACCCAGGGTCCCCTGCCCTCCTCCAGGGGGTTGTCTCGACCCAGGGATTGAACTTGCATCTCTTGTGCCTCCTTTATGGCAGGTGGATTCTTTACCCACCTGGGAAGCCCTTACTTGGTCATATGGTAGTTCTATGTTTAGATTTTTAAGGAACCTCCTGGAATCTAGAAAGATGGTACAGATGATCCTGTTTTCAGGGCAGAAAGAGACGGAGATGTAGAAAATGAACATGTGGACACAGGCGTGGCGGGGGGGAGGGCGAGCCAAGTTGGGAGAATAAGATTAAAATATATATATGTGTGTAAAATATAGCTGGGGATTCTGCTGTAGATGGAAACATCAAGAATTATTTAATAAAAATTTCTTTAAAAAAATTGGCTTCTCGTAAATATGAATAGCAGGAAACATCAGAATTATTTAATACATCTCAAATTGAAAACAATACCAAACTTGTCATGATGAGGGAAACATATATATATTATAAAAAGCTGGCTGGTGTTCTGAGGTTTTGTCTGAAGAAATGCTGATGGTCAAAAGTGATTTAGGATTTAGGGCAGAAAGGGATTCTTCATACCAAATGTGAATACAGCTTAAATACAAACTTTGTGCTAATGAAAAAGAAAGCATCATATAATTGCATGCACTGGTGTGTACTATGGTCAGTCAAAAACTAGTATGTACAATATTTGTTTTTGTATTTGTTCTGACTTACTTCACTCTGTATGACAGACTCTAGGTCCATCCATATCATCACAAATGACCCAATTTCATTCCTTCTTATGGCTGAGTAATGTTCCATTGTATATATGTACCACAACTTCTTTATCCATTCATCTGTCTATGAACAGTTAGGCTGCTTCCATGTCTTGGCTGTTGTAAATACTGCTGCAATGGATGTTGGGGTGCGTGTGTCTTTTTGAATTATGGTTTTCTCAGGGTATAAGCCCAGTAATGGGACTGCTGGGTTGTGTGTGTGTGTGTGTGTGTGTGTGTGTGTGTGCTCAGTTGTGTACTACTTTTTGTGACACTATGGACTGGAGACTGCCAGGCTCCTCTGCCCATGGGATTCTCTGGGCAAGAATATGGAAGTGGGTTCCCCTGCCCTCCTCCAGGGGATCTTCTCGACCCAGGGTCCCCTGCCCTCCTCCAGGGGATTGTCTCGACCCAGGGATTGAACTTGCATCTCTTGTGCCTCCTTTATGGCAGGTGGATTCTTTACCCACCTGGGAAGCCCTTACTTGGTCATATGGTAGTTCTATGTTTAGATTTTTAAGGAACCTCCTGGAATCTAGAAAGATGGTACAGATGATCCTGTTTTCAGGGCAGAAAGAGACGGAGATGTAGAAAATGAACATGTGGACACAGGCGTGGCGGGGGGGAGGGCGAGCCAAGTTGGGAGAATAAGATTAAAATATATATAATATGTGTGTAAAATGCATAGCTGGGGGGATTCTGCTGTAGAGCACAGGGAGCTCAGCGCAGTGCTCCGTGAGGACCAAAAGGGGTGGGAACTGGCAGAGGGAGGGAGATGCAAGAGGCAGGGAGATGTGTGAATACAGACTGCTGATTCACTGGGTTGCACAGCAGAAACTAACACAACATTGTAAAGCAACTATACTCCAATAAAAATTTAAAAATAAAGTAAACAAAAAATTAGTGTATGTTCTATGCAGTGTTTAAAGTGAAGTGTTTGGAAGGGGAGGGTCAGCATCACCCGAGTGCTCCCTATGGATAACCCACCACGTCTCAACAGGTGCTCCCCAGGAATTCATGCTCTATGAAGTTTTCCTGGGAATTCTTTTCTGATGTTGGAAAATCACTGCTCTTCTAGAAATCTGACAAGTTCTCTTTAGACACAGGGCACCTGTGATGGTTCATTTTCTGTATCATTTGACTGGGCTAAGGGACGCCCGGATAGCTAGTCAAGACTTATTTCTGGGTGTGTCTGTGATGGTGTTCCTGGAAGAGATTAGCATCTGAGTTGGTAGACTGAGTAAAGAAGTTCACCCTCACCGAGGTGGGCATGGTCTAGCACGCTGAGCTCTGGAATAGATCAAAAAGGTGGAGGAAGGAGTTCCCTGGTGGTCCAGTGGGTAAAGAGTCTGCCTTGCAGTGCAAGGGGCACCAGTTCGACCCCTGGTTCAGGAAGATTCCACATGCCGTGGAACAGCGATGTGTCCAATTACGAGCCAGCGCTCTGGAGCACATGCGCCCAGAGCTGGTGCTCTGCAAGGAGAGAGGCCACTGTGGTGGCAGGCCCACACAAGCCAAAGAATAAAGATGGATGAAAATAAATAAATGGAAAACCAATGAAAGAGGCCAACATTTTAAAAAAAGAACAGAAAAGAAAAAGGTGGAGGAAGAGGGACTTGGCTCTCTGCTTCAGCTGGGACAGACATCTCCTCTCCTCAGACACTGAGCTCTCAGTTCTTGGACATTTGGCTTCAGAATGAATTCTATCACGGCTTTCCTGGGTCACCAGTTTGCAGGTAACAGATCACAGGACATCTCAGTTTTCATAATCACACGAGTCAATTTCTATGCCTCTTATGTATGTGCGTGTGTGTGTGTGTGTGTGTGTGTCTGCCTGTGTGAATACTAAGTCGCTTCAGTCATGTCTGACTCTGTGTGACCCCATGGACTGTAGCCCTTCAGGTTCCTCTGTCCATGGGATTTTCCAGGCATGAATACTGGAGCGGGGATCTTCCCCACCAAGGGATCAAACCTGTGTCTCTTGCAACTCCTGCACTGCAGGCGGATTCTTTACCATTGAGTCACAGGGGAAGCCCACATGTGTAGTATATATACATATATTAAGAGAGATTTATTATAGCATATATATCTTTTTTTATCTCTGGCCCCTGCCCTCCTCTACCCTCCTCCCAGTCCCCCACATCCCCTGCTCCAGGCCATTGTACAGCGCCCCCTACAGGATCCCCTATTCCCACAGCACAATGACAATAGCTATCTTTTTCACATATATAACATATGTATCTCTTATTGGTTGTTTCTCTGAAGAACCCTGATACACCACCTAAACTCTCCTTCTGTGTTTATAAATAATAAAAATTTAAACATCTGCCAGAGTTGATTTCTGTGGCCGGCATGCAGCATCCGAACAACATGGGCATTTAATGTACTGCTTATTGATTTGTTTCACTTGTTTTCTTTCCTATGAAGGCTATTTTTTACGTTGATAGTATATTTTGGAGACAAAGACGTTTTAGAATTTTTAAAAATTCATATATATGAAGATACCTAATCTGTATATGAAAGTAAAAAACCCAGACTGCTCTGTTTTATTTATTTATTTTTTAATTTTGGCCTCTTTCATTGGTTCTTTACCTATTTATTTCCACCCATCTTTATTATTTTCATCCATCTTAATTCTTTGGCCTGTGTGAGCCTCCCATTGCAGCGGCCTCTCTCCTTGCAGAGCACTAGCTCTGGGTGCTTGCGCTCCCGAGCGCTGGCCTGCAATTGGACACACAGGTCCAGCCACTCCGCGACACGTGGGATCATCCCGGGCCAGGAATAGAACTGGTGCCCCCTGCACTGCAAGGCAGATTCCTTACCCACTGGACCAACAGGGAAGCCCTGCTCTGTTTTATTTTACATTTCACTGTATTTTAATATTTGTTCCCCCAGGAATATACGTTCATGTCCTAATAAGAAATTAGAAATAGTTATTACTTTTGGACAGGATCACAGTCCCTGTGTGTGTGTGTGTGTGTGTGTGTGTGTGTGTGTGTGTGTGTGTGTGTGTGTGTGTGTGCCTGTCTCTGTGTGGCCGGTGATGTGAACTGCAAACCATCAAGGCTTAGATCATGAAATCATGTTATTCAAATGGACCAGCCTTCTATCTTAAAAATACCAGATTTTCACACAAAGATTTATGTCAATAAAAGATGTATGTTCACCACATCTAGTACACTTATTTGTAATTAGCACAAAGGAAATGAGTTAAACGACCTCACAAATGGGCAAGAGCTACGTACATTTGGGTGTGTCCTTATCTGGAATATTACATGGTTGTGAAATATTAGAATTTTGAAGAAATGTTCATTCTGTGTCTTCACGCTTTCTGGCGCCATCAAAGCAAATGCCATCTTGCTGAGTTAAGAATTTGACATAAGGAACTCATAAGAAATTTGTGAAATGAGAATTCAGTCTGTGAATCAAAGAAAGTTAAACGCTGGCTGAGACGGTGCCTGCTCCACTCTGGCTGAGAGATGCTCCTGGGGCACCTCAAAGAACTGATCAGAGGTGTGCACCCAACCAAGCTTCCTTCTCCTTCTGTGTTTATAAATAATAAAATTTAAACATCTGCCAGAGTTGATTTCTGTGGCCGGCATGCAGCATCCGAACAACATGGGCATTTAATGTACTGCTTATTGATTTGTTTCACTTGTTTTCTTTCCTATGAAGGCTATTTTTTACGTTGATAGTATATTTTGGAGACAAAGACGTTTTAGAATTTTTAAAAATTCATATATATGAAGATACCTAATCTGTATATGAAAGTAAAAAACCCAGACTGCTCTGTTTTATTTATTTATTTTTTAATTTTGGCCTCTTTCATTGGTTCTTTACCTATTTATTTCCACCCATCTTTATTATTTTCATCCATCTTAATTCTTTGGCCTGTGTGAGCCTCCCATTGCAGCGGCCTCTCTCCTTGCAGAGCACTAGCTCTGGGTGCTTGCGCTCCAGAGCGCTGGCCTGCAATTGGACACACAGGTCCAGCCACTCCGCGACACGTGGGATCATCCCGGGCCAGGAATAGAACTGGTGCCCCCTGCACTGCAAGGCAGATTCCTTACCCACTGGACCAACAGGGAAGCCCTGCTCTGTTTTATTTTACATTTCACTGTATTTTAATATTTGTTCCCCCAGGAATATACGTTCATGTCCTAATAAGAAATTAGAAATAGTTATTACTTTTGGACAGGATCACAGTCCCTGTGTGTGTGTGTGTGTGTGTGTGTGTGTGTGTGTGTGTGTGTGTGTGTGTGTGTGTGTGCCTGTCTCTGTGTGGCCGGTGATGTGAACTGCAAACCATCAAGGCTTAGATCATGAAATCATGTTATTCAAATGGACCAGCCTTCTATCTTAAAAATACCAGATTTTCACACAAAGATTTATGTCAATAAAAGATGTATGTTCACCACATCTAGTACACTTATTTGTAATTAGCACAAAGGAAATGAGTTAAACGACCTCACAAATGGGCAAGAGCTACGTACATTTGGGTGTGTCCTTATCTGGAATATTACATGGTTGTGAAATATTAGAATTTTGAAGAAATGTTCATTCTGTGTCTTCACGCTTTCTGGCGCCATCAAAGCAAATGCCATCTTGCTGAGTTAAGAATTTGACATAAGGAACTCATAAGAAATTTGTGAAATGAGAATTCAGTCTGTGAATCAAAGAAAGTTAAAACGCTGGCTGAGACGGTGCCTGCTCCACTCTGGCTGAGAGATGCTCCCTGGGGCACCTCAAAGAACTGATCAGAGGTGTGCACCCAACCAAGCTTCCCTTCTCGTTTCCAGCCAATTGGAGGACTCACCAACTCATTTCCCTTCCCCTGTTCTGCTCTCTTGGCCGCTCAGTTACCCACGCTCTCTTCATCAGAGCAGCTGATGGCCCCAGGCGAGAAATCTGCAATACCTCAACAATTCTAATGTAAAGTAACTTGTTTAATTTACTTCTTCTACTGGAGAAGGATCCAAGGACAGAGGTATCTTTAACTAAAGTGTCTGATGAAAATACAAAACACAAAGTGGAAAAGGAAAGGGCAGAATAAGTATTAGCTGAGTGTCTCATGGTTCATAAGTTCCACCAAGCACACACTGTTCACAGGAATATCGCTCATTCTACTGTCAAGGAAGGAAAGGGAAAGAGCTGCAGGATCCTGGTCCATAAGAAGCCAGGCAGTAATAAAAATGTTACAGAAGGTTTAAACTGAGCAGGCGCCCTGAGCTCAGAGTGCCAGGGCTCCTCCCCTCCTGTCTCAGCTTCTCCCATGACACCCAGTCAGCCTGGAATCTGTGTAGCTGTGTTCCTCCTAATGCTGTGTTTGAAAGGAAGGTTGTGGGTTTTTCCAGAGGCTCCTATGAATTTTGATTTCTCCTTCAGCTTCTAACTCCCAATTTACATCATGACCCTTGGCTCTCTGAATTGATGCTGATGACAAGAATTCATTCTGGACAGAACTTGCTTCAATATAAGATCTTAAAGAAAAAAGAAAAACTACCTTGACATCATAGAAAAGTGAAAGTGTTCAGTCGTGTCCAGCTCTTGAGATCTGTAGCCTGCTAGGCATCTCTGTCCACAGGATTCTCCAGGCAAGAATACTGGAGGGGAGAAAATGATTTATGTCAATAAAAGATGTATGTTCACCACATCTAGTACACTTATTTGTAATTAGCGGTGTAAACGACCTCACAAATGGGCAAGAGCTACGTACATTTGGGTGTGTCCTTATCTGGAATATTACATGGTTGTGAAATATTAGAATTTTGAAGAAATGTTCATTCTGTGTCTTCACGCTTTCTGGCGCCATCAAAGCAAATGCCATCTTGCTGAGTTAAGAATTTGACATAAGGAACTCATAAGAAATTTGTGAAATGAGAATTCAGTCTGTGAATCAAAGAAAGTTAAAACGCTGGCTGAGACGGTGCCTGCTCCACTCTGGCTGAGAGATGCTCCCTGGGGCACCTCAAAGAACTGATCAGAGGTGTGCACCCAACCAAGCTTCCCTTCTCGTTTCCAGCCAATTGGAGGACTCACCAACTCATTTCCCTTCCCCTGTTCTGCTCTCTTGGCCGCTCAGTTACCCACGCTCTCTTCATCAGAGCAGCTGATGGCCCCAGGCGAGAAATCTGCAATACCTCAACAATTCTAATGTAAAGTAACTTGTTTAATTTACTTCTTCTACTGGAGAAGGATCCAAGGACAGAGGTATCTTTAACTAAAGTGTCTGATGAAAATACAAAACACAAAGTGGAAAAGGAAAGGGCAGAATAAGTATTAGCTGAGTGTCTCATGGTTCATAAGTTCCACCAAGCACACACTGTTCACAGGAATATCGCTCATTCTACTGTCAAGGAAGGAAAGGGAAAGAGCTGCAGGATCCTGGTCCATAAGAAGCCAGGCAGTAATAAAAATGTTACAGAAGGTTTAAACTGAGCAGGCGCCCTGAGCTCAGAGTGCCAGGGCTCCTCCCCTCCTGTCTCAGCTTCTCCCATGACACCCAGTCAGCCTGGAATCTGTGTAGCTGTGTTCCTCCTAATGCTGTGTTTGAAAGGAAGGTTGTGGGTTTTTCCAGAGGCTCCTATGAATTTTGATTTCTCCTTCAGCTTCTAACTCCCAATTTACATCATGACCCTTGGCTCTCTGAATTGATGCTGATGACAAGAATTCATTCTGGACAGAACTTGCTTCAATATAAGATCTTAAAGAAAAAAGAAAAACTACCTTGACATCATAGAAAAGTGAAAGTGTTCAGTCGTGTCCAGCTCTTGAGATCTGTAGCCTGCTAGGCATCTCTGTCCACAGGATTCTCCAGGCAAGAATACTGGAGTGGGTTACCATTTCCTTCTCCGGGGACCTTCCTGACCCATGAATTGAACTCAGGTCTCCCTCACTGCAGGCAGACTCTACCATCTGAGCCACCAGGGAAACCCTAGACATCACAGAAAATATACTGCAAAACAAGAGAGTCCCTTATGGGAAGACTCCATGCACAAGTCTATCTGTGCAACTGATTGTAAGACCAAGAATTATAATTTAGGAAATCGTGGCATCTGTAGCAATCTGCATCTAGATCGCCTCCTAGTGCTTTCCACAAGTCTCTGGAATTCACATTCTACCCCAGATAACAATTTCTCAATCTACACTTCCCTCTCTGATACCTTCCTTGGGTTCCATGGATGTGCATCTAGCTGGGAACTCTGTGGGATGTCTAAATAGAACAGGAATCTAAAACGTAGCAAGTCCCAAGTTGAGTTCTTCATTTCTACCTCCACGCTCCTTTTGGTCTCAGAAAATGCTACCATCCTTTCTCCTAATGACACCCAAATCCTATTCCACTGTCCACACAGCACGACCCTGGTGCTGGGAAGGATTGTGCGCAGGAGAAGGGGGCAATAGAGGATGAGATGGATGGATGGCATCACCGACTCAACGGACATGAGTTTGAGCAAGCTCTGGGAGACAGTGAAGGACAAGAAAGCCTGCAGTCCATGGGGTCACGAAGAGTCAGACACGACTTAGCTACTGAACAATGAACAACCATGATGTTAGTTTTATTTCCCAATGCGGTTTAAACTGAGCAGGCGCCCTGAGCTCAGAGTGCCAGGGCTCCTCCCCTCCTGTCTCAGCTTCTCCCATGACACCCAGTCAGCCTGGAATCTGTGTAGCTGTGTTCCTCCTAATGCTGTGTTTGAAAGGAAGGTTGTGGGTTTTTCCAGAGGCTCCTATGAATTTTGATTTCTCCTTCAGCTTCTAACTCCCAATTTACATCATGACCCTTGGCTCTCTGAATTGATGCTGATGACAAGAATTCATTCTGGACAGAACTTGCTTCAATATAAGATCTTAAAGAAAAAAGAAAAACTACCTTGACATCATAGAAAAGTGAAAGTGTTCAGTCGTGTCCAGCTCTTGAGATCTGTAGCCTGCTAGGCATCTCTGTCCACAGGATTCTCCAGGCAAGAATACTGGAGTGGGTTACCATTTCCTTCTCCGGGGACCTTCCTGACCCATGAATTGAACTCAGGTCTCCCTCACTGCAGGCAGACTCTACCATCTGAGCCACCAGGGAAACCCTAGACATCACAGAAAATATACTGCAAAACAAGAGAGTCCCTTATGGGAAGACTCCATGCACAAGTCTATCTGTGCAACTGATTGTAAGACCAAGAATTATAATTTAGGAAATCGTGGCATCTGTAGCAATCTGCATCTAGATCGCCTCCTAGTGCTTTCCACAAGTCTCTGGAATTCACATTCTACCCCAGATAACAATTTCTCAATCTACACTTCCCTCTCTGATACCTTCCTTGGGTTCCATGGATGTGCATCTAGCTGGGAACTCTGTGGGATGTCTAAATAGAACAGGAATCTAAAACGTAGCAAGTCCCAAGTTGAGTTCTTCATTTCTACCTCCACGCTCCTTTTGGTCTCAGAAAATGCTACCATCCTTTCTCCTAATGACACCCAAATCCTATTCCACTGTCCACACAGCACGACCCTGGTGCTGGGAAGGATTGTGCGCAGGAGAAGGGGGCAATAGAGGATGAGATGGATGGATGGCATCACCGACTCAACGGACATGAGTTTGAGCAAGCTCTGGGAGACAGTGAAGGACAAGAAAGCCTGCAGTCCATGGGGTCACGAAGAGTCAGACACGACTTAGCTACTGAACAATGAACAACCATGATGTTAGTTTTATTTCAATATAAATCAGATCTCTGACCCCATAACTTTGACCCTCCAAATAGCTTCTCACTGCAAACAAACAAGCAAACAAAAAAATACATTGCTTTCCATTTGTAGCAAGAATAATTCTAAAATAGTCCCCAACAACCTCAACCCTTCTGTAATGCCCTCCTCGTTAGTGCATGATACCACTCCTGTGATGAGGTTACAAGCCGGTAGACTATGAGTTCGTCAACATCAATCACACTGGGAGACCCTGATCAAATCAGAAGGTCCTTTAAAAGAAGGTGGAGTCAGTGTGGCACTCCTGCTGGCCTGGCAGAAAGCAAACGTCCATGCTGTGAAATGACTACGTGGACCACGTGGCGAGGAACTGTGGGCAGCCTCCAGAAGCTGAGAGCGGTCCCTGGCCCAGAGATAGGGACAAAATGGGAACATCATTTCTGGAGCCACAAGAATGGAATTCTGACAACAAACCAGAATGAGCCTGGCTGAGCTTGAATCCCAAATGAGCATCACAGTGCAGCTGACACCTTGTGAAGCCCTGAGCAGAGGATCCAGCTGAGCTCTGCTCAGACTCTTGAGCAATGGGAACTGAGAGATAATAAATTTCTATCGTTTTAAGCCACTTAGTTTGGAGCAGTTTTTTATGTGGCAATAGAAACTGAATATAGGGCGTTTCTCAAAACCTTAATTTAATTGGTTCTTCCCCTGTCTTTCTGGCTTTGTCTGCTATTACTCATTCTCGTAATTCATCATGAAGCTATTAAAACATAATTTCATCACGTGGTTCTTTAACTTTCTAGCTGGGAACTCTGTGGGATGTCTAAATAGAACAGGAATCTAAAACGTAGCAAGTCCCAAGTTGAGTTCTTCATTTCTACCTCCACGCTCCTTTTGGTCTCAGAAAATGCTACCATCCTTTCTCCTAATGACACCCAAATCCTATTCCACTGTCCACACAGCACGACCCTGGTGCTGGGAAGGATTGTGCGCAGGAGAAGGGGGCAATAGAGGATGAGATGGATGGATGGCATCACCGACTCAACGGACATGAGTTTGAGCAAGCTCTGGGAGACAGTGAAGGACAAGAAAGCCTGCAGTCCATGGGGTCACGAAGAGTCAGACACGACTTAGCTACTGAACAATGAACAACCATGATGTTAGTTTTATTTCAATATAAATCAGATCTCTGACCCCATAACTTTGACCCTCCAAATAGCTTCTCACTGCAAACAAACAAGCAAACAAAAAAATACATTGCTTTCCATTTGTAGCAAGAATAATTCTAAAATAGTCCCCAACAACCTCAACCCTTCTGTAATGCCCTCCTCGTTAGTGCATGATACCACTCCTGTGATGAGGTTACAAGCCGGTAGACTATGAGTTCGTCAACATCAATCACACTGGGAGACCCTGATCAAATCAGAAGGTCCTTTAAAAGAAGGTGGAGTCAGTGTGGCACTCCTGCTGGCCTGGCAGAAAGCAAACGTCCATGCTGTGAAATGACTACGTGGACCACGTGGCGAGGAACTGTGGGCAGCCTCCAGAAGCTGAGAGCGGTCCCTGGCCCAGAGATAGGGACAAAATGGGAACATCATTTCTGGAGCCACAAGAATGGAATTCTGACAACAAACCAGAATGAGCCTGGCTGAGCTTGAATCCCAAATGAGCATCACAGTGCAGCTGACACCTTGTGAAGCCCTGAGCAGAGGATCCAGCTGAGCTCTGCTCAGACTCTTGAGCAATGGGAACTGAGAGATAATAAATTTCTATCGTTTTAAGCCACTTAGTTTGGAGCAGTTTTTTATGTGGCAATAGAAACTGAATATAGGGCGTTTCTCAAAACCTTAATTTAATTGGTTCTTCCCCTGTCTTTCTGGCTTTGTCTGCTATTACTCATTCTCGTAATTCATCATGAAGCTATTAAAACATAATTTCATCACGTGGTTAACCTTGGAGGGACACTTAGAGGGCTTCTGGTGTGTTCAAACATGCCATTTCTTAATCTGGATACTATTTGATCAGGTGTTTTCTTTATGAAAATTCATTCGGAATTTCAGTGCACACTGAGATTTGTGCACTTTTATTTATGTATGACAGATTCAATATAAAGCTTACTTAAAAACTACTTTTTTAGATTAATATTTAAAGAGATGACAAATGCTTATTTTTAATATGCAAGTGAAAAAATTCCAACAAAACTGGAAAGAATAGCAAATGGAACTTAAAAATAAATAGCGATGTTATGAAGAATGCAAAAATTGTTTAATACTAGGAAATTTGTGGCTATTTATTACATATATTATACATGTATTTATTATACAACACACAAATTCTCTGGTGAAAGTGGAGTCGCTCAGTCATGTCCAACTCTTCACGACTCCATGGACGAGCCACGGAATTGTCCAGGCAAGAATACTGGGGTGGGTGGCCTTTCCCTTCTCCAGGGGATCTTCCCACCCAGATACCGAGCCCAGGTCTCCCGCATCACAGGCAGATTCTTTACCTCTCAGCTACAAGGGATGCCCGTATAACATATGAAACTATGAAATAACACATATTACAGACATTTCCCCTTACTTTTGCTATTTATATTAACATAAATATGTGATAGGTTACAAAATGTGGATACTTGATAGATTCTGGAAAGAGATTTGAAAAAAAGGCAATGTTCAGTTCTGATTTTTAAACCTCTTAACAAGCTAATAATGGGATGAATAGAGTCCTTAACATGACAGGGATTATCTAACTGAAATCACGAGCTAACATTCTCTTGGATGTAGAAGACTAGAGATGGCGTGGTTAAAGTCAGGGATAATACAGGACACCTTTCAACTTCAAAATAACTAGAATTTCAAAGTTGAAAGGTTACTCTAGAATTTCAAACCAATATAGTATAGGCATGCATGCATGCTAAGTCATTTCAGCCATGTCTGACTCTTTGCCACCCTATGGACTGTAGCCCTCCAGACTCCTCTGTCCATGGGATTTCCCAGGCAAGAATCCAGGGTTGCCATTTCCTCCTCCAGGGTATCTTCCCGACCCAGGGATCAAAGCCACATCTCTTACATCTCCTGCACTGGCAAGGGGGTTCCTTACCACTAGTGCCACTTGGGAATTATAGGCATTAAGTAGGAAAAACAGCTTTGTTATTGAAGTAAAGAGAGAGTTACATTCACTCTTTTTTTTTTGGCTGCTTCTATTGGTCTTCCACTTATTCATCTTTGTTCTTTGGCCTATGTGGGCCTCCCACCACAGCGGCCTCTCTCTCGCCACAGTACCCCGGCTCCGGGCACACACGCCCCAGAGCTCCGGCTTGGTAGTTGGGCACATAGATCCAGCTGCTCTGCGGCATGTGGAATCCTCCAGGGCCAGGGATTGAACTGGTGCCCCTTGAACTACAAGGTGGTTCACTGGACCACCAGGGAAGCCCTACATTCAATTCTTGAAAGAAACACATTTAATTAATATTTGCAGACAATCTGTCTATTTTAAGAGCACTTCTATTAGCACTGTCTGAACTAGTAGAGTATCATCTAAAATGAAAATAAACATACAAAATCAATAACTATTTACACATCAGAAGAAATCTATCAGAAAATATGAGGGGAAAAGATCCCATTTACCGTAACATAATAATTACAAAACACACCAAAATATCTTTAGAAGCATAAAAGGCACTTAAGCCCGCTAGAACTAGACCATATTTGAGTCCGTTTGATGGTGGGTTGTGAGAAAGACGTCCTTTGGTGTTTTGTCATAGAAAACATTATAGACATTCACTCAATAGGCTTTGACTATGACTCTTAAGTCAAGAGAGAGCAATTTGGGCTGCTTAGCTACCATTTTAACCTGGAAATAATTTCCCTCTTGTAGCATATTGCATGTATTTGAATGTTTGTATGAGTTGTTCATGTGGTACCCCATTCTTTTGATTATTACATAGGCAAAAATGGAATCTTGTAATGTCACAGAAAGGTAAGTGGGAAGGGCTGATGACTGCTCTCACAGTGTCTTGAGCATAGGGAGGTGGGGTTGCCATCTCCAAGGGCTGGGCCTCAGCCTTGCTGAACAGACCCCTGAGGTGCCCAAGTGGCCAAAGCCAGATGGCCACTGATTAATGCATTGTAGGCAATAACAAAGGGCAGTAGTTAACCTCTGGGGAGGGAGGGTGGGGCAAGGGCTGGACATAGGGTTTACCTGGATAGATAATATTTTATCTCTTAAAAAATAAGGATGGACTTCCCTGGTGGGCTAGTGGTTAAGACTTTCCCTCCCAATGCAGGGAGTGAGAGTTCCTTCCCTAGTTAGGGAGCTAAGATCCACATGCCTCCCAGCCAAAAAACAAAACAAAACCCAAACCATAAAACAGAAGCAATATTGTAACCAATTCAATAAAGACTTTTAACAATGGTCCACATCACAAAAAAATACATATATATTCTTGAAAAAAAGAGTACTCTAAAGCAAATACAGCAAAATGTTAATATCTGCTAATCTGAATTGCTTGTTATTTTTTAATACTTGCTTGGATGTTTGAAATGATTCATAATTAGAGATTAATTTTTTAAGGAAAAAGGCTAAAAAGAAAGACAAAATACTATTAGGGCTGTCTTTGAGAAAGGATTCTTTTCTCCCTCTTTTCTAATTTTCTATTATTTTCCAAAAATTTTACATTGAGTCTTTGATACTTTCATAATTAAGAAAACATAAATTCCAAAAGAATCACTTTTTATAATGAAGAAAAACGTAAGTCATGTACCTCATCAACTGAGATAAACAAGAAATGTACTGAGGAGTAAAATGAATCAAGGATAATGCTGATAAAATGGTAAATGAAAAAGGCAATGACAAAGCATAAAACGTGGCTAGACCTCATGAATCTGTACTTAGGCTGAATTAATCAGTGGACAGTTGAGTTGGACCTTGCACAATTGCTGAGGAATGACTTTGCTTATTGGTACCAGGTGGCATTCTGTTCTTGATTCTTACTGTATCCTATAATCCAACCACAACCATTTTCTCAGGCAGGGGATGTGTTTCCTACAAGTTTGGTTTCTCTTTTCATTCCAGAGATTTCTGGGCGCTAGAACAGCTGATGAGAGCCTCCCTGATAGCTCAGACAGTAAAGAATTCCCCTGCAATGCAGGAGACCCAGGTTCAATCCTTAGGTTGGGAAAATCCCTTGGTGAAGACAATGGGAACCCACTCCAGTGTTCTTGCTTGGAGAATCCCATGGACAGAGGAGCCTGGCGGGCTACAGTTCTGAGGTCTAAAAGAGTCGGAAATGACTGAGTGACTACCACTAATGCTAGCTAGACTGGCTGACAACTCTCCCAACCCTAACCCCGAAAGGAAAGATTCAGCACAAAAGGTGAGTAAAATTGCAGGGAGATTCTCAATTTACTTAAGAGAACAAACTCTTTTAATAGCTGTTAGCTCATTAAGTGTTGAAATGTAAATATTGTAGCTAATGAAATACAGTTTTATTTATTCGTTCTAGCAAGATCCAGTGGAACTTCAATTATAAAATACATTTTTAATGAATAAAAGAGCTTTTAAAGAAACTATGTTACTTGCCAACACTGACTGACCTCTTTTTAAATCACCGTGAATGATTGTAAAGCCTCATCTTCCTGGTTATGTACGGCCTGTTGGACAGAAATGGGGCACATTCAGCTCACCCCTGCTCCAGCTAAAAGGCATTCTTTTCTCTCTTTTCTATTTTCTATTATTTTCCAAAAATTTTACATTGAGTCTTTGATACTTTCATAATTAAGAAAACATAAATTCCAAAAGAATCACTTTTTATAATGAAGAAAAACGTAAGTCATGTACCTCATCAACTGAGATAAACAAGAAATGTACTGAGGAGTAAAATGAATCAAGGATAATGCTGATAAAATGGTAAATGAAAAAGGCAATGACAAAGCATAAAACGTGGCTAGACCTCATGAATCTGTACTTAGGCTGAATTAATCAGTGGACAATTGAGTTGGACCTTGCACAATTGCTGAGGAATGACTTTGCTTATTGGTACCAGGTGGCATTCTGTTCTTGATTCTTACTGTATCCTATAATCCAACCACAACCATTTTCTCAGGCAGGGGATGTGTTTCCTACAAGTTTGGTTTCTCTTTTCATTCCAGAGATTTCTGGGCGCTAGAACAGCTGATGAGAGCCTCCCTGATAGCTCAGACAGTAAAGAATTCCCCTGCAATGCAGGAGACCCAGGTTCAATCCTTAGGTTGGGAAAATCCCTTGGTGAAGACAATGGGAACCCACTCCAGTGTTCTTGCTTGGAGAATCCCATGGACAGAGGAGCCTGGCGGGCTACAGTTCTGAGGTCTAAAAGAGTCGGAAATGACTGAGTGACTACCACTAATGCTAGCTAGACTGGCTGACAACTCTCCCAACCCTAACCCCGAAAGGAAAGATTCAGCACAAAAGGTGAGTAAAATTGCAGGGAGATTCTCAATTTACTTAAGAGAACAAACTCTTTTAATAGCTGTTAGCTCATTAAGTGTTGAAATGTAAATATTGTAGCTAATGAAATACAGTTTTATTTATTCGTTCTAGCAAGATCCAGTGGAACTTCAATTATAAAATACATTTTTAATGAATAAAAGAGCTTTTAAAGAAACTATGTTACTTGCCAACACTGACTGACCTCTTTTTTTTAAATAACCGTGAATGATTGTAAAGCCTCATCTTCCTGGTTATGTACGGCCTGTTGGACTCCCTCAGACAGAAATGGGGCACATTCAGCTCACCCCCTGCTCCAGCTGGCTGTGGCTGAAGAACACTGACTCAGGTTGCCTGTACTCACAGGAAATTCACCAGCCCCATCCTCAAGCGAGTTCTGGCTGGAAGGCAACCACGCTTCCCCATCCACCCTCTCTTTCTTCCCTGGACAACAGCCTTCTCTTCTCCTGCCCTCACTCCCCACCCTCACTCCGAGTTTCCACTCCTTCCTCTCTTATGAGGACCTGCACCTTCTACTTCATTCAAAAGCCTTAAAGCAGGCAGACCAGCACTTCCCCCAATCTCACCCTGTCCCATTTCTCCGCACCTGGGCCAGTACGCTGCCCTCCCTTCTGCGCCCCGACAGGGCTCCCTTTACTTGTACTTGAAGCTCAGCCCCACTCATTTCTCCAGAAGTCTCCCTCCCCTCTGTCCCACTTCGTCAATTTTCCTCTCTACTGGATCTTTCCCATCAGCATACAAATGAGCTATCATTTTCCTTATATTACAAGAAAAAAACTAAAACCCAAACTTGCTTTGACCCCATTTTCCTTCCAGCTACCTCTCTATTTCTTGTCTTAGCAAAACTCTTCTGAGGAGCTGATGCTGCTGAATGACCTCTTGTCCTCCATTCGCTCATGCTCCCATCCCACCACGCCATCCTATGACCTCCACATTGTTAAATCCAGCGACTCAGTTTTTCCCCTTGATCTAATTAGTAAGAGGGCTTCCCAAGTGGCACTAGTGGTAACGAACCCGGCTCCAGTGCAGGGATTGCAGCACTAACTCTCCCAAAGGGAAATTCAGCACAAAAGGTGAGTAAAACTGCAGGGAGATTCTCAATTTACTTAAGAGAACAAACTCTTTTAATAGCTGTTAGCTCATTAAGTGTTGAAATGTAAATATTGTAGCTAATGAAATACAGTTTTATTTATTCGTTCTAGCAAGATCCAGTGGAACTTCAATTATAAAATACATTTTTAATGAATAAAAGAGCTTTTAAAGAAACTATGTTACTTGCCAACACTGACTGACCTCTTTTTTTTAAATCACCGTGAATGATTGTAAAGCCTCATCTTCCTGGTTATGTACGGCCTGTTGGACTCCCTCAGACAGAAATGGGGCACATTCAGCTCACCCCCTGCTCCAGCTGGCTGTGGCTGAAGAACACTGACTCAGGTTGCCTGTACTCACAGGAAATTCACCAGCCCCATCCTCAAGCGAGTTCTGGCTGGAAGGCAACCACGCTTCCCCATCCACCCTCTCTTTCTTCCCTGGACAACAGCCTTCTCTTCTCCTGCCCTCACTCCCCACCCTCACTCCGAGTTTCCACTCCTTCCTCTCTTATGAGGACCTGCACCTTCTACTTCATTCAAAAGCCTTAAAGCAGGCAGACCAGCACTTCCCCCAATCTCACCCTGTCCCATTTCTCCGCACCTGGGCCAGTACGCTGCCCTCCCTTCTGCGCCCCGACAGGGCTCCCTTTACTTGTACTTGAAGCTCAGCCCCACTCATTTCTCCAGAAGTCTCCCTCCCCTCTGTCCCACTTCGTCAATTTTCCTCTCTACTGGATCTTTCCCATCAGCATACAAATGAGCTATCATTTTCCTTATATTACAAGAAAAAAACTAAAACCCAAACTTGCTTTGACCCCATTTTCCTTCCAGCTACCTCTCTATTTCTTGTCTTAGCAAAACTCTTCTGAGGAGCTGATGCTGCTGAATGACCTCTTGTCCTCCATTCGCTCATGCTCCCATCCCACCACGCCATCCTATGACCTCCACATTGTTAAATCCAGCGACTCAGTTTTTCCCCTTGATCTAATTAGTAAGAGGGCTTCCCAAGTGGCACTAGTGGTAACGAACCCGGCTCCAGTGCAGGGGATGTAAAAGACCCAGGTTTGAAACCTGGGCAAGAAGATCCCCTTGGAGGAGGGCACAACAACCCACTCCAGTATTCCTGTCTGGAGAATCCCATGAACAGAGGAACCTGGCAGTCCACAGGGTCAAAAAGAGTTGGACACAACTGAAGCTATTTAGTACACAATCAGTAAGTGGACAATATATATCGTGTCTTGTAATGTGAATGCTGAGAATGAAGAGGGACATTAATTAATAATTGTGATGGGATATCAGATGGACTGCCAGACTATATGTGGCAGGAAGGAGGCATGATTATCTGACCTATCAAAGTTTTTGACAGCTTGACACATTTTCTTCTTTTTCTTTCCAGAATGCCACACTGCTGGAACCCTTCCCTCTCTACCTCTGTGGCTAGCCCCTCCCGATCCTTCAGACCTCACCATGTTCCAGGGCTCAGGTGGATTCTTGGAACTCTTTTCAACCTACCCTTCCTAGATGGTGACCTCATCCAGGTCTCACAGCCAAGACACAAGTGATCCTCAGAGATATACCTCTGACCTGGACCTTTCCTCTAAACGCCAGGTCCACGAACCTCATCGTCTCCTCCTCTTCTCCACTTCTCTTCTCTTGATGTCTATCAGGCATGCCCATCTTACACGTCCTACATGAAACCTGCGATTGTTCTCACCAAATCTGCTGTTCCACAGTCTTGCACATCTCAGTTAAGTGGCAGGTCTGTCCTGCCAGTTGCACAGACCTCCAGCTTTAACTCCAGTTGTCTCAGTCCTGACTCCACTGGCTTACATCCAGAAAATCCTCTTGTCTCTACCTTCAAAGCACAACCGGAATCTAACCATCTTCCACCACATTGCTGCCATGCTGGTCCAAGTCACCATCAGCCCTTATTGAGAGTGGTAAAGCTGAGCTGCTGCTGAACCTTTTCCCCATTCGCTCATGCTCCCATCCCACCACGCCATCCTATGACCTCCACATTGTTAAATCCAGCGACTCAGTTTTTCCCCTTGATCTAATTAGTAAGAGGGCTTCCCAAGTGGCACTAGTGGTAACGAACCCGGCTCCAGTGCAGGGGATGTAAAAGACCCAGGTTTGAAACCTGGGCAAGAAGATCCCCTTGGAGGAGGGCACAACAACCCACTCCAGTATTCCTGTCTGGAGAATCCCATGAACAGAGGAACCTGGCAGTCCACAGGGTCAAAAAGAGTTGGACACAACTGAAGCTATTTAGTACACAATCAGTAAGTGGACAATATATATCGTGTCTTGTAATGTGAATGCTGAGAATGAAGAGGGACATTAATTAATAATTGTGATGGGATATCAGATGGACTGCCAGACTATATGTGGCAGGAAGGAGGCATGATTATCTGACCTATCAAAGTTTTTGACAGCTTGACACATTTTCTTCTTTTTCTTTCCAGAATGCCACACTGCTGGAACCCTTCCCTCTCTACCTCTGTGGCTAGCCCCTCCCGATCCTTCAGACCTCACCATGTTCCAGGGCTCAGGTGGATTCTTGGAACTCTTTTCAACCTACCCTTCCTAGATGGTGACCTCATCCAGGTCTCACAGCCAAGACACAAGTGATCCTCAGAGATATACCTCTGACCTGGACCTTTCCTCTAAACGCCAGGTCCACGAACCTCATCGTCTCCTCCTCTTCTCCACTTCTCTTCTCTTGATGTCTATCAGGCATGCCCATCTTACACGTCCTACATGAAACCTGCGATTGTTCTCACCAAATCTGCTGTTCCACAGTCTTGCACATCTCAGTTAAGTGGCAGGTCTGTCCTGCCAGTTGCACAGACCTCCAGCTTTAACTCCAGTTGTCTCAGTCCTGACTCCACTGGCTTACATCCAGAAAATCCTCTTGTCTCTACCTTCAAAGCACAACCGGAATCTAACCATCTTCCACCACATTGCTGCCATGCTGGTCCAAGTCACCATCAGCCCTTATTGAGAGTGGTAAAGCTGAGTGGTCGCTGCTTCGGCTGTTGCCCTCTTTCGGTCTGTGCATCACGTAACAGCAGGATGACTCTCCATCCTGCTCCAAAGAAGGGACACCTTCTTCGTAGCAGTAAGGTGGTACTTTCCACCTCACCTCTCTGACTTCATCCCTGCCCCTCCACCTCACAGGGGACTCCTTCTTGTTCCTGGACCACCCAGACTCAGCTCCTCCTCAGGGCATGTGTGCTTTCTGTTCCTTCTCCCAGAAGGAATCCTCTTCCCCCAATTTCCCATGCTTTACTCTCTTCTCTTTTATGTCCTTCCTCCAATGTCCTCTTCTTAGAGACCTTCTCCAGATCAACTTAAATGACAACTATGCTGTTCCTCACATGGCCTGTGATCCTGTCCTGCTTGACTGCCCACCCGAATATAATCCATCATATACCATAGTCTAGATCAACACTGCTCAAGAGAACTTTCTGAAATTGGAAAACTGTCATTGACATGTGGGATTGTAGTTCCCCAACCATGCCTCCTGCAATGGACGTGTGGAGTCTTAACCACTCAGCCACTCAGAGAGATCCCTAATGGTATTTGACTTTAATTAACTCAACATTAAGCTTCCCTGATAGCTCAGCTGGTAAAGAATCCGTCTGAAATGCAGGAAACTCTGGTTCTATTCCTGGTCGAAAAGATCCCCTGGAGAAGGGATAGGCTACCCACTACAGTATTCTTGGGTTGCCCTGGTGGTTCGGACAGTAAAGAATCTGCCTGCAACACTGGAGACATGGGTTCGATCCCTGGGTTGGGATGATCCCCTGGAGGAGGGCATGGCAAGCCATTCCAGTAGTCCTGCCTGGAGAATCACCGTGGACTGAGGAACCTGGGACACTACAGTCCACGGGGTCACAAAGAGTTGGACACGACTAAGCACAGCACAGCACACAAGCAACTTAACATTAATTTTAGGTAGCCAGGTGTGGCTTGGCTACTGTACTGCACAGAGTAACTTTATAATTTTCTATACTTTACTGCAGTTTATTTATCTCCCCACTTGTTCAAAGGTTGGTTGCCTAAAAATATGACCTTCATGACTATAACATCCAGAATTTGCTTATGTTCTCCATTAGAAGGTCTTCCACAAAGGGCAGATGTCTTCTATGCCCTACACAAAATCGGTATTCAGTAAATATTTTGCTGAAAGAGCAATGGTTACTTCAAGTTTATCATTTTAAGTGCCAAGTGTGCTTCTATTTTAAACGTTTTTAGCAATCATTCATTCTAAGGCCTAGCAAACATGTCTTTTCTTAACTTAGTACCAGAACCTACAGTTTCCTTGCAGTTTCAATGTCACTCTCTGTACAGAAATCACGATGTTGCAATAAATTGTGTCCTTAGAGACCATTAATGTCACCCTTTCATTAACTACATCGGATTTCTGGGTGTTTATAGTCTTTCTCCTAACTGACTGTTTATCAGTAAGTCTCCTGCTGCCATCGCTAATATGCACCTTATTTATTTTTCAACGGAAATAACTGGAAAAAAGGCTCGAGGGTGTTTCTCTTCTTCTACAGAGTTAAATGCATAATACTGGTGACTTTTGCTGGGGTTACACTCACAGCCTATTCAGAGAGGTTGGGTGCCTGCAAAAACAACCTTCATGAAAATAATCTCTGTAGTAACACAGAGGGTTATGGCTGGTTCCCTTTGATAGACTGGAAAACAAAAATCAAAGGATTGAGACCTAAGGCCATTGAGCTGGAATTAAGACACAAGTGTTTCCCTCTGAGTCCAAAGTTCTACAGTTCAAAACTATCTACTAAAAAATCACTTGCCCTGGGCTCCCCACTAAAGCTACTGGATCCAATCTTGGGGGTGGGACCCAGAAATCAATAGATGATGCATCATAGACTCTGAGGTACTCTGTGTTAAGTTTATTTTATGGTTAGAATTCTAAGCTACCTTGAGGTTTTATTCTATAGGGGAAAGGCTGATAGTCTTTTTATGAGCTCCTTCTCGATTAACTTGAAACAGCTACTCTTTTGCAAACCACACCAACATGATACGTACGTTCAACTAATTTGCCTGTTGCTGTTCAGTTGGTCAGTTGTGTTTGACTCTTTCCGACACCATGGATGGCAGCACACCATGCTTCCCTGTCTTCCACTGTCTAAATCCTTCATGACTATAACATCCAGAATTTGCTTATGTTCTCCATTAGAAGGTCTTCCACAAAGGGCAGATGTCTTCTATGCCCTACACAAAATCGGTATTCAGTAAATATTTTGCTGAAAGAGCAATGGTTACTTCAAGTTTATCATTTTAAGTGCCAAGTGTGCTTCTATTTTAAACGTTTTTAGCAATCATTCATTCTAAGGCCTAGCAAACATGTCTTTTCTTAACTTAGTACCAGAACCTACAGTTTCCTTGCAGTTTCAATGTCACTCTCTGTACAGAAATCACGATGTTGCAATAAATTGTGTCCTTAGAGACCATTAATGTCACCCTTTCATTAACTACATCGGATTTCTGGGTGTTTATAGTCTTTCTCCTAACTGACTGTTTATCAGTAAGTCTCCTGCTGCCATCGCTAATATGCACCTTATTTATTTTTCAACGGAAATAACTGGAAAAAAGGCTCGAGGGTGTTTCTCTTCTTCTACAGAGTTAAATGCATAATACTGGTGACTTTTGCTGGGGTTACACTCACAGCCTATTCAGAGAGGTTGGGTGCCTGCAAAAACAACCTTCATGAAAATAATCTCTGTAGTAACACAGAGGGTTATGGCTGGTTCCCTTTGATAGACTGGAAAACAAAAATCAAAGGATTGAGACCTAAGGCCATTGAGCTGGAATTAAGACACAAGTGTTTCCCTCTGAGTCCAAAGTTCTACAGTTCAAAACTATCTACTAAAAAATCACTTGCCCTGGGTTCCCCACTAAAGCTACTGGATCCAATCTTGGGGGTGGGACCCAGAAATCAATAGATGATGCATCATAGACTCTGAGGTACTCTGTGTTAAGTTTATTTTATGGTTAGAATTCTAAGCTACCTTGAGGTTTTATTCTATAGGGGAAAGGCTGATAGTCTTTTTATGAGCTCCTTCTCGATTAACTTGAAACAGCTACTCTTTTGCAAACCACACCAACATGATACGTACGTTCAACTAATTTGCCTGTTGCTGTTCAGTTGGTCAGTTGTGTTTGACTCTTTCCGACACCATGGATGGCAGCACACCATGCTTCCCTGTCTTCCACTGTCTCCTGGAGTTTGCTCAAGGTCTTGTCCATTGAGTCAGTGATGCAGATAGCATCCTCTGCAGTCCTCTTCTTTGCCTTCAATCTTTCCTAGCAGCAGGGTCTTTTCCAATGAGTCAGCTCTTCACATCAGGTGACCAAAGTATTGGAGCTTCATCTTTAGCATCAGTTACTTCCAATGAATATTTAGGGTTGAGTTCCTTTAGGACTGACTGGTTTGGTCTGCTGGCAGTCCAAGGGGCTCTCAAGAGTCTTCTTTAGCACCACAATTTGAAAGCATGAGTTCTTCAGCGCTCAACCTTTTAATTTGCCTGTACTGTACAGTAAGTAGAGAGGTGATCAATAGAAAATGTGTTTCCATGACAGATGATAAGTCAGGAAATATTCTGAGATTCTGTCAGTGCCTTCTGGGGAACAGAGAGATCCATTTGTCAAGAATGAAGACCTAAGAGGATATCACTGCCATCAAGACTAATAACAAAATTCTGAAAGGTGATTCTTCCTTGAGATAAACAAGGTCATGTATAGCAGAAGCAAGTGCAGGTGCACTGCAGCTAAGTTCTCATTCTCTAGCTTGGTTTCCAGAGCCGGCAATGACTTTGAAGTTGAAGGACGCAGTGGATATGTGAACTGGTGGTAACTTGTGTACAGTCACCAGCCATGGAAGGCCAACCAAGTCTGGAGGACAAGAACCACTCCAGCTCCTGGAACATTTCTTTCTTTTTCCTTAAGATTCTCTTTTAAAAAATGTGAACCGTTTTTAAAGTCTATGGAATTTGTTACAATATTGTTCTATTTAGCTGAGAGTCATGTGAGATCTCCTTGCACACAGCACATGGCATCTCCCTGCCAAGGGCCTGTGACCTGCCTTTGGATCCAATCTTGGGGTGGGACCCAGAAATCAATAGATTGCATCATAGACTCTGAGGTACTCTGTGTTAAGTTTATTTTATGGTTAGAATTCTAAGCTACCTTGAGGTTTTATTCTATAGGGGAAAGGCTGATAGTCTTTTTATGAGCTCCTTCTCGATTAACTTGAAACAGCTACTCTTTTGCAAACCACACCAACATGATACGTACGTTCAACTAATTTGCCTGTTGCTGTTCAGTTGGTCAGTTGTGTTTGACTCTTTCCGACACCATGGATGGCAGCACACCATGCTTCCCTGTCTTCCACTGTCTCCTGGAGTTTGCTCAAGGTCTTGTCCATTGAGTCAGTGATGCAGATAGCATCCTCTGCAGTCCTCTTCTTTGCCTTCAATCTTTCCTAGCAGCAGGGTCTTTTCCAATGAGTCAGCTCTTCACATCAGGTGACCAAAGTATTGGAGCTTCATCTTTAGCATCAGTTACTTCCAATGAATATTTAGGGTTGAGTTCCTTTAGGACTGACTGGTTTGGTCTGCTGGCAGTCCAAGGGGCTCTCAAGAGTCTTCTTTAGCACCACAATTTGAAAGCATGAGTTCTTCAGCGCTCAACCTTTTAATTTGCCTGTACTGTACAGTAAGTAGAGAGGTGATCAATAGAAAATGTGTTTCCATGACAGATGATAAGTCAGGAAATATTCTGAGATTCTGTCAGTGCCTTCTGGGGAACAGAGAGATCCATTTGTCAAGAATGAAGACCTAAGAGGATATCACTGCCATCAAGACTAATAACAAAATTCTGAAAGGTGATTCTTCCTTGAGATAAACAAGGTCATGTATAGCAGAAGCAAGTGCAGGTGCACTGCAGCTAAGTTCTCATTCTCTAGCTTGGTTTCCAGAGCCGGCAATGACTTTGAAGTTGAAGGACGCAGTGGATATGTGAACTGGTGGTAACTTGTGTACAGTCACCAGCCATGGAAGGCCAACCAAGTCTGGAGGACAAGAACCACTCCAGCTCCCCTGGAACATTTCTTTCTTTTTTTTCCCTTAAGATTCTCTTTTTAAAAAAATGTGAACCGTTTTTAAAGTCTATGGAATTTGTTACAATATTGTTCTATTTAGCTGAGAGTCATGTGAGATCTCCTTGCACACAGCACATGGCATCTCCCTGCACATAGCCTGTGGCCTCTTCTTGACCAAGGATTGAACCTGTACCCCCTGCATTGTAAGGCAGTGTCCTAACCACTGGACTCCATGGGAAGTCCAACCCCTAGGACATTTCTAATAAGAAGAGTTCCTGGCAATGCATTTTTCTTTTCCGATGATTTCAAGACTCTGAATTGTGAAAGGCAGGTCTGGAGGAGATCAGGGTTTAGTAGGGAGCTCAAACAGATGAAAGCCCAGAGTGGGGACCCAGGAGCTAAGTCAAGCAACATGGCACACACAGTCAGGAGAGCTGTGCGTGTTTGGGAGTGGGGTGGGGCGCTGGTGGGGCTTTCCCAGTGGCGTTAGTGTAAAGAACCTGCCTGCTAATGTAGAAGATGTTAAGAGATGTGGGTTCAATCCTTGGGTTGGGAAGATCCCCTGCAGGAGGGCACAGCAACTCACTCTAGTATTCTTGCCCTGGAGAACCTCGTGGACAGAGGAGCCTGGTGGGCTACAGTTCACATGGCTGCAAAGAGTCAGACATGACACAAGCGACACAGCTTGCACCAGGGGTTGGTAATATCAGATGATGGCAGGGATGCAGTCAGAGAGGTGAAGCAGGGAGCATACCACCTTACTGCTATGGGAAGGATATGTCTGCTTGTTTGGAGAGGGATGGCAGGCCATCCTTCCGCTGTGTGGGCACAGACTGAACCAGGGCAAGGGCTGAAGCAAGGACCATCATCTAAATAAGAGTTAATGTGACTTGGACCTGCATGGTAGCAGTCTGGTGAGAAGACAGTTAAAATCCAGACATGCTTCAAAAGTAGAGACAAGAGGATTTTCTGGATGTAAGGTGCAAGGGAGCAGAATCAGGGGTGAGCCAACTAGAGGTAAGGCTTAGGTCTAAACAACTGGCAGGACGAAATGATAATTTACTGAGGGCACCAGCTGTGGTAGTTTATATGCGAATACAAGGAGTGATGCAGGGGTCTGAGACATTTCTTTTTTTCCTTAAGATTCTCTTTTTAAAAAAATGTGAACCGTTTTTAAAGTCTATGGAATTTGTTACAATATTGTTCTATTTAGCTGAGAGTCATGTGAGATCTCCTTGCACACAGCACATGGCATCTCCCTGCACATAGCCTGTGGCCTCTTCTTGACCAAGGATTGAACCTGTACCCCCTGCATTGTAAGGCAGTGTCCTAACCACTGGACTCCATGGGAAGTCCAACCCCTAGGACATTTCTAATAAGAAGAGTTCCTGGCAATGCATTTTTCTTTTCCGATGATTTCAAGACTCTGAATTGTGAAAGGCAGGTCTGGAGGAGATCAGGGTTTAGTAGGGAGCTCAAACAGATGAAAGCCCAGAGTGGGGACCCAGGAGCTAAGTCAAGCAACATGGCACACACAGTCAGGAGAGCTGTGCGTGTTTGGGAGTGGGGTGGGGCGCTGGTGGGGCTTTCCCAGTGGCGTTAGTGTAAAGAACCTGCCTGCTAATGTAGAAGATGTTAAGAGATGTGGGTTCAATCCTTGGGTTGGGAAGATCCCCTGCAGGAGGGCACAGCAACTCACTCTAGTATTCTTGCCCTGGAGAACCTCGTGGACAGAGGAGCCTGGTGGGCTACAGTTCACATGGCTGCAAAGAGTCAGACATGACACAAGCGACACAGCTTGCACCAGGGGTTGGTAATATCAGATGATGGCAGGGATGCAGTCAGAAAGGTGAAGCAGGGAGCATACCACCTTACTGCTATGGGAAGGATATGTCTGCTTGTTTGGAGAGGGATGGCAGGCCATCCTTCCGCTGTGTGGGCACAGACTGAACCAGGGCAAGGGCTGAAGCAAGGACCATCATCTAAATAAGAGTTAATGTGACTTGGACCTGCATGGTAGCAGTCTGGTGAGAAGACAGTTAAAATCCAGACATGCTTCAAAAGTAGAGACAAGAGGATTTTCTGGATGTAAGGTGCAAGGGAGCAGAATCAGGGGTGAGCCAACTAGAGGTAAGGCTTAGGTCTAAACAACTGGCAGGACGAAATGATAATTTACTGAGGGCACCAGCTGTGGTAGTTTATATGCGAATACAAGGAGTGATGCAGGGGTCTGAGATCTGCCCTGACAGGGACAAACCAGCCTAAAGTGTTGTTGTTCAGTCACTCAGTCATATCTGACTCTCTGTGACCCCATGGACTGCAGCACAAGGGTTCTCTCTCCTTCACCACCTCCTGGAGTTTGCCCAAACTCATGTTCATTGAGTTGGTGATTCCAACTAACCATCTCAGACCAGGGTGGGTGGCATCAAAGTTGGCCATCCGATCTCAGTTTACAGGGAAACCTGGATACCCAGGCAGGAATTGCTGTGAACAAAGGTTCTGGGTGCAGAGCAATAAGTCATCTGGTGGACTGGGGAAGCGTGGGAGAAAGCCAACAGACGGAGAGTTGGCTTGCAGTATCACAAAGCCAGGGGTGGAGGGTCTGGGTCACAGGGTATAGTCCCCAGTTACAAGTCAATGGTGGGGGGCTGTGGCAGGAAGCCGAACCCTGGGACACAGATACAAGGAAGAGAGGATGAAAAGCATGCCCCAAATCCTCTGCTCAGCCACTGAGTGAGCAGCTGCCACCAGGGGCACTCAGAGAATGATCTAGAGAGTGGATCAACAAGAAGCTGCCCTGGAAGGAAAGAATAGGGTGGGCTCCCTGAGGTTCTCATCCCACAGGAGAGGCTCAGATTCCAGGAACTCCTACATGTTTCTGTCCCTGGGAGACTCCGTGGGGAGAATGAGGTCTGTTGGCACTTTCATCACTTCCTGCCCAGTCCACTGTGGTGAGGAAAAGGTCATGCCCAAGGACCAAGATCAGTAGGAAAGGTGTGCTTGACCATAAGCACAGGCTCAAGGCCAAGAGACAAAAGGAAACCTTCATCTTCCCACCCCAGGTGAACCTGTTTATCAGAGAAGAGGTTGGGGCTGTTTGGCCAAGAAACCATACAAGTGACTTCCTCTGCTTTATGGTAGGTCAATTTTTGGCAATTTATCAGGGAAAAGGAAGAGTCTTTTAATGAGAAAGTCCACAACTGAGAGCATGGAGCTAACTTTTTGGAATTCCTTGCAATTCGTATTCCAATAACCCTCTAATAAAGTAGAGACACCATTCTCTGTTTGGTAAGAGAAAACAGGCCATTTAGAGAGAGGAAGCACGTAAGCAAAATGAATTCATATAACATGTTTAGAAAAACATAGTAAAAATACCAAAAAGCTAGCCATTTTTATTACCTAAAGCTGCCCAGTTTGCAAGTGATAGAACTAAGCGCTGGACCCAGACCTGTCTGGCTCTGGCCATCTGCATGATTACTGTTTCCAATCATTCAGTTTTTACTTGTAGTTTTTCTTTTCTTTTCTTTTTTTTTTAAGTTGAGTTGGTCAAAGAGGAAAGAGCTCCAAGAGTCATTGGTATACCTGCATTTGTGTTTCTGCTTCTCAGGTTCATGTTGCTTTCCTCCCAGTCTCTTAGCTTCACATAATTTACCCAAGTAAGCAATTAGAATCCCTTTTATTCAGTGAAACTAATGAGACAGAAAAACAGATGGAGACAGCAACTTGTGTTTTATTCTTGCTATAGAAGGACACTCAAAAGAATAAGAACACATTAATGGGAAAAATGATCAAAATGGGAAGGAAGCCGAACCCTGGGACACAGATACAAGGAAGAGAGGATGAAAAGCATGCCCCAAATCCTCTGCTCAGCCACTGAGTGAGCAGCTGCCACCAGGGCACTCAGAGAATGATCTAGAGAGTGGATCAACAAGAAGCTGCCCTGGAAGGAAAGAATAGGGTGGGCTCCCTGAGGTTCTCATCCCACAGGAGAGGCTCAGATTCCAGGAACTCCTACATGTTTCTGTCCCTGGGAGACTCCGTGGGGAGAATGAGGTCTGTTGGCACTTTCATCACTTCCTGCCCAGTCCACTGTGGTGAGGAAAAGGTCATGCCCAAGGACCAAGATCAGTAGGAAAGGTGTGCTTGACCATAAGCACAGGCTCAAGGCCAAGAGACAAAAGGAAACCTTCATCTTCCCACCCCAGGTGAACCTGTTTATCAGAGAAGAGGTTGGGGCTGTTTGGCCAAGAAACCATACAAGTGACTTCCTCTGCTTTATGGTAGGTCAATTTTTGGCAATTTATCAGGGAAAAGGAAGAGTCTTTTAATGAGAAAGTCCACAACTGAGAGCATGGAGCTAACTTTTTGGAATTCCTTGCAATTCGTATTCCAATAACCCTCTAATAAAGTAGAGACACCATTCTCTGTTTGGTAAGAGAAAACAGGCCATTTAGAGAGAGGAAGCACGTAAGCAAAATGAATTCATATAACATGTTTAGAAAAACATAGTAAAAATACCAAAAAGCTAGCCATTTTTATTACCTAAAGCTGCCCAGTTTGCAAGTGATAGAACTAAGCGCTGGACCCAGACCTGTCTGGCTCTGGCCATCTGCATGATTACTGTTTCCAATCATTCAGTTTTTACTTGTAGTTTTTCTTTTCTTTTCTTTTTTTTTTAAGTTGAGTTGGTCAAAGAGGAAAGAGCTCCAAGAGTCATTGGTATACCTGCATTTGTGTTTCTGCTTCTCAGGTTCATGTTGCTTTCCTCCCAGTCTCTTAGCTTCACATAATTTACCCAAGTAAGCAATTAGAATCCCTTTTATTCAGTGAAACTAATGAGACAGAAAAACAGATGGAGACAGCAACTTGTGTTTTATTCTTGCTATAGAAGGACACTCAAAAGAATAAGAACACATTAATGGGAAAAATGATCAAAACATATCAATGGATGCTGCATTTGATAGAAATCAACAGCCTTTTGTAATAAAAATCCTGATTAAAATCAGACTAGAAGGTTCCATAAAATGTTATGGAAAAACCAGAACAAACCTTTTGGCCAGCTTAATATTAATGACCGCCAGAGCCCAACAGTAAATATTATTCTTAGAAAAGATAAAGCCATTTGACTAAATCAGAAATTAGACAAGTACATTCGCTTTTGCTATTACTTTTTCGACATTGCTCTGTAGGTCCTAGGAAATGCAGCAAACAATATCAAGAAGAGTATATACACAGAAGAAAAAGAAATACAATCATCCTTTTGTTGATGATGTCACTGTTGGAAATTACAAACTACTGGAACCAACAAGCTATTTTTAATAAAATGACTATGTGTAACATAAATATTTAGCTAGCTTATCATTTTCTTTCTAGTTTAGAAATGCAGTGGAAACAGTATTTAACCCAATATAGCTATCTCAAACTATAATTATTTATAAATAAATTTGACAAGAAAGTCAGGAAACCATTATTAAAAAAAGAGATCTAATTGATAATAAACGGAAAGAGTTTTTTTTCCCTGAAATATAAACACTTAATGTCACAAAATGCCAATTGTCCCAGCATTGATATTTTGGGTCGGCCAAAAAGTTCATTAGGGTTTCATTCCATAAGATGTTAGGAAACATCTTTGGCCAATTAAACTTGGCCATACAAATTTTTTGGCCAACTGAATACAACTGACTTAAATTTCCCATTGGAACGAAAAGTTTTCTTCTTCTTTTTTTAATTGGATGAACTTATCTTAACCTTCATTTGAAACAACAAACACTCAAGAAGAGCCAAGAAAGTGTGAAATAAAAGACTATGTGAGAGGACTTCCCTGGTGGCCCAGTAGTTAAGAACCCACCTGTCAATGCCGGGCATATGGTTGCATCCCTGGTCAGAGAGGATTCCACGTGTCACACGCTGCAGAGCAGCTAAGCCCATGAGCCACAACTACTGAACCCACGTGCCTAAAGCCCATGCTCCACAACAAGAGAATTCACCTCAATACGAAGTTGGAGCGCGGAACTAGAGAGTAGTTTCCTGCTCGCAGCAACTAGAGAAAAGTCTCGAGTTCAGCCAAAAAAAAAGAAAAAGGCTACATGGTGGGGAGAGGGAGTTGCCTTAAGAGATAGGGCAACAGAAAAACATTCAGGAAAGCACATTTTAAGGTCACCTTGTGTCGGAATCTGCTGGAAAGAAAGTGAAAGTGTTAGCCACTCAGTCTGCCTCTTTGGACCCCCCAGGCTCCTCTGTTCCTGAGACTGATTCTCCAGGCAAGAATCCTGGAGTGGGTTTCCGTGCCCTTCTCCAGGGGCTCTTCTCAACCCAGGAATTGAACCTAGGCTTCCTGCACTGCAGGCAGATTTGTTACAGTCTGAGCCGTGATTCCAAGGCCTTACCCAGAGTTTCTGATCCATTAGGTCTGGGGTGGGGCCCTATTATTTGTAGCAAGTTCCCAGGTGATGCTGCCTCTGATGGGCTATGGAGTATTCTTTGAGAACTGTTACTGTATGAAAGCTACATAAAAATTACCGATTAAGGCCTTCTCTGGTGGTCCAGTGGGTAAAGAGTCTGCCTTGCAGTGCAAGGGGCACCGATTCGATCCCTGGCCCAGGAGGATCCCATGTGCTGAGGAGCGGCTGGGCCAGCGTGTCCAGTTATAAGCCAGTGCTCTGGAGCGCATGTGCCCAGAGCCGGTGCTCTGCAGTGAGAGGGGCCACTGCAGTGGGAGGCCCACACAGGCCAAAGAATAAAGATGGATGAAAATAGATAAACGAAAGACCAATAAAAGGCCAAAATTCTAAAAAAACCCAATAAATTAGTGATTAAGTTAAATATAAAAAATCAATAGAAGAGACTAGAGAAGCCAGAAACTAGTCTAATAATACACATGAATATTTAATAAAGAACAAAAGATATCCATGAGTGTGATTGAGTAAAAGTATGATGCGTGGAAGTTTGTATAGTGTGGTCTCAAGGAAAATGCAATACTCATGTGGTATAAATGTATATATTATGTATGTACATGGAGTGCCATGTCAAACACTAGCTGCAGAGCAGCTAAGCCCATGAGCCACAACTACTGAACCCACGTGCCTAAAGCCCATGCTCCACAACAAGAGAATTCACCTCAATACGAAGTTGGAGCGCGGAACTAGAGAGTAGTTTCCTGCTCGCAGCAACTAGAGAAAAGTCTCAAGTTCAGCCAAAAAAAAAGAAAAAGGCTACATAGTGGGGAGAGGGAGTTGCCTTAAGAGATAGGGCAACAGAAAAACACATTCAGGAAAGCACATTTTAAGGTCACCTTGTGTCGGAATCTGCTGGAAAGAAAGTGAAAGTGTTAGCCACTCAGTCTGCCTCTTTGGACCCCCCAGGCTCCTCTGTTCCTGAGACTGATTCTCCAGGCAAGAATCCTGGAGTGGGTTTCCGTGCCCTTCTCCAGGGGCTCTTCTCAACCCAGGAATTGAACCTAGGCCTCCTGCACTGCAGGCAGATTTGTTACAGTCTGAGCCGTGATTCCAAGGCCTTACCCAGAGTTTCTGATCCATTAGGTCTGGGGTGGGGCCCTATTATTTGTAGCAAGTTCCCAGGTGATGCTGCCTCTGATGGGCTATGGAGTATTCTTTGAGAACTGTTACTGTATGAAAGCTACATAAAAATTACCGATTAAGGCCTTCTCTGGTGGTCCAGTGGGTAAAGAGTCTGCCTTGCAGTGCAAGGGGCACCGATTCGATCCCTGGCCCAGGAGGATCCCATGTGCTGAGGAGCGGCTGGGCCAGCGTGTCCAGTTATAAGCCAGTGCTCTGGAGCGCATGTGCCCAGAGCCGGTGCTCTGCAGTGAGAGGGGCCACTGCAGTGGGAGGCCCACACAGGCCAAAGAATAAAGATGGATGAAAATAAACAAATAAAAAACCAATAAAAGGCCAAAATTCTAAAAAAACCCAATAAATTAGTGATTAAGTTAAATATAAAAAATCAATAGAAGAGACTAGAGAAGCCAGAAACTAGTCTAATAATACACATGAATATTTAATAAAGAACAAAAGATATCCATGAGTGTGATTGAGTAAAAGTATGATGCGTGGAAGTTTGTATAGTGTGGTCTCAAGGAAAATGCAATACTCTGCGTGTGGTATAAATGTATATATTATGTATGTACATGGTTAACACGGGTTGAGGGAAATGAAGCTCAGAGAGAAGAGGAGGAGGAATTCTCCTACTTCTCCTTTCGGCCCAGCCAAAAGGAAAAGAAAAAAAAAGCAGTGTTAAAAAGCTACCAACATGTATGATGTTATCACATAGATGTATTTACGTAAAATTACACACGGCCGTGATTAATGGTGTGTTTATGATTATGGAGTTTGAGCTATGATCCAAAGACAACAGAAACTATGTTTCAAAGCAAGAGGCCAGGCTCTCCCATCCATCATTCACTTCACAAATAAATATTACATGGCTACGATGTATGAGGTGCTGATCTAGACAGCACACAAAATAAAGCCCTCTTTCATGGAGTTCACATTCTAGTGGATCTGTGCCATGAAGAATTTATCAAAAAGAAAGTCAGGGAAGCTTGTTACTGGCCCCACATCACAGGGATTGGCACCACTGGGGAGATAATATTCGGAGAGAGTCCGCCCCCCTGGACAAGGAGGGACACCTGTGCTTCCTCTTGAGCCTGAGAAGGGTCTCTGGTGGGATTCCTGCAGGTTGGAGGCAGAGTGGACTATGATCTGATTTCCTCCTGGGAATCTAGGAGGCTTTCCAAGTGGCAGAGGATGCTAGAGGGAAGGAAAGGGGGCTATGTTGGATATTCTTCACTCCCAGAAGTTGGGGAAATTTTAGAGTGGCCACATAATTTTTTCATCCAAAATGGGACATTTTTAAGTGTAAAACATTATGCTCAGAAAACAGGCATAAACAGAATTGTCTTAGGCCCACAGGGTGTACAGGTCCCTGTAGACACAGGATGAGTTTCTCAGGGACCAGATGGGCCTTATGAGACATAGTTGGTATGGGGCTCTGAAATGATAGAATCTATCTAGCTACCTATGGATATAGATACAGATATACTGAATATATATTGATCTTTGATTCTGGCACTGAGCTCTGACCTAGGTTCCTGGCACTGAGCTCCTGGAACCCTCGTAATTTCCCGAGTGATAAGAACACTAAGCGTATCTCTTATTCTAATATTTGCTCTTTGATCCTGGTTCCCTTGGAATATCCTGTGTGACAGATCTGTCTTTTGCTCTATGAGAGGCCTCCTGGCTGGCTACAGTATCGAGGCTGGTCACCAGAAAGACCAAGCCATAAAACTCAATAAAACTCAATGACATATCATCTCACAGCTGTTAGGATGGCTATTATCAAAAATACAAGAGATGACAGGGACTTCCCAGGTGACTAAGACTTTGCACTCCCAATGCAGGCAGTCTGGGTTTGATCTCCAGTCAGGAAACTAGATCTCATACACTGCAACTAAGCACTCACCTGCTGCAACTAAACATCCTGCATGTATATTACCACATGTAACCTAAATACTCAGTGGGAATTTTGATGCAGGGAACTCAAATCTGGTGCTGTGTGACAACCTTGAGGGGTGAAGTGGGATGGGAGGTGGGAGGGAGGTTCAGAGGGAGGGAACTTATGTATCTGTATGGCTGATTCATGTTGATATATAGCAGAAACCATCTGACTATTGTAAAGTCATTATCCTCCAATTAAAAATAAAATAAAGGGGCTTCCCTGGTGGTCCAATGGGTGAGGAGTCCGCCTTGCAGTGCAAGGGACACCAGTTCAATCCCTGGCCCGGGAGGATCCCACATGCCGAGGAGTGGCTGGACTGCTGTGTCCAATTACGAGTTAGCGCTCTGGAGCACATGTGCCCAGAGCCGGTGCTCTGCAATGAGAGAGGCCACTGCAGTGGGAGGCCCATACAGGCCAAAGAAAAAGATGTGAAAATAAATAAATGGAAAGCCAATGAAAGAGGCCAAATTTTTTTTTTAAAAAAGTAAAATAAAAAAGATCCTGCATGTTGCAGTAAAGACTGAAGACAATGCATGCTTTAACTAAGACCTGGTGCAGACATACATGTATATGTAGATATAAAGGACAAAAGAAGTGCTGGTGAGGATGTGAAGAAAAGAACCCTGCCTTGTGCACTGCTGGTGGGAATGTTAATCAGCACAGCCACTACAGAAAACAGGATGGAGGGTCCTCAAGAGATTATAAAAAGAACTACCATGTGAGCCAGCAATCTCACTTCTGGTATTCATATGAAGAAAATTAAATCACTATCTTGAAGAGGTGTCTGTACTTACAAGTTCACTGTGGCATTATTCCCAGTAGCCGAGATACGGAAACAATCTGAGGGGCTATCAACTGACGAATGGATAAAACATATGTGGTTATCTGTGAATAACTGAATACTCTTCAGCCCTTAAGGAGAAGGAAGTGCTGCCTGTTGAGATCTCATGGATGAACCTGGAGGGCATTATGCTAAGTGAGGGGGCTTCAACCAGCTGCCAAGTCTTGGAGAGCTGAGATGCCAGATCACAACGGTGCAAGTCAACAGAACCACCCCCGCCTTCTCTGCACCCTGGCCCTGGTCCCTGACGGCCCAGAAGCCACAGCTACAGGGCTGAAGGAGGAGCAGGAGAACTAGGTGGGAAGAGAGAGACGTGTCACCTGAGCCCCTTCCCTAACTCCTGATTCCCCAGTCCCAGCAAGCCAGGAGAATGATGACTTCAAATCAAATTTGCAGTGTGGGTCAGACATGTTCACAACTAAATAGACTGTGTTGTGTGACTTAAAGTGATGATAGCACAGAATGTTTTTATTGTCTGAGAGGGAGCAGAAAAATCTGCCTATGCTTTCCTCTGATGGCAGGAGATAAAGGGGAAGGAACAGCGGGAGATGGAAAGAGAGCTGCTTTGTTTCAAGAGTGCATCTGTTCAGCCCATGCGTTACATCAAATCACAAACTACATAAGTGAATTTCACTAGAGAATAAAGTGAGATGTATTTTTCTTTCCCCATTGGAAGAAGGCCGCTTCTGGTCTGAGCTGGGGACACCATATCTTGGGGGTCATTAACAGCTGAAGAGTTTTAGCACCAAGAAATGGAAAAGTCTGGTGTACAGTAGATAAACTCTGCCACATTCCTGTCTGAAAGTTGTCGGAGAAGCAGAGGCCTGTGAGGGAGAAATGGTCTTGCTGGATCGGCACTTCCCTTCCAGAGGCTGAGAAAGGGCAGGTTTCTGAGACTTGTAGAGACCTGACCTTTCTGGCAGATGTGAGGGCAAGAGAGCTGTCAGGCTGGTCGGTCTTTTCTCAGGCTTAGAGAATGATGTCCAAATGCTAAGAATACTCTGAGGAGCATCAGGGCCCAAGAGATGGCAGATAGGAAGCTTCCAGGCGTCATGTCACAGAAAAGAGCAGGGGGATAACCGTGGCAACCTTCATAGACGGGCCGGAGGATCCACTTGGGCTCTGGGTACCAACTGGATTCTCACGGGGCTCTGGGGATGAGGAAGCACTCCTAGAACATGACAGAGATGGACTTCTCCTGACACTCTGGTGAGGGAGACTTCGAGCCATATTAAATTTGATTGAGATGAGTTAACAGACACTCAGGAACACGACATATTTTGGCTATATTTGTCTATGCCCAGAACATGCGCTGTAAGTGAAAAGTCACAGAAAGCAGAAGTCAGGGAGCTTCCCATTTTCCAACAAGTACTCAAGGATGATTAGTTTGATCCTTAAATTGAGCTCATCAACCTAAGGTGAGGCAGGGAAAGAAATTAACCTGACACAGCGCTAATTCTACATTGGGTGGCATTCACCAAGGGTTGATTCTATGTCTTGGAGTAGCTTGGAAGCCAGCGCAGGAGGAATGTAATTACTTCATCATTACTGTCGAGCGCACTTGGCTCTGTCTTTCTGCAGCTGCATGGCTCAGGCTGGCCTCTATATTCGGGAGTGCCCCCAAGCTCAGTCCACCACTGCTCATCCCTCCCTTTTCCCATCTGGTTCTCTGTGGATGACTCTTGTATTTACTTCCCTGGTACAATCTCTGCCCTGATGAGATGGAAAGACATACTCTCCCTGTGTTTCTCCTTCACTCTCATGCCATTTCCATGCTCATGATACTTCTGACATTAGATGTGTGGGTTCTTCCCACACCAAGCAAGCCTCTGTAGGACACCAGTATCTAGGAAAGTGAGCGGCACAAACCAGGGGCTCTATCTGATGCTGAATGAATAAATGAATGAGCCCCCATTTACCTAACAATGTAAAATGAAACCAGGAACGAGAAGCTGCCTTTAAGAGTTCTCAGAACTCAGGAGCGTAAGGTCCCTAAGTTGTCAACCTCTCTATTCTTCTATTTCTTCCTAAGAGTACAACGAGCAAGAGGTAACAACCTAAACAGCTTTCACATTTCAAAAGATTCAAGGTTCCTGCTTCCCTCCCCTATATCAAGGCATTAGACACCGTGAAGAATTATCCCATCAAACCACAGCGTTCCATGAAAATCAATGGAATGGGAAACAGGACAAAGGCTCTAGGTCTTAGGGATGGAGGAGGTAGGTAGTGGGGCTGTGAAGTCACCACGCTCCTTGCTTTGGCCAGGTTGGTCTGTCGGTGGTGGCAAAGTATAAAATGTTGGGGACAGATTCTTTAAAAAAATAACAGTGTTTGTCTTAGAAAGTGAATTCTGTCTAGGCAGAGTGAGCAAACTCAGGGAAGTGCTGAGCTTAGCACATAAAGTATAAATGAAACACATAAACAGGAGTGAGATGCACTGACCTGGAGCAGAGAGACTTGCCAAATGCTTCTGACTATTACAGATCCTTTGCTCTCTATCCCTACCGTTCTATTTTCATCTTTTCCCCTCTTTGGGGAGAAATTCACAGGAGCATTGCAAAGGTTGCCATACAGCCTGAAAATGAGGAAGGAACCACAGAAGTAGCAAATTCATTTCCATAGTAACAGGCTCCAAACCATCCCTGCTGCCAGGAGAATGAACTGTTTTGATTCATTCCAATAAACGTATCCACAGGAATGGCGCAAAAAAGTCAGTCTGAGAGTCCAGAGGAATAGCTTGCTCAAAAATTTGAGGTGGGCTCCAAGTCCTAACAAACAACCCGACACAATTTTAACACAAATATGAAAGGATGAAGCAAGTTTTCTCTGTTTTGTAGGGAGTGATTCATGACTTCACTGTGACCCACAAAGCCCTTGTCCCCTGAGGCAAATGTCCCTTTTGAACGCTTCATTATTAAATCCAGCTGGGTTCACACAACGGCTCAAAGTCACCATACCCTAAGTGGCCCAAAGTGCCCTGGGAGAGACTTCAGAGCCAGCTCTTCCTTCCATTGTCCAACATTTTCACAATGTCTGCTTTGCCGAGCAGTCAAGCCCTTGTGCTGAAAGGGATGGAGACATAGGTTCATCTGTTCATTCATTCATTCAACAATTCTTACATGTCTTCTAATCTGTGGGTGTGGTATTAAGCACTGAGGATCCCAAAGGACTCAGCAAAGTACTTGTTCTTAAAGACTTCATATTCTGCTGGGGCACAGGGACACATCACAAGACCACAACAATGTGGAAACATCAAAACAGGACCAGGAACTTAGAGGAGAGAGTCTACCTCAATCTGAAGTGATGGAGTTGCATCTTACAGAATGAGTGAGATTCTGCAAAGGGGAAATTCTTTTTAAAAATTTTTAATTGGATGATAATTGCTTTACAACATTGCGTTAGTTTCTGCTGTACAATAAGGAGAATAATCTATTAAAATATGTATACATATATCCAAGGGTTTCCCAGGTGGTGGTGCTAGTGGTAAAGAACCCACTTGCCAGTGCAGGAGACATAAGAGATGCAGGTTCAATTCCTGGGTCAGGAAGATCCCCTGGAAGAGAGCATGGCAATGCACTCTAGTATTCTTGTCTGGAGAATGCCATGGACACCGGATTTTCAATCTTCTTTGTGACATGCAGGATCTTTAGTTGTGGTATGCAGTATCAGTTTTGGTTGCAGCATGTGTGATCTAGTTTCCTGACTAGGGATCAAACCTGGGTCTCCTACATTGAAAGTATAGAATCTGAACCACTGGGCCACCAGGAAAGCCCCTGTTATTCATTTTATTATTATTTTGACACCACATGGCATGTGTGATCTTAGTTCCCTGACTAGGGATCGAACCAGGGCCCCCTGCAGTGGAAGTGCAGAGTTTTAACCATTGGACCCCTAGGGAAATCCCTGCTTGGAATTTCAAAAAGACAATACTGTCTTAGGCTTCCCTCTGAGCCTCCTTCATTCTTCTCAAGTCTTGAGTCTTTCTGGAAATGGAAGGAAAGACCGAAGGAGAGGCTAACAAAATAATACTGGCTCAACCCACAAAGCCCTTGTCCCCTGAGGCAAATGTCCCTTTTGAACGCTTCATTATTAAATCCAGCTGGGTTCACACAACGGCTCAAAGTCACCATATCCTAAGTGGCCCAAAGTGCCCTGGGAGAGACTTCAGAGCCAGCTCTTCCTTCCATTGTCCAACATTTTCACAATGTCTGCTTTGCCGAGCAGTCAAGCCCTTGTGCTGAAAGGGATGGAGACATAGGTTCATCTGTTCATTCATTCATTCAACAATTCTTACATGTCTTCTAATCTGTGGGTGTGGTATTAAGCACTGAGGATCCCAAAGGACTCAGCAAAGTACTTGTTCTTAAAGACTTCATATTCTGCTGGGGCACAGGGACACATCACAAGACCACAACAATGTGGAAACATCAAAACAGGACCAGGAACTTAGAGGAGAGAGTCTACCTCAATCTGAAGTGATGGAGTTGCATCTTACAGAATGAGTGAGATTCTGCAAAGGGGAAATTCTTTTTAAAAATTTTTAATTGGATGATAATTGCTTTACAACATTGCGTTAGTTTCTGCTGTACAATAAGGAGAATAATCTATTAAAATATGTATACATATATCCAAGGGTTTCCCAGGTGGTGGTGCTAGTGGTAAAGAACCCACTTGCCAGTGCAGGAGACATAAGAGATGCAGGTTCAATTCCTGGGTCAGGAAGATCCCCTGGAAGAGAGCATGGCAATGCACTCTAGTATTCTTGTCTGGAGAATGCCATGGACACCGGATTTTCGATCTTCTTTGTGACATGCAGGATCTTTAGTTGTGGTATGCAGTATCAGTTTTGGTTGCAGCATGTGTGATCTAGTTTCCTGACTAGGGATCAAACCTGGGTCTCCTACATTGAAAGTATAGAATCTGAACCACTGGGCCACCAGGAAAGCCCCTGTTATTCATTTTATTATTATTTTGACACCACATGGCATGTGTGATCTTAGTTCCCTGACTAGGGATCGAACCAGGGCCCCCTGCAGTGGAAGTGCAGAGTTTTAACCATTGGACCCCTAGGGAAATCCCTGCTTGGAATCTCAAAAAGACAATACTGTCTTAGGCTTCCCTCTGAGCCTCCTTCATTCTTCTCAAGTCTTGAGTCTTTCTGGAAATGGAAGGAAAGACCGAAGGAGAGGCTAACAAAATAATACTGGCTCAAAAGTCATCTTGGAGTGATTCAGGGATATTTCCTCTGCCAATCAGGCTTGGGCTGCCTCTCATGGTACTGCCCAGCAAGATACGATGAAGATGATAAAACCTCCCAAGATTTATCAAGCTTGGAAAATCTGGTCTCTTCTATTGTGTCAAATGGTCCAGGATTCAAAACTTCCATAGCTACTGAGAGTGGGTTCTGGCACCTAATACCCTAACCAAATTCTCAAGGCCTACTCCTTCATCACTGCCTCTGGTTGAATTTATATAGAGGTCTATTTCTGGACTAGCCCATCATTCTGTTGATTCCACTGATTTAAATCCTGTAGCATTATAAAATGTTCTATTATCCTGTTGAAAATGTTAATTATTCTTTCCAGCATCACTCAACCCCAAATTTCTTTTCCTCTTCATATTCTCAAGTTTTTATCCTTCCAGATAGAATTAGAATACATCTGTCAGTTCACTAAAAGTTCCATTGGTATTCTGATTCAGATTGCATTAACCTATGCATTAACTTGAAAAAATAACCTCATATCTTTACTATATTTAGTTTGCTTTCTGAGACCTAGATAAGTGTCTTTATTTAATCAAATCTTATTTTAACTCTCAGTACTTTAATTCATATCACTGTTGTATATTTTTTATTAAGTCTATTCCTCTGTGATTTATGTTTTTGTTGTTCTTAGGAATGAAGTTGTATTCCATATTTCTCACTGATTTCTGCTATATAAGGAAACTGTAAAATTTATGTTATATTGGGCTAGCTTGATTATTCTAATTCTAGCATTATTTCTAGTGATTCTCTTGACAGTTTTATCACATTTTAATTATTCTCCTTGTTTTTATTTCATTGAATTTCCTAGAAATTCTAGATGAATGTCAAGTAATTATGATGATCCTGACTTTTAATTCAGTCAACTAATGACTTATTTGGGGCTTCTCTGGTAGCTCAGCTGGTAAAGAATCCACCTGCAATGTAGGAGACTCCACTTCAATTCCTGGGTCGGGAGGATTCCCAGGAGAAGGGATAGGTTACCTACTCCAGTATTCTTGGGGCTTCCTTGGTGAACAGAGGAGCCTGGTGGACTGAATCCACAGGGTCGCAGAGTCGGACACGACTGAGCGACTAAGCCCAATGACTTATTTTGTTTCTGGTTTTGGTGGGAATGTTTCCTGTGCATCATCTATGGCTGGGTTTATTTCCCCTCTTCCCCTCTTGGATGAAATTTGTGATTCAGTCTCACAGGGATTGAATTCTGATATGAATGTTACAGTCATGCCATGAGGCCACCAGAACTGCCTCCAAGAGTTTTGGTAGAATAACAACTTAATACGAAGGGGGACAAAATTGCTTTGAGAAGAAAGAAACAGGGGAAGAATTAAGCCTTCCAGAACTGCCTCTGGTTGAATTTATATAGAGGTCTATTTCTGGACTAGCCCATCATTCTGTTGATTCCACTGATTTAAATCCTGTAGCATTATAAAATGTTCTATTATCCTGTTGAAAATGTTAATTATTCTTTCCAGCATCACTCAACCCCAAATTTCTTTTCCTCTTCATATTCTCAAGTTTTTATCCTTCCAGATAGAATTAGAATACATCTGTCAGTTCACTAAAAGTTCCATTGGTATTCTGATTCAGATTGCATTAACCTATGCATTAACTTGAAAAAATAACCTCATATCTTTACTATATTTAGTTTGCTTTCTGAGACCTAGATAAGTGTCTTTATTTAATCAAATCTTATTTTAACTCTCAGTACTTTAATTCATATCACTGTTGTATATTTTTTATTAAGTCTATTCCTCTGTGATTTATGTTTTTGTTGTTCTTAGGAATGAAGTTGTATTCCATATTTCTCACTGATTTCTGCTATATAAGGAAACTGTAAAATTTATGTTATATTGGGCTAGCTTGATTATTCTAATTCTAGCATTATTTCTAGTGATTCTCTTGACAGTTTTATCACATTTTAATTATTCTCCTTGTTTTTATTTCATTGAATTTCCTAGAAATTCTAGATGAATGTCAAGTAATTATGATGATCCTGACTTTTAATTCAGTCAACTAATGACTTATTTGGGGCTTCTCTGGTAGCTCAGCTGGTAAAGAATCCACCTGCAATGTAGGAGACCCCACTTCAATTCCTGGGTCGGGAGGATTCCCAGGAGAAGGGATAGGTTACCTACTCCAGTATTCTTGGGGCTTCCTTGGTGAACAGAGGAGCCTGGTGGACTGAATCCACGGGGTCGCAAAGAGTCGGACACGACTGAGCGACTAAGCCCAATGACTTATTTTGTTTCTGGTTTTGGTGGGAATGTTTCCTGTGCATCATCTATGGCTGGGTTTATTTCCCCTCTTCCCCTCTTGGATGAAATTTGTGATTCAGTCTCACAGGGATTGAATTCTGATATGAATGTTACAGTCATGCCATGAGGCCACCAGAACTGCCTCCAAGAGTTTTGGTAGAATAACAACTTAATACGAAGGGGGACAAAATTGCTTTGAGAAGAAAGAAACAGGGGAAGAATTAAGCCTTCCAGAAAGGCACCTACTGGTTACATCCAGCCAGCCAGAGTTCACGCTTGACTCCAGCTGAGTACAAAGCAACACGTAAATAGTTCCACAACATCATTATCTTAGATGCTGAACTAGTTGGAGGGATGTTACAAATTTCAATTGTTAATAAGCTTGGAACCATGCTGGCCATAAAAATATCTTGATATGCTTATTTCCTGAAAATAATGATCTCAGTAAGTGATCTAAAATAGGGGCCGAATGCCTATATAATGCCTGCTGTGTCTCTGAAGTCAACTGAATTCTAAAAGGGAAATGGTTATTGTGAAAATGACACATACAATGTCTTTCCGTTTCAATGATATATGCTTAATTTTTAAAAACAGTCAAACACAGTCTGTTCATCTGGAGTCATCACCCAGATGTGAGAAAGAATGTGACTTGATTCACAATGTCACATTTCTTCGCAGGACACCAAGCCTCACAGACAACATGAATACTTAAAACTCTAAAACTCTATAAACTTGACAGTTGAGGGCTGGTGTGTCACAAACTATCATCTCTCTTTATTAAGTCAGCATGTCCCGAGAGAATTTAGTTCTCTCTTGCAAGCTCAGCACTTGCTAATGTTTAATAAAAGATTAGGTTTCCAAGAAATAGTTGAGCTGGTTAAAATGGGATCTACTTACAAGTTCTGATGCAATAGTTCCCAATGTCTCACTAAAATACGTGTGAAAGAACAAAAAACAATAAATGCTGAAATTAGAACAGAACCTTGAAGGAATCCACAGCTGAAGGCCTGTGGTGATAAACTAACAAACTTAAAAGGAGGCCTTCTGGAGGTCCATAAAGTTCCTTCCTCTAGCGTATAAACGGAAGGAGAAACAGGCTTTGAAAAACTGTCAGCATCTCCCTCAGGCCCTGAGAGACACACACTAAGTCAACAACAAGGCTATTGAGGGTGGAAGGGATCTGGGGGTACTGTCACCCACCCTCAATCTTCCCTTCCATTGCTACCTCTTTATCTGTTCTTGTGGACTCTGCAACTCCCAGATAACACTCTGCTCCCAAGTATAGGACTGGAAAACTTATGGAAGGAAGGTCCTCACTTGCAAAGTCTGTATGTGGGCCAACATGGTGACTAGAATGTGCTGAGGTAGAGGTTTTCGTGTACTTCAACTTTTCTCTGTTTCAGGAAATAAGGCAATGGGAAGACCCCGCCTCAGTCCAGCAGAACCGTACTGGATGAACACTGATGAAAAATAAAACACAAGCCCCTGGAAATTTGCAAGCAGCTCTGGACTTAAATGCATCCTCCAGACACAGATATATCAGGGTTTTCCTATCAGCACCCAAAGGGCTTCCTGATAGCCTACTGGTAAAAACTCTACCAGCTGATGCAGAGAACATGGCTTCAATCCCTGGATTGGGAAGATCCCTTGAAGAAGGAAATGGCAACCCATTCCAGTATTCTTGCTTGGTAATCCCATGGACAGAGAAGTCTGGTAGGCTACTGGCCATAGGGTTGCAAAGAGTTGGACAGGACTGAGCAATTGAGCACTCACAGACCAGTACTCAAAGCACCAGTGAGCAGAACCAAGGATTTACCACATGGGCTATGTGTTGGTAAACACCAACTTTGCATACACTTCTTCCTGTTCAAGATCCAAAAAATATTTTTAGATTTACAATGAATCTAGGGAAACCTATTCTAACCCAAAGGAGATACAACCATGAGTACTCAGAGTAAGTATGTATCTTTGATATTTATTTCCTAAGGATACAGAAAGTAGTAACACATTTGAAAATGAGCTGGTTAAAATGGGATCTACTTACAAGTTCTGATGCAATAGTTCCCAATGTCTCACTAAAATACGTGTGAAAGAACAAAAAACAATAAATGCTGAAATTAGAACAGAACCTTGAAGGAATCCACAGCTGAAGGCCTGTGGTGATAAACTAACAAACTTAAAAGGAGGCCTTCTGGAGGTCCATAAAGTTCCTTCCTCTAGCGTATAAACGGAAGGAGAAACAGGCTTTGAAAAACTGTCAGCATCTCCCTCAGGCCCTGAGAGACACACACTAAGTCAACAACAAGGCTATTGAGGGTGGAAGGGATCTGGGGGTACTGTCACCCACCCTCAATCTTCCCTTCAATTGCTACCTCTTTATCTGTTCTTGTGGACTCTGCAACTCCCAGATAACACTCTGCTCCCAAGTATAGGACTGGAAAACTTATGGAAGGAAGGTCCTCACTTGCAAAGTCTGTATGTGGGCCAACATGGTGACTAGAATGTGCTGAGGTAGAGGTTTTCGTGTACTTCAACTTTTCTCTGTTTCAGGAAATAAGGCAATGGGAAGACCCTGCCTCAGTCCAGCAGAACCGTACTGGATGAACACTGATGAAAAATAAAACACAAGCCCCTGGAAATTTGCAAGCAGCTCTGGACTTAAATGCATCCTCCAGACACAGATATATCAGGGTTTTCCTATCAGCACCCAAAGGGCTTCCTGATAGCCTACTGGTAAAAACTCTACCAGCTGATGCAGAGAACATGGCTTCAATCCCTGGATTGGGAAGATCCCTTGAAGAAGGAAATGGCAACCCATTCCAGTATTCTTGCTTGGTAATCCCATGGACAGAGAAGTCTGGTAGGCTACTGGCCATAGGGTTGCAAAGAGTTGGACAGGACTGAGCAATTGAGCACTCACAGACCAGTACTCAAAGCACCAGTGAGCAGAACCAAGGATTTACCACATGGGCTATGTGTTGGTAAACACCAACTTTGCATACACTTCTTCCTGTTCAAGATCCAAAAAATATTTTTAGATTTACAATGAATCTAGGGAAACCTATTCTAACCCAAAGGAGATACAACCATGAGTACTCAGAGTAAGTATGTATCTTTGATATTTATTTCCTAAGGATACAGAAAGTAGTAAACAGAGCATTTGTTCAATATCCACATGATACAAGGAGACCTTGTTGCAAAAAATGAAAGGAGGAGCTGGGGACAGTTAACATCATTCTAGGTTTCAAAATATTTTAATACATAGTGTTCAAATTCAACATCCAGCAAACAATCAAAAATAATGTGGTAGGACTTCCCTGATGGGTCCAATAGCTAAGACTCCATGCTCCCAAATGCAGGGGGCTTGGTTTCGATCCCTGGTCAGGGAACTAGACCCCACTTGCTGCAACTAAAAATTCCAAGTTCCACAACTAAGAACCAGCACAACCAAATAAATCAATAAATATTAAAAAAAAAAAAAAGAAAAAGAAAAACAGTGTGGCAAATGAAGACAACACACCATGAGCCGGGACCAATAGAAATAACAGAGAATAGAAACAGACCTGTAGGGACTTCAACATTGAGGTTATAGATACAGACTGTAAAACAATGAGGCTTATTTACAACATTCATGATGAAATAAAACAATGAGGCTTATTTACAACGTTCATGGTAAAATAAGCCAAGCTTGAAAATTTTGGCAATGAATTGGAAATTGTCAAAAAGAACACAAACATTGCAAATTTTAAAAAGAAATAAAGAACAGAACTAAAAATGATAATCATCAAATATTAAAAAGTCAATGGGTGAGTTTAGGAGCAGATCAGATGCAGCTGATGGGAAGATTTGTAAACTAAAATATAGGTCAGAAGAAATGCTTCTGAATGAAACAGATGGAGGTAGGAGAGTATAAGAGACACAAAGCATATAAGGAGAGGCTCTGACATAAGATAAAACAGAGTGACAGAGGAGCGGAGAGAATGTGGCAGAAGCACTATGTGGAATTTAAAGGCTGATATATGCAATCCATGTTTTGAGAAAGTCCAGTAAAGTCCAAGGAAGACACATAAAAAGAAATCCATGGGATTTTTCCTGATGGTCCAGTGGTTAAGAATCTGCCTTACAAAGCAGGGGACTCAGGTTCCATCCCTGGTCAGGGAACTAAGATACCACATGACACAGAGCAGCTAAGCTCATGCAACACAACTACAGAATCTATACACTGCAATAACAGCCTGCATGCCACAATTGGAGAGTCCACGTGCTGCAACAAAAGATCCCACAGGACACAACAAAAATTTCAAGTCCTGCAATAAGACCTAATACAGTCAAATAAATAGAGAAATATTAAGAAATCCACAACTAGGGACTTCGCTGGTGGGTCACTGGTTAAGATTTAGCACTCCCATTGTAGGAGGCCTAGGTCCAACCCCTGGCCAGGGAGCTAGATCCCACAGGCTGCACCTCAGAGTCCGCATGCCACCACTGAAGATCTCGCATGCCACAATGAAGATGGAAGATCCTGTCTGCTGTAACTACGACCTGGCACAACCAAATAAATACATACTTTTTAAAAATCCACAGCTAGACAAGTCATAGTTAAACTGTGAAATGCAAAGACAGAGCAGAACCCTCCAAAGCAACTAGAAAAAATAATGAGAGACAATCCTTAAAGAAGTGATAAATAAAAGCTGACAGATTACCCTCACAGAAATAATATTCATTGTTTTCTCCACAACAACAGAAGCAAGAAGATGAAATAATACAGTCACACCGAGGATGGGGAAGGAGATATTTGCCTAGAAATTTATTCCAGAAGTAAAGGGTCCAAATATCAGAAATTAGAAAGCCAAAGTATAATTGTTGAACTCCATATAATCATATACCTATGAAACCTAAGGGACTCAGATTCAATAGGATTAATGAAATTCAGTAAAATCTCATAACTTCTCTAGAGCCAATATGACAAAGAAAAAATTCCACTCACCTCCTTCCTATACCCACAAAACCTCCCTCTTCTACTGATACTACCCCTACCAGATCCCTGTCCACACACATACCCTTTATAAAATGTCAAGAAATAATACTAATAAGAAATATAGATAAGGCTTATGGGAAACAGTGAAAATCTCTACTGAAATTTATAGAGGAAAAATAAATATTTGGAGAGCCATTCCACACTTTTGAATGGCAAGAGCCTATATCTCAAAGGTGCCAGTTCTTAAAGTAATTTAATAAACATACCAGTGATATTTACTTAGGAATTAGAGAAAGTATCATAAAGTTGATATGAAACACAAACATGGAAGAATAAAGTGAAAGGAATCAATCTCCAGGTATTAAAGCATACAATATAGTTCAAGAATTGGCACAGTATGGTAATGGTGAAATAATCAACACATGTGTCCATTGCCCAGAGTATGCCTAGAAGTAAATAAAGCACATGAGGATATTCAGTTCTCTGGGGGGAAAACTCAAGTGAAATCTTCATTGTGTAAATGAAAGTAAATTCTAGAAGGATTCAAGAATTTGATATTATCAAACCAAGCTATGGTGGGCTTCCCTAGTGGCTCAGCGGTAAAGAATTTTCCTGCAATGTGGGTTTAATCCCTGATTCAGGAAGGTCCCCTGGAGAAGGAAATGGCAACCCATTCCAGTACTCTTGCCTTGGAAATCCCATGGACACAGGATCCTAGTGGGCTACAGTTCACGGGGTTGCCAAAGAGTTGGACACAACTTAGTGACTAAACAACAATAACAACAACAAGCTAAGCTATAAATCATAAAAGTTAGGAGGATAGCAATTTAACTCACTACTAAATGGGGAAAGAATGTTTAATCCTAAACATGATGGATAACAAAATTAAATACTTCATGGACCTGTCAATTTCAAATTCTTAAAACATTGTCAAAGCATGAGAAATGAAACCAAACCACAAAAGAAACTTGTAAGATATTCTCCATGATTGTGACAATCCTTGAAATTCCTGAATCTTGGAGCTTTTATACATTAATGAGTAAAACAGTGGTCTTACAGATTAATAAGGAAAACAGTTTGGGTCACAGAAAAGAAAACACAAGTAGCTCCAGCTATCTTTTGAAATGGCATATTTCAATGAGAAACTTTCAAAAATTATCAAATTGGTAAGACTTAAAATACATATATATACACACATATATGCATTCTTTTAACATATATTAATGCTGACAGTGTTTAATGCTGTGAGATGGACGCTCTTGATGGCTCTTCTGGGGGCAGTGCACTTGGTGTAACCTCTTCACATGTTCCGCATAAACACTTTATGCTGTGGAGTTTGGCAGCAGTTAAACACAACCATCCCCTCTCCAGGTTTTGGAAAGGACAAGTCAGATGCAGACAATGCACTTCTGGGGCCAGAGCTAGCAGACGGTGAGGGACGCTAAGACACTGAGCCAGAGGCTTGGAACGTGTGGGGAACGGTTTATGGGGTTCAGAATTCAGGGAGGAATGCCAGGCCCAGGACAGCAGGCACAGATCAGGGTGAGGTTAAGTTCAATGGCTATCAAGTTTCAGTGAAGCAAGATGAATGAACTCTAAAGATTCTTCTGTACAACAATGATCCTGGAGTCAACAATCATGTTTTGTACACCTGAAATTTGTTAAGAGGGTCGATCTCATGCTAAGTCTTCTTACCGCAGTAAAATTAGAAACAAAAACAAACAATAAAATAACCTTGGTAAGAGTCAAGAAGACAGTACATAAGGATGGCAGTTCAGATGGATGGAAGAGTTCTGACTCAGCAAATAAGAACAGGAGCTTTGGTCAGGCCCTGCACCAGTGTGGTGAATCTGATGGGACAAGAATGAGGCAGTCTAGCACCAAGGAGCTGACAGTGCAGCAGGGGAGACTGGAAACAAGATAAAAATACTCCATCAGCCCCCCAAAGCAGGCAAACAGACAAAATAATGTAAGCTTCTATGAGGGTGATGAGGGAAATACACATGACACTGAGACAGAGTAAGAAGGCTCTTATCACAGAGTAAAACAGAAGGGACAGAGGTGAGACTGGCAGCAGCCCAGGGGCCTGCTGGCTTGTTCAGGTAGTCAACAAGTGCACAGTGTCTCTTTTGGGGGAGAGAAATGGCTGCATGTGTCTTCTTTTTTTTTTTTGCCTCCAAGCCATCATTTATCTTCCATCGATCACTATTCTATAGCCTGTGTGGGCTCCCATCACAGTGGCCCCTCCCACCACAGAGCACAGGTCCCGGGCACACGCGCTCCAGAGTGCCGGTTCACAATTGGACACACCAGCCCAGCCACTCCTTGGCAAGCGGGATCCTCTCGGGCTTGGGATCGATGCGGTGCCCCTTGCACCACAAGGAGGACTCTACACCCACTAGACCACCAGGGAAGCCCTGCATGTGTCTTTTTAAGTAAAGTCCATTTACAATGTTGTGGTAGTTTCGAGTGTACAGAAAATTGACTCAATTATACATATACATATAATCTCTCTTTTTTAGATTCTTTTCTCATATAAGTTATCATAGAAAATTGATTTGAGTTCCCCTACAGTAATTCCTTGTTGGTTACTTATCTTATATAGAGTAGTGTGTGTGTACCAATTGCTGGCTTCTGATTTATCTCTCCCCTCTCCACTTTGATAACCATAAGTTTGTTTTTGATATCTGTAAGTCTGTTTCTGTTTCATAAATAAGTTCATTTGTTTCTTTTCTATTTTTTTCAATTAGATTCCACCTATGAGTGATATCATATGATATTTGTCTTTGTCTGACTTTGTATGATCATCTCTAGGTCCATCTATGTTGCTTCAAATGGCATTATTTTACTCTTTTGATGGCTGAGTAATATTCCATCACATACACGCACCACACCTTTCTTTACCTATTCCTCTGTTGATGCACATTTGGGCTGCTCCATGCCCTGGCTCCAGTAAATCGTGCTTCTATGGACACTGGAATGCAGGTATCCATTCCGAGTATGGTTTTCTCTGGATCTATGCTGCACGTACTGTTGAGGACCATAGCTCTGTTCCCTTTACTGTCTTCGTGCCTCTGGCTGGGAAGGTGTCCGGCCTGGTTCAGGGGTTGGAGCTGGAGGGCAGGACCTGAGGCTTCCACTCTGGGCAGGGCCCCGTGGACTGTAGAGCAGGGGCTGTGCTCTGGATGGGGCTTGTGTGTGCTTCCTCTGGCCTTTGCTGCGTAGGATAATTGAACATTTAAGTGATTGTTCCACTTCATAAAGTATGGTCCAGGGAGGCACTGTGTAAAATGCCCGGTAAAGAATGAATTGAATCGGGATCCTCCCTCCCACCACAGAGCACGGGTCCCGGCACACGCGCCCAGAGTGCTGGTTCACAATTGGACACACCAGCCCAGCCACTCCTTGGCAAGCGGGATCCTCTCGGCTTGGGATCGATGCGGTGCCCTTGCACCACAAGGAGGACTCTCCACCCACTAGACCACCAGGGAAGCCCTGCATGTGTCTTTTTAAGTAAAGTCCATTTACAATGTTGTGGTAGTTTCGAGTGTACAGAAAATTGACTCAATTATACATATACATATAATCTCTCTTTTTTAGATTCTTTTCTCATATAAGTTATCATAGAAAATTGATTTGAGTTCCCCTACAGTAATTCCTTGTTGGTTACTTATCTTATATAGAGTAGTGTGTGTGTACCAATTGCTGGCTTCTGATTTATCTCTCCCCTCTCCACTTTGATAACCATAAGTTTGTTTTTGATATCTGTAAGTCTGTTTCTGTTTCATAAATAAGTTCATTTGTTTCTTTTCTATTTTTTTCAATTAGATTCCACCTATGAGTGATATCATATGATATTTGTCTTTGTCTGACTTTGTATGATCATCTCTAGGTCCATCTATGTTGCTTCAAATGGCATTATTTTACTCTTTTGATGGCTGAGTAATATTCCATCACATACACGCACCACACCTTTCTTTACCTATTCCTCTGTTGATGCACATTTGGGCTGCTCCATGCCCTGGCTCCAGTAAATCGTGCTTCTATGGACACTGGAATGCAGGTATCCATTCCGAGTATGGTTTTCTCTGGATCTATGCTGCACGTACTGTTGAGGACCATAGCTCTGTTCCCTTTACTGTCTTCGTGCCTCTGGCTGGGAAGGTGTCCGGCCTGGTTCAGGGGTTGGAGCTGGAGGGCAGGACCTGAGGCTTCCACTCTGGGCAGGGCCCCGTGGACTGTAGAGCAGGGGCTGTGCTCTGGATGGGGCTTGTGTGTGTGCTTCCTCTGGCCTTTGCTGCGTAGGATAATTGAACATTTAAGTGATTGTTCCACTTCATAAAGTATGGTCCAGGGAGGCACTGTGTAAAATGCTAAATCAATTTATTTCTAAACACAAATGAGGTTTTAAAAAAAACCCAGCTAAATGAAGTCCTGATGTATTTCATCACAAGGGTCCACAGAAGAGTGCACTTTCCTCTCTGTAAAGTCATGTTCACACATTTTTGTGTGGCAAAGCCAAATGATAAATGGGGGGAGGTAGGGTTTGAATGGCAACATTCTTTTTCTTGCTTGCAAAGGTCAGCGATTCTTCATGCGTAAACTATGACAAACAGCACACAAGGCTTCCATATCCACAAAATAATGTGGTGGATAAGAGCCTAACTCGGGGTCAGAAAAAGGAGACCTAAACTCTTAATTTCAGTTCTTACACTGTGTGATTTGGGGGCAAAATGCTTAACTTCTGGGCCTCAGTTTCCTCATGTCTGAAATGCAGTAACACTTACTTTACCAGGACCTGATGAGAATTAAGACGACTCATAGTCACAGTAGTCATCAGCCCATATTAAGCCCTTATTATGCACCAGTTACAAAGCTTAGCACTCTGTGGATTCTCAGATGTAGATAGCTCTGAAAGTTGAAGACAATTCAATTCCCATTTTAGAGCTGGTATTTATAATGCGTTGAGCACACAATGCTAGCTCTCCTGCCAGTCTGTAAGATGACTTGTCATGCTCATATTTTGGTTTCAAAAGTGCGACTTCTGTTGTCATCTTGTCCCCGGAGATAAAAGACTAGCCAAAAATGTACACGCATGAGGATGTGTGTGCTCAAGAAAGACGACTCTTTTGAATCAGAAATGTTTCCCATGGTTTATTACTGCAGATTTTCGATATAGACTTCCAACTATTATCCTAATCATCTTGTAACATCTCTTTATGTTGGCCACTCCATGTGGCATGTGAAACCTTAGTTCTGCTACCAGGGATCGAACCAGTGTCCCCAGCATTGCGAACATGGAGTCTTAACCACTGGGCCACCGGGGAAGTCCCTGTCCTAATCATTTTTATTTGATTGATTCTGTTACCCTTAGAACACACTATTTTTCTGGACTTCTCATTTTATATCTGCACTCTCACTCACTGAACTCCCATTGCCCTCAACCTTCACCCTAAATTATCCCATTTGGGGCCCCTACCTTCCACTAATTTAAGTTTAAGATGTTGCAAACTGGGACATGTCTTCTGTACTTACACCCTATAATTTTTAAAAATCACATTGTTTTATTTTGGAATTATCTTTCTTCCAATTTAGACTCAATCACAGAGCACGGAGTCAGGAACAGAGGTCAGGAATAGCTATTTCCAATGCCAAAGGAAGACAGAACATAAATCAAAAAGTTAATACGGAAAGGATATTGAGGTTCCTGGAGAAAGACCAAATCTAAAGGTGACCTAGGAAGTAGGAAAGTTCCAGAGATGGAAGACAAACATTATATTGCTTTAATTTTCAAAGTTCTCAGATTTAGGGGAAGAGCAGACAATAGTAAAGGACACCATGAAATGCACTGAACAACACAAAATTAGGCTGCTTTGATCCAAAACTCTACTTTCTCTCCTGTCCTTGTCTTGGTATCATGACCACATCCTTATGAAGTAGGGTAAGGCAATTATACCTTATGAATAAGGGGCAGAGTCTCTAAGTGGGAATGAGTGAGGCTGGGACTAGGACCCCGTGCGGCAGTGCTGTAATGTTTGCCCCTGGACAAACCTCTCCTCAAGCAACAAAACACAACGAAACCACATGGGACTAAAAATAATTGTGTGGATGCACAGTTAAGGAAAATTCTGGACAAAAGATACAAAAAAAAAAAAAACACCAAGAAAAGTCCAACTGCCATTTCTGAAGAGCCAGGAACAAAATCAGGGTATTGTGCCTCCCCCCTGCACTTGACATCATCTAAGGGTTCACTTAGGGTTCACTTAGCCACCCCTCTGGCCAGACCCCTGAACACATGCCTACCCTCACCCCATATAAAGAACAAGCTCACTCCCACTCAGGGAGTGAATGAGCAAGGTCACCTGTTGCTTGTTCTCACTCCCTCCTGATGCAGTGGGGGCGCAATAAAGCCTTGCCTGAATTTCTTCAAAAAAAAAAAGGAGGGGAAGACAAGCACAGCTTTTCTAATTTTTATTGACACTGGAATATAATTAACAAATTATATTTTTTATAATTAATTAACCAATGTGTTATGATATAATTAACAATTCATATATAATGTATTTCACAAAGATGTGTAGAATGGCCATCATCAAAAAGTCTATAAACAGGGCTTTCCTGGTGGCTCAATGGTAAAGAATCCACCTGCCAATGCAGGAGACATGTGTTTGATCCCTGATCTGGGAAGATCCCACATGCTGTGGAGCAACGAAGCCCGTGAGCCACAATTGTTGAGCCTGTTCTCTAAAGCCCGGGAGCTGCAACAACTGAGTCTGTGTTCCCTAGAGCCAGTGCTCCACAACAAGAGAAGCCCGTACGCTGCAATGAAGGATAACCCTCATTGCCGCAACTAGAGAAAAAGCCCATGTAGTAACGAAGACCCAGCACAGCCAGAAACAAATAAATAAATAAAATTATTTTTTTTTAAAAGTCTACAAACAAAAAACACTGGTGAGAGTTTGGAGAAAAGGAAACCCTTCTACACTGTTGGTGGGAATATAAATTAATGCAGTCACTATGGATAACAGTATGAAGATTTCTTAAAAAACTAAGAATAGAGCTATCATGTGATCCAGAAATTCAGCTCCTGGGAATATATCTGCAGAACACCACGGCTCAAAAGGATAAATGCAGCCCAGTGTTCACTGCAGCACTGTTTACAATAGCCTCTGGGAAGTCCTGTTTTTCTGTCCCTTTTTGCTCAGGCTGTTTCATTTATGAATTTTTTGTCTAATAGATTCATTTTCTGCTCAGTAAGACAGGATTTTTGCTATCTGCATCCCAAAATCTCCCAAACAGAAAAAAAGCTGAGAACAGAATGCCCAGCTGATGGATATGTATTGCCCAGGAGATGTGGGAAAGAACATTAGACTCGAAGGCAGGAAACTCGGGTCCCAGGCTCAGCTTTGTCACTTGTCTTGCTGAACAAACCTGAGGAGACCCCAAACCTCACCTGTAACATGAGGGTCTGACACAAGCTGATCTTCAAAGATCTTCTTGGCTCCAGTGAACCATGACTGTGTCACTTGGAGATTGCAAGCCCAGACTCTGTATTTTGGTTCCTGATTGAAACTAGAACCAGGCCCCACACATTGATACGTGAGTCAATTCCTCACATTCACTTGGAATCACATTAGCTGAGGAATTCACAGACTGCTTGTATTTTACATTTCAAATGCACAGAGATCCTGAGGACAAGCCACCACCCTGGGAATTCACCTCAGCACGAGGGGCAAGTGATGAGGCTCACCAGATTCCGGGCACATCCTTTAGATTTGAGTGCTGTGGAGCAACGAAGCCCGTGAGCCACAATTGTTGAGCCTGTTCTCTAAAGCCCGGAGCTGCAACAACTGAGTCTGTGTTCCCTAGAGCCAGTGCTCCACAACAAGAGAAGCCCGTACGCTGCAATGAAGGATAACCCTCATTGCCGCAACTAGAGAAAAAGCCCATGTAGTAACGAAGACCCAGCACAGCCAGAAACAAATAAATAAATAAAATTATTTTTTTTTAAAAGTCTACAAACAAAAAACACTGGTGAGAGTTTGGAGAAAAGGAAACCCTTCTACACTGTTGGTGGGAATATAAATTAATGCAGTCACTATGGATAACAGTATGAAGATTTCTTAAAAAACTAAGAATAGAGCTATCATGTGATCCAGAAATTCAGCTCCTGGGAATATATCTGCAGAACACCACGGCTCAAAAGGATAAATGCAGCCCAGTGTTCACTGCAGCACTGTTTACAATAGCCTCTGGGAAGTCCTGTTTTTCTGTCCCTTTTTGCTCAGGCTGTTTCATTTATGAATTTTTTGTCTAATAGATTCATTTTCTGCTCAGTAAGACAGGATTTTTGCTATCTGCATCCCAAAATCTCCCAAACAGAAAAAAAGCTGAGAACAGAATGCCCAGCTGATGGATATGTATTGCCCAGGAGATGTGGGAAAGAACATTAGACTCGAAGGCAGGAAACTCGGGTCCCAGGCTCAGCTTTGTCACTTGTCTTGCTGAACAAACCTGAGGAGACCCCAAACCTCACCTGTAACATGAGGGTCTGACACAAGCTGATCTTCAAAGATCTTCTTGGCTCCAGTGAACCATGACTGTGTCACTTGGAGATTGCAAGCCCAGACTCTGTATTTTGGTTCCTGATTGAAACTAGAACCAGGCCCCACACATTGATACGTGAGTCAATTCCTCACATTCACTTGGAATCACATTAGCTGAGGAATTCACAGACTGCTTGTATTTTACATTTCAAATGCACAGAGATCCTGAGGACAAGCCACCACCCTGGGAATTCACCTCAGCACGAGGGGCAACATTCAACGCAAGTGATGAGGCTCACCAGATTCGTCGGGCACATCCTTTAGATTTGAGATGAGCCAGGGGTCCTTCTTTTCTATATCACCTTAGTACCCATCCCCAAGAGGCAGAAGATTCTGACATTTTCAGAACACTGTGATATATTAACATCAATAAAAGTAATGATTATAAAACTTTCAGCTCTCTGGCTCTGATGAAAAGAACCCCAGGGGCTGGGCAGAGAGAAAATCCCAAGTATTTCTCAGCAGGTAGATGCACAGATGAAAAATGAGATAACTTTCCCTGTGAATAAGCTTCCCCTCTGATTAAAATTCTGCCTGGAAGAAAAGAATGATGTTACTGAGATATGAATGAGTCACGAGATCAAAGGGGCCTTTCTGTACACATTATTCTTCCTGTCTTTAGCCAAAGTTGACTCACTAGCAGATTCATAAAAGGGATTTTTCAAGATATTCAGCCCTGGTGAAGTAAGAATGAAGTTCAGGCACTGAACTTTACGCTGAGCAGTGGTGATGTTTTGTCTTGCACACACAGGAAGGGGTTTCATCAAATCATAGAAGACGGTGGTTGGGGGAATGTCGGAGATGTTGGTTACACATGCTGTGGTCAGAGGCAACCTCCGGTTACGAACTTTTTCTTTTCTTTGCCTCTTTGCAAAGCTACAGGAGTTGGAAAGGGCTCCCTCTAAAGGGCTGGGTGGTTGAGCAGGACAAGCACTGGTTGCCCAGAGATTCCAGAAGGTCCTGACAAGCCAGGGTGCCTCGTGTGAAACCTGAGGCTTTCCACTGGGTGCAAAATCCTGATGGAATCTGCCCAGCAAACATGTTTGGTTCACAATCTGAAGGTCTGGTTGCTCCAGGAGCCCAGGTTCTCGAGCGTCTCAAAAAAGCTGTTTTTCCTTTCAACGCAGTTGCAACTGTTACACCTGCAGGCCACTTAGAAATAGAGAAACCACCCACGCGAAAGAGGTGCCTGTTTGCGTTTGACGTTGGAAATGTGGTTTGAAACGTTTCCGTCTATAATGCAGGGTAGGGGATTTTTTAACATGATTTGCCTCCCCCACCCCCCTAAATTCCGGCTACTTCCCAGCTAGGGCTCACCCAGCAGATTAACTGAGTTCCTGCTGACCTTGGCAGGAAAGCGAGAACCCAAGAATTTGGCAGAACGGAAGCCGTGTTGGTGCAACCCGAGAAGCACGGAGTCCGGCTGGGGACGCTGTGGGTTGGGGTGGGGATTATCCTCTGGGTCCAAGAGTCCAGTGTCCAGGTTCTGTTATGGCCTTCACCCTGGATCTGGCAGCTCTGAGGTGTGTTCTGCGGTGTTGGGTTCCAGGACACCATGTTGTAAAAACAACCCGCACATGGGATTCTCACAGCCTCAGCAGTTTGAGTTCAGACTGGCCTGAGGAGCTGAGCCAAGGGTACAACTGCACGAAAAGCCCTTGGAGTGAAGGCTTGGGGTGCTGAGCTGGTGGCAAGCCAGCACCCGTAAAGTGGAGGCTGGGTGAAGTGTCCAGCACAAACATTTTCAGACGACGCAGGAAAGAGTATTGCCCATTAAAGCCTGATGCTCCTACCAGATGTGCACCCTCCACCAAGGCTACCTGCTCACCCTGGTGGTTGCTGCTTCCCACCAAGAGGAAGAGGTAAAGGGATGAAGGAAAAACAGCAATGGAGGGCTTGCCTGGCGGGGCTCGGAGGTTGGCTTCTATCACCTCCTAATTCCAGGAGCAGGTAACTTAGGGGTACTCTGTGCCTAGCTAGGCTAAGCCTATACCTCACTCTTAAGATTCTGCGATCTAGCTTCTGAAAGCTCCTCTAGCTGGGATACGCAGAGGTCAGAACCTGAGCTTTCCACTGGGTGCAAAATCCTGATGGAATCTGCCCAGCAAACATGTTTGGTTCACAATCTGAAGGTCTGGTTGCTCCAGGAGCCCAGGTTCTCGAGCGTCTCAAAAAAGCTGTTTTTCCTTTCAACGCAGTTGCAACTGTTACACCTGCAGGCCACTTAGAAATAGAGAAACCACCCACGCAAAAGAGGTGCCTGTTTGCGTTTGACGTTGGAAATGTGGTTTGAAACGTTTCCGTCTATAATGCAGGGTAGGGGATTTTTTAACATGATTTGCCTCCCCCACCCCCCTAAATTCCGGCTACTTCCCAGCTAGGGCTCACCCAGCAGATTAACTGAGTTCCTGCTGACCTTGGCAGGAAAGCGAGAACCCAAGAATTTGGCAGAACGGAAGCCGTGTTGGTGCAACCCGAGAAGCACGGAGTCCGGCTGGGGACGCTGTGGGTTGGGGTGGGGATTATCCTCTGGGTCCAAGAGTCCAGTGTCCAGGTTCTGTTATGGCCTTCACCCTGGATCTGGCAGCTCTGAGGTGTGTTCTGCGGTGTTGGGTTCCAGGACACCATGTTGTAAAAACAACCCGCACATGGGATTCTCACAGCCTCAGCAGTTTGAGCTCAGACTGGCCTGAGGAGCTGAGCCAAGGGTACAACTGCACGAAAAGCCCTTGGAGTGAAGGCTTGGGGTGCTGAGCTGGTGGCAAGCCAGCACCCGTAAAGTGGAGGCTGGGTGAAGTGTCCAGCACAAACATTTTCAGACGACGCAGGAAAGAGTATTGCCCATTAAAGCCTGATGCTCCTACCAGATGTGCACCCTCCACCAAGGCTACCTGCTCACCCTGGTGGTTGCTGCTTCCCACCAAGAGGAAGAGGTAAAGGGATGAAGGAAAAACAGCAATGGAGGGCTTGCCTGGCGGGGCTCGGAGGTTGGCTTCTATCACCTCCTAATTCCAGGAGCAGGTAACTTAGGGGTACTCTGTGCCTAGCTAGGCTAAGCCTATACCTCACTCTTAAGATTCTGCCATCTAGCTTCTGAAAGCTCCTCTAGCTGGGAATTACTGAAAATATCAGAGGGTCAGGAACACCCTGGGGCCAGTGTTTCAGCTGAGGAAGTAAACAGTATTGATCCCTTTGGAGCAAACTTATTTCAGGTTAACGTTACACGTTGCAAAAGGCTTTCCTTTGACTCCTTTGGCTCCGGATTCTTCACTTATAAAATGTGGATAATAATCTCTGATTTATCTAGAGAAGAGGGGTTTCAATAAGAATCAAATTGAATAATGCATAGATGAGTGCTTTGCAAAGTCTATGGACATAGATGCCTACTACCCATCCTTACCAGAAATGAAACACTAGGGACGCCCATGTGTGTTGCCTGGGTGAATTATTTTCATCAAGATCTGAGGGGAAAAAACGTCTTTTGCCATCTTTGTCTAGCTGAAAACTTCCCAAAGTGTGTCAGTCTGTTCTCTGTGAAATGGCATATATGGGTGAAATAGGGCTTCTCAATATTAAGCTGATCCAAGATTGAAATTGAACAAAGATATTAACATCTCTGAATATCAGGTGGCTTCATCTGGAAAATGGGAATACTAACTCAGTTCTTTGGAATTTCTGATGATGAAAGGAAATGGTGTGGGACTTCCTGGTGGTCTAGTGGTTGAGAATCTGCCTGTCATTGTGAGGGACACAAGTTCTGTCCTTGGTCTTGGGAGGGTCCACATGCATTGGAGGAATTAAGCCCGTGTGCTGCAACTGCTGAAGCCCATGTGCCTTGAGCTAGTGCGCTGCAACAAGAGAAGCCACTGCAATGAGAAGTGCACACTCCACCATGAAGAGCTGCCCCTGCTCACCACAACTAAAGAAAAGCCCGCATGCAGCCAAAAATAAAAAATGAAAAGATGGGGGCTTCCCTGGTGGTCCAGTGGGTAAGGACACTGCCTTGCAGTGCAAGGGGCACCAGTTTGATCCATGGCCTGGGAAGATCCCATGTGCCATCGGGTGGCTGGACAGATGTGTCCAACTACCAAGTCAGAGCTCTGGAGCATGTGTGCCCAGAGCTGGTGCTCTGCAGCTAGGCTAAGCCTATACCTCACTCTTAAGATTCTGCCATCTAGCTTCTGAAAGCTCCTCTAGCTGGGAATTACTGAAAATATCAGAGGGTCAGGAACACCCTGGGGCCAGTGTTTCAGCTGAGGAAGTAAACAGTATTGATCCCTTTGGAGCAAACTTATTTCAGGTTAACGTTACACGTTGCAAAAGGCTTTCCTTTGACTCCTTTGGCTCCGGATTCTTCACTTATAAAATGTGGATAATAATCTCTGATTTATCTAGAGAAGAGGGTTACAATAAGAATCAAATTGAATAATGCATAGATGAGTGCTTTGCAAAGTCTATGGACATAGATGCCTACTACCCATCCTTACCAGAAATGAAACACTAGGGACGCCCATGTGTGTTGCCTGGGTGAATTATTTTCATCAAGATCTGAGGGGAAAAAACGTCTTTTGCCATCTTTGTCTAGCTGAAAACTTCCCAAAGTGTGTCAGTCTGTTCTCTGTGAAATGGCATATATGGGTGAAATAGGGCTTCTCAATATTAAGCTGATCCAAGATTGAAATTGAACAAAGATATTAACATCTCTGAATATCAGGTGGCTTCATCTGGAAAATGGGAATACTAACTCAGTTCTTTGGAATTTCTGATGATGAAAGGAAATGGTGTGGGACTTCCCTGGTGGTCTAGTGGTTGAGAATCTGCCTGTCATTGTGAGGGACACAAGTTCTGTCCTTGGTCTTGGGAGGGTCCACATGCATTGGAGGAATTAAGCCCGTGTGCTGCAACTGCTGAAGCCCATGTGCCTTGAGCTAGTGCGCTGCAACAAGAGAAGCCACTGCAATGAGAAGTGCACACTCCACCATGAAGAGCTGCCCCTGCTCACCACAACTAAAGAAAAGCCCGCATGCAGCCAAAAATAAAAAATGAAAAGATGGGGGCTTCCCTGGTGGTCCAGTGGGTAAGGACACTGCCTTGCAGTGCAAGGGGCACCAGTTTGATCCATGGCCTGGGAAGATCCCATGTGCCATCGGGTGGCTGGACAGATGTGTCCAACTACCAAGTCAGAGCTCTGGAGCATGTGTGCCCAGAGCTGGTGCTCTGCAGCGAGGGAGGCCACTGCGATGGGAGGCCCACACAGGCCAAAGAACAAAGATAAATAGATAAAAGACCAATAGAAGTGATCAAAAAACAAAAAAATAAATAAAAAGAAAGTGGTGTGTATAGGCTACTTTCTCACCAGCAGAATGAGGCATGTCAAGGTTTTCACTCCTTTGTTTGCTTTTACATACAGGTACCAGAATGGGAAAACCTGGAGAGACAGTTGGCCCTAGGCTGGACATTCTTGAAGAAGGTGTGGGGGACAAAGACAACCCTCACCTTGTAGGCAGAAAGTGCATGTCCCCAGGAGGGTGAGGGCCGGCCTGGACCATGAACACTGGCTGAGAGTCCCCTGGGAGGGGCCTTTCTCAATTCAGCCCCCAGTTTCTTGGAATTCCATCCACCTCTCAAGGTCATTCTCAAGTCTTCCCTCCTTTGTTAGATATTCCCAGCCTTCCTCACTTGGAATTTCCATGGGTTCTCGAATTCTCCCACCTTTTTTGGTCCTGCTACATTTATAGCATCCTTATAGTTTGCATAGTTTCTTATTTGTGTGCATCTTGGATTGATCTTCCCTATAAGATTTCTGAGAGCAAGGTGTATGTATTTTTCATCTCTGTGTCCCTTACATTGCTACATAATGATACCTGCTTTTTGAAATATATTTCAAACTCTCACCCCATTATCTGTCTCGAGCCAGTCCCATAAATAAGCAATGAGAGTTATCTTTCCCCTCATCACAGAATGCCTGGGATGCTGCAACAGTTCTTTACAGACCTCTTGACTTCTGACTGGCCTCCCCGATTCATCTTATTTGAATGCCATTTTAGAATCATATTTAAATTTTCCACTCAAAATATTTTAAAGGCTTCACACTGCCTACATGAAAAAGTAAAACTTCAAAGCCTGGAAGGGATGACTTGCCACCAGCTGGCTCTAGTCCAACTAGTAAAACTCTTCTAACACACACATTCCCAGACCAGTGAGGCTGGCCAACTCAGTCACTTGCTTATTCTCCCATCCATCCATCCATCCATCCAACATGGGTTAAGGGCCTGCTCTGTGCCATCACTGTATCAGGTGGCAGAGATCTATATATGAAAAGGCATCGCCCCTGATATCAACTCAATTACTCTCCAGTGGGTTGGCAGAAAGTAAAGAGAATATTACAGTTCTAAGTGATAAGAGATCCGGGTGGTGCAGAAAAAAGCAGTGTCCAGGTCGGCCTAAGGGAGTCAGGGAAAAGTCAGCAGAAGAGGGACCAAGTCAGAGTGGTTTTCCAAGAGGACCCAGTAAGGTGAGGTAAAGAGAGGAAATTTGATACAGAGAAACAAACATGCAGGAAAACCAAAGGCATTAAGAGAATAAAAACTGAAAGCTAGCATATGATCCGGCAGTTCCACTCCTGGGCATATATCCAGAGAAAACTCTAATTCGAAAAGATTTATGCACCATTATGTTCAGAGCAGCACTATTTACAAGAGTCAAGACATGGAAATAACTTAAATGACCACTGATAGATGAATGAATAAAGAAGATGTGGTATATTTAGGCAGTGGGATATTACTCAGTCATAAGAAAGAACAAAATAACGCCATTTGCAGCAACACAGATGGACTTAGAAATTATCATACTAAGTGGAGTCAAGTCAGACAAAGACGAATACCATGTTATATACCACTTATATGTGAAATCTAATATACAATGCAAATTAATTTACCTATGAAACAGAAACAGACTCACAGGCATAGCGAACAAAGCAGAAAGGAGTGGGTGAAGGTTGAAGTGGCAGTCTGGGGTTAGTAGATGTAAACTATTATATATAGTACAATACTCTGTGATAAACCATAATGGAAAAAAATATGAAAAAGAATGTATAGGCATGTATAACTGGGCCTTCCTTGGTGGCTCAGTGGTAAAGAATCTGTCTGCAAATTCAGGAAACTTGGGTTCAATCCCTGGGTCAGGAATGTTCCCTGGAGAAGGAAATGGCAACCCATTCCAGTATTGTTGCCTGGAGAATCCCATGGACAGAGGAGCCTGGAGGGCTACAGTCCATGGGGTTGAAAAAGAGTCGGACATGACTTAGCAACTAAATAGCAACAACAATATGTATAACTAAATCACTTTGCGGTGATTTAGAAACAAACGTAACACCCTAAATCAACTACACTTCTATTAAAAAAAATCACCTCGGGGGGTGGGAAACAACACCATTTGAAGGTTGTGTTTCTAGTTCTTTGCTTTTAAATGGCTGTGCTTTATTTTTTAATTTTTCTGTTTAAGGTTTCCTTTTTTTGCCTGCCTTCCTAAGTTCTCTTTACTTTGAAATTACAGCACTTTGACTATGAGGTACCCCATTTCAGAAAATTCAATGCAACCTCACAGAGTATAACCACCTGAAAATAGCTCTCTCCTAATTCTTCCCTCCCACCTTTCATTCTACTGTTGCTATACATACAACTTTACAGGTGCTACAAACACACAAAACCTTACCACCACTTTTTCTGTGAAAGGTCCATAAGGAATTCCCTGGTGGTCCAGTGGTTAGGGCTTGGCTCTTTCACTGCCGGTCCCATAAGCAGCAGTGTCACCATTAATCAGTCAATCAAAGATCAGTAATTTTTAGAGTGATTAAAGCTTAAATATATATTGCCCGGCATTTCAACTATTCCTAGAAATTTTCATTTTTATATGTAGGTCCAGGGCTCCCTCATTATCTTACCTGTTCTGTTTTAAAAATATCCTTTCCATTCCTTGTAGTACAGTTTCTCTGGTAGTGAATGTACATTCCTTTATGCTGAGAGACTTTTTAAAGTAAACACTCTAAGTCACACTGCTAGGTTCTCAGTGGCATTGATAATTGCGAGCCTTCAAGGAGTCCGTGGTTGTCAACTCCAGGGCCAGAGAGATAACACAAGTGGGTGAAATGCGGTGGGTGCCGGGCAGTCGGAGAAGCAAAAAATGGAGGAAACTAGAAATACACCTCAGTCCAAGGGGAGCAGCTACGCTCAGCTTCACTGAGGGTGCCATGAGGCAACACAGGCCTGCATTTTCCAGAACAGCTCATCTGAGTTGTTACATGCCCTATCTTACAAAACGAACAAATAAAATAATAAAACAGAAGCAGACTCTTAGACACAGAAAACAAACCAGTCGGCATCAGTGAGTGGAAGGGAGGTCGGCGGCAGGTGGGGCAGCGAGATGGGGTAGACGATTAACACATACAAAGTACTACTTATAAAATAAACAAGGATGTGTTGTACAGCACAAGGAAACAGCTAATATTTTATAATAACTGTAAATGGAATATAATCTATACAAATATTGAATCACTATGCTGCACACCTGCAACTAATATAGTGCTATGTATCAATGATACTTTGATTGAAAATATAAAAAAGAAATGGCTCTATTTTAACAGGTTGCAGCCAATTTTAAAAAGTTAACTTGTATTTGCCAGACGAAACAAGGCTGCAGGTTAGGTCGGGATCACAGGCCAGCTAGTTTGCAACCCTGTCTTTAGCAGTTTTCATGACAACCCAAAAGAGCTGAATGGCCAAAGTAAGATCATGTCTGATGAGAACTGTTCTTTCTTCTATCTCACATCTGAAAACATTCTACCGAGAGTGCCGAGTCTTAACCACTAGATCACCAGGGATGGTGAAAAGGTTCTACTGACTGGACTCGATAGACATCCCAGGGAAGGCTGTTAGTATTCATGGGCTATGTAAAGCAGAGGTCAGCTGCTTAGATTCTGTCATCTCTGGGTCTGGGTTAGATGCAAATGCTTGGGAGGTCTGAGGCAAGGCAGTGGTGGGGGCTTTGCCAGAGAACAACTCAACAGAGGTCTGCTAGAATTTGCATCCATCCAGCAAAGGAGTTGTTTCCGCTATGCACAGATCAGAGAGGGTCGCAATGAAGAAAAGAGAGCAAGGGACAGAAGAGAAATTATTTACGAGAGTGAAAGAAAGACAAGGCAGGGACTTCCTTGGTGGTCCAGGAGTTAAGGATCTGCCTGCCAATGCAGGGGACACAGGTTTGATCCCTGGTTTGGGAACTAAGATCCCACGTGCCATGCAACAATGAAGCCCATGCACCACAACTACTGAAACCTGTGAGCTCTAGGACCCACATGCTGCACTAGTGAAGCTCTGCCTTAACCTCAGCCCTACGCCTAACTGCAAGGATGATCCAAATTAATAAAGAAGACTATGTTGTCAAACTTCCCTGGTGGTCCAGTGGTTAAGAATCCTCCAGCTGGATCCTTGATCTGGGAAGATTCCACATGCTGTGGGGTAACTGAGTCCAAGTGTTGCTACTTCTGAAACCCACCCATGCTAGGGTCCATGCTCTGCAACAAGAGAAGCTTCTACAATGAGAAGCCCATGCTCCGCAACTAGACAGTAGCTCCTGCTCACTGCAACTAGGGAAAACTGCACACAATAATGAGGTTCAGTGCAGCCAAAATACATAAATGAATGAAGAATAACCTTTTTTAAAAAAAGAAAGACAAGGCAGTCATGGCCCCAGCAAGGAATGGAGAGGCTTGTCTGCTAGGCACTAGGCTTTCTGGTTACTGAGCTGGAGAGGAATGAATGAAGACATACCTCTCCTGTCCCCATACAGGGCACAGCTTTACCCTCTCTCTCCTTTCGCTGTGAGTGGAATGAACACGCTCATCTGCCCAGTGGTAACAGAGGAGACTTGGCCACAAAGGGCAATCTAAAAGTGAAAGGTGCATTCAGTTTCTCTTCTCCTCTGCACCCCATTTTGACAACGCAGGCAGAAGGGGGAGTGTTGACCTGTCAGCATAGTACAGACTCCCAGGTGTGCAGGGTGAAGTTGTGCAGAAGATCGGGAGGTTCTTAAAATAATACCCTGGAAGTTCTTCTCTGCATGACTCGAAACCATGTCAGGCCTCTAATGGCATAGCCTGCTGAGTTAGAAAAAGGCTTCCAGAAACCACAGTTTTTAATCTAACAATAAACAGTCTCCCAGGGCCTCTTAGGCGTGGCTGCATAAATCTGACTGCTTAAAAACAGAGGTGTGTGGAGCTCTGTTTCTCTCCACTGGCATTGAACATGGAGCCAGAAGAGTCACGGAGACAAGGTGACCACCTCCAGGTCTGTGTGAACTGCTGGTGGGAGGTCAATGTTCACTCAGGGATCCTGGACACAGAACCCTCCACAGCCAGTTGGATGCTGGGCTGCAACAAAGGCTGGGCTGCACATCTGTCTTGTCTACTAAACTGTTTTTGATTTCCTTCATTGACCTTCCTGAAAGCTTGGCTCAGTTTTGTTCCCCAGTCCCAAACTCCACTAGGCAGCTCTTTCAATGTTTAAATATTTGAAGGCGGTGTTTCTGTCTTCTTTCTACTTGCTATTTTTTAAGGGAAAAAAAAAAAAATCCAGGTCCCATCAACCACTACTACTCAAGTGACACAGAGACCATGGCTCCACCAGTCTGGCTGCCCTTTTTCAGAAGCACACTTACTTTTATCCATATCCATATTTATCCAATTCAGGTCGATGTAGCACTCAGAGTGGTCCCTTGGGGGAGTCAGGGAAGGTTTGACATTTTAGGTGACATTGGGCTTGGGGCTTATAGAATGAGAAAGAGTTCAGCAGACAGAGTAGGCGATGAGCCCAAGAGATAAAAATCTGGAAGCATTGTAGGGATAAGAGTTGCACTCTTTCCTGGTGCCAAAGGGTTCTCTGTTACCTTCCACAAAGGGGACTGGACCTTCATGCTATAGGGATGATTTCCAGACAGAAAGTAGTTGTCCCTATCCTGCTTAGAAAAAGAGTGTTTGCTGCTTGTTTAGTGTTATATCCTCAGGGCCTGGAAGACAGAAGATACTCAATAAACATTTGGTAGATAAATGAACAGATGAATGGAGTGAGGTCAGTGATAAGAAAGGCAGGACTCAGGGCAAGGTCATTTATCACGATTTCAAGAACTTCCTATCATGGAAATACAACAGTCATAGTGTATATGTGTGTTTGTGTGTGGAGGTGGATGGATGAGAATGTGAGGGATGTGAGAATGAAACCAAGCAGGACCCTGTGGGGCTCCCAGACACAGAACCCTTTCCATGACCCCCGTTCCTTGTTTGCAGGGAACAAACTCCATGACCTTCCCTGAGTCCCATTGGGCAGATTCACACAGTTGCTAATCAGCAAAGGGAAGGGATGCTGAGAGGAGGGAAGAGCAGCCAAGAAAAATAGTGAGCCTTGGGAAGGGGTCACGGAGACAAGGTGACCACCTCCAGGTCTGTGTGAACTGCTGGTGGGAGGTCAATGTTCACTCAGGGATCCTGGACACAGAACCCTCCACAGCCAGTTGGATGCTGGGCTGCAACAAAGGCTGGGCTGCACATCTGTCTTGTCTACTAAACTGTTTTTGATTTCCTTCATTGACCTTCCTGAAAGCTTGGCTCAGTTTTGTTCCCCAGTCCCAAACTCCACTAGGCAGCTCTTTCAATGTTTAAATATTTGAAGGCGGTGTTTCTGTCTTCTTTCTACTTGCTATTTTTTAAGGGAAAAAAAAAAAAATCCAGGTCCCATCAACCACTACTACTCAAGTGACACAGAGACCATGGCTCCACCAGTCTGGCTGCCCTTTTTCAGAAGCACACTTACTTTTATCCATATCCATATTTATCCAATTCAGGTCGATGTAGCACTCAGAGTGGTCCCTTGGGGGAGTCAGGGAAGGTTTGACATTTTAGGTGACATTGGGCTTGGGGCTTATAGAATGAGAAGGAGTTCAGCAGACAGAGTAGGCGATGAGCCCAAGAGATAAAAATCTGGAAGCATTGTAGGGATAAGAGTTGCACTCTTTCCTGGTGCCAAAGGGTTCTCTGTTACCTTCCACAAAGGGGACTGGACCTTCATGCTATAGGGATGATTTCCAGACAGAAAGTAGTTGTCCCTATCCTGCTTAGAAAAAGAGTGTTTGCTGCTTGTTTAGTGTTATATCCTCAGGGCCTGGAAGACAGAAGATACTCAATAAACATTTGGTAGATAAATGAACAGATGAATGGAGTGAGGTCAGTGATAAGAAAGGCAGGACTCAGGGCAAGGTCATTTATCACGATTTCAAGAACTTCCTATCATGGAAATACAACAGTCATAGTGTATATGTGTGTTTGTGTGTGGAGGTGGATGGATGAGAATGTGAGGGATGTGAGAATGAAACCAAGCAGGACCCTGTGGGGCTCCCAGACACAGAACCCTTTCCATGACCCCCGTTCCTTGTTTGCAGGGAACAAACTCCATGACCTTCCCTGAGTCCCATTGGGCAGATTCACACAGTTGCTAATCAGCAAAGGGAAGGGATGCTGAGAGGAGGGAAGAGCAGCCAAGAAACAATAGTGCAGCCTTGGGGCAGGGTCCTGGTTCCACCTCAAGGGATACACAGAACAGTGTCTTTGAGCTCTTTATAGAACTAACCCTCCTCCCTCAGACGAACTACATCAGCATTCTCCATTCCTGAGAGGACCACTTAAGGCCAGATTAAAGGAACCAGAGAAGCTCATCAAAAGACTGCCCGAGACCATATTAAAGGAGTGCAGGCCCTAAGCACACCCTAAACCCCTCCCTTAAACTATTGCTATAAAATTCCTCCCCAAGTCCCCCTGGGTTGAGACACACTTTCAAGGACAGGAGCCTGTATGCCCCCCTTTTCCAAGAAAAGCAGTAAAACTCTCCTTTTGTACTTCACCAAAAACGCCGTCTCTTGTCCGGGACCGCGGGTCGGCCCAGCCACATCCCAAGCCTCTCAAACATGAATGCTACGATGCCACATTTGAGATAGCGCTTGGCGGAGCTCCCAGCATGAGAGTATCGTCATCCTGGCTGGGACTGTGAGAGCCTTGGCCACGCCTTACGACCTTCAGTTTGAAAACATCGCCACAAGCTCCCAAAGATGGCGCCTAGCGGGAGCAGGAGGGTCGTGGTCTTGCGCAGTCTGGGACGTGTGCTCATTGCCATGATTGGCTGAGTGATCGTGATCAGTGCATGCTCCTCATAGACTCTTGCCATTATGTAATCGCGTGCATAGTTGACCTTTAACATGATTGGTCTATTGCTGGGCTCTTCTGCCTTTTGTACAACATAAATATCGCTCCTTTTCAACAATAAAACAAGACTTGATCAGACTCCTGTCTTGTCTCCATTTCTCATGTCTCTTGTCCTCTCAATTCCCACTCTCCCCCTTTAGGCCTGCGTTGACAAATCCCGGGTCTACGCTGACAAATCCCGCGGGTCAAGACAGTCTCTGAGATTTGATTTGGCACCAGTGCACAGAGGTTAAGTTTTCGGCATCAAGAGGAACAGCACAGGGACTTTCCTGGTAGTCCAGTGCCAAGACTCCACTGGCAAAGAATCCAATGCAGGGGTCTGGGTTTGATAACTGGTTGGTGAACTAGCTTCCACATGCCACAACTACAGATCCTGCATGCTACAATCAAGATCAAAGATCTTGCATGCCACAACTAAAACCTGGCATAACCAAATAAAGAAAGAAATATTAAAATCAAAAAGAGGAACAATACAAGGATGCTGCTGGTACATAAATCCATCCAGAGTCTAGAAAGGCATGGTGGGAGGGTAGGAGGGGAGACAAGGCTTGCAGAAGCAAGAGAGTCCAGCACTTGCACATAATGCTTTCAGGACAAGTGAATAAATGAATGCCTGAATCTTAAATGGAATGTTGGAAAGAAGCAAAATGAACCTCCCCCCTCAAAATACTTCTAACAAAGTGTTAATGAAAGAATAAGAGGTCAGAGTAAATGGCAGGTATAAATATTACATCCATATATATACACACACACTAAAAAAAATGGAGTGCAGATGGATTCTCCACAAAATCCAGAAGCCATGAAAGAAAAAAATCATAAATTTGATTACATAAACATTTTTAATAAAACCTTCTACTCTGTCTTTAGAAACTTAAAATCCAACTGACATACCATAAAAAAAAGTTATAGCTTAAATTGCACAAAAAGTCCTGTTTATTTATTATTACAAGCTCCTATAAATTCACAAGACTATATTTTCACATAGAAGACAGACACAGTTGCAATAGCAAGATCCAAACTAACAGCTCAAAGAAAGGATGGCATTTAAATATACGGCTTCGGGCTTCCCTGGTGGTCCAGTGGGTAAGGACACTGCCTTGCAGTGCAAGGGGTGCCAGTTGGATCCCTGGCCTGGGAAGATCTCATGTGCTGTGGAGTGGCTGGACCGATGTGTCCAATTATTGAGCCACAGCTCTGGAGCGCATGCGCCCAGAGCCGGTGCTCTGAAGTGAGAGAGTCCACTGCGATGGGAGGTCCACACAGGCCAAAGAACAAAGATAAATAAATGAAAGACCAATAGAAGTGGCAAAAAAAAAATTATTAAAAAAATAAACAAATACACGGCTTCCACGGATTTTGGTATGGCATATATTTTCATTCAGTTCAAAACATGCTATATTCTCCTGTGCTTTCTCTTTGACCCATGGCTTATTTAGAAGTGTACTGGGGATCTTGTATTTTCTCCTCTATTTATTGATTCTTAGCTTAATTTCATTATGATCAGAGAACATACTTTATCATTTCACTTTTGAAATTTCTTTAAACTTGCTTTAGATTCCACCATCTGGTCTATATTGGTAAATGTTCCATATGCACTTGAAAACAATGTATAATCTGCAGTTTTGGAGGAAATATTTTTATACATCAATTAAATCATTAATTTGTTATTCATGTTCTCAAAGCTCCTGTGTCCTCAATGATTAATTGCTTGCTTCTTCTACCAGTTATTAAAAACTATGCTGAAGTTTAGAAATATAACTGTGGATTTGTCTATTTCTCTTTTAGTTGAGTTAGTGTTTTATTTTCTGAATTTTGAAACTCTGCTATTAGGATGCATATAAATTTAGAACTGCAACATCCTCTTGTTGAGTTGATCCTTCTATCTCTAGTAAGGCTTGCCTTAAAGTCTACTTTGATATTGATATATTACACCCTTTTCTTTTGGTTCATGTTTGCCAAGTATGTATGCTTATTTATTCTGCATTTTTATATTTAATAGGTGTCCTTTATTAGCTGCATACTGTTGGATTTTGATTACTTTTAATTCTAAAAATCATTACCTTGTATTAGAATACTGAGCCCATTTAATACTAATGTAATTATGGACATGTTTGGGCTTAAGTATATCTTGCTAATTGCATCCTTGAGTTACAAAAGATGATTCTGAATTAGTATACTCAGCACTTACGAGAAAATGCAAAGACCTTAAACACTTTAGCCCAATCTACTATCACTTCTCTGCCTTTTGGCTAAGATCAAGTGTAACCCAATCTATTTCCTTTCCCTCTTGTACTGCAGCTGCCACGCTTTTAATAATGCGTATTTAAAATCTTTGACACAGACGTCTAGTCTTATACAAAGTTTCTCCATTATATTCAGAAGAGATGTCCTGAGGAATTACTTTTAGAACGAGACTGCAAAGTTCAAATAATAAAAGCCAAAAAATTCCGTGGACATACATATACATCCATATTGGGAATGTATTCAACGAAGGACACGGTAGACAAAGTTAATTGGTTGAGGGGAAGACTGAGAGGCCATATTTGCAATCTCTAAAACAGTTAGTACCTAGGATACAAGATAGGAGACCCAGCAATAAAAATGAGCAAAAGTTATGAATAGGCAATTCACTTAAAGGTAAAACATAATGAAATGGCTAGCTCTAGAACCTATCATAAAAAGTGAAGTAAGTCAAAAAGAGAAACACAAATACAGTATACTAACACACATATATGGAATCTAGTAGGACGGTCTTGATAACACATGCAGGGAACTCATGGAAAAACAGACAGAGCATAGACATATGGACATTGTGGGGAAGAAATAGGGAGGGGGAGGCATGGAGGGAGTAACATGGAAACCTATACTGTCATGTGTGGAAAAGATAGCTATTGTCATTGTGCTAAGGGAATAGGAGTGCTCACAATGGCATGGGGCGATGGTCCGGAAGGGTGGGATGGGGGGAACTGGGGGTTGGGGTCCAGGGATATGCATATGACTGATCTGGGAACATACATGTCTGTGAACAACAAAACTCTGTAAAGCCTTTATAATAAAGAATTAAAAAAAAAAAAAGCTAAAACGAATTGCAAGTGTATGAAGAGATGTTCAGTTTCATGAATGATTAGAGAAATGCCAACACACAACAGTGGTATACCACTTTACAATCAAATTGGTAAAAATAAAAAAGTCAGATACATATTATGAGAATTTAGAAAAGAAAGAATCTTCTTCACTGATATCACCATAGACACAAGTTACTATCACAATTTCAGAAACCAATCTGATAGGCAGTATGTACTTTATAACACAGCAATCCTGTTTCAAGGATTTCCAAGGTGTCTCAGTGGCAACTAACCCAACTGTCAAGAGGAGGAGGAGATGCTGGTTTGACCCCTGGGTTGGGAAGAGTCCTTGGAGAAGGAAATGGCAACCCCCTCCAGTATTCTTGCCTAGGAAATCCCATGGACAGAGGACCCTGGTGGGCTACAGCCCATGGGGCTGCAAAAGAGTCAGACACGGCTTAGGAACTAAACGACGACAACAACAATCCTGTTCCAAATGATGTCCCAGGTCTTTCAGTGGACTTTATAGGGATATTTATCTCAACGGTATTTGGGGATTAGGGATCAGAAGACATTCTAAGTGTCTATGACTAAGGAAATTAAAGAGTAAACTGGGATGGGTACATTATGGGGGACTGCTCTGCGGCAGACAAAGAACTAGAGGTACATTTAGCAATTGTTTAGATCTTAAAAACATAACGTAGAGTGAAAGATGGTAAGACATAGAAGGCGTTCTATCAATAGAATACTAATCTACTAGGAGATTAGTATTATATTCAAATACATAAATATGCAAAACACCACAATATATTTTAAAATATATAGTAGACACAGTCCTGCAGAGGACTTAGAGCTCAGGCTCCCTGAATAAGCTGCCTGAGTGAATTCTCCCTCTGCTGTGGTTAAGTGGGAAGGTTACTTAATATATCCGTGCCTCGGTTTCCTCATCTGTTAAGGGGGAACAAGAAAAGAATTCATCTCTGGGACTTCGCTGTTAGTCTAGTGGTTAAGAATTCACCTTGCAATGCAGGGAACATGTGTTCTTTCCCTGGTCCGGGAACTGAGATCCGTCCTCCCTCAGAGCAATTAAACATGAGCACTGCAACGACTGAGCCTGTGTGCCACAACGACGGAGCCCGGATCAGTGCGCTAACAAAAGACCCCACATGACACAACAAAGATCCCTTGTGGCCCAACTAAGACCTAAAACAGCTAAACAATAAAAACAGAAATTATCTCACAGCGTTGTTGAGAGGATTAAAAGGGAGAGAGTATGTAAAAGGTGCTTAAAACTAGCTGTGGTAACTTTGCCTACAGTTATCAATAATTATTTTCAAAGGCATGGGTCAAAACTTGTGGGTATGGATAGGTAGGATGAAAACAAGGGAGTAAAGATGAAGGTGAACAAAATAATGAAGTAAGTCAACGGCAGGGGTGACAGTCTTTCATGGGCTGATGATAATATAGTGTGTCCTGAACCAAACAGTAACAAACTCAACTTTTGGAGTCTGAAATCTCCCGACCTGAAAGAGTTAAATTCAAATCCTGTTCCTGAGGACTAAAGTGTTAGCACCTCCCATGGAGGAGCTCAGGAATCTAAGCTAAAATCTGACTTTTGGGACATGTCTGTGGAGGTAAACGTGACTGCTGAGTAAATTTATGAATCATTTTTCTATTGTGGCTGATTAAGTTATTTAAAAGGCTAATTTGTTTAATGAGTTAATACATAATTATGAATTAGTCAATTACTTATTAAGTCCCCTGTTGAGGCTCCATTATGTTTACAAACACCTGCTAGCCTCCCTCTGATCTTTGAACTGTGTCCATGAAGAACTGGGTACCAATTTGGTACCTGCTGCCCAGCGTCTCTGGAAAAGAGTGGCGAGAAAACATGCTCGTAGTTTCTCTCAGAGCTCACCCTACTGAAACCCAGCAAAGTGAGCCAGACACACAAATGGCACAGATCAGCCCTGCGACAAAGCAGAACAGGCAGTGTGAACAAGGCAGGAAGTGTGAACTCCAGGGAAACGAAACAGACGTGCTCCAGAGTCAGTGTCCGTAATGGAGTGACGCCCTGGGCAGGTTTCTAAAGGATGAATCCACAAAACCGACTTCTGCTGGGGACAGGCAGAGGGTAAAGGCCAGTCTGGGGACGCCTCCTGGCAGAAGCCCGAATGCCTGTTTTGTAGATCCATCAGGCGTCAGATTCCAAAAACATTTCTAGAAATAGCAGTCTCCAGGGAAATGGCAGACTCTGGGTTCACTTCCTTTTAATTAGCTGAATCACATAACGAGAAAAAAGTCCCTCCAAAGGAGGGAAATCGGGGTGTCTTCATACATTTCTGTTTTTGTCTGTTTCTGAAGACCCTGAGTAACAGAATCCAATTCACCTAAAAATAGTGGTGATGATAAAGGTGGCTTGAATTTATATATTATCTTACACCCCGAGGGCTCCAAGAACTTTTTTCACAAACACATAATTTTCCATACCTGTCTTACTGAGACAGCCTTTTTTTTCCTGAGATGGAAAACAGAGTTTGAGGCCTGGTGGGAGATACCTGACACATTAGAATCAGGTTCCCTGACTTTGAATCCCCTATGGTGTGTGATGGCAGGGAAAACTCTAGTTTGCAGTAACCTGAACACTGAGGGGGGGTGGCTGCCACTCAAAGTGATTAACTGCCACTTACTGCAGCACCTATTATGTGGAGGTAAACGTGACTGCTGAGTAAATTTATGAATCATTTTTCTATTGTGGCTGATTAAGTTATTTAAAAGGCTAATTTGTTTAATGAGTTAATACATAATTATGAATTAGTCAATTACTTATTAAGTCCCCTGTTGAGGCTCCATTATGTTTACAAACACCTGCTAGCCTCCCTCTGATCTTTGAACTGTGTCCATGAAGAACTGGGTACCAATTTGGTACCTGCTGCCCAGCGTCTCTGGAAAAGAGTGGCGAGAAAACATGCTCGTAGTTTCTCTCAGAGCTCACCCTACTGAAACCCAGCAAAGTGAGCCAGACACACAAATGGCACAGATCAGCCCTGCGACAAAGCAGAACAGGCAGTGTGAACAAGGCAGGAAGTGTGAACTCCAGGGAAACGAAACAGACGTGCTCCAGAGTCAGTGTCCGTAATGGAGTGACGCCCTGGGCAGGTTTCTAAAGGATGAATCCACAAAACCGACTTCTGCTGGGGACAGGCAGAGGGTAAAGGCCAGTCTGGGGACGCCTCCTGGCAGAAGCCCGAATGCCTGTTTTGTAGATCCATCAGGCGTCAGATTCCAAAAACATTTCTAGAAATAGCAGTCTCCAGGGAAATGGCAGACTCTGGGTTCACTTCCTTTTAATTAGCTGAATCACATAACGAGAAAAAAGTCCCTCCAAAGGAGGGAAATCGGGGTGTCTTCATACATTTCTGTTTTTGTCTGTTTCTGAAGACCCTGAGTAACAGAATCCAATTCACCTAAAAATAGTGGTGATGATAAAGGTGGCTTGAATTTATATATTATCTTACACCCCGAGGGCTCCAAGAACTTTTTTCACAAACACATAATTTTCCATACCTGTCTTACTGAGACAGCCTTTTTTTTCCTGAGATGGAAAACAGAGTTTGAGGCCTGGTGGGAGATACCTGACACATTAGAATCAGGTTCCCTGACTTTGAATCCCCTATGGTGTGTGATGGCAGGGAAAACTCTAGTTTGCAGTAACCTGAACACTGAGGGGGGGTGGCTGCCACTGAAAGTGATTAACTGCCACTTACTGAGCACCTATTATGTGCTAGCTCTTCGCTGGCAGTTTTACGTTCATCTCAGTTGATGTGACCACACCTTGAACCAAGGCAATTTTACTGAGAAATCAGAATGATAAAGCATTAAGTTACAATTTGCATTACAGTTACAATACTTACAATGAGACCAGGAATTTCATCCTAAAGACTCTCTTACCACACAATTTCCCTGTGTTTATTTTGGAATTTCTGAAAATATTATTGGACTTAATTTGGTTTTTTTTGTACTGGAGTTATTTTTTTTCCCTAGGAATTTCCACATAAATCAGGTTGCTTGTAATCCTCTTCCCACAATGCAGCTATGATCAGAAAATTATCTAGTGTAAATGGTCCTCTGTTGTTGTCACTCAAACGTGTATGACACTTTGTGACCTCATGGACTGCAGCGCACCAGGCCTCGCCATCCTTCACTGTCTCCTGGAGTTTGCTCAAGCTCATGTCCATTGAGTTGACGCCATCCAACCATCTCATCCTCTGTGGCCCCCTTCTCTTGCCCTCTATCTTTCCCAGCATCAGGTCTTTTCCAATGAGTTGGCTCTTCATATCAGGTGGCTAAGGTATTGGAGCTTTAGCTTCAGCATCAATCTTTCCAATGAATACTCAGGGTTGATTTCCTTCAGGACTGACTGGTTTGATCCCCTTACAGTCCAAGGAACTCCACAAGTCTTCTGCAACACAACAGTTTGCAAGCATCAGCTTGTTGGCACTCAGCTATACCTATTTAAAGTCACTTGTTTGGTGACTTTTGGTATTACCAGCCTCTTGCTGTGGAAATACCCTTTGTTCTAAGGATCAATATTCAGGGAGACTAAAGCTAGTGTTTCCCAATGATTCCTGGAAGTTTTTAGAATCCATTGCTGCAACCACATATGTCTAGTCCCCTCTTATGCCCTCAATATTTATGAATCAGCCCATCTTTAGGTTTGGGTTTGAGAAATCCTTCCTCCAAGAAAACTTCCAGGCCACCCATGGGATTCTGGCTTCCTCTCTATTTAGGACTGGCTTACAGGAAGACAGAAAGGGGTATATGTGTGGGTGACTTTTAGACATCTAGTCCTAGGAATTCCCTGGCTGTCCCAGTGGTTAGGGCCCAGGTCCAATCCCTGGTCAGGGAACTGAGATCACACAAGCCACAAGGTGCTGCCAAAACAAACAACAATAAAACAAAATAAAAAACCATTTAGTTCCAGAGAAAGACTTCTGATCCAACAAGAAGAAGGCCAATGTCATCATAAACAACAGAGATGAAGAAGCGTCCTAGACAGTCGCTTCTCAGAGAAGCATTTGATGTGCTTTATTTTTCTCCCTTCCAGGGAGGAAGGGATAAGGGTAGATGCAGTGATACATTCCCTGGGAGCCTGACTCCCAGTGTCTGTTCAGGTGACAGCACTTCCACCAGACTGGCAGGGGGTATGCTGGTGGAGCATGATGGGAAGGGGCACACGGACCAAGCACCCAGGGAAGATGGTGGCATCACATGACTCAGTGATGGGTCTGCAGAGAAGGGGTTGTTCTGCATGGACTCTGCTCTGAGTGGAAGAAAGAGTAACTGGTAAACCCCTCCCTTGAAAAAGTAAGTGAAAGTGTTAGTCACTCAGTTGTCTCAGACTCTTTGTGATCCCTTGGACTGTCCAGCCTTAGACTGTCTAGTCTAGCTCGCCAGGCTCCTCTGTTTATGGAATTCTCCAGGCAAGAATACTGGTGTGGGTAGCCATTTCCTTCTCCAAAGGATCTTCCTAACCCAGGGATCGAACTCAGGTGCCTGTATTGCCTGCAGATTCTTTACTGTCTGAGCCACTGGCGAATTTTCTTCTGAGAGGAGCAAAGCAAATGGAAGGTGGCTTGATGGGTCTTCAAAATGCTCTGGCTCTATGTCACTCATGTGATACAAGGGCGCCATGACTACCTGGGTGGAGGTAGCAAACACGTGTTACTCTGGATGCCATTAGAATGTGTTTCCTCTGCTGCCAATTCTTCATTATTACAGCGTGATACTGATGGACATTCAGGGCTGGCTGTGAAGATGATGGACATTGAGGGGAAGGATGCTGCTCCCCAACTGCCTGGAGAGGAAGCTCCTGCTCAGGCTTGTATTAGCCCACAGCTCAGACCTGGGTGAGTAACAGGAGATCCTAGGTGCAACATGCTCCAACTCCATCATTTTACAGAGGAGGAAACTGGGGCGGGGAGGGGGTCCAGTCCAACGTCACACACAGGTAGAAGGACTGAGACTATGGTCTACGTCTCTGGCCTCCACTACCTTGCTTTTTGATACTCCAGACTATCTCTTGCTCAGAGAATCTACTCCTGGTGTCCCTCACGCCCCAACCCCAACAGCCACCAGAGTCAGCCTTTGAAACCATGGATGCAATCAGGACAAACCTTTGTTTAAAGTCACAGTGGCACCCCACTGGAGGAAGTATGAAATCCAGACTCCAGGTAGTGGCCTGTACATTCCCTCTGACTTGCCCTGCCCACCTGCCGCCTCACTGTGCCCTCGCCAGACAGGCTGTCTTGCTGTTCTGGGCACATGCCAAGTTCCCACCTCAGGACTTTGCATTTGCTTTTCCTTCTTTTTTCTTTTTTTTTTAAATTTCATTTTATTATGTATTTGACTGCATGTGGGATCTTTAGTTGGATCAATGCAAACTCTTAGCTGCAGCGTTTGGAATCTAGTTCCTTGATCAGGGATTAAACCCAGGTCCCCTGCACTGAGAGCCTGGCATCTTAGCTCCTGGACCCCCAGGGAAGTCCCAGGACTTGCAGTTCCTTCTGCACAGAATGCCATTTCCACTGTCCTTCTGAAAGCCGGCTTCCCCCTCACGTTCTTTGCCCAGTCACCTCACCTCCTTGCAGAAGCCTATCCTGGCCAGCCAAACCCAAGTGGCCCTGCTTTCTATCACCCTGCTTCATTTTCACTGTAGCACTTCTCAGTAAATGATGAATTTATTGTTTGCTAACTGTCCCTCCCTCTGTTTCATTCACTGCTGGTGCTGAAGACTGCCTGGCACATTGCAGGCTCTTAATAGCTGTGAGCTTAATGACTCTGTTAAAGGATGACTACCACGGCCACCTCCAGGACACAACACTCTTTTAGGGATGGCATCCTGGAACTTGATCAAAGGGCTCTGGCACCAGGTAGTTTCAAGAAAACACTTCACTTCTGTGAAAAGGAAAATAAGAGGAACAAGGCTTTCCAGCTTCCAAGTGAATGCAAAGAGAGGAGTTTGGCTTGTTACAGCATCTCACAATATGCTCTTTGGACTTGAAGGTGTCACATTCCACACTAGACCACACAGATAACAACCAGAAGAGCCGGCAGCTTTGGCTCGATGGCTTGTTCTACTTGGTTCATCCAGCATTTGAAATCACAGCACTTGACTCTGAAATGCAGTCAAGTGACCTGAACAATTGTGGATGTTCTTCCTCCTCCAGTTTTCTCTGTGATCTAGTTTGTCAAAACTGCTGTGGCCTTCCCCTCTCACTCCCGCCCCAGGAGGCAGACTCAGCCATCAATCACTTGCCCAAACTAGCAGATGCAGCTGCTGACTGCAAAGTGAGAACCGGGGTAGGACCACCCCAGAACAGAGTCTGCTTTCTAGGGCATCTCGAAGGGAAATGAGAGTTGCTGAAGCATGAAAAATGAACAGCCTCGCCTCTGCAGCAGCTTCCTTCTTGTGTCTCAATCCAGTCACTGATCTGTAGAATTCGATACTCTTGAGTGCAACTGCTAACCTGAAGAAATCAGAGGCCACTCAGCAGTGCTTCCTGGGCCGTGACAGCCTCCTGCTCATCCCCTCTATTCCTGGCTCCCCCACGATGCCTCGACTTCCTCCCAGGGAACCCCAACCTATAACTGAAACCATTTCCTCCTCTACGATGTTTGCATCTGTCATCCTCTGCCCTACATGAGACCCTCTCAGTCCTTACCTGGACTCGCACAGGAGCATCCTCACTGATGCCCTAGGCTCGGGGCTGGTTCTCCTTGCACGATCTGCTAGGAATACTCTTCCTGAAACGAAGTTCTCAACACACTCTTATCAGCTCAGCACGCTCGGACTCCTGCCTCCTTCTCACCTTCACATTCAAAGTCCTTCACATTCAAAGTCCATCAGGAAGACCTGTCCAGCTTGTTCTCAGCCCTCAAGTCTTCGTCATCAAAGTCTGCTTTGCTTCCCCTAGTAACAGGAAGTGTTTTCCCCTCTAAATGTTGTAAATGCCTCTGTACTTCTTTTGCGTCTCAGTCCTCCAAACTTTCTACCTTAACTGGCTGGTGCCCACAGATTATCTCCTCCACCCTGTTCCTCTCTGCATTCTTCAAACAGCCACATGCACTGTTTAAGTAGATGCCATCAGAACACATTTGTGTTAAGAGAATGGGTTTATTATGTATAGGGGTTAAATAATGGCTTTAGGCCCATAAAATGGCTAGGTCATTGACGGAAGAGACATGCAATTACCTCTTTTTCTCCTTTACACATTATCAAGGCTTTTCTGAAAGGTCTGTTTCATTTTATATATATTGCTTTGATAGTGCTTTTAGCTTTCTAAGGTGTCTGCACATCTGTTATGGCATTTAATTTGCATTACAAGTCTTCCAAGATAATCTGTAAAAGTGTTTTGAAGAATTGTAAATAAAATTTCCTGAGAAGGAACTATATCCTGAGTGTCGTTTATGTGTTAGGCATTGTGCTAGGTATTGGGATTCCAGTGGGTAAGAGGGCCCGCAGGCTAAGGGCAGAGGCTGACAAATACAGTAACAAACTCCATATCACATGGGCAGTGCTCTGACAGTGGAGACATATGTTTCTATAGGGCACGGTTTTAGCCCCTCTCCCAGGGGAATACAATGAGGGACCATCTTGAAAGAGAAGGAGAAGATGGCCTGGCAACATGGAATTGGAGTTGGAAGTTCAAAAAAAGGCATAACCCAGCCCCAGAGGAAAGAGAGGACCTGGCTTTTGGCACAACTGTAATTAAATTATGGTTGCTGGAAAAGCAAAGACAAGATGGGGAAACAGAGTGGCTGCTTTTATTTTCAGGGCGGTTATTATTACTTTCAAATGTACAACGTGGAAACAGAAACTCACAAAAGGGAAGTAACGTAGGAGAGTAGGTATAAAGAGCTCACAACCCCCACCCTCGCCGCCCCAAATTCCTTTGAGAAAGACTCCCATGAAATGCACAGTTCTAATCACAGTCTGGGTGAAAACCAAGCTTATGCTCACATCCCTTTCCTATTACCTCTCACCTCACACCAGAGATTTCTTGAATTTTCTGATTTCTGCCACTTATTCTTTCCTAAGACAGTTATCAAAGGACATCAGAAGAATTCTAAAAGACAGAGAGTGAAGTCTTTTATACATATTAAACGGCTCTTTAAGATGCTTTTAGTGGGTAGTTAGGATTCAATAAATGTGCACAAAGGAGTTTTCTTTACCCTTTTCACCAATCTTCACCGGCCCCAGATAAAAAGAATATACAATTATGTAAAAATGATATGTTTTTGGCCTGGCCCTTCATACTTTACAAATAACAATAATTATAAAGGCAGCATTTACTGGTATGGCTAGACACTGCTGCAAGTGCTGGTCAGTTCACCACACTACCATAGGTGTGATTAGCAACTTGCTTGATGCCTGAAGAAACAGAGGCACACAGGAGTCAGGTAACTCACTCAAGGTCACAGGTGACACAAGCAGAACATGTCAGCACTGGTATTCTGCACGTCACTATGCTGGATCTTTTATATAGAACGAGCAATTGCATAACTATTATTTTCTGATCTTATCAACTCTGAGCATTAAGGCAGAAGAGACCTTCTAAGTACCTCATTTAGGCCATAATTTGGAAATGAAGGTTCTGAGGTATACCATGGCTCGTCCAGGGCCCCTCAGCCCATTCCCTGGCCTAGATGGCCCCCTCCTCACCAGCTGTCATATCACATGGGCAGTGCTCTGACAGTGGAGACATATGTTTCTATAGGGCACGGTTTTAGCCCCTCTCCCAGGGGAATACAATGAGGGACCATCTTGAAAGAGAAGGAGAAGATGGCCTGGCAACATGGAATTGGAGTTGGAAGTTCAAAAAAAGGCATAACCCAGCCCCAGAGGAAAGAGAGGACCTGGCTTTTGGCACAACTGTAATTAAATTATGGTTGCTGGAAAAGCAAAGACAAGATGGGGAAACAGAGTGGCTGCTTTTATTTTCAGGGCGGTTATTATTACTTTCAAATGTACAACGTGGAAACAGAAACTCACAAAGGGAAGTAACGTAGGAGAGTAGGTATAAAGAGCTCACAACCCCCACCCTCGCCGCCCCAAATTCCTTTGAGAAAGACTCCCATGAAATGCACAGTTCTAATCACAGTCTGGGTGAAAACCAAGCTTATGCTCACATCCCTTTCCTATTACCTCTCACCTCACACCAGAGATTTCTTGAATTTTCTGATTTCTGCCACTTATTCTTTCCTAAGACAGTTATCAAAGGACATCAGAAGAATTCTAAAAGACAGAGAGTGAAGTCTTTTATACATATTAAACGGCTCTTTAAGATGCTTTTAGTGGGTAGTTAGGATTCAATAAATGTGCACAAAGGAGTTTTCTTTACCCTTTTCACCAATCTTCACCGGCCCCAGATAAAAGAATATACAATTATGTAAAAATGATATGTTTTTGGCCTGGCCCTTCATACTTTACAAATAACAATAATTATAAAGGCAGCATTTACTGGTATGGCTAGACACTGCTGCAAGTGCTGGTCAGTTCACCACACTACCATAGGTGAGATTAGCAACTTGCTTGATGCCTGAAGAAACAGAGGCACACAGGAGTCAGGTAACTCACTCAAGGTCACAGGTGACACAAGCAGAACATGTCAGCACTGGTATTCTGCACGTCACTATGCTGGATCTTTTATATAGAACGAGCAATTGCATAACTATTATTTTCTGATCTTATCAACTCTGAGCATTAAGGCAGAAGAGACCTTGTAAGTACCTCATTTAGGCCATAATTTGGAAATGAAGGTTCTGAAGTATACCATGGCTCGTCCAGGGCCCCTCAGCCCATTCCCTGGCCTAGATGGCCCCCTCCTCACCAGCTGTCCTGTGTAGTATAGGTGAGGAGAGATTTAGGTTGCCTCTCCAATTGTAAAAAGAAGGAAAACCTTCCCACAAGGTAGATAACCAGAGAGAATAGAAGTAGGAACAGCTTGGAATCTTCTTCATTAATAACAATGATGATGGAACTAATGCCTTCTGCCTGCACAGCAATTTTAACGTTGCTAAACACCTTCCACAATGTCCTCGGGAGGTGGCTGTGAGAAACAGACTTTTTCATCCTTTTGATTAGACGAGAAAACTGAGACATCGGTTTCATAACCTCTGAATAAGTTTATCTTTCAGTGAGGGAAGACAGACAATACATTAACAGAAAGCTTTCACATTTTATGAAAGAATGTGAGACGTGCTTTGGAGAAAACTAAGGCAGGACGAGGGGGATAAGCAAGGTCAAGGAAGGGACAGGCGGAAAGGGGATGTTACTGTAGACAGTGTGGTCAATGAAGACCTCACAGCCTCTGATGAGAACAGGGACCCTTAGGTGTTTGGGGGAAGGATTTTTCCAACTGGAGGAAATGGCAAGTGCAAAGGTCCTGAGGCAGGCACCTGCTTGTGTGAGGAGCAGCAAGGAAGCCAGCCGGCTGTAGTAGGTAAAGGTGAGAATAGAAGAAAAGGCAGCCTAGACACACCCAAGAGGGTTTAAACTTTTATTTGTTACAAAATTTAAAATTTTACTGTAAAAGTATAGTTGCTTTACAATATTCTGTTAGTTTCTGCTCTACAATAGCATGAATTAGCTTTGTATACCTATCTCCCCTCCCTCTTGAGCCTCCCTCTGCCTTATTCCACCCCTCTAGGTCCTCACGGAGCTTCGAACTGAGCTCCCTGGGCTGTAATGCAGGTTTCCACTAGCTACCTGTTTTACAAACATATATACACTCTATATGTCCATCCTAATCTCCCAGTTCGTCCCACCCTCTTCTTCCCCCACTGTGTCCACACATCCATTCTCTACACCTGCATCTCTATTCCTGTCCTAGAAATAGGTTCAAAGACACTGAAGGGGAACAAGAGTGACAGCCTGTCTCTCACTGGAACACAGTAACTCTGGTGTGTTGGCCAAATGGGGCCGGGAGGCCCAGAAGCAGGAAGACCAGGGAGGAAACTTCTGCACCAATCCCAGCACATGATGATGGCGACTTAAGCCAAGGAGAGGGAGGAGAAGGGTCCAGGTTCTGCATTGGTTTTGACAGGATTTGCTGATGGATTGGATGTGGGGTGTGAAGACCCAGTGGCAATAACAATGTGAGGATGGGACTTCCCTGGTGGCCCAGTGGTTAGGAATCTGCCGCCAATGAAGGGGATACAGGTTTGATCCCTGGTCAGGAAAGGTTCCACATGCCACAGGGTAATGAAGCCTGTGCGCCACAAAGACTGAGCCCGTGCTCTAGAGCTTCAGCAGCAAAGAACGTGCACCTAGAGCCCATGTTCTACAACAAGAGAAGCCAACATCATAAGAAACTCTGTAAGCACAACTAGAGAAAGCCTACTTACAACAATGAAGACCCAGCAGAGTCAAATATAAAGATCAAAATAAATGGCCAAGTGAGGCTATCAGAGGAGTCTGAAGTTCTGGGCAGATACCTGAATTGTGTACATTTGGGAGCCTTTAGCATAGAGAGGTATTTAAATCCATGGGCATGGGTGGGGTCTACAATGAGACGATTCCAGGACAAGCAAAGTCAGGGCCCTCCAGGGTTTAGCAGCCAGAGAGGAGGAGGACTCAGCAAAGGAGGTGGAGAAGAAGGTGACACAGGGAATGGGAGTATGCGCCAACCTGGAAGCTGAGCGAAGGGGGCCTTTTAAGAAGGCCAGCGTGGCTGGGCGTGATGGGGCTGCTGAAAGGCCAAGAACATACAGCTCAGACATGACCTTCAGATTTAGCAACATGAAGGTCATCCGTGACCTTCACTGGGGCTGTTGACGGAGTGGTAGAAATGGGACTCGGGTCGATCAAAATGGATTCGGGGGCTTCCCCTGGTGGTGCAGTGGGTAAGGACACCACCTTGCAGTGCAAGGGGCGCCGGTTCGATCCCTGGCCTGGAAAGATCCCACGTGCCGCGGAGCGGCTGGACTGATGTGTCCAATTACCGAGCCGGAGCTCTGGAGCGCATGCGCCCAGAGCCGATGCTCTGCAACGACAGATGCCACCACGATGGGAGGCCCACAGGAGCCAAAGAACAAAAGACGTATGAAAATAGAGAAATGAAAGACCAATAGAAGTGGCCCACCCGCTCCCCTCCCTCCCCAACCCCCGCCCAAAATAAATAAATAAATAAATCTTTAAAAAAAAAATGGATTCGGAAGTCGGTGCAAGAAGGGAATGGGTAGCAGTGAGTGAGGCTAGAGAACTCTCTGGAGGGTTCTCTGTGGGGAGAAAAGACATGAGTTATAAGTCAGGGGTGGGGATGTGGACAGAGTTCTGTTTGTTATTGTTGTTGTTTCAGAGTTTAGTTGGTTTACAATGTTGTGTTTCTGCTGTAAAGTGAGTCAGCTACACGAATACATACACCCCTTCTTTGGCACCACAGAGCACTGAGTATCTATGCCACACAGCAGATTCTCACGAGTCTCTATTTCACGCACAGTAGTGTGTCTATGTCAACCCCAGCCTCCTAATTCAGCCCACCTTCCTTTCTTCCCTCCTTGGTGTCCATACATTTGCACTCTATATCTGCGTCTCTATTTCCACTTTGCAAATAGGTTCATTCGTACCACTTTTCTAGATTCCATATATCTGCACTAAGATACAGCATTTAGGGCTTCCCTGGTGGTCCAGTGGGTAAAACAGTCTGCCTTGCAGTGCAAGGGGCGCTGGCTCCATCCCTGGCCTAGGAGGATCCCATGTGCCGCGGAGCGGCTGGATCGGTGTGTCCAATTATGAGCCACTGCTCTGGAGCACGTGTGCCCAGAGCCGGTGCTCTGCACCGAGAGGAATCACTGAAATGGGAGGCCCACACAGGCGTAAGAATAAAGATCAATGAAAATAAATAAATAAAAAATTAATAAAAGAGGCCAAAATTAAAAGAAAAAGATATAGCATTTGTTTTTCACTTTCTGACTTACTTCAGCCTGTATGAGTCTGGTTGTTGCTTTTTAGGGTGAAGGTAGTCTGAAGATGTTTGTATTCTCAAGCCAATGAACCTATTGGTTCTTTTCTTTAAACCTCAAGATGCTCAGTGAGGTCGCCATGCTTCCCCCTTTGTCAGGGAGCGCTGAGATGAGTGGCTTTAAAGATTATAGGAAACAGAGCACCTGGAGTTCCAGCCCAGGTCCGTTAGCCTCCGACATGAGTGCCTTCCCACTGCTCCATGTGGGACATGGGACAGGCCTCACCAGTTTCAGTTCCCTTTAAGTCAAAAACCAACCAATCTTACACAACCATGGATAAAACAGACAGCCAGGGGGGATAGCTCAGGGAGCTCAGCTCAGAGCTCTGTGTCAACCTAGAGGGCGAGGGTTAGGAGTGGGAGGTCTAAGAGGGAGGGGGATCAATGCATACATATAGCTAACTCACTTTGTTGTACAGTAGAAATTAACCCATTATTGTAAAGAAATTATATTCCCAAAGAAAAACTAATCAATGTGAGGTCAGTACACGGGATAGGCCTAAAGGTTTGGGAGATCCAGGCTCAATGAGCCTGGGATACGGAATGCGGAATACGGATACTGGAAGGTGGGGGAGCCACGCAGGATGAAGACAGATTCTAGCCGACCTGACCAGGATGTACTCAATGCCAAGTGAGTGGACGACTGTCCTTGGGAGGAATGTCAGAAAAACACCCTTTTCCAGGAGGACCTGGGTGCTTGAGACGGAAGTCAGCTGCACAGTCTGGCAGCCTGGTGGTCCCTCGTGATCTCAGAGCTGCCAGCTTCACTGAAAGCCCCCAGCCTGGAAAATGCAGAGTGAGCTGTCTGCATCCCTGGCTTTTTTGCGGCAGAAGGAGCCCCTTTGGTGATGGCTGGGGTGGCTGTGTTATGCTGTGGGGGAGGAGCAGCCAGCAAGCCAAAGCTTGCAGACATGGGTGTCTGGAAATTTTATGATTCTATGTTATTTCAATTCAAAGTCTTGATTGAACTTAGCAATGCAGACACGGTGAGCCAGGAGCACTTATATTTTATTTTTTGATAGCCGGGCCCTTCATCTCCCTTCATGGGAGCTTTATGAATCGGCGGAGAGTGGGGAAAGTTAAATGAGACACCAGGAGAGACTCTGAAATTAATCATCTTGTTTTTATTTCAGCGGAAGTCATGGTTAGACACCCAAAGAATCTAACAGCCACTCGGCTTAGACTGACAATCCTCTTCCATTTTCTGTTAAAGAATTCTGATCAACTCTTGGGGGAAGGTTGATAGGAAGTGGGTGGGGCTGTGACTCTTTGATTCATGGTTAAACCTAATATTTCTCTTGACTGCAAGAGTTTTATCATTATTGTTTCTGGAAAGATGAAAACATCAAGAAATCTGATAACAGGGCATAAAAAGGTAAAATGAAAAGGTTTGAAAAATAAAACAAAGACAGTCTTTTGCTATAGGAAACTCAGGAATGAAATAGTTCAAAAACTCAAACCCTCAAAGACACTGCTCCCCAAATGTGGCTCCCTTCCTACCCCCATGCAAATCTCTCAGCCTACTGTCATCCATACAGATCACAGCCAACTTAGGATGCTCTACTCATTATTGTAAAGAAATTATATTCCCAAAGAAAAACTAATCAATGTGAGGTCAGTACACGGGATAGGCCTAAAGGTTTGGGAGATCCAGGCTCAATGAGCCTGGGATACGGAATGCGGAATACGGATACTGGAAGGTGGGGGAGCCACGCAGGATGAAGACAGATTCTAGCCGACCTGACCAGGATGTACTCAATGCCAAGTGAGTGGACGACTGTCCTTGGGAGGAATGTCAGAAAAACACCCTTTTCCAGGAGGACCTGGGTGCTTGAGACGGAAGTCAGCTGCACAGTCTGGCAGCCTGGTGGTCCCTCGTGATCTCAGAGCTGCCAGCTTCACTGAAAGCCCCCAGCCTGGAAAATGCAGAGTGAGCTGTCTGCATCCCTGGCTTTTTTGCGGCAGAAGGAGCCCCTTTGGTGATGGCTGGGGTGGCTGTGTTATGCTGTGGGGGAGGAACAGCCAGCAAGCCAAAGCTTGCAGACATGGGTGTCTGGAAATTTTATGATTCTATGTTATTTCAATTCAAAGTCTTGATTGAACTTAGCAATGCAGACACGGTGAGCCAGGAGCACTTATATTTTATTTTTTGATAGCCGGGCCCTTCATCTCCCTTCATGGGAGCTTTATGAATCGGCGGAGAGTGGGGAAAGTTAAATGAGACACCAGGAGAGACTCTGAAATTAATCATCTTGTTTTTATTTCAGCGGAAGTCATGGTTAGACACCCAAAGAATCTAACAGCCACTCGGCTTAGACTGACAATCCTCTTCCATTTTCTGTTAAAGAATTCTGATCAACTCTTGGGGGAAGGTTGATAGGAAGTGGGTGGGGCTGTGACTCTTTGATTCATGGTTAAACCTAATATTTCTCTTGACTGCAAGAGTTTTATCATTATTGTTTCTGGAAAGATGAAAACATCAAGAAATCTGATAACAGGGCATAAAAAGGTAAAATGAAAAGGTTTGAAAAATAAAACAAAGACAGTCTTTTGCTATAGGAAACTCAGGAATGAAATAGTTCAAAAACTCAAACCCTCAAAGACACTGCTCCCCAAATGTGGCTCCCTTCCTACCCCCATGCAAATCTCTCAGCCTACTGTCATCCGTACAGATCACAGCCAACTTAGGATGCTCTACTCAGCTTTACAAATCACAAGTCACTGATTAAGTAACTTCAGTGCTCAGACACACGAAGCCAGTTTCCAGGAGGTGAGTCAGACAGAAATGAGCTGGTTGGTAACGCTGGATTTTGTTGGTGGTGGTTTTATAAACAACTGTGATAGTGGTTGGGGTGGGGGAAACGGAGTGTTTTTAAGACTGGGAAATTTCTCTTTGACTCTACTCTAGTACCCTGATGTCTGGGAAGTTTGCTGAGGACTGCTGTCTGTACCACTGTCCCGTGTACCACCTGCTGTAGTAGTCTGTCTTCATTTTTTTTTTTTAATAGTATTTACCTTTTTTGAGGGGGAGGGGGCGGGCGGGCGACTTCTCTTGGTCTTTCATTTCTCTATTTTCATCCATCGTTGTTCTTTGGCCCGGGTGGGCCTCCCATCGCAGTGGCTTCTGTTGTCGCAGAGCACCAGCTCTGGGTGCATGCGCTCCAGAGCTCGTCTTGGTAATTGGACACATCGGTCCAGCCGCTCCGCGGCACGTGGGATCTTCCCAGGCCAGGGATCCAACCAGCGTCCCTTGCACTACAAGGCAGTGTCCCTACCCACTGGACCACCAGGGAAGCCCTGTCTTTGTTTTTAACATTTATTTATTTGATCGTGCCAAGTCTTAGTCGTGAGATCTTGCATCTTCGTTTTGGCAGGTGGAATCTTTAGTTACAGCAAGTGGGATCCAGTTCTCTGACCAGGAATTAAACTTGGCCCCCCTGCGTTGGGAGCACAGAGTCTCACTGGACCTCCAGGGAATTCCCAAATCGCTTACTTTCGCTGAAGCCCCGTTGATCTTTTCCCTTTCTTTCCTGTATGGATTGTGCTTCTGTCGTCATAGCAAAGAACTCTTTGCCTATCCCAAGGTCATGAAGGTCTTTGCCTAACACCAAAGCCACAAGTACTGATCCAGCCCCTGTGGTTCCAACATCAGTTCAGCTGACAAAGCCTGTGCAGTGTTATTTAGATTTGCCCTGTGTGCCATCTGCCAGCCAGGCTGGAACCCGGTGACGGTCTACATTACGAAGTAGGATTTGGTTCAGGGTTAGATTCACGACTGTGTAACTCGGGGGTGTGCCCAGAAGTTCATACAAACTCATCAAGTTGCTTTTCCAAAGTCTCTCCTCTCTGTATGTGCTCAGCAGCCCCTATCTTTCCTGCCTTTCTGGCTAAAAGGTGGAGCTTGAGCTTCCACACTCTGACATAACAGTTTCCACAAATGGTTCTTGGGGCCAGTGAAGGTGAGTGGGTGAGGACAATCTCTTAGGAGGACACTGGTGGGCTGGGAGCTGGGTGTCTTGTCTTGCCCTCATCCTGGCCCATCGGGAATGAACTCATTCTGGATTTCATTCTGGATTGGATCTGCTTTCCTCTCAGGAGGACCTTGGTTCCTGGCTTCCTCAGTTCCCATTCCTCACTACTGAGACACAATAAACAACTGTCTCAGTAAGGCCTCTGTGAATGGTCTTCCCATTTGTTAAGGGCCTCATTGGTTGGTCCAAGACACTTGGAATATCCAGTTCTGGGGAGAAGGGAAGACCCTTTTACTTCTTCTCTGAGGGACTTGACTCTCCCATCCATCTTAGGAAATTTCTCTGAACTACACAAAAACAACAGAGGCTGGGTTCTCCAGTCCTATGTCTGTGATCCCCAAGAAAAGACAGGACACACTGGACAACTTGCTCGCGCTTTCACTGATCACAGGGCAGCAGTTGCATCATGGAGCCCCTTCCATTAGACAGTGTGTTGGCGTGTCTGTAAGACCCAGCAGAGGCGTAGCTCCTTTCCCCACCAAGGGACCCCACCATCACTGACCACCTTGACAGGCTGTATCTCCCCCCAAGACTCACAAGAGACATCACCCATGGCACTTTCCTGACAGAGATTAGACCTTAGGGCCACTTCCCTACACATTAACTGACCACTCCACTTAGCTTTCCTCATAATGGCTAGCCTGGGGTGCCAAGCCTCACTGAAGCACCTGCTTTGGGGTACTTGTTAGTGATAACAGACGAGCACAGACTGTTTGATCTACAGCCAGCCTCTGCCCTGGAAACTGTGGCATTATCACAGGTTAGGACAAACAGTAACCTCAATGGTTCACCCCCAATGCCTTTTAATCATGGTTAGTCGTATCCTTAGAAGGCCCATCAAAATGACTCAGAGTCTTTTCCCAGAACATGGAGAATTGAGGCATACCAGTTTTCCCAATGAGTTTTAGTATTATACATGTAGAAGAGACTTGGAATTCAGGACATCTCTCTATATTCCATGTGTTTGACTTTTGGACCTTCCCAGCCTTGGGGCAGGGGGTAGACGTGTGCAGGGAATCTGTGCCGCATAGGTGAGAGATGATTTCAATCCCCGCCATGTCTATCGGCACAGAGGACCATGGTCAAACCCCATTGCTTGTAAGACCGGCACCTATTTCAACTCCCTATTTCTTTCCACTCCTTGGCAAACTGAATATATGTCTTCACGTTATATCCCTTCACTTTATCATTGAGGTGCCAACACCTCCAACTCTATCTGGCCATGATATTAAGATCATTTATTGAATTTTTGGACTTGTCTCAGTAAGGCCTCTGTGAATGGTCTTCCCATTTGTTAAGGGCCTCATTGGTTGGTCCAAGACACTTGGAATATCCAGTTCTGGGGAGAAGGGAAGACCCTTTTACTTCTTCTCTGAGGGACTTGACTCTCCCATCCATCTTAGGAAATTTCTCTGAACTACACAAAAACAACAGAGGCTGGGTTCTCCAGTCCTATGTCTGTGATCCCCAAGAAAAGACAGGACACACTGGACAACTTGCTCGTGCTTTCACTGATCACAGGGCAGCAGTTGCATCATGAAGCCCCTTCCGTTAGACAGTGTGTTGGCGTGTCTGTAAGACCCAGCAGAGGCGTAGCTCCTTTCCCCACCAAGGGACCCCACCATCACTGACCACCTTGACAGGCTGTATCTCCCCCCAAGACTCACAAGAGACATCACCCATGGCACTTTCCTGACAGAGATTAGACCTTATGGCCACTTCCCTACACATTAACTGACCACTCCACTTAGCTTTCCTCATAATGGCTAGCCTGGGGTGCCAAGCCTCACTGAAGCACCTGCTTTGGGGTACTTGTTAGTGATAACAGATGAGCACAGACTGTTTGATCTACAGCCAGCCTCTGCCCTGGAAACTGTGGCATTATCACAGGTTAGGACAAACAGTAACCTCAATGGTTCACCCCCAATGCCTTTTAATCATGGTTAGTCGTATCCTTAGAAGGCCCATCAAAATGACTCAGAGTCTTTTCCCAGAACATGGAGAATTGAGGCATACCAGTTTTCCCAATGAGTTTTAGTATTATACATGTAGAAGAGACTTGGAATTCAGGACATCTCTCTATATTCCATGTGTTTGACTTTTGGACCTTCCCAGCCTTGGGGCAGGGGGTAGACGTGTGCAGGGAATCTGTGCCGCATAGGTGAGAGATGATTTCAATCCCCGCCATGTCTATCGGCACAGAGGACCATGGTCAAACCCCATTGCTTGTAAGACCGGCACCTATTTCAACTCCCTATTTCTTTCCACTCCTTGGCAAACTGAATATATGTCTTCACGTTATATCCCTTCACTTTATCATTGAGGTGCCAACACCTCCAACTCTATCTGGCCATGATATTAAGATCATTTATTTGAATTTTACAGAATCAGCAAAGCATCCTAATTATCTCTGTAATGGATGTGAATCAAATGAGTCCATACTATAGCATGTAAAGCACAGAGAGATCACTTCCCATTCATTCATTCACAATGGCAGGCACGGTGCTGGATACTGGGCACACAATGGCACAGAAGACAGACAGGGGATCAGAAATGGAGCCTGCGCTCCCTGAGGTCCTCTCCTCTAAAGACAGATATTTAAATCATAATAGAAATTTGCCTTCCAAATGTATTTATAAATAGCACCTAGTTGTGCTCAGTGATAGCATATGAGATTTATCTGAGGAAAATGTTACCTCTATTTCTACCTTGGGAATCAGTCTCATAGACCAGCAATTCCCAATCTCTTTTCTGCCATAAAATGCTTAGTAGATTATGTTCACACTTGTACCATGTTCCCATGGGTACTGTTTAATGAAATCCTCAAACTTCTTTCTCTGCTTGTTAAAAAAAATATATGAAAATGAATGGTGGAAATTCTGTCTACCATCTCCACCCCAATCCACTTTCTGTACCTCGTTGTCTTGGCCCTGGGAAGCTAATCCCTATGGGTTGCATCTCCTACACTGCCTTGCTGCTTGGCTTCTGGTTGGGCTAGCCAAGAGTAGAAAATGGCCGGAACTCTTAGGGAGTGGATAGGGTATTTCTCTTCTGTTTGCTTCCTACTAGGGCTGTGCTTCCTGATGGCTCAGGGGTACGTGTGCAGGGTTATTTTCATGTAGAAGAGACTTGGAATTCAGGACATCTCTATATTCCATGTGTTTGACTTTTGGACCTTCCCAGCCTTGGGGCAGGGGTAGACGTGTGCAGGGAATCTGTCCCATAGGTGAGAGATGATTTCAATCCCGCCATGTCTATCGGCACAGAGGACCATGGTCAAACCCCATTGCTTGTAAGACCGGCACCTATTTCAACTCCCTATTTCTTTCCACTCCTTGGCAAACTGAATATATGTCTTCACGTTATATCCCTTCACTTTATCATTGAGGTGCCAACACCTCCAACTCTATCTGGCCATGATATTAAGATCATTTATTTGAATTTTACAGAATCAGCAAAGCATCCTAATTATCTCTGTAATGGATGTGAATCAAATGAGTCCATACTATAGCATGTAAAGCACAGAGAGATCACTTCCCATTCATTCATTCACAATGGCAGGCACGGTGCTGGATACTGGGCACACAATGGCACAGAAGACAGACAGGGGATCAGAAATGGAGCCTGCGCTCCCTGAGGTCCTCTCCTCTAAAGACAGATATTTAAATCATAATAGAAATTTGCCTTCCAAATGTATTTATAAATAGCACCTAGTTGTGCTCAGTGATAGCATATGAGATTTATCTGAGGAAAATGTTACCTCTATTTCTACCTTGGGAATCAGTCTCATAGACCAGCAATTCCCAATCTCTTTTCTGCCATAAAATGCTTAGTAGATTATGTTCACACTTGTACCATGTTCCCATGAGTACTGTTTAATGAAATCCTCAAACTTCTTTCTCTGCTTGTTAAAAAAAATATATGAAAATGAATGGTGGAAATTCTGTCTACCATCTCCACCCCAATCCACTTTCTGTACCTCGTTGTCTTGGCCCTGGGAAGCTAATCCCTATGGGTTGCATCTCCTACACTGCCTTGCTGCTTGGCTTCTGGTTGGGCTAGCCAAGAGTAGAAAATGGCGGGAACTCTTAGGGAGTGGATAGGGTATTTCTCTTCTGTTTGCTTCCTACTAGGGCTGTGCTTCCCTGATGGCTCAGGGAGGAAAGGATCCACCTGCAATGCAGGAGACACAGAAGATCAGGGTTCGATCCCTGGGTGGGGAAGATTCCCTGGAGAAGGGCATGGCAACCCACTCCAGTATTCTTGCCTAAAAAATTCCATGGATAGAGGAGTCTTGGTGGTTACAGTCCAAAGGGGCCAAAGAGTTGGACACGACTGAGCTACTCTCTAAAAAGAACTGTGCTCCTCTGGTAGAGGCTGTGACTCTCAGTGACCCCAGTTTCCACTAGGCGGCGCTCTTCCAGCTCTAATGGGGTTACAGTAACCCTTTCCTTTCAGCCCTTTGTGGGATGTGAATGTTTTCCAGCTATACTGGTCTCACTCTCTTGTTTAATCTATTAACCTGCCTACACTATTAAACAGTCTCTTCATTAACACCTCCTCATTTGTATCTGGGTGTATCCTATTTCCTCATGAAAATCTGATACAAAATGCATATGATGGAGAGGTAAACTATTGTAGGAATAACCTGAATCCACTCACATATACACACACAAAATGGATGCAGTAGGAGCAAATTACTTGCAACAAGCCTTTCTACCAATACTGGCTCCATGTTGAGGAACAGCTGACCACGACCCAGCTGTATTTGGTCCCTCTGTGCTTGCTACTAACATTTGGGTGAACATTCTGCACTACATAAAGAGTGACTATTTCCCTTCATTTTAACCCTTTATATTGGTGAGACCAGGGACCCAAAAGAGTGAAATTGACTAGGAAGATCTGAAATTCCACTAGAAGCCTCTCATTATCCAAAGACCTTTTAAAATTCCATCTTGACTTTTCTGAGGAAAAGATTTATCTTCTATATCTTATCCACAAACGGCTGAAAATTTAAAACCACCTTTACCTATATTATGTCATAGCGAATGTGGGTCTCTCCCTACCAACGTCTGATCTATCAGGAAAGTAAAAAAGACAAACCTTGATGAGGTTAACAAAGTGACAAGGAAAAGTGAAATCAGAAGTAATTGGCAGAGATCTCATCCATTCAGCACAGTATCTAGGAGCCTTGAAAAGGTTCAATAAAGTCTTCTATAAGGATCTAAGTTTAGCTTTCAAATATGACAATGAGGGCTTACTCAGACATAGGTATCCAAGATATGAACCTGGTATTGAAGCTTTAGAATATCCGACGCAATGGAAACCTGGTAAGTTTTCAAATTAAGGTCACCTGCCCCAAACAGTAACCCCTAAGTAACTTTCCTTTTCCCTTTCTTATTTTTCCTTCTCCTTTCTTCATCTCCAAATTCCATTCCCTTCCCTGAACTCTTGATCACACACTCCAATGTGTCTTATACATGCCTTTATTCATATTTCTTTGTAATAACAGTTATCATAAGTAACATCTATGGGATACTGGCTTGAAAAACTCCATGGACAGAGGAGCCTGGTGGGCTGTAGTCAACAGGGTCGCAGAGTCAGACACAACTAAGTGACTGAGCACACACATACGGAATGTTTATGATGCATTTTAGATGCTTCACATACATTAACCTGTTTAATCTGTATGACAATACAGTTAGATACTGCCATAACTGAGGTACAAAGAAATTAAGTAATTCACCTAAGATAAACCATAAGTAACAGAGCTGGAATTTGGACCCAAGAAGTCTGGATCCAGAATCTGTGAACATAAGCCCTCTCTGAAACACTGCCTCAACATATGTGTTAAGTGTCCATATGCTTAACACTACATGAATGCATCATGCTATGAATCTCACTGTGTTCCGTACATTTTTGAGATTCACCCACGTGGTTACATAAGTACCCCTGGACTGTCGCAAGGTGTGTCACATTATAAACGTGAATGTAACCATTCTGCTAGGTATGGACACCTAGGCTATCTCCAACTCAGTATCTCAAACAGACTATGATCAACATCCTTCTGTGTGTCAGGTATAAGACTGTCTCTAGGAAGAATATCCAGCCTGGGATTTATGGGCACATGTATACTGAATACCATTAAGTACTTACAAACTGCCCAGGTAATATTTTGACTAGGCCCAGGAAATACTCATTCAAACATCCATCTATTCATTCATTCATTGTCTCCTGTGTGACAGGCATTAAGCCAGGAATGGAGGACATAAACAAGAAAACATGGGTTCTCATCACAGTGAGCTCAGGGTCTAGTTCTTGACAAATTAAAAGTGGTTTCATCAAAGAAAGAAAGATACACACTGTTTGATCTCACTGATACATCAAACCTAAAAAAGGAAACCAGACTCACAGATACAGAGAACAGATAGATGGTAGCCAGAGGCAAAGGGTAAGGAATGGGTGAAATGGGTGAAGATAGTCCAAAGGCACCAAAAAATGTGTTTCCATCAACTTTTGGGATGGCCTGTCTAGTTTTACCTGGCCAAATTAATATCATTTTCAAGTGGACTGCTTTTCATTCTGTCCCAAGTTACAGATGTATTCAACTGATTGAACATTTCATTAACGCTCGTTTTCCTCCATAGAAATCACAAGTCTTGGCTCCTCCATAAATATTTTAACATATCATTTAGATGAGGTGGTCTTTAGGTATGGCTCCTCTAATACTGAACAATGCAATATTTTATCACCTTAAGGAGAAATCTCTAAGGAATAACATGGTTTTATTGACTCGTGTTGACCTCTGAGTCAGCACCCCGGCAGCACTACTAGATTCTGAGTCAGTACACATAGTTTTTGAGAATTCAAGGAAAACGAGAAATGTCCTCTGGCTCCCATTTTTCTAAAAGCGAGCTGTTAATTGCTTCGATATTACTTTTGGAAGAGCTCGATCTTCTGTGTGTGCCCTTTCCTCCAATCTTCTAAAAGGAAAACTAAAAACCTTTCTGTTTGCAGACAGAATGGTTTTACCATCAGGAGTCAGGATTAGTTTTAACAGACACTGAATTCATTTTAGAAAGAAGGGCTTCCGACATGTTATTAAAAAACAATCACAACAAACAAACATTAAGTGCATTTAAATGGCTTATAGCTAACTTCCCATGAGGCAAATCACCTCGCTCATTTCCCAGAGATTCATTTTCAACCACAAACACAGCCAACAGCCATGCTGCTCAAAGTTCAGAGCTGGATGTACAGTAATGACCATTTGTAGTATTTCTCAATTTAAAATGAACGCAGCTGCATTCTGAGCCATAAAAGGGAACACCAGGATCACTCCATTGATCTCTAAATAATTTTGCAAAGATAACTTGATATTTACAAGCCTAGAGGATTGTCTTTGCTCTTTGGTGGAAAGGCAGGTAACATTCAGGTCAAGGTTGTGGGCTTTGTAGAGCTTTCAACTGTTAAGAAACAGTTCTGGGCATGACTATCAACAGCATGCATCTACTCTTACATCAGGGAGTGTAGCCTTGAAATCCAATATACACAATGGTCAACAGAAACCTAGTTGAGACAATGTCTATTTTTTTCAGGCTATCCCGAAGGATATGCAAACCATTCCCTTCCGCTGAAAATGGTATGATAAATATTTTAGGTTTTGTGAGTCTCGCAAGGTCTGCCCTAACTACGTAACTTTCCTATTATGATGAGAAAGCATCCATAAGCAGTACAAACTAGTGTAGCCATGTTGCCCAAAAACTATTAATAAAACAGGTGGCAGGCTGGACTTGGCCCCTGGGCCATACTTTGTGGACTCCTGCTTCAGGAAAATAGTTCCTAGCATTTTGGCAGGGGAATGGAGCAAGCAGTGGTCACTGTCTACTTTCAAAGTCAAATGAAACTTGCAGTTCTTCTCAAAACAATTCAACTGGATTAAGTTTATGTGCAACTTTATAAATTTCAAAACCTCCAAGAACATTTCTCTAGACACTCTAATCTATCATTGAATTCTGTCAGAACAAGAGAATAGCAGAGAGATAGGCCCTTGGTTCAGCTTTCCCAAAAGAAGTTGTTTCTTGAATATTCTTTGAGACAATGCTGTTCACTTTCACTAAGAACCACTTAGGGAAAAATATCTTTGAAACTCACTCACATGTTTATCCCAATAAGGTAATGAACAAATGACTAAAAATGGATACAACACGAACATTAAACCTAAAACAATAAAATGTATAGGAGAGGCTTATAGCTAACTTCCCATGAGGCAAATCACCTCGCTCATTTCCCAGAGATTCATTTTCAACCACAAACACAGCCAACAGCCATGCTGCTCAAAGTTCAGAGCTGGATGTACAGTAATGACCATTTGTAGTATTTCTCAATTTAAAATGAACGCAGCTGCATTCTGAGCCATAAAGGGAACACCAGGATCACTCCATTGATCTCTAAATAATTTTGCAAAGATAACTTGATATTTACAAGCCTAGAGGATTGTCTTTGCTCTTTGGTGGAAAGGCAGGTAACATTCAGGTCAAGGTTGTGGGCTTTGTAGAGCTTTCAACTGTTAAGAAACAGTTCTGGGCATGACTATCAACAGCATGCATCTACTCTTACATCAGGGAGTGTAGCCTTGAAATCCAATATACACAATGGTCAACAGAAACCTAGTTGAGACAATGTCTATTTTTTTCAGGCTATCCCGAAGGATATGCAAACCAATCCCTTCCGCTGAAAATGGTATGATAAATATTTTAGGTTTTGTGAGTCTCGCAAGGTCTGCCCTAACTACGTAACTTTCCTATTATGATGAGAAAGCATCCATAAGCAGTACAAACTAGTGTAGCCACGTTGCCCAAAAACTATTAATAAAACAGGTGGCAGGCTGGACTTGGCCCCTGGGCCATACTTTGTGGACTCCTGCTTCAGGAAAATAGTTCCTAGCATTTTGGCAGGGGAATGGAGCAAGCAGTGGTCACTGTCTACTTTCAAAGTCAAATGAAACTTGCAGTTCTTCTCAAAACAATTCAACTGGATTAAGTTTATGTGCAACTTTATAAATTTCAAAACCTCCAAGAACATTTCTCTAGACACTCTAATCTATCATTGAATTCTGTCAGAACAAGAGAATAGCAGAGAGATAGGCCCTTGGTTCAGCTTTCCCAAAAGAAGTTGTTTCTTGAATATTCTTTGAGACAATGCTGTTCACTTTCACTAAGAACCACTTAGGGAAAAATATCTTTGAAACTCACTCACATGTTTATCCCAATAAGGTAATGAACAAATGACTAAAAATGGATACAACACGAACATTAAACCTAAAACAATAAAATGTATAGGAGAAAACATAGGAGCTCTTGAGTGAAACACTGATTTCTTACAGAGAACACATACAATATGAAGCATAAAATAAATGGCAAATGGGACTTCACAGAAATGGAAGGCTTCTTTTTTAAAAGACCCTGTTAAGACAATGAAAACAGAAGCCATAATCTGGCATAAAATACTTGGAAAATAAATACTTTTATTAAAAAAAAAAACCCTGTGTGCAGAATAAATAGAGAAATTCCCAAACCTGATCATAGAAAATAGTACAGTAAAAAAAATAAAAGGGCAAAAGATTTGAATATACATATAGCTAAGAAGATTAAGCAAATGAAATCATAATGAGGTAACACTATATACCTATTAGAGCAGCTAAAAGGTAAAAGAAAAGTAAAAGCTGAGAGATCAAGTAAGTGCTGGCAAGGATATCAAGGAACTGAAATGCTCATACACTGCTGATGGGATTTTAAGATGGCACAGCCACTTCAGAAAATATTTTGGTGTATATATATCAAGCATATCTAAACAAATGATTTTCTCTTAATGTGGTCTATGTACTTTTCAGAGACTAATTATTTTTTAATCAAGGTACAGTACACATAATAAATACATGCATCTTGGAATATGTAATAAATCATAGCAGTGTCTCCTCCTGGCACACATGAATGAAAGTGCAGGCCAAAAAAAAATCATAATTCCGTACCATCACGCAGGACTTAAACATGTTTTATTCATTTCTGGATACTCGCCTTTATGAAGGATGAGGAAACATGTTTTATTCATTTCTGGAGGCTTCTCTTTACAAGAAATGAGAATCAAAGATAGCCTCATTTGAGAAAAAGAGTAAACAAAATGGTACACAGGAAACAGAGGACCAGGAAAGTTAATTTTGGAGAAGAGAAAAGATGGGGTAAATACAAAAGCTGTGTCTAATTATTTAACACATTGTCCGAGGGAAGAGAGGAGAATTAATTCTAATGTGTGCTTTTGGATTAGAAGTGAGACCAGTGAGTATAGGCTATACCTGGACCAACTGGGGCTTAATGTAATATGTGTGTGTGTGTGTGTGGGTGGGTGTGTGTGTATAATTTTTTTTGGAGTATAGTTGACTTAAAATATTGTGTTAGATTCTGCTGTACAGTAAAGTGACTCAGTTATGGATACTGAGACTCCTTTAAAATTTATTTTCCCATAGAGGTCATTACAGAGTACCGAGAGGAGTTCCCTGTGCTATACAGGTCCTTTTTAGTTATCTATTTTATATATGTGCTGCATGCTCAGTAGCTTCAGTCACGTATGACTCTTTATGAGCCTATGGACTGTATACCTGCCAGGCTCCTCTGGCAGGGGATTCTCCAGGCAAGAATACTGGAGTGGGGTGCCGTGCTCTCCTCTAGGGGACCTTCCTGACCCCGGGATTGAACCAGCATATCCCCCACTCCAGGTGGATTCTTCTCTGAGCCACCGAAAATAGTACGGGGAAAATTTGAATATACATATAGCTAAGAAGATTAAGCAAATGAAATCATAATGAGGTAACACTATATACCTATTAGAGCAGCTAAAAGGTAAAAGAAAAGTAAAAGCTGAGAGATCAAGTAAGTGCTGGCAAGGATATCAAGGAACTGAAATGCTCATACACTGCTGATGGGATTTTAAGATGGCACAGCCACTTCAGAAAATATTTTGGTGTATATATATCAAGCATATCTAAACAAATGATTTTCTCTTAATGTGGTCTATGTACTTTTCAGAGACTAATTATTTTTTAATCAAGGTACAGTACACATAATAAATACATGCATCTTGGAATATGTAATAAATCATAGCAGTGTCTCCTCCTGGCACACATGAATGAAAGTGCAGGCCAAAAAAAAATCATAATTCCGTACCATCACGCAGGACTTAAACATGTTTTATTCATTTCTGGATACTCGCCTTTATGAAGGATGAGGAAACATGTTTTATTCATTTCTGGAGGCTTCTCTTTACAAGAAATGAGAATCAAAGATAGCCTCATTTGAGAAAAAGAGTAAACAAAATGGTACACAGGAAACAGAGGACCAGGAAAGTTAATTTTGGAGAAGAGAAAAGATGGGGTAAATACAAAAGCTGTGTCTAATTATTTTACACATTGTCCGAGGGAAGAGAGGAGAATTAATTCTAATGTGTGCTTTTGGATTAGAAGTGAGACCAGTGAGTATAGGCTATACCTGGACCAACTGGGGCTTAATGTAATATGTGTGTGTGTGTGTGTGGGTGGGTGTGTGTGTATAATTTTTTTTGGAGTATAGTTGACTTAAAATATTGTGTTAGATTCTGCTGTACAGTAAAGTGACTCAGTTATGGATACTGAGACTCCTTTAAAATTTATTTTCCCATAGAGGTCATTACAGAGTACCGAGAGGAGTTCCCTGTGCTATACAGGTCCTTTTTAGTTATCTATTTTATATATGTGCTGCATGCTCAGTAGCTTCAGTCACGTATGACTCTTTATGAGCCTATGGACTGTATACCTGCCAGGCTCCTCTGGCAGGGGATTCTCCAGGCAAGAATACTGGAGTGGGGTGTCGTGCTCTCCTCTAGGGGATCTTCCTGACCCAGGGATTGAACCAGCATATCCCGCACTGCAGGTGGATTCTTCGCTGCTGAGCCACCAGTGAAGTCCATTTTACGTATAGCAGTGTGTACATTTCAATCCCAACCTCCCAGTTTACCCTTCTCGCCCCCTTTCCCCACTTTGGTAACCATAAGTTTGTTTTCTACATCTGTGACTCAATTTCTGTTTTGTAAATGAGTTCATCTGTATCATTTTTTTAGATTCCACACATAAGTGGTATCATATAATATTTGTTTTTCTGTCTGACTCACTTCACTCTGTATGACATTCTCTAGGTCCATCCATGTTAAGAAACACACTTCTAGTGCAGCACAGCACAGATGTAACATACTGTCCCAGGAAAAAGTTTCTGGCAGTGGATACAATCAAACTAAGGGTGAATATCACTTAGCTAGGATCTCACATTAAGATTCATTTAGACACCTGGTTTCTCCCTTGTTATCTCAAAATTCAATATTTATTTAAAGTCTATGAGAAAACAATACCCTACTGATAGGACACAAACTTACACTGACTAAGTAAACACCATTTTTCCTTCCTCATCAATTTGCTTTGTTACATTAAGTTGTATCATAACCTCAATATGTCGTGACAAGTGAAAAGGATGTGGCAAGCAGATGTTCTTACAGGCCCTTAGAAAACAAAATACAGAATTGTAACTAGAGTTTTACAGCTCATATTTGCAAAATATACCCTTTTCTTTGCACGGCCAGTTGCCCTTTTTTGGTCTCTGGAATCAAGCAGGCAAGACAGCACTCTCTGAATGAAAGTTAAAGTGATTTCCCACTTTGTCCTTGTGCTTTAACACTTAGGCAATAAAGGTCATGACATTTTTGATAAAAAGCCAAGAAAGAGAAGCGCTACTTACTCATGGAAGAGCCCAAGTCAGCATCATCTGGCATTTTCCCATTTGAAAAAGCCCAGTCTTTGCTGAGCAGTCAGATCTACAATTTAAAACTCATGTCCATCAGCACAAAGGACTGAGGGTTATGAGTTCTGCAAAACTGAGAGCTAATTTCAGGCTGACTTGAATACTTAGGTCTCAAGGCAGCGGACGGCAATCCTCTCAATTCCCAACAGACACAAGTAACTGGTAAGGAACATCCTGAAGGCATTTTAGGTCTGATAAACTAGTAACTGAGCAAAAGAAGAGTAAAAGCCACAGTATGAGTGGGAATTATAGGAACAGCTACAAAAGAAAACCTGTAGGTAGAAGAATGGTCTGTTTTCCCAGAAGACTCAGTAGAAAAGGGCTTCCCAAATGGTGCAGTGGTAAAGAATCCTCCTGTCAATGCAGAAGATGCAGGTTCGATCCCTGGGTCTGGAAGATCCCCTGGAGAAGGAAATGGCAACCCACTCCAGTATTCTTGCCTGGGAGATCCCATGGACAGAGAAGCCTGGAGGGCTACAGTCCACGGGGTCACAAAGAGTTGGACACGACTGAGCACACACACATATACACACACAAAATATAAAAGAGGCCAAAACCAAATGATCTGAATAAACGCTTTCCCAAAGACGACATACAGGTGTATATGAAAAGGTAATCAGTATCATTAACCATCAGGGAAATGCAACTCAAAACCTCAAATCCAAACCTCACACCTGTTAGTGTGGCCATTATCAAAAAGGCAAGTGATAACAAGTGTTGGAGAGGATGTGGAGAAAAAGGAACCCTGTGCCCTGATGGTGGAAATGTAAATTGGCGCAGTCACTATAGAAGACAATAGGAAGGTTCTTCCAGAAATTAAAAATGAAACTTTCTCCAAAAATTAAAGAGAACTACCATTAAAGATATTGATTCTATTTGGGGTTCTAGACCTCATTGTTGCTGAGTTGCTCAGTCATGTCTGACTCTTTGTGACCCTCATGGACTGTGGCCCACCGGGCTCCCCTGTCAGTGGGATTTCCCAGGCAAGAGTACTGGACGGGGTTGTCTTCCCTTCTCCAGGGATTCTTCCCAACCCAGGGATGAAACCCATGATCTCTGGGTTGGCAGGTAGATACTTTATCACTGAGCCACCAGGGAAGCCCCTATATCTCATATACAATGCACACAATGGAATATTATTCAGCCATAGAAGAAGAAAATCCTGCCATTTAGTCCATCAGCACAAGGACGAGGGGACTGCAATTTTTCTCTGCAGGTCTCAAGGCAGCGGAATCCTCTCAATTCCCAACAGACACAGGTAACTGGTAAGGAACATCCTGAAGGCATTTTAGGTCTGATAATAAACTAGTAACTGAGCAAAAGAAGAGTAAAAGCCACAGTATGAGTGGGAATTATAGGAACAGCTACAAAAGAAAACCTGTAGGTGGAAGAATGGTCTGTTTTCCCAGAAGACTCAGTAGAAAAGGGCTTCCCAAATGGTGCAGTGGTAAAGAATCCTCCTGTCAATGCAGAAGATGCAGGTTCGATCCCTGGGTCTGGAAGATCCCCTGGAGAAGGAAATGGCAACCCACTCCAGTATTCTTGCCTGGGAGATCCCATGGACAGAGAAGCCTGGAGGGCTACAGTCCACGGGGTCACAAAGAGTTGGACACGACTGAGCACACACACATATACACACACAAAATATAAAAGAGGCCAAAACCAAATGATCTGAATAAACGCTTTCCCAAAGACGACATACAGGTGTATATGAAAAGGTAATCAGTATCATTAACCATCAGGGAAATGCAACTCAAAACCTCAAATCCAAACCTCACACCTGTTAGTGTGACCATTATCAAAAAGACAAGTGATAACAAGTGTTGGAGAGGATGTGGAGAAAAAGGAACCCTGTGCCCTGATGGTGGAAATGTAAATTGGTGCAGTCACTATAGAAGACAATAGGAAGGTTCTTCCAGAAATTAAAAATGAAACTTTCTCCAAAAATTAAAGAGAACTACCATTAAAGATATTGATCCTATTTGGGGTTCTAGACCTCATTGTTGCTGAGTTGCTCAGTCATGTCTGACTCTTTGTGACCCTCATGGACTGTGGCCCACTGGGCTCCCGTCAGTGGGATTTCCCAGGCAAGAGTACTGGACGGGGTTGTCTTCCCTTCTCCAGGGATTCTTCCCAACCCAGGGATGAAACCCATGATCTCTGGGTTGGCAGGTAGATACTTTATCACTGAGCCACCAGGGAAGCCCCTATATCTCATATACAATGCACACAATGGAATATTATTCAGCCATAGAAGAAGAAAATCCTGCCATTTAGAACAACATGGATGGATCTTGAGGGTAAGTCAGATATAAATGAGTCAGAGAAAGACAAAGATGGTGTAATCTCATGTATGGGTGGAATCTGAAAAAGTTGAACTTGTAGAAACAGTGAATTTGTGGTTGCCCAGGAAAGGCGGAATAGGGAATTGTCTAAGGGTACAAACTTCTGGTTATAAGATGACTAAGTACTGGGGTTCTAAAGTACAGTATATTGACTGAGGTGATACTCAATATACTGTATTGTATACTTGAACATTGTGGAGAGTAGATCTTAAAGGCTATCACAACAACAATGTGAAAAAAGGAGGTAGTGGAGGTCTTAATTAACCTTACTGTGAGAATCACTTCCCAATACGTACATGCATTGAACCATCACACTGTGCACCTTACATGTGCACAATGTGATGAGTCAGTTCCATCTCAGTGAAGCTGCGTGGAAACAGAGGGCAAAAAAAGAAGACAATTGATGATGGCAAAATGCACCTAACTACTCACCCCAGGGATAAGCATCCTCCCCAAACCCCAAAGAGTACTCACCCCAGGGATAAGCATCCTCCCCAAACCCCAAAGAGAGTCCTCTAAAGCAAAGATGTTTTATGTCAGCACGTGCCTGGATATTAAGTTAGAAAGCCCTACTCCATTATTAGTACATTAGAGGGCAAGTGGGAAAGACTTGAAACAATAAAGAAATATTCATTGAGTACCTACTGTGTGCTGAGAACCAAACTAGATATTTTATGTACCTTATTCATTTGATCTTCACAACAATTGCAAGAAACAGCATCATACTACTCTTCCTATTATACAAGTGAAGAAACAAGACGGGGGTATGTAATCTATCCGTCCAAGTTCAACCCAACTAAAAGGAGCAGACTACAGGCTCAATATCCACAAATGAATCTAGCAAATGGATGCACAAGGGCCTCCGGACATCTGGACCCTAACATATTAGAATTGTTGTAACCCTGTGAAACCTTCAACCTTTCACTGAGCCACCAGGGAAGCCCCTATATCTCATATACATGCCCACAATGGAATATTATTCAGCCATAGAAGAAGAAAATCCTGCCATTTGGAACAACATGGATGGATCTTGAGGGTAAGTCAGATATAAACGAGTCAGAGAAAGACAAAGATGGTGTAATCTCATGTATGGGTGGAATCTGAAAAAGTTGAACTTGTAGAAACAGTGGATTTGTGGTTGCCCAGGAAAGGCGGAATAGGGAATTGTCTAAGGGTACAAACTTCTGGTTATAAGATGACTAAGTACTGGGGTTCTAAAGTACAGTATATTGACTGAGGTGATACTCAATATACTGTATTGTATACTTGAACATTGTGAAGAGAGTAGATCTTAAAGGCTATCACAACAACAATGTGAAAAAAGGAGGTAGTGGAGGTCTTAACTAACCTTACTGTGAGAATCACTTCCCAATATGTACATGCATTGAACCATCACACTGTGCACCTTACATGTGCACAATGTGATGAGTCAGTTCCATCTCAGTGAAGCTGCGTGGAAACAGAGGGCAAAAAAAGAAGACAATTGATGATGGCAAAATGCACCTAACTACTCACCCCAGGGATAAGCATCCTCCCCAAACCCCAAAGAGTACTCACCCCAGGGATAAGCATCCTCCCCAAACCCCAAAGAGAGTCCTCTAAAGCAAAGATGTTTTATGTCAGCACGTGCCTGGATATTAAGTTAGAAAGCCCTACTCCATTATTAGTACATTAGAGGGCAAGTGGGAAAGACTTGAAACAATAAAGAAATATTCATTGAGTACCTACTGTGTGCTGAGAACCAAACTAGATATTTTATGTACCTTATTCATTTGATCTTCACAACAATTGCAAGAAACAGCATCATACTACTCTTCCTATTATACAAGTGAAGAAACAAGACGGGGGTATGTAATCTATCCGTCCAAGTTCAACCCAACTAAAAGGAGCAGACTACAGGCTCAATATCCACAAATGAATCTAGCAAATGGATGCACAAGGGCCTCCGGACATCTGGACCCTAACATATTAGAATTGTTGTAACCCTGTGAAACCTTCAACCTTTCAGGGCTACACAGGCCAGAGCTCAAGGATGACATCCAGCTAATCCTGAACTCCCCAGAGGATACTTTAACAGTGAGCATTTGCATTTTGTTGCATATTTACAGAAAAGAAACTTGGCGTGTATCTGATGTCAAAGTTACTTTGCCTAGGGCACTCCTCAGAAGGGCCAGTGGTTAAGAATCTGTCTTCCAATGCAGGAGACATGGGTTCAATCTCTGGTCAGGGAACTGAGATCCCACACGATGCAACTACTGAGCTCTTGAGCCATATTTAGAGAGTCCCAGCACCACAATGAAAAATCCTATGTGAGTCAATGAAGATCCCGCGTGCCTCAATTAAGACCTGATGCAGTCAAATTAATTAATTTTTAAAAAGTTATTTCCCTCAAAGACATCAAATTATGAAGGCTTTTCTGGAGAATCATAATTTGGAGGTCCAATCCACTTTTTAAAAACTGTTTTAGTTCATATCTGAAAGGATAACGTTTTAATCTCCTCTTCTGCTTTTTTCCGCAGGCAGAGAGTTCAGTCACCTCACCATGCACAGAAGAAAAATAAATAAACAGAACAAATGTGTGATCCTTTGGCCAAAGGTATATCCACATCTCCATTCATACCTTGTCCCAAGTGATAAATGGTGTCAGACAAAGCTGTCAGATGAGATTTAGAAGGTGTGCAGGGAGGGAGCAATCAATTTCCAGTTCAGGGAAGTTAGCGGGCTTTAATGAGCTCTTTGCTGCTGATTACCATACAGCTTTTGACGTCAAGCCTCACCGGCACGTGTGCGTGGCTGTGATTGATAGGGGTTTTAATGCTTCTAATTTGATTCCTATAAAGCCATCAAGCATCTGCTGTTTCAGTTGCAATCAGAAGAGGATGGTTGGGGACCTGCAACGCATGAGGCCAGAGTATGATCTCAGAGTTTGCAGTTCACAAAAAGGCCAGGTGCCCAGCACCGAGGACCAGGAGATGCTCAGCAGGTCACAACCATGCTTACCCTTTGAACCCCTCCCAGCATCCCTGAACTAGGTGGTGGGTTCCTTGAGGGCAGACACGAATGCTGTTGGCGGTCTCACAGCAACTGACACAGGAAGGTACTCAACACAATTCTGAAAAAATTACCCTATTGCTACTTAAAGGACGCATTTCCTGAAAACTGAATTCTGCTTCAAGGGTCTGTTTCTGATGCTCACACCACAGAAAAAAATGAATAGGCTGGTAGATATGGGCCTGTGAGCCAACAGGCAGCAGACTCATTGTGTCGTGAGAACAAAAATGTGACTTTTACCAATGACACACTTAAACTCTGTAAACCTCTGTTAAGAATTCTAGACTTGGCAAATTTAAAATTTATGATAATTTGATGCAAGTTGGACTAAGTCTTCCTCTTCATTATCACTGAAAAAAAGAGCTGTCGGGCAAACAAATTGGGTAAACAAAATTACAGAGCTATGTTTAAGTAACTTGAGAAAAGAGAAACTGCTAGGGACTTTGGCAGTTTAATTGAGGGATCAGATAATGCTAATTATCAATGTGCCTCAGAGTTTCCATCTCAAAACACTTCTTAAAAAGTAGCAGTTAATTCCAATTCCCTTCAATACACAAAAATGTGGAGAAACACAGTGATAAAACTCCATTTCTTGAAAATGCCCAAGTAATGAGATACCACTAATGAGTTCAGGATGACCTTCCCTATACAGTCTGAAATGATGAAGTTCAGCCCAGTATGTCTACTCTGAGTCTTCACTGCGTGTGGCTTTCTCTAGTCGTGGCAAGTGGGCTTCCTGTTGCTATGGCTTCTCTTGTTGTGGAGCATGGGCTCCAGGGCAGAGGCTCAGTAGCTGTGGCACACCAGCTTAGTTGCCCTGCAGCATATGGAATCTTCCCAGAGCAGGAATCAAAGCAAATCTCCTGTGCTGGCAGGTGGATTCTTAACCAGTGGGCCACCAAGGAAGTCTGACAACATAATCATCTCTATCAATTTAAATCACCGCTGTAGTTTGCAGTTCAAAAGGCCAGGTGCCCAGCACCGAGGACCAGGAGATGCTCAGCAGGTCACAACCATTTTTGAACCCCTCCCAGCATCCCTGAACTAGGTGGTGGGTTCCTTGAGGGCAGACACGAATGCTGTTGGCGGTCTCACAGCAACTGACACAGGAAGGTACTCAACACAATTCTGAAAAATTACCCTATTGCTACTTAAAGGAAGCATTTCCTGAAAACTGAATTCTGCTTCAAGGGTCTGTTTCTGATGCTCACACCACAGAAAAAAATGAATAGGCTGGTAGATATGGGCCTGTGAGCCAACAGGCAGCAGACTCATTGTGTCGTGAGAACAAAAATGTGACTTTTACCAATGACACACTTAAACTCTGTAAACCTCTGTTAAGAATTCTAGACTTGGCAAATTTAAAATTTATGATAATTTGATGCAAGTTGGACTAAGTCTTCCTCTTCATTATCACTGAAAAAAAGAGCTGTCGGGGCAAACAAATTGGGTAAACAAAATTACAGAGCTATGTTTAAGTAACTTGAGAAAAGAGAAAACTGCTAGGGACTTTGGCAGTTTAATTGAGGGGATCAGATAATGCTAATTATCAATGTGCCTCAGAGTTTCCATCTCAAAACACTTCTTAAAAAGTAGCAGTTAATTCCAATTCCCTTCAATACACAAAAATGTGGAGAAACACAGTGATAAAACTCCATTTCTTGAAAATGCCCAAGTAATGAGATACCACTAATGAGTTCAGGATGACCTTCCCTATACAGTCTGAAATGATGAAGTTCAGCCCAGTATGTCTACTCTGAGTCTTCACTGCGTGTGGCTTTCTCTAGTCGTGGCAAGTGGGCTTCCTGTTGCTATGGCTTCTCTTGTTGTGGAGCATGGGCTCCAGGGCAGAGGCTCAGTAGCTGTGGCACACCAGCTTAGTTGCCCTGCAGCATATGGAATCTTCCCAGAGCAGGAATCAAAGCAAATCTCCTGTGCTGGCAGGTGGATTCTTAACCAGTGGGCCACCAAGGAAGTCTGACAACATAATCATCTCTATCAATTTAAATCACCGCTGTAGTTGTTGTTATTCAGTCACTCAATCGTGTCCAATTCTTTGTGACCCCACAGACTGCAGCACACCAGGCTTCCCTGTCCTTTAGTAGCTACGGAAGTTTGCTCAAACTCATGTCCACTGAGTCGGTGATGCCATCCAACCATCTCATCCTCTGTCACCCACTTCTTCTTTTGCCTTCAACCTTTTCTAGCATCAGGGTCTTTTCCAATGAGTTGGCTCTTCACATCATGTGGCCAAAGTATTGAAGCTTCAGCATCAATCCTTCCAATGAATATTCAGGGTTGGTTTCTTTTAGGAATGACTGGTTTAATCTCCTTGCTGTTCAAGGGACTGTCAAGAGTCTTCTCCAGCTGTTTAAGGTTACGGTTAAGGCAGAACTACCACGTTGTTTGCTCATCTCCTGGGAAGGAATGCTTGGCCAGGATCTCCCTAGCTTTCAGGCCCTTGCTTCATTGATCTTTTGGGTGTTTTTTTTTTCCCCACTACTCTATTGATTGATCATTCCATCCCTAAGGGCTCCAGGATCAAATCTGTGGACAACAGTGACAGCTGTGATCCTCTGTGACCTGGATGAGGCAAGAGTAAGTGTTCAGATTCTGGCAAGTTCTAAGGAATGAGCCAGCAGCAGAGACAGCTGTGACTCAGAAAATGTAGGAGCAGATGTTGTTTCTCCAGGCCTGCTGTCAGTGGGAAGCAACTTTACCAGCGCCAGGGGAGAAGAGCTGGTCACAACCTGGCCCTGGCTCTGCTCACAGCCCTGCAGCCCCTACTTGGACCGGGCGGTGATGCTCAGATGAGCAATTAGGTTGGAAGCCAGCAAAGGCTCCAACTGGGCAGCAGCTGTGGGAGCTGGGACAAAGGTGCCTGAGATATTTTGCTGTGTGTTCCCATTAACCTTCTGTCTGGGGGAAGCAGGTCCTGTCCTCCAGCCAGGAGCCACAGTGGGGCTTCACATCTGCTGAGCTTTCCACCAAACCCAATTAATCTCTGGCTCATTGCCTCTCATCAGAAAAGAGGTGCTGTGCATATACAGATATGCTTCTCTGGACAGATCCACCCCAGACAACAGACAGACAGGCTCAGAGGTGCTGCAGCTGGCGTACATGTTTAGGAATGTGAGGAGGTTCTAGCTTCTTCCTGCTTGTGTTACCTGTCTGACATTGGTACCTCTGGTCGGCGACATTTCTCTTCTCAGTTATTTAAAAGAATGAAGTTTAAATACCAACTGGAAAAGATATCTGCACCTCTGTTTTCACTGCAGCATAAATTACAGTGGCCAAGACATGGAAGCAGCCTAAGTGTCCACTGATGGATGAATGGATAAAGAAGATGTGGTGTACATACATGTGTGTGTGTGTGTGTGTGTGTGTGTGTGTGTATTACAATGAAATACTATTCAGTCATATAAAAGGAAATCTTGCCATTTGCAACAATATGGATCTCCCTCCTATTCATCACCCCTTGTTAGTTTTTCTGACATGATCCACATTCAATATCCACCAGGTACTTCATGGGAAACTCCTGTGCTCTTGAAAGCTCTGGTCCCTCTTCTATGCCCTAACTTGCTTGTTCCTCCTCTTGCTCCTTCATCTTCTTTTCCTATCAGTTCCAGTATGAAGCACAGGATTACCAGCTATATGGTGTTTCTATTTGAGATCTCAAGTATATTCTACACCAGACTTAGGGCTCTATGAAAGACAATTTCCAGCTATACATAACTGATTTAGAGGGTTCTTGAGATGAGTCTCTTTTTTTCTTTTTAGTACTTGGACCTAGGCCAGTCCTTGACGTTGGACAATGATTTCAGTCAAGAACAAATAACTGCAACAGGACAGAGGGATGTGAAACATACAAGGGCTGATAAAAAGTCACCCACCTGGTCATGCCAGTGACTAAAGGGTCATGGACACCAACGAGGGTGGACTAAGAAACCAGAGGAAAAGGCAGATTCAGCAGCTAGACTGGACACCCTGGGCAGCCCTTCCTTTCCAGAGGTAAGTGGTGAGGATGGTCTGGAGCCACCCCTCCCAGGGCTGGGTCCTGCTCTTTCTCCCAGAGCGGTCCCCTCCCCAAACACAGAAGCATCCAGGGGCGCTGTCCTCAAGCAAAAGTAGCCGGTACAGATTCCTACATGGAACCTAGCCCAGGTTCACATCAGCTGGAAAAAGAGAGGCAGGTGAGGAAGGACTGAGATGTCCCCAGAGATGGGAGGCGAACTGGGGACACTTACCCTATTTCACAACATGTGTGATTGGTGAGGGCTTAAAGCCACAAAGAGGTTACCTGCCTCCTCCACCAGATTTTACAGTCACAGGGGCTGGTATACGATCCTCAGCCTGACAGGCCTGTCCCATGGGTGATGGATACCTGCAGGGGTTTACCTGATACATATTTATGCCGCAGTGCTTACAAAAAGCAGGTTGCTTTAAGTCCACTGATGGATGAATGGATAAAGAAGATGTGGTGTACATACATGTGTGTGTGTGTGTGTGTGTGTGTGTGTGTGTATTACAATGAAATACTATTCAGTCATATAAAAGGAAATCTTGCCATTTGCAACAATATGGATCTCCCTCCTATTCATCACCCCTTGTTAGTTTTTCTGACATGATCCACATTCAATATCCACCAGGTACTTCATGGGAAACTCCTGTGCTCTTGAAAGCTCTGGTCCCTCTTCTATGCCCTAACTTGCTTGTTCCTCCTCTTGCTCCTTCATCTTCTTTTCCTATCAGTTCCAGTATGAAGCACAGGATTACCAGCTATATGGTGTTTCTATTTGAGATCTCAAGTATATTCTACACCAGACTTAGGGCTCTATGAAAGACAATTTCCAGCTATACATAACTGATTTAGAGGGTTCTTGAGATGAGTCTCTTTTTTTCTTTTTAGTACTTGGACCTAGGCCAGTCCTTGACGTTGGACAATGATTTCAGTCAAGAACAAATAACTGCAACAGGACAGAGGGATGTGAAACATACAAGGGCTGATAAAAAGTCACCCACCTGGTCATGCCAGTGACTAAAGGGTCATGGACACCAACGAGGGTGGACTAAGAAACCAGAGGAAAAGGCAGATTCAGCAGCTAGACTGGACACCCTGGGCAGCCCTTCCTTTCCAGAGGTAAGTGGTGAGGATGGTCTGGAGCCACCCCTCCCAGGGCTGGGTCCTGCTCTTTCTCCCAGAGCGGCCCCCTCCCAAACACAGAAGCATCCAGGGCGCTGTCCTCAAGCAAAAGTAGCCGGTACAGATTCCTACATGGAACCTAGCCCAGGTTCACATCAGCTGGAAAAAGAGAGGCAGGTGAGGAAGGACTGAGATGTCCCCAGAGATGGGAGGCGAACTGGGGACACTTACCCTATTTCACAACATGTGTGATTGGTGAGGGCTTAAAGCCACAAAGAGGTTACCTGCCTCCTCCACCAGATTTTACAGTCACAGGGGCTGGTATACGATCCTCAGCCTGACAGGCCTGTCCCATGGGTGATGGATACCTGCAGGGGTTTACCTGATACATATTTATGCCGCAGTGCTTACAAAAAGCAGTGCAAAGAAAATATCACCTGTCTTCATGTTTACCAGCTCCTGAATCAAAGCCAGGCAGACTAATACAGATAACAGCTGCTATCAAAGATGTGCGTTAAGGTGAAGAACAAGTTTAGGATCTGAATTCCCGTTAAGTCTGGAAACTTCCCTACGACGAGTGTCTTGGTGGCGGAATCCGAGCTCACGTCTCAGCATAAACCCTCAAAAATCAGCTTGGATGCCTAAGCCTTGTTCAACTAGAGGCAGTCATGCATCTGGAGCCTGTATTGAATCTTGAGCCCATGCCACACAATATCAGGGACTCTTGAGAGTTCTTCACAAAGCTGATGGAGGAAGAGTGGAAGACGATACTGAGAGCGGAGAGCACCCGCTGTGGCTCCCAGGCTGAGCAGCGAGGGCTGCGGGGTCCTCAACACGGGACCTGTTCTGGACAGGTCTTTGCCTCCTCCTACTGCCTATTCTGTCACTGAACAGGAAAAAAAAAAAAAAAAAGGCAGATTCTCCCTGCACTGGCTGCCAGAGAACCACCAGGGACACTGCAGACCTGCCCTCCATTTCTACGCCTGGGGCATTTTTTCAATATCATTAGGATAATGTATTATGCACACAATGGAACCACAGAAAGACTTCAGCAAACAACCACAAATCTGCTTTGTTTCTCACATTTCTGCATGTCTCAAAGCACAGGTACTGCCTACCTTTGCTCAGGACTATCATACACACACACACACACACACACACACAAAACACACACACACACACAATTTATTTGGTTGAGCTGGGTCTTAGCTGTGGCTTGCAGGATCTTTAATGGCGGCATGCAAACTCTTAGCTACAGCATGCTGGATCTAGTTCCCTAACCAGGGATCAAAATCAGGCCCCTCTGCTTTGGGAGCAGAGTCTTAGCCACTGGACCACCAGGGAAGTCTCAGGATTATCGTCTCAATGACTGGACCACCAGGGAAGTCTCAGGATTATCGTCTCAATGACGTTTATAGAAGATAGAACATCTCCCTTCAAAGGGCAAGTTTGATCACAGTCCAGTATGGTAAAGATGATAGGTCTCTCTACAACAAAGGCTGGCCAGTCTACCTTCCGTTATAAAAGACTGAGGTTCTTTAAACTCCAGGGTCCTCACCAATAATCTGATTCAGGTGACACTAAGCCCTCTTTGTGGGAATTGGGGTTTAGAGAACCAGACAAAAATGATGATAATCTGGCTACTGCTATTGCTGTCAGCAACGGTCTCCCTCTCTGACTGTGTGTGGTGTCTCCTGCCGGCATCCAGGAAACCATGGCAGACTTACTTGCTAGCGTACATGTAGCATCAAATCTCAAATCCAGCAGAGTTCCTGACACGACTTTATGGACCTGGCCCAATGTTCCTCCTAACTGGATACAAATGAATGAAGTGGTTCTTACCTTCCAGTGGGTGTTTAGTTATGTCTGACTCTTTGCAACCCCCTAGACTGTAGTCCACTAGGCTCCTCTGTCCATGGAATTCTCTGGGCAAGAATACTGGAGTGGGCTGCCATGCCCTTCTCCAGCGGATCTTAAACTCCAAATCTAGCAGGAAGGCATCAGTCAATTTGACACTAGAAAGACACGCTTTGAGCACCACTCCCCACTCCACTCCAGTATGAATAAAGAGAAAGAAAGGCATAGTCCTACTCAAGAACAAAGTTGTCACTTCTGTAGGTCAAACATGGAACCCAGATGTAATACAGAAAATGTCAATGACCTTGAAAGCTTGCTGGCTTCAGGGACAGAAATAGATGGAGATAGCAAGGAGCTCCTCTCCTGCTGGGTAAAGAGGTAAAACCACCACACGTGGAGGCAGGAACCTGAACTTGGCTCACTGCTGAGACCAGACACTGAGACTGGGTTCCTACTCACAAGAGGAAGCTACAAGGTTCAAACCACCCCTGAGGCTGAAATACGGAGGCCACAGAATGCAGGCAGACCTCACACCAGGGCACAGGCCAAGCTGCCCTTGGTGACAGTCAGCATCACCCAAATTTAGGACAACAGTTGTCAAGGATAGGAAAGAGGTGGTCATGGTCTAACTTATGAAGATCCTACAGATGATAAGTAACTCTGAATTTTGTTAGAATTCTTAAGCATATATTTTATATGTTAAATAACAAATACAATTTATACAATTATATTTTACAATGCATAGCTTTCAAGCAGGAAAGAAAAAAGAGGGAGGTAATCTATTCAATTGGCTGAGTGGCAAAGGACTTGCCTGCCAATACAGGAGCCACAGGAGATGCGGGTTCAATCCCTGGGCTAGGAAGATCTCCTAGAGGAGGGCATGGCAACCTACTCCAGTTTTCTTGCCTGGAGAATCCCATGGACAGAGAAGCCTGGCTACAAGCCACGGGGTCACAAAGAGCCGGACACGACTGAAGTGACTTAGTACACATGAAGTTGATTCAGTAGGTAAAACTGTCATCTATCCAACAGCAAATAGAAAACAGAAGAACGGTACAAATGAGTCGAAAATCATCTAGATTCCTAAACATACACACACACCAAACAGAGGAAGTTGGCTAAACTTATCTATTTAAATACAATGAATAACCAGGTTGGATTTTTTTTAATTCGCTTATAAGCTATGTACAAAAACAAACTCAAGAGAAAATACACAGAAGTGTTGAAAATACATAGACTAGAACCATGTTAAAAGAGCAGACATTAATGCATTCAAATCTAAAAAGTAGGCGAGATAATAAGTCAAGTCAAAAGATAATAGCAGTTGATCTTCTCTAAAAAAAGTCTATAAGTTATCAAGCATGGGATGCTCCAGGTAAGAATACTGGAGTGGGTAGTCATTCCTTTCTCCAGGGACAGAAATAGATGGAGATAGCAAGGAGCTCCTCTCCTGCTGGGTAAAGAGGTAAAACCACCACACATGGAGGCAGGAACCTGAACTTGGCTCACTGCTGAGACCAGACACTGAGACTGGGTTCCTACTCACAAGAGGAAGCTACAAGGTTCAAACCACCCCTGAGGCTGAAATACGGAGGCCACAGAATGCAGGCAGACCTCACACCAGGGCACAGGCCAAGCTGCCCTTGGTGACAGTCAGCATCACCCAAATTTAGGACAACAGTTGTCAAGGATAGGAAAGAGGTGGTCATGGTCTAACTTATGAAGATCCTACAGATGATAAGTAACTCTGAATTTTGTTAGAATTCTTAAGCATATATTTTATATGTTAAATAACAAATACAATTTATACAATTATATTTTACAATGCATAGCTTTCAAGCAGGAAAGAAAAAAGAGGGAGGTAATCTATTCAATTGGCTGAGTGGCAAAGGACTTGCCTGCCAATACAGGAGCCACAGGAGATGCAGGTTCAATCCCTGGGCTAGGAAGATCTCCTAGAGGAGGGCATGGCAACCTACTCCAGTTTTCTTGCCTGGAGAATCCCATGGACAGAGAAGCCTGGCTACAAGCCACGGGGTCACAAAGAGCCGGACACGACTGAAGTGACTTAGTACACATGAAGTTGATTCAGTAGGTAAAACTGTCATCTATCCAACAGCAAATAGAAAACAGAAGAACGGTACAAATGAGTCGAAAATCATCTAGATTCCTAAACATACACACACACCAAACAGAGGAAGTTGGCTAAACTTATCTATTTAAATACAATGAATAACCAGGTTGGATTTTTTTTTAATTCGCTTATAAGCTATGTACAAAAACAAACTCAAGAGAAAATACACAGAAGTGTTGAAAATACATAGACTAGAACCATGTTAAAAGAGCAGACATTAATGCATTCAAATCTAAAAAGTAGGCGAGATAATAAGTCAAGTCAAAAGATAATAGCAGTTGATCTTCTCTAAAAAAAGTCTATAAGTTATCAAGCATGGGATGCTCCAGGTAAGAATACTGGAGTGGGTAGTCATTCCTTTCTCCAGGGGATCTTCCCAACCCAGGGATCAAACTCAGGTCTCCTGTATTGCAGGCAGATTCTTTCCTGGAACTACCAGGGAAGCCCCAATAAATCAAATCAAAAGATAATAGTGGCTAATCTTCTCCACAAAGGGGTGTAAACTATTAAGTATCAAAAATTAATCAAAAGAAAGATCTACTGCAATGAGGTCAAGAAGAACATTATGGCCACCTGCCAGTGAAGCTATTAGATTCAGGTGAAACAGAAGAGGTCCCCCAGGCCTTGCAAGAAAGTCATAGCTCATTGGAGGATGCAGGAAAGAGCAAGAAGGAACAGGTAGAAGTGTGAAATGGTTGAGATTCTTCTGATCATATAAATAAGCAGGCTGAGAAAATAGTAGGAATCCAACCAAGCAGGTTTAAGTGCTGGATCACGGCTGCAAGGTGTGTAATCTGTGCTGGGTTACAATGGCATTGGGAACACTCATACCATGAAATAAACAGTAATTTGAAAGGAGATTTAGTGAGTTCCCCTTAAAGAATCACAATAGCAAAAATAGCAAAAAAAAAAAAAAAGGTGCTACAGAGGCGAACACTTTGAATTATGTATGGAAGGGTTAACTTGCCCCCTGGAACTTAGATGAGCATCTGTGTGATGCAGACCAGTTCTAACATACAGTGACGCTGGCTACATCAGTGCAAAAAATAAACCACGGAGCTGCCCATCCAGCTGTTACCGAGCTGCTCTATCTTGAGTGCTTTACTCATTCCATCTAGTTTCTGCTACTGGGAGACGAATGGAAGTTCTCTCTCTCTGGGGGAAGGGGTGATTTGGCTGGTTTGTTACAATCCAGGCTGAAATTATTCTCTCTACCTTTGCTAGGGCCCAGGAGAACTAAGTCACCCAGAAGTGGGAGTAGAAAAATGAGTCAAACAAATCAATAAGAAAAAAGACACATCACCAAATCAAAAGTTCAGCAAAGAATTTGAACAGGCAAATCACAAAAGAGAAAACCCAAATGGCCCATACACGTAGGGGAAAAAGGTCACCCTTTCCAGTGTTACAGGCAGAACAAACTAAGACAATTATAAAACTACCATCTCACACTCTGCATCTTGGCCAAGATTAAGTGGCCATGGATGCAGGTAAGTGGGGCCAAATGAAGTATGAGGAAGGAGTGTGAATTGAAATGAGGTCTTAGAAAACAAGTGGACAATTCTTAATGGAAGTTATGATGTGCACCCCCAGAGCATGATAATTCTAACCCCAGATGTAAGTCCTAGAGAAACTCACGCACAGGTACATAAGGAGATTTGTATAGCAGCACTGCCTTATAATAGTAAGAACCTGGAAACAATCTAAGTGACGGAGAGTATGAAATGGACCACCTCACTGATGGTATAATGGACTACTTCACAGCATTTAAAATCATCTAGGTCTACAAACATCAACATGCAGAAATCTTAAAAAGCATCTTGCATAAAAACAAAAACCCAGCTAGTTACAATACTACACCATTTAGATGAAACATTAAGATGAGGTCTTGTCCTAGACACACATGGAGTGTGTGAGAATCTGGCTGAATAGAGATGAAAGCCATTCTTTGTGGGCTCCACCTCCAGTTGATACCTATTATGTAAAGTATAAAAGAAATGATTGCATACAAAATATACATACACAGTAAAAGTCTAAAAATATGAATAGAAAAGATAAAAACCAACTTTGGCATCATGGGTAAAGGAAGGAAACATCAGCCCATGTCTATAATAATTAATTTCTTAGGAAATTCTGGAGTAAATACTGCATCATGTTGCCACTCGTTGAATACGGGTGAAGTATTATGTATCACCATGCTTGTTCTATTTGCTCTATGCTATCCGTTTGAGCAAAATATTAAATTCTTAAGAGTCACTTTGATGCCTTTGAACCATGGTGTTGGAGAAGGCTCTTGAGAATCTGTTGGACTGCAAGGAGATCAGACTAGTCAATCCTAAAGGAAACTAACCCTGAGTATTCACTGGAAGAAATGATGCTGAAGCTGAAGGTCCAATACTTTGGCCACCTGATGTGAAGAGACAACTCATTGGAGAAGAGTTTGATGTTGGGAAAAAAACAGAAGGAAAAGGAGAAGGCGATGACAGAGGATGAGATGCCTGGATGGCATCACTGAGTCAATGGACTCAGTGAGCAAGCTCTGGGATATGGTGAAGGACAGGGAAGCCTGGCTTTTGCACTCCATGGGGTCCCAAAAGGCAGACACAAGGGAGCGACTGAGCTGAAGAGTGAACAGAAAGTCACGGGCTGCCAGGGTTTTCATCTAGGAGCAGTGACTGGGACCACTTTGAACATGGTAAAGAGACAGATGACAAAAAGCTGTGCTTTGGTGATGTCCCAAGAGATGCTTACTCAGCATCCTCTTACCACAAGAAACCACTACTTCAGGCGATGGCCATGTGCTGCTACATAACCAGAGGCTACGGGGACTGGGGAGCAGGAATGGGAGGCCCATCTGGTTCCCCAGTGGGGGGTGAAGGAAATGCAGGCTATACACCTGGGTGTGTTGGGCGCAAGGGTTTCCTCAAGTTTAGGGAGGCAGGAGGAAGGGAGGGGCTGTCTGGGCCAAGGGGAGCCCCCGTGGGAAGGTGTGGAGGCAGGAGGAAGCAGTGCGTGCTCAGGACTCAGTAGCTATGGAGTCTCGCTGGGCAGGCTTGTGAGGATGTACCCAGGGGCAGTGGGTTCAGAGGGTGAGCAGGGCAGACAGGAAGGAATTCTGGAATCTGGACTCTGTCCTGAGGGAGAAGTGGAGCCTTTGGAAGATTTTGAGCCCAGGCATGACCTTGAAGGATCATCTGTTCGGTTTCTTGCCTTTAGGCAGATAAATGTCTAAATCTTTCCGGATGGCGGGCTTGTCTCATATGCAAAACCTCCAAGGACAGAGGCTCTGCCGTCTCCATCCTTCATCTTTCACAGTGTTGAGGCAAACAGAGCTGGGAGTGGAGAAGGTGACTCTGGAGGGCAAGGCGGACGGGGAAGGGAAGCAGCTGTAACCGCGAGGCCAACAGGAATGGGGTGGGGGAGGGGAGGAGCAACGCGGGGGTCAAGACTGCACTGGGCTGACAGAAAGCGGTGCCCAGATGATGCCCGCGATGGTGGCGGCCGCCAGCATCAGGGCAGGAAACCCTGATACCCTGCTGGCCCTGTGCTGGGAAGTCATCTACGGCATCGCACAGCTCAGTTAACCCTGTGAGGCAGCGTATCACTATCCACATTTCAAATACAAGGAAAATAAAGTAGACAGGAGGGCACGGAGTCTGACTTTGGCCCCAAAGCTCATCAGAAGCAGGTCCAGAAGGCTCCTGGAGAAAGAAAGGAATGGCAACCCAATCCAGTATTCTTGCCTGGAGAATCCCAAGGACAGAGGAGCCTGGGGGGCTATAGCCCATGGGGTCGCCAAGAGTCAGACATGACTGAGTGACACCATTACACTACGCTGCCTCCCAAAGGGAGTGCTGGGAGAGTCCTGCTGGACAGAGAAAAGTTGGCAGAAGAGTTATCTCAGGAGGCTATTCAGCATCTCAAATCCACTGTCCATGTGGAATGGGTCTCTCAAGATGAACAAGTCCCTGCTAGGAGAATGGCGTCCAGGCACAGCACAGCTTCTGGGCCTTGAGAGAAGGGCTGATGACAAGAAGTTTTTCTGGATGCCTGCTGTCTCACTGTGGAGTGTCAGGAACAGGAGGGAGGGGACTAAGCTTACAAGCTCCACAGACGCGGTTTCCGCTTTCTTCTCAATATCCCTGTCACATGGACATTCCTATCACAGCTAAGGAAGCAGAGGCTCCAAGGTGGAGAGTAATGGGCTTATAGTCACACAGCAAGCAAGAGGCAGATCTGGGAGGAAGACAGATTGCTCCAAGTCCCGGGCTTTGTCTCTATTACTGCATACTGCCTCCCTGGGAATTTCCCAAGTCTCCATCAACTGGATATAAGTGTTGGCTCAGAGTCAAACTACATTTGCTTGCTAATTTCCACAAAGAATACACACATGAGTAGATAAAAAAGGAAAGACAGCCAGCACCAACTGTGAACTGAAGATAAGAGAAGACATCTGGGAGGAATTTCCTCTAATGGCCATGGTTCTGGGGATGATGGTGGCAAGAAACCACCAACTATATATACCTTGAGCTACAAGAGGAAAAACACAGTCCTGAAGGAGTTGGGAAACCATGCTAAACAACATCTGTGTTCTTTGACCAGTACCAGGACACTGCAGCAAGGTAGATTAGGAAAAAAAAGTTAACATAGTACTTTTGAAAAGATAATGACGATCAAGAGAAAAATAAATATTACTCTGACTAGATGGGGGAAAATAACTGAAAAAAAATATTATTCTTCAAAAATGGTACTTAAAAATATCTTAACATCTTCAAAAATGTCCAAGAGGACATGGTCACTATGAAACAGAAATAGGAAGCTATAGGAGAAAAATGTTGAGATAAAGAAACAGAAAGAAAAAGAATGTTAAGAAACTCAAAAGCCAAGAGCAAAATTAAAATTACATTGAAGACCATGCAGGATTAATATGCAGAGGACCAACGTTAGACTTTTTCAGAGTTAGGATGGAAAAAGAATGAACAGGAAGAGAGAAATGGACAAACAAGAAAGAGAATGGAAGTTCAACTTAAGAATTTTATATCATATAGGAGGAAAACAAAACAGTAAAAGAAGCAATAATTAAAAAGATAGTAATAGAAAACTACCTGGTAGAAGAAATTTCTAGTCCACACGCTAGAATAGCTCTCTGAGACCCAGGCAAAGTAATAAAAAAGACTCATTATACCCAATATATGTGATTTTAAATAAATAAATAAGAAAGATTATAAGCACTGGGAAAGACAAGTTGTCCGTGAGGGATATAATCAAGTCATCCTCCAACTTCTTCCATACAAAGTACAAAACACCATGGACAGACACCTGAAAGTACATTCAGTGATGCTTCTGCCTGCCATTTTACTTAGAGGAAGGTGGGTGGGCACCATTTATGATGTACTCAGCAGTCACTTACCTGCCTTCTTCCTTTTCTTAGAGAAACCTGACAATTCAGGAGAGCAACGAGTTGAGCCTGAGGCTGTATCATAACAGATTTAAGCTATTATATTCTTCTCTGCCAGGGAGGTACTCATCGTCTCAGTCTCCTTTGCAGCTAGCAGTGATTTTATTTGGCTGTTGAGATTTAAAGAGAAAACCTTCCAGAGACTTCTGAGAAAGTCTTCCTTTTGTTTGTAAGAAAGAGAACTATTGTCAGAAGAAAACAAGAGATTCTGTTGCTACCTCCACCCCACTCCTCATATAATCCTGGTGACCAAAGCTGTAGCAGCCACCTTGCAACCAGAAGACAACATGGATGAAGATGTGCTTTCAACAGGCTAAGGATGGCAGAATGGGCTGAGGCTCAGAGACCTGGGATGATGTTACTGAACCTCAGCCCCCGTCCTGACAGCCCACTCCAGATTTCTTACTAAATTAGATCTACATCTACTATTTAATCTAGGGTTAGGCTTCCCTTTCCTTATAACTGAAAGCATTGAGAATGTAAGTGTTCACAGGCAAAGCACAAAAAGGGAGTCCACCATCATCAATGCGTCAATAGGTTAAATAAAGTTAAACAAGCTTCTCAAATGAAGGCAATATCAGAGCTTTCACTAAACTAATGGACATTACAGATCTCCAGGAGAACCTGCTTGAAACAGGAAGCATTTCTACAATTTATTTGGCCAAGGAACTTTCATTTTCCTCCTAGGAAGCATCTGGAAAAGCAGATCTCTATGTAAAAGACTATTAAAATGATTAATAGAAAATTGAGGTCAATATTTTATCACTGAAGAACTCTATATTCAATCATTTTTTCTTTCATGGTGAAAGTTAACAGAAGGATATAGAAGGATATTTATAAGTTTGCAGAGAGCATGAAAAACATCTCTCTTGAGTAACCCCCTGATCCTCAGTATGAAGAATTACAGATGAAAAAAGTTCATCAATCAACTGAGAGATGAATTATAGTTAACAATTCAAATACAGGAATTTTAAAGGATAAAAAAATGACAGTGTAGATAAAAACTGTTCAGAAAAATTAACTGTTATAAACGTAGTTACAAAACTTAACACCAAGACCAAAAAATATTCTGGGAAAAGAAAATTTAATGATTAAATGATCTGTTTAGCAATATTTGGACCTTTGGCCCAGGCAACATGTTTAGACTTGTTTCTCCCTGCTACTCTCTGTCAAGTACAACTATAAGATGTGGAATGATGCAAGAGGTAACCAAAGGAGAACTCCCACAGGTTCTGAGAAAGTCTTCCTTTGTTTGTAAGAAAGAGAACTATTGTCAGAAGAAAACAAGAGATTCTGTTGCTACCTCCACCCACTCCTCATATAATCCTGGTGACCAAAGCTGTAGCAGCCACCTTGCAACCAGAAGACAACATGGATGAAGATGTGCTTTCAACAGGCTAAGGATGGCAGAATGGGCTGAGGCTCAGAGACCTGGGATGATGTTACTGAACCTCAGCCCCCGTCCTGACAGCCCACTCCAGATTTCTTACTAAATTAGATCTACATCTACTATTTAATCTAGGGTTAGGCTTCCCTTTCCTTATAACTGAAAGCATTGAGAATGTAAGTGTTCACAGGCAAAGCACAAAAAGGGAGTCCACCATCATCAATGCGTCAATAGGTTAAATAAAGTTAAACAAGCTTCTCAAATGAAGGCAATATCAGAGCTTTCACTAAACTAATGGACATTACAGATCTCCAGGAGAACCTGCTTGAAACAGGAAGCATTTCTACAATTTATTTGGCCAAGGAACTTTCATTTTCCTCCTAGGAAGCATCTGGAAAAGCAGATCTCTATGTAAAAGACTATTAAAATGATTAATAGAAAATTGAGGTCAATATTTTATCACTGAAGAACTCTATATTCAATCATTTTTTCTTTCATGGTGAAAGTTAACAGAAGGATATAGAAGGATATTTATAAGTTTGCAGAGAGCATGAAAAACATCTCTCTTGAGTAACCCCCTGATCCTCAGTATGAAGAATTACAGATGAAAAAAGTTCATCAATCAACTGAGAGATGAATTATAGTTAACAATTCAAATACAGGAATTTTAAAGGATAAAAAAATGACAGTGTAGATAAAAACTGTTCAGAAAAATTAACTGTTATAAACGTAGTTACAAAACTTAACACCAAGACCAAAAAATATTCTGGGAAAAGAAAATTTAATGATTAAATGATCTGTTTAGCAATATTTGGACCTTTGGCCCAGGCAACATGTTTAGACTTGTTTCTCCCTGCTACTCTCTGTCAAGTACAACTATAAGATGTGGAATGATGCAAGAGGTAACCAAAGGAGAACTCCCACAGGTGCTAAGAGGAAGGTGAACAAGCTTGGGAAACAGCACTGGAGGAACAACAAGGCAGCAGGATACTTTAACCCTCACCCAATAGAAGAAAGCAACCCACTGCTGACATTTCTTGTCCCTAAACCTAGTAACAGAGCATTCCTCCCGCAGACTGCACGGGTGTCCCTCAGACCGCACCAAGCAAGTCCACAAAGGGCCATGGGGATCTACTGGGGGATCCCAATAGCAATAAGCAGCCAAGGGAAGTGCTTTTTTGACCTGGCAGGCTTGAAATTCCCCTCGCCCATGGTGACTAACAAGGTAGCCTCAGCAAGAAGGATCTCCACCCAAATAATGGCTGGACCCAGGAAATCTGTCTTCATGGGATGGGACTCTTTAGCCAAGCCCAGAGATTCAGGGCAACAGCAAAATGTTTCTCATTGTAGCTTCACTACATCAAATGGATCTCAACAAATACATGGTCTGGGGAGCACTGTTTGTTTCCCAGAGGCAAAGGAGAATCCCACAAGACATGCTCATCTAAGAAAACCTCTCCTTTCTTGTCTGAAGGTGTCCTCCCCCAAGGAAAGACCCCTGTCAACCTGACCTAAGGAAATCTCCTTTCCACCCCTTGAGCAACACAAGGAGGGACCAATGGGAACCCCTGAAGCACCAGATAAACTAAGTAGAACAATGTATCATCCCAAATGCTCTGAAAGGAAGGTGTCATCAGAACCACGGCCCCCAAAATGTAAGACAGGATCTGCATGTTAATCCTAAAGAGGATGTTGCTGTTGTTGTTTAGTTGCTAAGTTGTGTCTGACTCTTCTGAGATCCCATGGACTGTTGCCCACCAGGTTCCTCTGTCAATGGGATTTTTCCCAACTGTTCAGAAAAATTAACTGTTATAAACGTAGTTACAAAACTTAACACCAAGACCAAAAAATATTCTGGGAAAAGAAAATTTAATGATTAAATGATCTGTTTAGCAATATTTGGACCTTTGGCCCAGGCAACATGTTTAGACTTGTTTCTCCCTGCTACTCTCTGTCAAGTACAACTATAAGATGTGGAATGATGCAAGAGGTAACCAAAGGAGAACTCCCACAGGTGCTAAGAGGAAGGTGAACAAGCTTGGGAAACAGCACTGGAGGAACAACAAGGCAGCAGGATACTTTAACCCTCACCCAATAGAAGAAAGCAACCCACTGCTGACATTTCTTGTCCCTAAACCTAGTAACAGAGCATTCCTCCCGCAGACTGCACGGGTGTCCCTCAGACCGCACCAAGCAAGTCCACAAAGGGCCATGGGGATCTACTGGGGGATCCCAATAGCAATAAGCAGCCAAGGGAAGTGCTTTTTTGACCTGGCAGGCTTGAAATTCCCCTCGCCCATGGTGACTAACAAGGTAGCCTCAGCAAGAAGGATCTCCACCCAAATAATGGCTGGACCCAGGAAATCTGTCTTCATGGGATGGGACTCTTTAGCCAAGCCCAGAGATTCAGGGCAACAGCAAAATGTTTCTCATTGTAGCTTCACTACATCAAATGGATCTCAACAAATACATGGTCTGGGGAGCACTGTTTGTTTCCCAGAGGCAAAGGAGAATCCCACAAGACATGCTCATCTAAGAAAACCTCTCCTTTCTTGTCTGAAGGTGTCCTCCCCCAAGGAAAGACCCCTGTCAACCTGACCTAAGGAAATCTCCTTTCCACCCCTTGAGCAACACAAGGAGGGACCAATGGGAACCCCTGAAGCACCAGATAAACTAAGTAGAACAATGTATCATCCCAAATGCTCTGAAAGGAAGGTGTCATCAGAACCACGGCCCCCAAAATGTAAGACAGGATCTGCATGTTAATCCTAAAGAGGATGTTGCTGTTGTTGTTTAGTTGCTAAGTTGTGTCTGACTCTTCTGAGATCCCATGGACTGTTGCCCACCAGGTTCCTCTGTCAATGGGATTTCCCAGGCACCGTGTGAGTAGGTTGCCATTTCCTTCTCCAAGGGATCTTCCTGACGAGGGATCAAACCCAGGTCTTCTGCACTGGCAATCAGATTACTTACCACTGAGCCACCAGGGAAGCCCAAAGAGGATGACTATCTACTACATAAATCTTTCAATGTTAAAATACATTAACATATTAGGCAAAAAGTCTAGCTTATAGTAGAACCCCACCCCCAACCCATTGTACTAAACACAAAGAAATCACAACTTGAATAAGAAAAAACACTTCATGAACACAGTAAGATAAATCAGATATTAGAATTACCTGACAAGGATTTCAAAGACATCATAAAAATTCTTCAACAACTAAGCACAAGCTCTCTTGAAACAAATGAAGAATGAGAAAAATCTCAACAAGGAAATAGAAGCTATTCTTTAAAAGAACACAACGAAAATTATAGAACTGAAAAATACAGTTGCAGAAATAAAGTTGCTGAACAGGATAGTAGAGATGAAAGAGGTCAGAATCAGTGAACCTGAGGATAGATCAATAGAGTTCATGCAATATGAACAGTAGAAAAAACAAACTACACAAAAAAATAAAAGAAACTCAGGGACCTGTGTGACAATAAAAAGGTTTCAACACTCATCTGAGTCTCCCGAAAGGGATCACAGAATGATAGGCAAAATGTGCTCAAAGAAGTGGCTAAAACTTTCCAAATTTGGTTAAAAAAAAACAAAAAACAAAAAACAAAACCCATGAATCTCCAAATTCAAGAAGTTAATCATACCTCAAATTGGATAAACCCAAATAAATACATTCTAAGACATTTCATAATTAAACTTAAAAAAATTAAAGACTCAGAAAAATTCTGGAAAGCAGCCAGAGCGAAATGATGCAATACCCACAGTGGGAAAACAATTCAAGTGACAACAGATTGCTCCTCTGAAATCATGGCAACCAGAAGAAAGTGGCATAACATTTTTCAAGTTCTGAGAAAGAAAGAAAAATAGCCATCATCTGCAGTATACAACTGATGAAGTTATCCTCTAGGAATGAGGAGAAATCAAGACAGTCTCAGATGGATAAAAAGTAAAAGAATTTTCTGCTATCAAATTTATCCTTGAAGACTGCCTAAAGGAAGTTCTTCAGACAAAAAAAAAGAAGTGATGAAATAAAGAATCTTGGAGAATCAAGAAGGAAGATGGAATATCAGAAAGAATAAAAATATTCTGGGTGAATACAACAGACTATGCTTTTCTTCATGAATTTTGTAAGCCATATTTAATGATTGGGACAGAAATTATAATACCATTTGATATGCAAGGCAACAACATTTAAAAGTAGAAGGATAAAAGAAGCTAAATGTAAGTGTTGATTTCACGCTCCATTCAAAGAGGCAAAATGTCAATACCAATAGATTGTGAGGACATATACACAGGAAACTTACATGCTTCAATAATTATATAGAAATGGTCAAATTATATCAGTCAAGAAACAGATTGACAAAGTAGATAAAAACACAGCCCAATTGTAACCTGTTTACAAGAAACTTACTTCAAATTCAACGACATAGGTAGGAGGGAAAAGGTAAACTACACAGATACTAATTTTAAGAAGCAGGAGTAGGGCTTCCCTGGTGGTCCAGTGGGTGAGGACACCGCCTTGCAGTGCAAGGGGCTCCGGTTCGATCCCTGGCCTGGGAAAATCCCATGTGCCGCGGAGCGGCTGAACTGATGTATCCAGTTGCCGAGTCGGAGCTCTGGAGCGCATGCGCCCAGAGCCGGTGCTCTGTGATCACAGGGGCCAGAGCGATGAGAGGCCCACACGGGCCATAAGGACAAAAAGATGGATGAAAAATTAGATAAATGAAAGACCGACAGAAGTGGCCCGCCCACCCCTCCTCCCTCCCAATCCGCGCCCGCCCGCCCCCCACCAAAAGAATCAGGAGTGGCTGTCTTAATAGTCAATAGTGCAGACTTGAAAGCAAGATAATTGAGGGAAAGAGAATATTATGTAACGGTAAAAGGATCAACCCACCAAGAGGATCAGTAAAAGTACATACGATTTTAAATGTGGACATACCAAAAAGAAAAAAGAAAAAAAAAAGTAGTAAAATAGATAGAAATATAGGAGAAATAAACAAATCTATAATTATAGTTGAGAACCTCAATACTACTCCTCTTAGAAAATTATAGAAATACAAGAGAGGAAATTGGCAAGGATATAGATATCTAAACAGAACTTAAGATCCAATTTACATATACAGAGCACTCCATGTAACAATAGAAGAAAACAAAATTTTTAAAGGATCATGGGAATTTCACCAAGACACACCATATCTGAGACAATTCAACAAACCTCAAAAATTTATACGATTGAAATCATACAGTTTGTTCTCTGATCAAAATGGAATAAAGCTAAGAAAGATAACTAGGAATATCTCTAAGTATGCGGAAGTTTAACAACATGTTTCTAAATAATTCATGATTCAAAAGAGAAGACTAAACATAAATAAAAATATGGAGAACAGATTGACAAAGTAGATAAAAACACAGCCCAATTGTAACCTGTTTACAAGAAACTTACTTCAAATTCAACGACATAGGTAGGAGGGAAAAGGTAAACTACACAGATACTAATTTTAAGAAGCAGGAGTAGGGCTTCCCTGGTGGTCCAGTGGGTGAGGACACCGCCTTGCAGTGCAAGGGGCTCCGGTTCGATCCCTGGCCTGGGAAAATCCCATGTGCCGCGGAGCGGCTGAACTGATGTATCCAGTTGCCGAGTCGGAGCTCTGGAGCGCATGCGCCCAGAGCCGGTGCTCTGTGATCACAGGGGCCAGAGCGATGAGAGGCCCACACGGGCCATAAGGACAAAAAGATGGATGAAAAATTAGATAAATGAAAGACCGACAGAAGTGGCCCGCCCACCCCTCCTCCCTCCCAATCCGCGCCCCGCCCCGCCTCCCCCCACCAAAAGAATCAGGAGTGGCTGTCTTAATAGTCAATAGTGCAGACTTGAAAGCAAGATAATTGAGGGAAAGAGAATATTATGTAACGGTAAAAGGATCAACCCACCAAGAGGATCAGTAAAAGTACATACGATTTTAAATGTGGACATACCAAAAAGAAAAAAGAAAAAAAAAAGTAGTAAAATAGATAGAAATATAGGAGAAATAAACAAATCTATAATTATAGTTGAGAACCTCAATACTACTCCTCTTAGAAAATTATAGAAATACAAGAGAGGAAATTGGCAAGGATATAGATATCTAAACAGAACTTAAGATCCAATTTACATATACAGAGCACTCCATGTAACAATAGAAGAAAACAAAATTTTTAAAGGATCATGGGAATTTCACCAAGACACACCATATCTGAGACAATTCAACAAACCTCAAAAATTTATACGATTGAAATCATACAGTTTGTTCTCTGATCAAAATGGAATAAAGCTAAGAAAGATAACTAGGAAAATCTCTAAGTATGCGGAAGTTTAACAACATGTTTCTAAATAATTCATGATTCAAAAGAGAAGACTAAACATAAATAAAAATATGGAGAACTGAATGAAAGTGAAAAGATATCAATTCAGTCATCAAAGCTCCTAGGAATGAACAGAAAAACAAAACAGAACAGAACAGAACAGGCAGAAACAGGGATACGATAAAAATGAGAGTAAAAATCAGTAAAATTGGAAATGAGAAAATTATACGGAGTATTAATGAAATGAAAAAGAACAGTTTTTGAAAAGAATGCATAAAATTTTCAAAACTCTAGCACGAGTGACAAAAAGTAAAGAGATCTAAATAAATGGAGAAGAATAGGCTCATGACAGGGAGGCTCAATATACTAAAGATGTCAGATCGCCACAATTTCATCTATAGGCTTAATGTAACTCTGTCAAAATCTTACCAAAGTTTAGTAGACATATACAAGCTTATTCTGGACTTTATATGGAAAAACACAGACTCTGAGAATAGCAAAACAATCTTAACAGGTAAGACAAAAGCAGAAGGAATCACGTACTTGGTATTAAGGCTTATGATATAGTTACTGTAATCAAAATGGTGCTGCATTGGCAGAAGGACAGACACATATACCAGTGGGACAGAAGGGATGCCCAGAAATAGCACACACAGAAATAGAAGAGGATATATACAGACGGCAAATTACTGCTGGAAAAGCTTAGCAAATGCAAACAGAACAACGAGGCATCACTACCTGCCTAACAGAATGGCTGCAGTAAGGACGGGGCGATACCAGAGCTGCTGAGCTCCTGGAGGAACTGGATCACTCATATTCCTGGTGAGAATGTAAAATGTCCCTGTCACTCTGGAAAACAATTTGGCTGTTTCTTATAAAACTAAATGTGCAACAGAACTTAAGATCCAATTTACATATACAGAGCACTCCATGTAACAATAGAAGAAAACAAAATTTCTAAAGGATCATGGGAATTTCACCAAGACACACCATATCTGAGACAATTCAACAAACCTCAAAAATTTATACGATTGAAATCATACAGTTTGTTCTCTGATCAAAATGGAATAAAGCTAAGAAAGATAACTAGGAAAATCTCTAAGTATGCGGAAGTTTAACAACATGTTTCTAAATAATTCATGATTCAAAAGAGAAGACTAAACATAAATAAAAATATGGAGAACTGAATGAAAGTGAAAAGATATCAATTCAGTCATCAAAGCTCCTAGGAATGAACAGAAAAACAAAACAGAACAGAACAGAACAGGCAGAAACAGGGATACGATAAAAATGAGAGTAAAAATCAGTAAAATTGGAAATGAGAAAATTATACGGAGTATTAATGAAATGAAAAAGAACAGTTTTTGAAAAGAATGCATAAAATTTTCAAAACTCTAGCACGAGTGACAAAAAGTAAAGAGATCTAAATAAATGGAGAAGAATAGGCTCATGACAGGGAGGCTCAATATACTAAAGATGTCAGATCGCCACAATTTCATCTATAGGTTTAATGTAACTCTGTCAAAATCTTACCAAAGTTTAGTAGACATATACAAGCTTATTCTGGACTTTATATGGAAAAACACAGACTCTGAGAATAGCAAAACAATCTTAACAGGTAAGACAAAAGCAGAAGGAATCACGTACTTGGTATTAAGGCTTATGATATAGTTACTGTAATCAAAATGGTGCTGCATTGGCAGAAGGACAGACACATATACCAGTGGGACAGAAGGGATGCCCAGAAATAGCACACACAGAAATAGAAGAGGATATATACAGACGGCAAATTACTGCTGGAAAAGCTTAGCAAATGCAAACAGAACAACGAGGCATCACTACCTGCCTAACAGAATGGCTGCAGTAAGGACGGGGCGATACCAGAGCTGCTGAGCTCCTGGAGGAACTGGATCACTCATATTCCTGGTGAGAATGTAAAATGTCCCTGTCACTCTGGAAAACAATTTGGCTGTTTCTTATAAAACTAAATGTGCAATTATTTTATGGTGCAGCAATTGCACTCGAGGACATTTATCTTAAAGAAATGAAAATGTATGTTTACACAAAAACCTGTACATAAATGTTGACTGCAGCTTTATTCATTCATAATAGCCCAAAACTTTAAACATCACAGATGTCCCTCACAGGTTGATGGTTTAATTAAATATAGTACATACATGATATATTATTCACCAATGGAAAAGAAAAACGTCAATTCCAAAAGTTTACATAATGCATGATTCTTCTTATGAAAATATTTTAAAATGACACAGTTGTCTGAGTTAAAAACTGAATAGCAGTCAGCAACAGTTAGAGATCAGGGGCAGAGGTATGAGACTGTGATGAAACTCTTTTGAGGTGGTGGACACACCAAGCCTCCACATCTGAAAACCTGTGGAGCAGTAAACCTACATATACACAAGCATGAGTTTACATACATAAAATGAGGGAAATCTGAGACATACTGGTGAATTTTATGAATGTCAAAATCCCATTTGTGATGCTCTGCTATGACTTTGCAAAACGTTGGGGGAAATCGGGTGAATCTTTCTGAATTATTTTTTAACACCACATGTGAGTCTATAATCATTTCAATAAAAAGGTTACAAAATCAAATTATATAATGCCAGACTATATGAACAGAAATTGAAAAGTGAAATGAGAGAATAAATATAAGCCAGTTTTTCTTTAAGGAAATGTCAGAAGTTATTTATTCCTTTGACTTTAATATTCATAAAATATAATTTAAAATGCATATTTCATAAAGGTTAAAAAATTAGGAAAAGGAATATAACAAGAAGAGCTATCTTTATGTTTAATTTAGAAGATAAAACATATAAAAACAGTATAGCAAAAGACAGAAAACAAAAGACACAGCTTAAAAACAAAACTAATAACAACTGAACTGTAAATACACATTGGTTATAAACCAGGGGATTAAACCACTCTATTGAAAGATAAATTCTCTCATAGGAGCTTATAAAGACAAATCTGACATTATGACTCTTACAGAGAGAGACACCTAAAAAACCAGAATTTTTTTCAAGGAAAAAGGACGGCTAAGGATATTACCAGTAAAAACAATAAAGAGAAAATGAGTTGAGGTTAAAATCAAATCAGAAATGGCATACTCAGGACAAAAATAGTGGATGGGCCAGGAAGGTTATTTGTTGGTATAAATGGTAATAACAGATAAATTATGGAAATGACACTATTTAGTGAATAGTTCTGCCTCTAAAATAAAGCCATACCTGCCCCCTTCTCACTACCTTAGCTGCCCCAACCCCAGTGCAAGCCATCAGCATGTCTCTCCTACTTTTGAAATAACTTCCAGAGTCCCCATGCTCATTTTAACCCCCTAGATTCCATCCACACAGCAGTGGTTAAATTATTTATGTAAATCAAAATTTACCACTCCACTGTTTAACAGACTCCAAGGAGTACTGTTTCTACATAAAATCATATCCACACTCCTTGCCTTGATGGGATCTGAGACAGAAAGTTCAATTCATTCGATTACACTGCCCGGCATGTGGAATCCTAGTTCCCCAACCAGGGATTGAACTCACACCCCCTGTAATGGAAGTGTCATGTCTTAATCACTGTACTACCCGGGAAGTTACCCATTCACTCTTTCTTAATAGCAACAAAACCCTCAGTTTAAAAATTTGGGACCATGGCTGTCCAAAAGAGAGACTACATTTCCCAACATACCTTGTTGCTGGGTGTGGCAACATCACCAACTTCTGGTCAACCAGGTGACTAGCTTCAGCCAATGGGACATAAATAGAAGCCACGCATGCAGTTTCTTCAAACACTTGTGCTCTATTTCCCTTTGTTGGCTTTCTGATGGTGGGATACAGATGTGGACATAAGCTACATGGATAGGGTGACATCAGAGGGTTTCAGAGCAATGAACCAGAGGGCAGCAGAGAATTGGGTAAGAGCGATTTCAATTTGCTTCTGTTTGTAGCACTGTTAGACTGGTTTTAATCACATTCTACTGAACCTATATCCTAACATAGGACCTACAGTGTCCCACCAGAGCTTTGATTCCTCCACACTCATAGGAGCTTATAAAGACAAATCTGACATTATGACTCTTACAGAGAGACACCTAAAAAACCAGAATTTTTTTCAAGGAAAAGGACGGCTAAGGATATTACCAGTAAAAACAATAAAGAGAAAATGAGTTGAGGTTAAAATCAAATCAGAAATGGCATACTCAGGACAAAAATAGTGGATGGGCCAGGAAGGTTATTTGTTGGTATAAATGGTAATAACAGATAAATTATGGAAATGACACTATTTAGTGAATAGTTCTGCCTCTAAAATAAAGCCATACCTGCCCCCTTCTCACTACCTTAGCTGCCCCAACCCCAGTGCAAGCCATCAGCATGTCTCTCCTACTTTTGAAATAACTTCCAGAGTCCCCATGCTCATTTTAACCCCCTAGATTCCATCCACACAGCAGTGGTTAAATTATTTATGTAAATCAAAATTTACCACTCCACTGTTTAACAGACTCCAAGGAGTACTGTTTCTACATAAAATCATATCCACACTCCTTGCCTTGATGGGATCTGAGACAGAAAGTTCAATTCATTCGATTACACTGCCCGGCATGTGGAATCCTAGTTCCCCAACCAGGGATTGAACTCACACCCCCTGTAATGGAAGTGTCATGTCTTAATCACTGTACTACCCGGGAAGTTACCCATTCACTCTTTCTTAATAGCAACAAAACCCTCAGTTTAAAAATTTGGGACCATGGCTGTCCAAAAGAGAGACTACATTTCCCAACATACCTTGTTGCTGGGTGTGGCAACATCACCAACTTCTGGTCAACCAGGTGACTAGCTTCAGCCAATGGGACATAAATAGAAGCCACGCATGCAGTTTCTTCAAACACTTGTGCTCTATTTCCCTTTGTTGGCTTTCTGATGGTGGGATACAGATGTGGACATAAGCTACATGGATAGGGTGACATCAGAGGGTTTCAGAGCAATGAACCAGAGGGCAGCAGAGAATTGGGTAAGAGCGATTTCAATTTGCTTCTGTTTGTAGCACTGTTAGACTGGTTTTAATCACATTCTACTGAACCTATATCCTAACATAGGACCTACAGTGTCCCACCAGAGCTGATTTCCACACAGACATCTCCAACCTCATCTCCTACCAAGCTCTAGTCAAGAAGCTCCTCCTTGCCCCTCCTCAGGGTCCTAGAATTTGTTGTTGCCTTCCCAGGGTAAGCATTTATTGCAGAGTCTGGAACTTTCTCATGAGTTACGGGTAAGTTCAAATGTCACCTCCTCAGAGAACTCTTTTTTCACACTCCGTTTAAAGTTACCCTGAGGTTTCCCTGGTGAAGAATCCGCTTACCAATGCAGGATATGTGGGTTCAATCCTTGGATTGGGAATATCCCCCAGAGAAGGAAATAGCAACACACTCCAGTATTGTTGCTTGAGAAATCCCATGGACAGAGGAGCCTGGCAGGCTGTCTAGTCCATAGCGTCACAAAGAGTCGGACAGGACTTGGAGACGAAACAATTACAAAAAGCAAACATGGGGTCTACAGCTCAGTGCATAGCTGAGCTTGGACCAGATGGAAGAGTTACTGTGGTCATTTCTTTCCGCCTTCCTGGGAGCATCTGTGAGCCTCAAAAACTCAGTCTTGTGGGATCAAAATCATTGGCGCCACAGTCGAAGGTATGTCTAGCAAATGCTATATGACTTATGCATAGAATCTAAAACAGACTTATAGAAGCAGAGAGTGGTATGGTGATTTCCAGGGGCTGGGAATAGAGAGAAGTAGAGAGGCGATGATCAAAGAGTACAAGTTTCACTTGTAAAATATCAAGAAATAGAAACCTCAATTAAGTACAGTTGGGAGACCAGAAGGGGGAGCTCTCATGCCCTGTGATGCTAACAGAGCCCAGGAAGAAGACTAAGCCCTGGACTCTTAAGTCTAAGCCCTCCCAACTTCCTTGACTAGCTTCAGCCAATGGGACATAAATAGAAGCCACGCATGCATTTTTGTGCTCTATTTCCCTTTGTTGGCTTTCTGATGGTGGGATACAGATGTGGACATAAGCTACATGGATAGGGTGACATCAGAGGGTTTCAGAGCAATGAACCAGAGGGCAGCAGAGAATTGGGTAAGAGCGATTTCAATTTGCTTCTGTTTGTAGCACTGTTAGACTGGTTTTAATCACATTCTACTGAACCTATATCCTAACATAGGACCTACAGTGTCCCACCAGAGCTGATTTCCACACAGACATCTCCAACCTCATCTCCTACCAAGCTCTAGTCAAGAAGCTCCTCCTTGCCCCTCCTCAGGGTCCTAGAATTTGTTGTTGCCTTCCCAGGGTAAGCATTTATTGCAGAGTCTGGAACTTTCTCATGAGTTACGGGTAAGTTCAAATGTCACCTCCTCAGAGAACTCTTTTTTCACACTCCGTTTAAAGTTACCCTGAGGTTTCCCTGGTGAAGAATCCGCTTACCAATGCAGGATATGTGGGTTCAATCCTTGGATTGGGAATATCCCCCAGAGAAGGAAATAGCAACACACTCCAGTATTGTTGCTTGAGAAATCCCATGGACAGAGGAGCCTGGCAGGCTGTCTAGTCCATAGCGTCACAAAGAGTCGGACAGGACTTGGAGACGAAACAATTACAAAAAGCAAACATGGGGTCTACAGCTCAGTGCATAGCTGAGCTTGGACCAGATGGAAGAGTTACTGTGGTCATTTCTTTCCGCCTTCCTGGGAGCATCTGTGAGCCTCAAAAACTCAGTCTTGTGGGATCAAAATCATTGGCGCCACAGTCGAAGGTGTGTCTAGCAAATGCTATATGACTTATGCATAGAATCTAAAACAGACTTATAGAAGCAGAGAGTGGTATGGTGATTTCCAGGGGCTGGGAATAGAGAGAAGTAGAGAGGCGATGATCAAAGAGTACAAGTTTCACTTGTAAAATATCAAGAAATAGAAACCTCAATTAAGTACAGTTGGGAGACCAGAAGGGGGAGCTCTCATGCCCTGTGATGCTAACAGAGCCCAGGAAGAAGACTAAGCCCTGGACTCTTAAGTCTAAGCCCTCCCAACTTCCTTTTCTTCTCCATGGAAGTGTCCCCTTCCCTTGTCTTGGGGGGATTTGCACCTTGAATTACAATTCTCTGCTCATCCCCAATGAACCTATCTTTGCTCCAGAAATATCTGGCAGTCTATCTATTTCAGGTCAACACAGTTAATGCAAGAAAAAAAACTGAAGATCTATTATAGAGCACAGTGCCTATAGCTTCCCAGATGGCTCAGTGGAAAAGAACCTGCCTGGCAATGCTGGAGATGCGAAGACCCTGGGTTGGGAGGACCCCTGGAGGATGAAATGGCAACCCACTCCAATATTCTTGCCTGAAAAATCCCATGGACGGGGAGCCTGGCGAGCTGCAGCTAAAGAGCTAAAGAGTCACACCGGAGCCACTAAGCAAAGCACAGTGCCTATAGCTAACAATATTGTACTCTTGATATTTTCTCAGAGGGTATATCTTGTGCTGTGTTTTTACCATATACAATAACAAAAACAACAACAACAATAAGGTGAAAGGAATCCTCTGGAGGAAATGGACTTGATGGTAGTGATGGTTTAATGGGTGTGTGGTCATCCCCAAGTTTTTAGAGTTGTGTACATTAAATCTGTACAGCTTTTCAATGTGTCAATCATAACTCAATAAAATGGTTAAAAAGAAATGTGCCTTCAGGACCTGAAGCACAGGGGACCCTAGTCCCCTTCAGAAGCCTGCCTTTGGGTGCTGCTTGGAGGTTTTAAAGCATTCATCAGCCGGACCCCAAGAGGTCTCCACCAGCATCATGCCTGCCTTGTTTCTTTCTCTGTTCCCTCTGGACTTGAATGTGAGATTCTATCCTTAATATAATTAAGTTACCCCATCCAGGTAACTCTGAATGAAAACTCTGCTTTCCTAAGATCTACAATATATCCATATTACCTACAGAGCCTGTGTCTTAGAGTTTTAGGTAGATTAAACAAAATAACTTTACATAAAACTTGCGAAGATGCCACTAGACATAAGAATTGATTCACTGGTACCAGACTTTCCTGGATAATACAGCCAGTGCCCCTTTTCCTCTTTTTGGCTGCGGTCACTTATCAGTCTAACCCAATCACAGACTCAAGAACCCATCATGAATTTATTTAGAAGGGATATTTAAAATTACTTTCAATTTTTTTTCTGATTATGAAATCAATTCAGACATTTCTTGAAAGGGTAAGTTTTTCAAAATACTAATTGGATTCAGGTGACTGATGTACTGGGGTGTGGTACAGCCTACCTCAGGCCTCCTGTGGCTGCAACAAGTACCACCCAGCTGCCTGACATGCAGGCTTCTTCTCAGAGGCTTTGCCTGAGTTCTTTCCCTCCAGGAAGCTGGTGGTTGCCACTTTGATTATAAGCTTTTAAACTCTCATGTAAATTTTGTGCTTTATTTACCATAACAATGGACATATGTATTAGAAAGTCCAATCACTTTTCTTTTTTACCACTGCAAAAACAGTTGCTTTACAAGGTGATTTTGTTAATTTGAGATTTTGTTAACTTTGTTGAATAATATAGCAGAATGGATCCTATAGCCTCATTGTAGAAATTTCGGAAACTACATAAAGGTAAAAAAATAACACATTCATCTTTATTCCAAGCCGTATTAGTATCATCAAAATTATGACATTTTTCTCTCTGTATGAATATAAGTGGATAAATAACAGATGTAGAACAATGATTTAACTTTACTGTAAATTAAATCTCTAGATTGTAGAGTAAAAATATTATTTTAAATAATTGTAGAATATTCCATTTTTGTAAGTGCATTTTTCCACACCTCTGACTAACTTCATATGACAGAGTCCTAGATGTAGAATTATTTTTAATTATAGGGTTTAACACTAAAAAAGTTGTAGGTAAGTATCACAAAATAGTTTTCAGAAAAGTTTTAAAATTTGGATTTCTACTGGTAGTATATAAGTTTACCCATTTCATCTCACTTGTGACGGCATTATTATATGTTTTATTCTTTTCCAGCCTGATGGGTGAAAACTGTTATTCAATTACTATTTTATATTTCTTAGATGTCTAGGGAGGCTAAAAACTGTTTTATGTTTGTTTAGAGTATCCATCAATTGTAATTTCATACCCCACTCATCTATTATCATATCTAAAGGTTTTTACATTGTTTTAGAAATGCTATTAATGTGTGCCTTAGTCTATTAATTGCTGTATTTTTTATTATTGCTTTTTAAAATATTTATTTATTTATTTGGCTGCGCTGGGTCTTAGTTCTGGCACACGGAATCTAGGTCCCTGACCAGTGATAGAACCCGGGCCCCCTGTCTTAACAAACCACTGGAATGCCAGAGAAGTCCCTCTCTTACTTTCTGAAACATCCTTTCAATAGCTTAATAGTTTTTATTTATGATTCTTCTATTGCCTTAATGCTTAGAAAGGCATTTCCTACCTAGAAAATTAGTTGTATGTTGACACGTAATTCTTCCATCTTTTAAGATAGTTAAAACATATACTGTTGATTGGATTAAAGACCAATGATACTTGAATATAGAGAAATGAGAGAATATGGAGAAATGAGAGAAAAACCCAAGTGACCAGGGTCTAGGTCAGACCAGTAAGCCTGCTTCACGTGCCAGGATCACTGAAATCTCAGTGGCTCTCAATCTTGAGCATCACCTGGAGGGTGGACCGAAACCCAGATGCTGCCCCACCCCGGGGTTTTTGATCCAGTGTTTCTGGGGTGGGGTCCAGGTGTTTGCACATCTAACAAGTCCCAGGAGTTGCTGCTGCTGCTGATTCAGGAGCCAGGCTCTGAGACCCACTGCTGACACTAACCTTTTCCACGCTCCCTAATTCACAGGCAGTAAAATCACTTTGGGGATTCAAGTGTCTGCTGTCAATCTAGTAGGCCTCATAATGGGCATGGCTGCTGAGAGCTATTTAGGTTCCGTGAGATGATTAAGAATAGCAGCTACAGCAGCTTTCGATCCCAAACTCTGACAGAGTGGCTCGTTGACAAAATATTGAGGGGAGAACCATTCTGTTGGTGCCAGATTGGATGTGAGGAGAGACTCTGCTTGATGGTGTGCAAGCTTGAAAGAACAAAAGTCAAAGTCCTGCTACTTTCTAGGTCTTGGTTTCATGCAACAAACACCTCATATGAAGGGATATGATTTCTTCTGTTTCATTTGCTTTCCCTGCAAGTTTTATCCACTGTTGACCTCGCAGGACAAGTAATCACAGAGGAAAACATTGTAGGTATTTCAAAGATACTTGACTAGCTGGGGACTATATTTTCTTTCCTTTCATTTTCTTTTTCTGATTACAGAAGTAATGCCTGCACATTGACAAGCTTTTGAAAAATACGTAAAGATACAATTCCTCATCATTCTATCACATATGGAATGCCACTGTCAATGTTTTAACATATTTCTTTCCAGTTCTTTTATGCATAACAGATGTGGCATCAAATCTGGAGCTTTGTGGAGTGTTTCTTTCCTGTGTTGTGAACACAGAATGTCAAATGCTAATGCTCTCAACTGCCCCTGAATCAAAAATGTATTTACTTTTTAAATTTTATTTTTCAATGAAAACCAGAGAAGACATGAAGCCGGAATAAGATTTTGGGGTGGAGGGACAGAGGCCAAACCTGGAGAGATTCCAGGGGTGCAACTGCTGGTATTTCGCTTCTGCCATGTCTCATCCCACCAGCTGGGGAGGAGTGGACAGCTGGTAAGGGTGGTGAGCAGGCCTGTGGGTGGAGAAGTCAGGGTAACAAGTAGGCCTTGATCTGGACCAAATGTGGATTGGTGCCCCGGGTTGGTGCCCATTATAACACATTAGGATAATTTACAGTGTCTTGGACATTGCACACAGCTATGAGATAAAGTAGACCTCTTTGCATATGGACAAGCAAAGGCTTACTCTGGAGCATGCACAAAGTGCAGGAAGCCCTGTGAGCTTCTTCATTCTCAACATTTGCCACAGACTTGTTCCCACACATCCAATGCCATCCCCTGAACATTTGCTTAAATATTGATGTGCTTCATTTCTTAAATCAACAACTGTGATTAGGGACTTCCCTGGTGTAGTTAAGGATCCATCTTGAAATGCAGGGGTGTCAGATCTGAGCCTGGGTGGAGGAATTAAGATCCCACATGCCGCAAGGCAACGAAGCCCAAGCGCCACAACTAGAGAGGCCCATGTGCTCACAGCTGAGTCCACAGGCTCTACAGCCTGTGCTCCTCAACAAAAGAAACCCACCTGATGCAACCAGAGAAAGCCACAAAAACCCAGCACAGCCAAAAAAAACAAACCTGTAAATTTAGTCATCTTAATGAACTTTGATTGTCCATAAGATAAAAATGTGAGCCAAGAAACTGAGGTGTTCTACCTGTGTTTTCTGCAGGTATAGGTGAGTCCTGACAGTAGGATACCACTGGCTCCTCTCCTAGCTAAGGATGGGACTCATCTCTCTCTTTCTCTTCAAAGGGAGAAGATTTTAACAGAAGTGTTGGTTGGACCTAGATCACCAGAGCTGCATGATCTTCCATCATGCTGGGCCCGTCTAGGAGCTTGTGGTGGAACCCAGCTGTGCACAGCATTGGAGGTCAAGGAGGAGGAAAGATGCATGGCTAGGATACAGATGCTTCATCACCTGGGAGCATTTGTGGCATTAAAGACACTTTCCTGGGCACAAGTGGCTTCATGGTATGCCATGCAAGTGACTGGCAGAACCAAGTGACTTTGAGGACCTTACTGCTCTGCAGTTGCAATGGAGCTGAAGTGCTGAGCATGAAAGTCCTCCCCTGCCCAACCCTGTGTCTGCCCCCCTCATCCCCTCCATCCCTCCCCTTCTCTTCACCATTAACATATACCAAGTTCTGCTCAACTATATCACAGCAGTAACAACCAACACACAGGACTTTGATGAATGAGGAGAAGAAGACAATAAGAATTCCACAAGTGAGTACTTCCTTCATAAGAGAGAGGTTCTTAACTGGCAGCCAAGAAATCTGTAAGCCTCGCTCCCAGAGGACCAAGTACCCTGAGAGGACAGAGACTGGGGTGTGGCCCTCAGGTCAGCCTCCTAGGAAGGAGGCTTTGTTAGTACCAACCACATTCCACCCTCACTGATACTAGTTTCCTGCAAAGAGCCAGGGGCTCAAGGCTTTGGGGATGAGTACCAACTGGTAAATAGCTGTTTTCGCAGAATCTCATTTTTTCCCCCTTGGCACTGTAGGCTAGAATGCCAGGAAGGAGTGAGCCCTGGAGAGCAGACTTAATTTGCAAGATGAGCCTGGGGCCTGGATGGGATCAGTTCTCAGAACACAGAGAACATCCATGGTCAGTTTGCTTCTAAGGTAGGGAGAAACCAAAACCTAACAGAAATGAAAGGCCACAGCAACAGTATCGGGTCAGGAAGCTGAAGTCCAATTATAAACCCATGCCTGTTTGTGGTAGCCGATCTCCAAGGTCTCCCCACCTTGGAGACCTCCTCTAAGTCTTCACCAAAAGGAGTCCTCCCTCCACACTGAATGCCCTGTGCAACCAATAGGATCGAGGTATAGTTGAATTACAGTGTTGTATTTATCTCTGCTGTAGAGCAAAGTGACTCAGTTACACATATATATATACATTCTTTTTCATATTCTTTTCTCTTGTGTCTATCACAGAATGTTGAATATAGTTCCCTGCACTATACAGTAGGACCTTGTTTATCTGTTCTCCATATACCAGTTTGCATCTGCTAATCCCAAACTCCCAATCCAACCTTCCCCCACTCTCCTCCTCCTTAGCAACCACCAGTCCTATTCTCTGTGAAGGACTGTTAAACGTCTTTTGTAAAACCCAGAGTAATTATTAGACTACAGAACAAGTAACAAGCTCTTACAAAGTAGTTGTTGGTTATATGCAAAACAGTGGTAAATCTAGAGGTACAGTCAACTGTAAGCCTTATCTAGATGAGAGAAATATCTTTGGTTAAGGAGAAAAAAGACACATCAAGAAACTAAAGAAGAAACCACGCTGGCTTGAATAGTATTTTACTTGTCTAAACCATAGTTCAATTTAACCTGACAAATTAAACTCAAGTTTTAAAATTATTGATGAGTCATTCCCCAAATTCCATAATCACAGAATAATAGTTGCATTTTAAAATTAAAGAACTAAGGTAAAGAAATGGCACATCAAAATAATTTGAAGGTCATTGTTACTTGGAATTTCTAAGAGAACTTGCAAGATAAAATAGAAGCAAACTGAGAAGTATCGAATACAAATTTTGGGATAAAACCATTCTGTCCCTTAAGAGATAGGATCCAAACACACAAGACAACCATGCCATCCTCCCAGAACCAGGTACGACAGTGAGCACAGCTAATCCTAGTCCTCCCAAGATGAGCCTGGGGCCTGGATGGGATCAGTTCTCAGAACACAGAGAACATCCATGGTCAGTTTGCTTCTAAGGTAGGGAGAAACCAAAACCTAACAGAAATGAAAGGCCACAGCAACAGTATCGGGTCAGGAAGCTGAAGTCCAATTATAAACCCATGCCTGTTTGTGGTAGCCGATCTCCAAGGTCTCCCCACCTTGGAGACCTCCTCTAAGTCTTCACCAAAAGGAGTCCTCCCTCCACACTGAATGCCCTGTGCAACCAATAGGATCGAGGTATAGTTGAATTACAGTGTTGTATTTATCTCTGCTGTAGAGCAAAGTGACTCAGTTACACATATATATATACATTCTTTTTCATATTCTTTTCTCTTGTGTCTATCACAGAATGTTGAATATAGTTCCCTGCACTATACAGTAGGACCTTGTTTATCTGTTCTCCATATACCAGTTTGCATCTGCTAATCCCAAACTCCCAATCCAACCTTCCCCCACTCTCCTCCTCCTTAGCAACCACCAGTCCTATTCTCTGTGAAGGACTGTTAAACGTCTTTTGTAAAACCCAGAGTAATTATTAGACTACAGAACAAGTAACAAGCTCTTACAAAGTAGTTGTTGGTTATATGCAAAACAGTGGTAAATCTAGAGGTACAGTCAACTGTAAGCCTTATCTAGATGAGAGAAATATCTTTGGTTAAGGAGAAAAAAGACACATCAAGAAACTAAAGAAGAAACCACGCTGGCTTGAATAGTATTTTACTTGTCTAAACCATAGTTCAATTTAACCTGACAAATTAAACTCAAGTTTTAAAATTATTGATGAGTCATTCCCCAAATTCCATAATCACAGAATAATAGTTGCATTTTAAAATTAAAGAACTAAGGTAAAGAAATGGCACATCAAAATAATTTGAAGGTCATTGTTACTTGGAATTTCTAAGAGAACTTGCAAGATAAAATAGAAGCAAACTGAGAAGTATCGAATACAAATTTTGGGATAAAACCATTCTGTCCCTTAAGAGATAGGATCCAAACACACAAGACAACCATGCCATCCTCCCAGAACCAGGTACGACAGTGAGCACAGCTAATACCTATATGTCCTTCCCAGGAAAAAGACTTTTGTGAACCATAAGTGGAGGAATTGCACATGTCCAAAATGTAAAACTATTTTTGATACAAGGAAAATATAGGGAGATATTTCGCTCTTCCAAAACCTAAATAAGTAGAGTTTTGATACTTGGTTTTCAGGGGATCTAGTATGATCTCAACTCAGCTGTCCAGTTCAAGGAATTATTTTAGTTGAGCCTAAAAGATACCTTCACATGCTCAAGAATTCACAGTAAAATGTCAGTCCCAAATCCACATTTACTATAAAATTTAATCTTTAAACAAAGTCTTACTCACCTGCCAGAATATGCTGTCTATTGTGTTTCCAAGAAAACCATCGCGTCCTTCTGAAGACACCAGCTTGGGGCCAAGGATTGTCATGAATTCATCAAAATCCACCTGGCCATCCCCTGGAAGGAGAAGATGTAAATCTGAGCTGAAGAATAGCTAAAATTGACCTTCTGTACCCAATAAAATAAACATCTCCATGCTTTTCTCCACAGTATGACCTCAATTAATGAAGAGCTGGAACCATTTCTGAAAATTGTGCAACATTCTTAAAATACCAAAAGAAATACAAGAAATTGGCAACTGTCAGCACCTCCAATACGACCTATCCCTAATCATTTGTTAGTGTCCATATCTAAATCCCAACCAACACCTCCCATTTACACGGCCACAACCTCACACCCGCTGTACCTCCTGGACCCCAAGTAGTCTACCTGTACAGGAAATAAATCACCTATACCTTCATCCCTATCTCTTCGTTCATCCTGGTCAATCACACATAAGTTTAGTCATCAAGTCTTACTGATTTAATTTCTTAAATACCTGTACCTGTAGTACCTTCTTTAATTGTTAGTCTGATTCCAAAAACACTGTGGTAGGAAAATGCTTCAGAATGAAAGTTTCAAAACAATAAAAAAACTGAGAAGTATCGAATACAAATTTTGGGATAAAACCATTCTGTCCCTTAAGAGATAGGATCCAAACACACAAGACAACCATGCCATCCTCCCAGAACCAGGTACGACAGTGAGCACAGCTAATACCTATATGTCCTTCCCAGGAAAAAGACTTTTGTGAACCATAAGTGGAGGAATTGCACATGTCCAAAATGTAAAACTATTTTTGATACAAGGAAAATATAGGGAGATATTTCGCTCTTCCAAAACCTAAATAAGTAGAGTTTTGATACTTGGTTTTCAGGGGATCTAGTATGATCTCAACTCAGCTGTCCAGTTCAAGGAATTATTTTAGTTGAGCCTAAAAGATACCTTCACATGCTCAAGAATTCACAGTAAAATGTCAGTCCCAAATCCATATTTACTATAAAATTTAATCTTTAAACAAAGTCTTACTCACCTGCCAGAATATGCTGTCTATTGTGTTTCCAAGAAAACCATCGCGACCTTCTGAAGACACCAGCTTGGGGCCAAGGATTGTCATGAATTCATCAAAATCCACCTGGCCATCCCCTGGAAGGAGAAGATGTAAATCTGAGCTGAAGAATAGCTAAAATTGACCTTCTGTACCCAATAAAATAAACATCTCCATGCTTTTCTCCACAGTATGACCTCAATTAATGAAGAGCTGGAACCATTTCTGAAAATTGTGCAACATTCTTAAAATACCAAAAGAAATACAAGAAATTGGCAACTGTCAGCACCTCCAATACGACCTATCCCTAATCATTTGTTAGTGTCCATATCTAAATCCCAACCAACACCTCCCATTTACACGGCCACAACCTCACACCCGCTGTACCTCCTGGACCCCAAGTAGTCTACCTGTACAGGAAATAAATCACCTATACCTTCATCCCTATCTCTTCGTTCATCCTGGTCAATCACACATAAGTTTAGTCATCAAGTCTTACTGATTTAATTTCTTAAATACCTGTACCTGTAGTACCTTCTTTAATTGTTAGTCTGATTCCAAAAACACTGTGGTAGGAAAATGCTTCCAAGAATGAAAGTTTTAGTAACAATGACAATGTCACTAGTAAAATTACTTTTGTCTTCACACTTCCACCTCCATGCTCTCTTCCATACAGGTGAGTTTCCTTCTCCCAAAGCATATCTGATCCTGCTTTAGAATCTTCAATGGCATCTTTGACCAAAAATAAGGAAGATGCCTGAGATTCAAGTCCCACTATACCTTCTGACACCTTTTGCTCCCCACCTCTGCCAAAACACTATGCTATTTCAGAGCTCCGTATCTCTGTACATGCCATTCCCTCCATTTGTCTACCTGATGATCTCTAAGTTGTTTCATAAGATGGAGCTAATATATCATGTTCTCTTCTGGTATTTTCCCAGACCCGTCCTCGTCTCACTAGACACAGCTGGGCAAACTTCTGTCTTTCCTAAAAACTTAATATGCATCTATTCAGACCTGATCACCCTCCATCTCAACCACTAATGTGCACACCTATCTCCACATGGGTTGTGAGCCAGGGATCCTGTCTGAAACATCTCTGTATTTGACACCATGATTGGATCTTTCATGGTACAGTTAACACTCACCAGAAGGTGAACTTGAGCCAACTTAGACAAAAGCGGACCCTTAGGGGATTGCCTCAGCCACCCCCACGACACATCACTGTGGCATTCTGCACTCTTAGGACTGCTTGAGAGGGCACCTACACCAAGAGTTCACCACATCTTGGCCCCAGGGAAAGAAGACAGCCCTGGTGTCTGCATACAAACTTGCCACTTCAACCCACTTCCAGAGTGCAATAGCCTTCCACGAACGTTTGCTGAAAGCCTACTTCCAAAAGCAGGTGTCATTATCACGATGTCAATAATTCAGAAAAAGACAGTCCAGGAACAGATTCCAGTGTAGATAAAACTTCCAAGAGGAAAGGAGAGGCATGACAAGTCAGCAAGAAAGGGAAGACTGAGCCACCAAACAGGGCAGGGCAGTACAAGGATGACTGAGAAATGGATGCATCTCTCACCATTCACAGAGTGAAAGGACTAAAATTTCACCCCCCTTTGGGGAAAAAAAAAGATTACCAAAAAACACTGTGGTAGGAAAATGCTTCCAAGAATGAAAGTTTTAGTAACAATGACAATGTCACTAGTAAAATTACTTTTGTCTTCACACTTCCACCTCCATGCTCTCTTCCATACAGGTGAGTTTCCTTCTCCCAAAGCATATCTGATCCTGCTTTAGAATCTTCAATGGCATCTTTGACCAAAAATAAGGAAGATGCCTGAGATTCAAGTCCCACTATACCTTCTGACACCTTTTGCTCCCCACCTCTGCCAAAACACTATGCTATTTCAGAGCTCCGTATCTCTGTACATGCCATTCCCTCCATTTGTCTACCTGATGATCTCTAAGTTGTTTCATAAGATGGAGCTAATATATCATGTTCTCTTCTGGTATTTTCCCAGACCCGTCCTCGTCTCACTAGACACAGCTGGGCAAACTTCTGTCTTTCCTAAAAACTTAATATGCATCTATTCAGACCTGATCACCCTCCATCTCAACCACTAATGTGCACACCTATCTCCACATGGGTTGTGAGCCAGGGATCCTGTCTGAAACATCTCTGTATTTGACACCATGATTGGATCTTTCATGGTACAGTTAACACTCACCAGAAGGTGAACTTGAGCCAACTTAGACAAAAGCGGACCCTTAGGGGATTGCCTCAGCCACCCCCACGACACATCACTGTGGCATTCTGCACTCTTAGGACTGCTTGAGAGGGCACCTACACCAAGAGTTCACCACATCTTGGCCCCAGGGAAAGAAGACAGCCCTGGTGTCTGCATACAAACTTGCCACTTCAACCCACTTCCAGAGTGCAATAGCCTTCCACGAACGTTTGCTGAAAGCCTACTTCCAAAAGCAGGTGTCATTATCACGATGTCAATAATTCAGAAAAAGACAGTCCAGGAACAGATTCCAGTGTAGATAAAACTTCCAAGAGGAAAGGAGAGGCATGACAAGTCAGCAAGAAAGGGAAGACTGAGCCACCAAACAGGGCAGGGCAGTACAAGGATGACTGAGAAATGGATGCATCTCTCACCATTCACAGAGTGAAAGGACTAAAATTTCACCCTGGCTGGTCACCATCAGATGACAAGAAGTTAGCATCTTGCCTTTCAAACTAGCAAGTACTTCTGAAAAGAATAATGCTCAATGCTGGCAGAGATCCAGAGAAGAAATGAGCTCTAATAGGTATCCCTGGTCTGCTCATCCTGAAGACTGACTAGCGGGATTCAAGATGCTATGTCATGCTGGTTCCTTTTCACTTCATCATGTCACTTTTAAAGAAAAAGACAAAGCGAGAAAACTACCTTAAGTGCAGACCAAGATGTTTACCCAAAGATAAGTCATCCAGTATTTGTGAAAGTGGAAAGCTGGAAGAAGCTGAGAATGGCCCAGTCTTGCTGGTATTCACACCGAGTTAGCACCACATGGTTTCCAGTCTAGACATGCACTAACCCACTGCTCACTGCAAGTCGCCCCTGTTAGTCAAAGCAGGCACTGGGGACTTCTCAGTAGTCCAATGGTTAAGAATCCACCTGCTAATGCAGGGCACATTGGATCTGTGGTCTAGGGCCTAAGATTCTACATGCTACGGGGCAGCTAAGCCCCTGCACCACAACTACGGAAGCCTGAGTGCCCTAGAGCCTGTGCTCTACAAGAGAAGCCACCGCAATGAGAAGCTCATGTGCTACAACTAGAGAGTAGTCCCTGTTAAACACAACTGGAGAAAGACCACATGCATCAATGAAGAGCCTGTGTGCTGCAGTGAAGACCCAATGTAGCCATAAATAAATAAACAAAAAGCTGGTACTGGCTGGCCAAAAGATCTCAGATCAGAAGATGCAGTCTCAAGAGAAAAAGTGTCACCTTCAGTGAGATGGAAAGTGATTCTCAGGCAGAAAATCTCAAGAGGGAGTGGAAAGGATATACACACTATATCAGCCCCCAAGCTTCCACGAACGTTTGCTGAAGACTGAGGTGTCATTATCACGATGTCAATAATTCAGAAAAGACAGTCCAGGAACAGATTCCAGTGTAGATAAAACTTCCAAGAGGAAAGGAGAGGCATGACAAGTCAGCAAGAAAGGGAAGACTGAGCCACCAAACAGGGCAGGGCAGTACAAGGATGACTGAGAAATGGATGCATCTCTCACCATTCACAGAGTGAAAGGACTAAAATTTCACCCTGGCTGGTCACCATCAGATGACAAGAAGTTAGCATCTTGCCTTTCAAACTAGCAAGTACTTCTGAAAAGAATAATGCTCAATGCTGGCAGAGATCCAGAGAAGAAATGAGCTCTAATAGGTATCCCTGGTCTGCTCATCCTGAAGACTGACTAGCGGGATTCAAGATGCTATGTCATGCTGGTTCCTTTTCACTTCATCATGTCACTTTTAAAGAAAAAGACAAAGCGAGAAAACTACCTTAAGTGCAGACCAAGATGTTTACCCAAAGATAAGTCATCCAGTATTTGTGAAAGTGGAAAGCTGGAAGAAGCTGAGAATGGCCCAGTCTTGCTGGTATTCACACCGAGTTAGCACCACATGGTTTCCAGTCTAGACATGCACTAACCCACTGCTCACTGCAAGTCGCCCCTGTTAGTCAAAGCAGGCACTGGGGACTTCTCAGTAGTCCAATGGTTAAGAATCCACCTGCTAATGCAGGGCACATTGGATCTGTGGTCTAGGGCCTAAGATTCTACATGCTACGGGGCAGCTAAGCCCCTGCACCACAACTACGGAAGCCTGAGTGCCCTAGAGCCTGTGCTCTACAAGAGAAGCCACCGCAATGAGAAGCTCATGTGCTACAACTAGAGAGTAGTCCCTGTTAAACACAACTGGAGAAAGACCACATGCATCAATGAAGAGCCTGTGTGCTGCAGTGAAGACCCAATGTAGCCATAAATAAATAAACAAAAAGCTGGTACTGGCTGGCCAAAAGATCTCAGATCAGAAGATGCAGTCTCAAGAGAAAAAGTGTCACCTTCAGTGAGATGGAAAGTGATTCTCAGGAGACAAAAAGAAAAAATCATTAAACATTACAATTGGCTAGTGGCCTTCCTAAGGACACAGTATGGAAAGAGATATACACACACTATATCTGTGCTATTAAAATGCCACAGGGTTTGGGCAACTAGAGAAACAAGCGTCATGAAAGGCACCTGAGCAGGGGAAGGGCAGAACAAGGAGGAGGAGCAGGACAAGGGGAAGAAGAAGAGAAGGAAGAGGAAGTAGTTTGAGGAGCACTAGACTAGATAACATGTCAAGTACATTAAGTCCCCTATGTATGAAACTTCGCAATGTGAACTTTCAAAGATGCAAACATGCATCTGGTTCCAGCGAGGAACCAGAGCCTGTGCCATCAGTGTCAGGCGTGAGTGAAATTGCAACTTGCCCTCTGTCTCCCATTGGTGATGATCCTTCAGCTCCACCATCTCCCACCTTCTCTCCCTCCTCCAGTAGGTAATGCTTCTGGCCTGTTCACTTGATGCCCACCCTTGATGCCAGCTCTTATACTACTGTAAAATGAAAAATGTTTTCTTTATTTTTTTGTGTTTGTCTTTTATGTATTAGTTGTGTGGAAAATATTATAAACCTATGGCAGTACAGTATGATATAGTTGATTGTGTTAGTTGGGTGAAAGTCAAAGTATTCGTCGCTTAGTTGTGTTCTACTCTTTTCAACCCTATGGACTGTAGTCTGCCAGGCTCCTTTGTCCATGAGATTCTCCAGGAGATCTTTCCTACCCAGGGATCAAACCTGGATCTCCTGCACTGTGGGCAGATTCTTTACTGTCTGAGCCACCAGGGAAACTACTTGAATATCTATGAACAAATTAGACTTAAGAACAAATTGGACTTACAAATGCAACGTGGTCATATGTAGGGGACTTACTGAACTATGGCTCTCCTTCCAGGGACCTCCTTCAGAGATGCTGGTCTGTTAGCAGTGGGCATCATACCAGCTGTCACCCAGTGCAACATCCAACAGTTCATAAAGGTTTAGAAGCTCAAGGGGGTAGATCTTTTTTTTTTTTTTTAAATAAGGACCTCATGAGACCGCATCTAAAATACATCCACTGGGCTGGGTCATACACGCTCCTGGCCAGGGTGTAGTAGGCACTCCTCCCTACTTGTGAGCTTAATGGAATAGGGGTGGGGGAGTCCACAGTATGTGCAATATACACTTCTCAGTATATAAGGCACCTGAGCACCAGAAGAATGAGGTTGTCTTTAACCATCCATCTTCCAGGCAGAAGGAGAGAGATCACCCACATCTCTGAAACCTCCCCGCAATCCAGGTGATGGGAGAACAGCATGAGGAACTGGGGTCCACAAGGAACCCTGGTCATGGTCATCAGGGAGCATTCACAGATGGTGCTCGTGACTGAGAACACCAGCCTCAAAACTGACAAGCGGAAATGATTCTTCGAACTACATCTTTGGTGAAGGGAGCAGCTTTTTTGCTACTTGGCCAGAGGGGAAGAATTTGGGTAGTGGTGGGGGTGCTCGGGACACCCAGGGGTTCTAAGGAGGCACCGGGGGTCCTTTCTGCTAGTTGAAGGAGGAGAGGTCTGGTTCACAGAAAGATTTGTTTCTAGCTACTAAACAGGAGACATTTGGAGCTTCAGATTTTAAATTGGTCAAAATGTGATTCTCCACTGCCTTCCTCCTTTTTCTTTTCTTTCTTTGTTTTTTTTTTTTTACTATCACTGGGCCCAGGAAGGTTCTTGTAGGCCCACAGTTGGAGAAATAATCAGGGGGCTGCCTCTTCAACTGTCTCTACACCTCTTGGGGTCTTCTCAGCTCTGGCTCCTGAGCATGTGTGTACTGTACATTTTCTGCAGACCTTCAGTACACAAAAGGGCTTAGAGACCCTGGTTTGATTCCTGGGTTGGGAAGATCCCATGGAGAAAGGATAGGCTAGCCACTCCAGAACTCTTGGGCTTCCCTGGTGGTTCAGATGGTAAAGGATCCACCTGCAATGTGGGAGACCTGGGTTCAATCCCTGAGTTGGGAAGATCCCCTGGAGAAGGGAACAGGCTGCTCACTCTAGTATTCTTGCCTAGGGAATTTCATGGCTTGTCCCCGGGTCACAAAGAGTTGGACACAACTGAACAACTTTCATTTCAGTACACAAAGACTCCTCCATCACACACACAGCTCAGCCCTGGTTCTGCTAAGAGCACAAGGTTCTATTCAGATGGAGACTGAGGAAAATCTCCCTTCATTAGATCCTAGTTTAAAACACAGACAGAACAAGGAACACCACAAAAGCTGTCAGTGCTGCTCCCAGAAATCTGGCCCCACTTTGCCTCACCCCAACACCACCCTGCATTCATTCCAGAAGAGCAGAATGAATACAATCTCAGAGAGAGGTTTTTCCCTAAGTCCCTTGTACAGAAATCAGCCGCAGGCTGAGACAAGTTCTGGGTAACCTGGTGATAATCTTCACATCTAACATGCTGAGCATTCACAATGCCATGGCATCATTTAAAGACATTGCCACAGCCTAGCCCATTGAAGGCTGCCAGTGGCCCATTTTACAGATGGGAAAACTGAGGCATAGAGCGGTTCAGTAACTTGCAGAAGCTCACACAGGGGAGCAGAGCTGGGATTCCCAACCCAGCAGTCTGGCTATGCTTTCACTGCCTCTCAGGAGGCCAGGTGATGTACGGCTCTGTTGGGAACACTCACTTCTCTGACCTCAGTGCTCCCTGGCTGGGGAGTGCTGTGGCTCCTGGCACAAAGAGGCAAATTGAAATCTAAGTTGCCCTTTTATCTAGCTATTGAGTCTCAGGACAATCCCTGGAGGCCTTTCGTAAGCATTTAAAAGAGTCATAATAAGTAATAGGAAATATTGATTTAACATTTGCTGTATGCCAGACACTGAACTCGAGGCCTGACATATATCATTGTGTTTGATTCCATCCCAACACTGTGAATAGGTTCTGCCCTTCCACACTCTACCCTTTAGAAAACGTCGGCAAGAAGAGGCTAAAAGGAGCTAGGTCAAGGCTGGGCAGCAGCAAAGGGATCAGCTTGGAACCCCTGGTGGTAACCCCCACGTTGCAAAGCCTTCCCCTGTGCCAGAGGCCCCAGCACAATCCCTGGCCCACATTCATACCTCTCTTCAAAGTCTGAGAGTATAATATGTTTTCCTATCTGTGCATTTCGGAAGGAATTCAGTGGGGATTTGAAAGGATGGCTTTTAGATGCATTAAAACAAATGACCACAATCTTAAAACTCTTTGCACCCCCTATTGCCCTTCTGCCTGCAATGAGGGTATCAGTAATTCTCTGAGGGTCCACTCGCAGAGGACCGAAGTCTCTCCCATATAATCAATCCCATAGGCATCCTCTTCCACCAGGTCTGGCAGCATGACATCAGGCTGGCATTCTGGATTCATGTGTCCCCTAAAGATAAAGTGGGCATCTTGCCAGACCCCTCACCCTTTCACTGAATGTGGCAAACTCCAAATACAAAAACTTCATTTCGTTAAATCAATTTACAAATTTTGAACAGTCAAGTACCTGCAGAGCAAAACAATGAAACTCATTCCAGCGAGGCCTCATTCCGGCCTCCCCCAAGCTTCCAATATCATGATCCACTTAGCGAGACAGGCAGGAAGCTAACCTGCTCAGGACCGCATCTGATTGCTTCCCACTGCTATGTAAGTCAGAGTAATGAACTTGAACGAGGGCAGGAAGCCGCAGGAGGGCCAGGACTGCGCGACATTCGTTAAGACCAACCAGCTGAAACTTTCACCAAGAGGCAAAATAACAATAAAAATCCCTGCAAAATAAAAGGAGGGAAAGGCACATACAGAAAAAAGGATGGGCTCGGCAGGGTAATGAGGAGACAATTTAGGAGGAGGAAGAAATGTCTGCCTGAGACTCTGTTCAAACAAACTGACTCGACTGCAAAAGCACGGAGAGTGAGGTGTCCGGTGGGGCAAGAGAGGGGTGAACAGACACGGGCTCACCCTCCAGGAGGCTGCAATCCCTCAGGGGGTGAGGCGACGGGGAATCAAGGAGGGGCTAGGACTGACCTAAAAGTAGTGAGCTAAGGTAGCACCATGCTGGGAGCAAAGGCTCCAATTTGGAAATTCTAGGTGGCTCAGGAGTGAACTGAGAAGGGGAATATTTCCTGCCATTTCAGTAAATCAGGATGTCACAGTCAGCAATGATTGTGGCCCCTCCAACTTGAGCTGATGAGCCCTGAGGAAATTCAGGATTGAAAAGAATACTAGCCTTCTAGCAGTCATCAGGTTTCAGGCACTCTCTATGATGAGCCCAGAGGGAACTCAGGATATGAAAATACAGAATACTGGTCTCAGAAAGGGGAGGTGCATAGACATAGTGCCATTGTGGCGAAGAAATAAGGAGGGGGAAGCATGGAGGGAGTAACATGGAACCTATTTGTGTGGAAGAGTATACCAGACCAAAAGGTTTTTCCCCCTGGCAGCATGACATCAGGCTGGCATTCTGGATTATGTGTCCCCTAAAGATAAAGTGGGCATCTTGCCAGACCCCTCACCCTTTCACTGATGTGGCAAACTCCAAATACAAAAACTTCATTTCGTTAAATCAATTTACAAATTTTGAACAGTCAAGTACCTGCAGAGCAAAACAATGAAACTCATTCCAGCGAGGCCTCATTCCGGCCTCCCCCAAGCTTCCAATATCATGATCCACTTAGCGAGACAGGCAGGAAGCTAACCTGCTCAGGACCGCATCTGATTGCTTCCCACTGCTATGTAAGTCAGAGTAATGAACTTGAACGAGGGCAGGAAGCCGCAGGAGGGCCAGGACTGCGCGACATTCGTTAAGACCAACCAGCTGAAACTTTCACCAAGAGGCAAAATAACAATAAAAATCCCTGCAAAATAAAAGGAGGGAAAGGCACATACAGAAAAAAGGATGGGCTCGGCAGGGTAATGAGGAGACAATTTAGGAGGAGGAAGAAATGTCTGCCTGAGACTCTGTTCAAACAAACTGACTCGACTGCAAAAGCACGGAGAGTGAGGTGTCCGGTGGGGCAAGAGAGGGGTGAACAGACACGGGCTCACCCTCCAGGAGGCTGCAATCCCTCAGGGGGTGAGGCGACGGGGAATCAAGGAGGGGCTAGGACTGACCTAAAAGTAGTGAGCTAAGGTAGCACCATGCTGGGAGCAAAGGCTCCAATTTGGAAATTCTAGGTGGCTCAGGAGTGAACTGAGAAGGGGAATATTTCCTGCCATTTCAGTAAATCAGGATGTCACAGTCAGCAATGATTGTGGCCCCTCCAACTTGAGCTGATGAGCCCTGAGGAAATTCAGGATTGAAAAGAATACTAGCCTTCTAGCAGTCATCAGGTTTCAGGCACTCTCTATGATGAGCCCAGAGGGAACTCAGGATATGAAAATACAGAATACTGGTCTCAGAAAGGGGAGGTGCATAGACATAGTGCCATTGTGGCGAAGAAATAAGGAGGGGGAAGCATGGAGGGAGTAACATGGAAACCTATAGTGTTATGTGTGGAAAAGATAGCTAGTGTCATAGTGCTAAGGCAATAGGAGTGCTTACAATGGCTTGGGGTGAAGGTCTGGAGGGGTGGGATGGGGGGATCTGGGTGGGTGGGGACCATGGATATGCATATGACTAATCTGGGAACATACATGTCTGTGAACAACAAAACTCTGTAAAACCTTTAAAATAAAGAATAAAAAAAAAAAGAAAGAAAGGGGAGGTGCATATGAAAGGAAGGATTTCAGCAAGCCTTCATTCTTGCATCAACCCATACTTAGAAAAGCCCTGAATTCCTTGAGATAAACTGGTTTTCTTCAATTAACAATAATCTTTTGATGTTCCTGACTACCTGCCCTTTATTGATATATTGTTGTTCAGGTGACATTCAACTCCAACTCTTTGTGACCCCATGGATTGTAGCCCACCAGGCCCTCTGGAGCGGGCAAAAATACTGGAGTGGGTTTTCATTTCCTCCTCCAGGGGATCTTCCCAAAGCAGGGATCAAACCCTCTCCTGCATTAGCAGGTGGATTCTTTACCACTGAGCCATCAGAGAAGCCCCTTATTGCAATATATCCTGGCTATAGATCCTGTGTATCTTAGCTCTTCCCCTGGCCTCCTCAGCATGGTTTCTCAGAGCTCCCTGAAATGCTGTCTCCTGGGTGATAGTCCTCATTTTGCCCCACTTCCCCTCCAAAAAGAAGCAGGAAATAGTCAGTAAGACTGGCTCTCGGGAGATGTGTGCCAAGCTTGTGCTCACAGCTGGGGTTTGCACCCTGGAACAGCTTCTTGTCCATGCTTCAGCCTCCCCAGGAGCCATTGATGCCAAGCCGGCTCAGGAGTGAACTGAGAAGGGAATATTTCCTGCCATTTCAGTAAATCAGGATGTCACAGTCAGCAATGATTGTGGCCCCTCCAACTTGAGCTGATGAGCCCTGAGGAAATTCAGGATTGAAAAGAATACTCGCCTTCTAGCAGTCATCAGGTTTCAGGCACTCTCTATGATGAGCCCAGAGGGAACTCAGGATATGAAAATACAGAATACTGGTCTCAGAAAGGGGAGGTGCATAGACATAGTGCCATTGTGGCGAAGAAATAAGGAGGGGGAAGCATGGAGGGAGTAACATGGAGACCTATAGTGTTATGTGTGGGAAAGATAGCTAGCGTCATAGTGCTAAGGGAATAGGAGTGCTTACAATGGCTTGGGGTGAAGGTCTGGAGGGGTGGGATGGGGGGATCTGGGTGGGTGGGGACCATGGATATGCATATGACTGATCTGGGAACATACATGTCTGTGAACAACAAAACTCTGTAAAACCTTTAAAATAAAGAATAAAAAAAAAAAAAAAAAGAAAGAAAGGGGAGGTGCATATGAAAGGAAGGATTTCAGCAAGCCTTCATTCTTGCATCTACCCATACTTAGAAAAGCCCTGAATTCCTCGAGATAAACTGGTTTTCTTCAATTAACAATAATCTTTTGATGTTCCTGACTACCTGCCCTTTATTGATATATTGTTGTTCAGGTGATAATTCAAGTCCAACTCTTTGTGACCCCATGGATTGTAGCCCACCAGGCCCTCTGGAGTGGGCAAAAATACTGGAGTGGGTTTTCATTTCCTCCTCCAGGGGATCTTCCCAACGCAGGGATCAAACCCTCTCCTGCATTAGCAGGTGGATTCTTTACCACTGAGCCATCAGAGAAGCCCCTTATTGCAATATATCCTGGCTATAGATCCTGTGTGTCTTAGCTCTTCCCCCGGCCTCCTCAGCATGGTTTCTCAGAGCTCTCTGAAATGCTGTCTCCTGGGTGATAGTCCTCATTTTGCCCCACTTCCCCTCCAAAAAGAAGCAGGAAATAATCAGTAAGACTGGCTCTCGGGAGATGTGTGCCAAGCTTGTGCTCACAGCTGGGGTTTACACCCTGGAACAGCTTCTCGTCCATGCTTCAGCTCCATCCAAGCCTGACCCGCTCAGAGTAAGCCCGGCATCCTATTCCTTGTCTTATTTTCTACACAGGGATACAGACCACAAGCAAGACTGAATATAAATGGGCACTTTATCCCTTATTCTCACTGCTCTTATGCCTCAGGGATCCACGTGGAAGACAAACTGTCAAGACAGACCCTGCAGCTTACTAGCACCAATAAAGTCGCCTTCTACTCCAACAGCTGCAAGGTCATTTCTAACCTTTGGAGAATAGTGTTGACTGGAAAGTTTCAGATCTGAAATACACTAGGGAAGAAGTTATGAGAAAATGGACGTACTAACTACAGAATAATCTTGACTTCAGAATCAGAAAGAACAGATATCAGGCACACCTTTTCATGGACTTGTTGGCCCCTTGGATGTCTTCTTTGGATAAAAGTCTATTTAGTTCCTCTGACCGTTTTTTACAATATTTTTTGAATTTATTTTTTAAAGATTTTTTGATGTGGACCATGTTAAAGTCTTTATTAAATTTGTTACAATATTTCTTCTGTTTTATGTTTTGTTTTGTTTTGTTTTGTTGTTTCGGCTGCAAGGCCTGTGAAGGACTTTAATTCCCCAACTAGGAATTGAACTTGCACCTCCTGCATTGGAAGGTGAAATTTTAATTACTGGACCCCCAGAGAAGTTCCCCTCTGCCCATTTTTCAATCAGATTGTTTAGGGTTTTTGGTTAATGAGCTGGATGATGTCGTTTAAGGATACAGAATGTCTTGCAGATCTTATACACACTAAAGTGATGGTAGCCAACAAAACTGTATTATAAACATTAAATTTGTTAAGGGACTAGATCTTAACTGTTCCCCAAACTAGAAGAAAATAATTGCAAGACACGACAGAGACGTTAGCTAAAGCTACTCTAGCATACTCCAAATGAAGTCTCAGTCATGCGAAGCCCTTATTGCAATATATCCTGGCTATAGATCCTGTGTCTTAGCTCTTCCGGCCTCCTCAGCATGGTTTCTCAGAGCTCCTGAAATGCTGTCTCCTGGGTGATAGTCCTCATTTTGCCCCACTTCCCCTCCAAAAAGAAGCAGGAAATAGTCAGTAAGACTGGCTCTCGGGAGATGTGTGCCAAGCTTGTGCTCACAGCTGGGGTTTGCACCCTGGAACAGCTTCTTGTCCATGCTTCAGCTCCATCCAAGCCTGACCCGCTCAGAGTAAGCCCGGCATCCTATTCCTTGTCTTATTTTCTACACAGGGATACAGACCACAAGCAAGACTGAATATAAATGGGCACTTTATCCCTTATTCTCACTGCTCTTATGCCTCAGGGATCCACGTGGAAGACAAACTGTCAAGACAGACCCTGCAGCTTACTAGCACCAATAAAGTCGTCTTCTACTCCAACAGCTGCAAGGTCATTTCTAACCTTTGGAGAATAGTGTTGACTGGAAAGTTTCAGATCTGAAATACACTAGGGAAGAAGTTATGAGAAAATGGACGTACTAACTACAGAATAATCTTGACTTCAGAATCAGAAAGAACAGATATCAGGCACCTTTTCATGGACTTGTTGGCCCCTTGGATGTCTTCTTTGGATAAAAGTCTATTTAGTTCCTCTGACCATTTTTTACAATATTTTTTGAATTTATTTTTTAAAGATTTTTTGATGTGGACCATGTTAAAGTCTTTATTAAATTTGTTACAATATTTCTTCTGTTTTATGTTTTGTTTTGTTTTGTTTTGGCTGCAAGGCCTGTGAAGGACTTTAGTTCCCCAACTAGGAATTGAACTTGCACCTCCTGCATTGGAAGGTGAAATTTTAATTACTGGACCCCCAGAGAAGTTCCCCTCTGCCCATTTTCAATCAGATTGTTTGGGGTTTTTGGTTAATGAGCTGGATGATGTCGTTTAAGGATACAGAATGTCTTGCAGATCTTATACACACTAAAGTGATGGTAGCCAACAAAACTGTATTATAAACATTAAATTTGTTAAGGGACTAGATCTTAACTGTTCCCCAAACTAGAAGAAAATAATTGCAAGACACGACAGAGACGTTAGCTAAAGCTACTCTAGCATACTCCATGAAAGTGAAAGTCGCTCAGTCATGTCCAACTTTTCGCATCTCATGGATGAGCCATGGAATTCTTTAGACAAGAATATTGGACAAAGTCTCCAGGAGATCTTCCCAACCCAGGGATTGAACCCAGGACTCCTGCACTGCAGGCGGATTCTTTACTGTCTGAGTCACCGTGGAAGTCCAAAAATACTGGAGTGCGTAGCATATCCCTGCTCCAGGGGATCTTCCTGATCCAGAAATCAAACCAGGGCCTCCGCGTTGCATGCAGAGTCTTTACCAGCTAAGCTACACTCCAGTATAAATGTATTAGATAAAAAAAGAATGAAAAAAAAAAAGAATGAAGATAATTTCTAATGTGTCTTCATTCAACTTTCCATTAAAGAGTCCATGAAACTAGAAAAAGACCAAAAGAAAAACCCACAGAAGTTCTAAAAGCTGAGGCTACTATCAACCGCTTGAAAAAATCTGGGGAGATGTTTGCCAGCCACAGCCCTGGTGAAGCAGATGGAGAAATAAAACTGGTGGTCTGTGCAGGCTGCACTCTTGGAAAGGGAGCTGCAGCGCCTGCCAAGAAGTGGTAGGAAGATGTATGAGCATCACTCCTGGCCCTTCCTGAGCTCGCAGTCCCAGACTCTGCAAAACCTAGAGACCCAGGCATCCGGCTCGCAAGTGTGTGTGCCCAGGCTGCTAGCAAGTCTGGTGCCTCGTCCTCACCTCTCGTCATCCCTTTTCTCTCTTCCTCTGGTATCTCTCTTTCAATCTCCATCTGTAGGCACAACTCCAGTATATCTCACAAGTAGAAGTTCCAGTACTGGCCAGCATCCTGCTGCAGGTTCCAGTCTCCACGCCCTAAGCAGGGCGGAGACAGTAGGAATCCAGAGTGTAGTAAGTATCTGGAATTGTTATCATTGTTTAAAATGCTGCTTCTGGTCATGATTCTTGCTTGCTAACTTGGCTTTTAGCCAACAAAACTGTATTATAAACATTAAATTTGTTAAGGGACTAGATCTTAACTGTTCCCCAAACTAGAAGAAAATAGTTGCAAGACACGACAGAGACGTTAGCTAAAGCTACTCTAGCATACTCCATGAAAGTGAAAGTCGCTCAGTCATGTCCAACTTTTCGCATCTCATGGATGAGCCATGGAATTCTTTAGACAAGAATATTAGACAAAGTCTCCAGGAGATCTTCCCAACCCAGGGATTGAACCCGGGACTCCTGCACTGCAGGCGGATTCTTTACTGTCTGAGTCACCGTGGAAGTCCAAAAATACTGGAGTGTGTAGCATATCCCTGCTCCAGGGGATCTTCCTGATCCAGAAATCAAACCAGGGCCTCCGCGTTGCACGCAGAGTCTTTACCAGCTAAGCTACACTCCAGTATAAATGTATTAGATAAAAAAAGAATGAAAAAAAAAAAGAATGAAGATAATTTCTAATGTGTCTTCATTCAACTTTCCATTAAAGAGTCCATGAAACTAGAAAAAGACCAAAAGAAAAACCCACAGAAGTTCTAAAAGCTGAGGCTACTATCAACCGCTTGAAAAAATCTGGGGAGATGTTTGCCAGCCACAGCCCTGGTGAAGCAGATGGAGAAATAAAACTGGTGGTCTGTGCAGGCTGCACTCTTGGAAAGGGAGCTGCAGCGCCTGCCAAGAAGTGGTAGGAAGATGTATGAGCATCACTCCTGGCCCTTCCTGAGCTCGCAGTCCCAGACTCTGCAAAACCTAGAGACCCAGGCATCCGGCTCGCAAGTGTGCGTGCCCAGGCTGCTAGCAAGTCTGGTGCCTCGTCCTCACCTCTCGTCATCCCTTTTCTCTCTTCCTCTGGTATCTCTCTTTCAATCTCCATCTGTAGGCACAACTCCAGTATATCTCACAAGTAGAAGTTCCAGTACTGGCCAGCATCCTGCTGCAGGTTCCAGTCTCCACGCCCTAAGCAGGGCGGAGACAGTAGGAATCCAGAGTGTAGTAAGTGTCTGGAATTGTTATCATTGTTTAAAATGCTGCTTCTGGTCATGATTCTTGCTTGCCAACTTGGCTTTTTGGCTGCACCCTGACGCATGTGGCATCTTAGTTCCCCGATGAGGGACTGAATCCATGTCCCCTGCACTGGAAGCACAGAGTTTTAGCCACTGGACCACCAAGGAAGCCCTTTGATCATGATTCCTTAACTGCAAATTCTTCTCAGATTTAGAGAAGTGGTAAGTGTAAGCAGGACAACAAACTGTCCAGTGTTTTTTCACTGAATACTTACTAGTCACCAGACACGACACAAGGTACGGCACACTTCTACCACAGAACTGGATGTTCTGAAGCCCAAGTGGGAAAGCAAAGGGGCCAGTGGCACCCACACATGCTGATGGTTGGCTAATGCTGGGACCTAGGTCTCCATGTTAAGAACTGAAAACTAAGAAAAAAATAGTGACCAGTCCAAAAGAAAGGAGAAACATTATTCTGAATACCCAAAGAAAAATCTACTCCTGAAACTCACTCACTGTTAGAAAGAGAAGGCTTAAGGGACACCTGCTTGTATCCCCCATATGAGAGATGAAAACAGCCCTGTGTAGCCCTGGTGGTCCAGTGGTTAAGACTCCTCACTCCCAAGGCAGGGGATCCAGATTTGATTCCTGATGATGGAACTAGATCCCACAAGCTGCAATTAAAGATGAGGCACTCTTCAATGGAGATCTTGCATGGGGCAACAAAGATCCCATGTGCCACAACTAAGACCCAGTGTAGCCAAAGGAAAAAAAAGAAAAAGGAAACAGTCCAGAGCAATTAGGAGGTTGTACAAACATATGAGGATGAGGTGAAAGACACAGTGAAAGCAAGAGGGATTTGTCTTCAGTGAGGAGAGAAGGTGAGGACACCATCAATGCTCTAGCAAAGTCAGGTTCTACTTGGGATACATCAGCAGAAAACTATGACTCCAAACTCAAGCCAACAAATAGGTGCCCAAATCCATTGTGTGGAGTTACTGTGCTAGACCTACAGATGCTGAATAAACATGGAGAACATCCACACTGTGGTCTGGGAAATTCGAGTTCAGCTGGGAAGAGAGACAGACAAGGCATTACAAGTGTGTGTCAACTGCAAAAGGAGAAGGGCTACAGAGGCAAAATGCAGAGAAATTTGACACGATCTAGGATAGTTCTCCAAGGTGGGAGCAAGGCAAGGGATGCTCAAGAACACTCACTGTGGTGGCAGAAAAAATATCGCAAGCTCCATCCTTATCTTTTTACCTTTTGGTATGTGCTGGACAGAGGACGAGGTGGTTAGATGGCATCCCTGAGTCAAAGGATATGAGTATGTGCAAGCTCCAGGAGATGCTGAGGGACAGGTAAGCCTGGCCTGCTGCAGTCCATGGGGTCACTATGAGTTAGACATGACTGAGCCACTGAACTGAACTGAACTGATGTGTTAGAAGGTCCAAAATACAGTAGCAGAAGCGTGCTTGGATGTAATATGATACACAGGGAGGGGGGCAAGGCACACGAGCTGAGAAGGGCAGAAAAGAAAGGTCACTATATACTGGGAAAGCCAAAATCTGTACATTATGAACTTGCTACTTATATGTTTCTACTTCATATACTCCGCTGTCCATTACTTAAAGCAGTGTATTAGTATATTAATTTTATGTAGGCAAACATAAGTGCTATTTGGAAAATATAATCTCATGTAATGTTGGAGGAGAGAAGAGCAATTGCAGTAGTGGTAATAAAAGCAGCCGTTGCTACAGCAGCAGAGATACTTGTAGGAATAACCTACAAGCCTTAAATTACTCTAAACAAAGACAGAGGGAAATAAGAGAGAAATAAATGATGAAAGAGAAGAGATGGGTGGATAATGGCTAAGACGCCACACTCCCACTGGAGGGGGCCCAGGTTCAATCCCTAGTTAGGGGATCAGATCCTACATGCTGCAACTGAAGATCCCACATGCTGCAACAAAGATCCTGGGTGCAGCAACGAAGACCTGATGCAGCCAAATAAATAAATAAAAATTATTTTTTAAAGTGGTGATCACTACAGATAACACAAAGAAGCTGAGTTAAACATAGTATCTCATCAGGACTTTTTTTTAAGGTGGGAAAAGAATAATAGTTCCTTTAAAAAGTAAGAGTGATCGATCTTAAGACAAGAACAGATATCCTCATGCAGGGACGAATCCCCATTCAGATAAGCAAGACTCAGGATACTTGCTATCATTTTCATTCAAATATTGTTCTCACCGTGCTGGTCAATATTATGATGAGAAATGGAAGTGAGAAATAAGACCTTAGAAGTGAAACGACAAGATTATCACTATTCAGAGGGCAGTATGATTGTCTAGAAAGAACAACAGTCATTCTGGGAAATACAGTAACAGTGGCTAGGCACCAGACACACATTTAAAAATCAATAGTTTTCTTGTGTGACACCAAAAACCATTTAGAAAACTTAACAGAATAAAGCCCAGAGATTTTTTAGTCTGCATCCAGCAGTGGGATTCTGACTAAGCTCTCCCTCTCGTCCTGCTGGCAAATACCCTGTGCTGTGGGCACAATCCCAAGCAAGCAGAGCTCCCAGAGATGATGGAGCGCAGGTTGAGGGGTGGTACAGAGAAGATAGAGAGGGTCTGCAGTGCCTAGGGACTGGCATGAAGGAGGCCTGCCTCACCTGGGAGGCTCCTGTGTACATGAGAAGGATAGGAGGCAGGGTAGGTCTTGACCTACGAACTCCTAGCACTTGGAGAAAAATATGTTCTGTGGGCTAGAATCTCCATGCTTCTGGGTAAGGAAGGCCCCCACAAGGAGGGCTTTCTCCTGCAGCCTCAGAGGACAGGCATTTCTTCTCTGCTCAGACACATGACAGAAACTGGGACTTCTCTCCCCTTAGAGGGTTTTTTTTTTTTTTTAATTTAACTTTTATTTTATACTGGGGCAACCCACTCCAGTATTCTTATCTGGAAAATGCCATGGACAGAGAAGCCTGGTGCCAAAGAGATGGACATGACTGAGCAACTAACACTTTCACTTCCATAGTTGACTTAGTGTTACTAGTTTCAGGTGGACAGCTAAATGATTCAGTTATACAAATACATAGGTTTATTCTTTTTAGATTCTTTCCCCAAATAGGTTATTACAGAACATTGAGTAGATTTCCCTGTGCTACTTATACAGTAGGTCCTTGTTGGTTATTTATCTTGTATCTGTGTGTATGTCTGACTTGTTTCATTTAAGATGAAATCTCTAGGTCTATCCATTTTGTGGTAGAAGGCATATTTCATTTTTTTTATGGATGAGTAATATTTCATTGTAGGGCTTCCCAGGTGGCTCAGTGGTAAAGAATCAATCTGCCAATACAGGAGTCATGGGTTCGATCCCTGGGTTACGAAGATCCCCTGGAGAAGGAAATAGAAACCCACACCAGAAAATTCCATGGACAATGAACTTGGCAGGCCACAGTCCATGGGATCGCAAAGAATGGACATGACTACACACACATATACATATGAATAAAATGGTTTCTTCCTATGGATCCTAAATGCCATTTTCAAGTTTGCATGCATGTTCAGCCATGTCCAACTCTTTGTGACCCCATGGACTGTAGACCACCAGGCTTCTCTGTTCATGGGATCATTCCAGAAGGAATACTGGAGTGAGCTGCCATTTCCTCCTCCAGAGGATCTTCAGTTCAGTTGCTCAGTCATGTTTGACCTTTGAGACCCCATGGATTACAGCATACCAGGCTTCCCTGTCCTCTATGTATGTGTGTATGTATATATATATATATATATGCATACACACATACAGTTTTAAGGAAATACTTTAAAAGTCTTTAAAGAAAATGGCAAATAATACCATGCCTCTCGATGGAAAGATTATTGTAAAGATGTTGATTTTTTCCAAATTAATTTATATGTTTAAAGTAATTCCAATAAGAGGCCTTAGGGAATTGTTTTTGAAGCTTTCCCAATGACTCTTAAGGGCATTTGGAAGAATAAGCAGGCAAGAAAAGCTTTAAAAATAATTAAGAACAGTAATCCTATATCAAATAATAAATGTATTACAAAAACTACAATAATTTAAAAAGTACTGATGTAAGAATGAATAAGATACAGGATTATTCAGAAATAAGCTACAGGAAATATAGATAATAAACAGAAATAATTGAATAGAAAATAGGTTTACTTGACAAAAGGTGTTGGGAATATAAGTTAAGAATTTAGAAATAAAAATAAATTTTGCTCCTTACTTCTTATGTTACTCTAAAACCCTAAAGATATGTAGAGGAAATGTGTATGTAAAATAGAGAAAAACTTTTCTCAGCTTCAAAGCAATACAAGAAAAGCAGAAAAGATCCACAGACTTGATGACATACTTCTCATGCTAAAAACAATCAGAGATGAAATTAATTATTTAGCAATAAACCAGGAAAATTCTATGTCATGAACTTGACAAAAGGGTAATACTGCTCAAATAGAAAGAAATTCATTCAAATGACATAAATGCAAAAGGATGTGAATAGATAATTTACAAAGGAAAATATGATTGTTAAAATGTGAGAATGTTCAACTTCAATAATATGAAAATAAATGCAAATTAAAGCAATAATAAGATGGCATTTCCCACATCCCCAGTGCATGAAGATTTTATTTTTAAGTAAGAAGACAGTGTGCAGTCTGCCGAGACTCCTCACCCCGCCTTGATGGGAAAAGGTCTTGGCACAGTCTTTCTGGATATTAACTTGGCAATGCCATTTAAATAAATGCCAGAAGGAATACTGGAGTGAGCTGCCATTTCCTCCTCCAGAGGATCTTCAGTTCAGTTGCTCAGTCATGTTTGACCTTTGAGACCCCATGGATTACAGCATACCAGGCTTCCCTGTCCTCTATGTATGTGTGTATGTATATATATATATATATATATACACACATACAGTTTTAAGGAAATACTTTAAAAGTCTTTAAAGAAAATGGCAAATAATACCATGCCTCTCGATGGAAAGATTATTGTAAAGATGTTGATTTTTTCCAAATTAATTTATATGTTTAAAGTAATTCCAATAAGAGGCCTTAGGGAATTGTTTTTGAAGCTTTCCCAATGACTCTTAAGGGCATTTGGAAGAATAAGCAGGCAAGAAAAGCTTTAAAAATAATTAAGAACAGTAATCCTATATCAAATAATAAATGTATTACAAAAACTACAATAATTTAAAAAGTACTGATGTAAGAATGAATAAGATACAGGATTATTCAGAAATAAGCTACAGGAAATATAGATAATAAACAGAAATAATTGAATAGAAAATAGGTTTACTTGACAAAAGGTGTTGGGAATATAAGTTAAGAATTTAGAAATAAAAATAAATTTTGCTCCTTACTTCTTATGTTACTCTAAAACCCTAAAGATATGTAGAGGAAATGTGTATGTAAAATAGAGAAAAACTTTTCTCAGCTTCAAAGCAATACAAGAAAAGCAGAAAAGATCCACAGACTTGATGACATACTTCTCATGCTAAAAACAATCAGAGATGAAATTAATTATTTAGCAATAAACCAGGAAAATTCTATGTCATGAACTTGACAAAAGGGTAATACTGCTCAAATAGAAAGAAATTCATTCAAATGACATAAATGCAAAAGGATGTGAATAGATAATTTACAAAGGAAAATATGATTGTTAAAAATGTGAGAATGTTCAACTTCAATAATATGAAAATAAATGCAAATTAAAGCAATAATAAGATGGCATTTCCCACATCCCCAGTGCATGAAGATTTTATTTTTAAGTAAGAAGACAGTGTGCAGTCTGCCGAGACTCCTCACCCCGCCTTGATGGGAAAAGGTCTTGGCACAGTCTTTCTGGATATTAACTTGGCAATGCCATTTAAATAAATAGTTCCTCTTTAATGTGTTTCCCTTTCATTCCATAATTTCGTTTCTGGAACCTGTCCTAAGGAATCAATCAGAAATTTGGATAAATATCTCTGCACTATATTGCTTATCACAGCATTATTTATACTGATGAAAAATAGAAAAGAATAAAGAATACCAACAGGAAATGAAAAATCAACATACCACGCAGAAACAACATACAAGTCTTCTCTTCTAAGCAAATAAATAAAATAATTTAAAAAATATTTTCCTGTCCTTTCTACTTGACATTAAATTGAGAACATTTCACATGTTATTAAAAATCTTTATAATGTCATTGGTCATGTAACACCTTACACAGACGTATAGTTTTCTCAGTCAGCCTCATACTTTGGAAAGTCTGAATATTTCTATATGACCCTATGATAGGGTTATAATAAAACAGGAAGCTATTCTCTTATTTAAGGTTTTTAAAGGTTCATATAAAATATGAACCTTTTTCCTTGTAATGGGAGTATAGTTGATCTACAGTGTTACATTAGTTTCAGGATTACAGCAAAATGGTTCAGTTAGTTATACATAAACATGTATCTATTCTTTTTCAGATTCTTTTGCCATATAGGCTATTACAGAATATTGAGTAGAGTCCCCTGTGTTATACAGTAGGTCTTTGTTGACTATCTATTTTATATATGTTGTTGTTTAGTCACTAAGTTGTGTCCAACTCTTTGCAATCTCATGGACTGTAGACCACCAGGCTCCTCTGTCCACGGGATTTCCCAGGCAAGAATTCTGGAGTGGGTTGTCATTTCCTTCTCTTGGGGATCTTCCTGATCCAGGTCTCCTGCGTGGCAAGTGGATTCTTTACCACTAAGCCAATTGGGAAGTCCATTTTACACACAGTAGTGTGTATATGTGAATCCCAAAGAACTCTTTTACATTATATATAGGATAGTGTCATATAAAAGTTGAAGGTGGACCCGAAAGAACTCTTTTACAACTTCAATAATATGAAATAAGAATTAAAGCAATTGTCCCACATCCCCAGTGCATGAAGATTTTATTTTTAAGTAAGAAGACAGTGTGCAGTCTGCCGAGACTCCTCACCCCGCCTTGATGGGAAAAGGTCTTGGCACAGTCTTTCTGGATATTAACTTGGCAATGCCATTTAAATAAATAGTTCCTCTTTAATGTGTTTCCCTTTCATTCCATAATTTCGTTTCTGGAACCTGTCCTAAGGAATCAATCAGAAATTTGGATAAATATCTCTGCACTATATTGCTTATCACAGCATTATTTATACTGATGAAAAATAGAAAAGAATAAAGAATACCAACAGGAAATGAAAAATCAACATACCACGCAGAAACAACATACAAGTCTTCTCTTCTAAGCAAATAAATAAAATAATTTAAAAAATATTTTCCTGTCCTTTCTACTTGACATTAAATTGAGAACATTTCACATGTTATTAAAAATCTTTATAATGTCATTGGTCATGTAACACCTTACACAGACGTATAGTTTTCTCAGTCAGCCTCATACTTTGGAAAGTCTGAATATTTCTATATGACCCTATGATAGGGTTATAATAAAACAGGAAGCTATTCTCTTATTTAAGGTTTTTAAAGGTTCATATAAAATATGAACCTTTTTCCTTGTAATGGGAGTATAGTTGATCTACAGTGTTACATTAGTTTCAGGATTACAGCAAAATGGTTCAGTTAGTTATACATAAACATGTATCTATTCTTTTTCAGATTCTTTTGCCATATAGGCTATTACAGAATATTGAGTAGAGTCCCCTGTGTTATACAGTAGGTCTTTGTTGACTATCTATTTTATATATGTTGTTGTTTAGTCACTAAGTTGTGTCCAACTCTTTGCAATCTCATGGACTGTAGACCACCAGGCTCCTCTGTCCACGGGATTTCCCAGGCAAGAATTCTGGAGTGGGTTGTCATTTCCTTCTCTTGGGGATCTTCCTGATCCAGGTCTCCTGCGTGGCAAGTGGATTCTTTACCACTAAGCCAATTGGGAAGTCCATTTTACACACAGTAGTGTGTATATGTGAATCCCAAAGAACTCTTTTACATTATATATAGGATAGTGTCATATATAGGATAGTTCTAAAAAGTTAACGGTGCTCCTGGACCGAGTATGCAGCTGAACCGTGAGGACATCCTCTGTGGATCAGGTACCACAGCTTTCCAGGTTGTACAGAAGCAAGATGTCCCTTGGCACCAACCCATCTTATACAGAATGTTACACAATTGCCACCCAGACCGTTTCACGCAAAATTAGAATTGTATGGAGAACTGCTCTTCTGGGGCCCCAGTGCTACACGACATATCAAAAATTACGGCACACTAAATATCTCTATATGCTGCACATCTCCTCGCAACGAGTCCCTGGATGATAATAAGTTCAATTGTTCTACCTCCAGAAGTCATTAGCTTGATTAAGTACACAGGAGGAGTAAATACTGTGAGGTATCCACTGGAGCTGAGGAAGGCTGCAACCACCTGGACAGGGTAGCCCACACCCAGGGGGCTCCATACGATGTGTCCCTTCTTGAGCAGAAGGCCAAAGGTCCAGGACTTGGGAAGATGGTGACTTCTGAACTGAAATAGTTGAGGAAAATAACTTTACCCAATCCCTTATGAAAACTATGCCTCTGCCCCATGTAGATCACAGGCATTGGTCACAGGGAGAGACAATGCAACACCAAAGGACAGTAAGATACAAAGAAATCTAAGACACACTGCATCCAATGAACAAGAGTTAAAAATAATCAACTTCCAGAAGGGTCTGACTTTAAAACATGGCCATCAACAAGGGGACATATAATCATGTTTGCCAGTTTTCCATTTCATTGAAGATTCAAGGCTTCAAATTTGGATTTAAACCTAGATGTCATGCTTCCTGGATTGTGAATATCCAGTTTTATATATATTTCTAAATGGAAACTGCAGAGGTATACGAAACAGTTCAGAAAAGTCCAGGATATACAAGAGACATGAAGACTATATTTCTTTTTTTTTTTTTCAAAAACAGACTATATTTCTTTTAAATGAACTCTTAAAAAATATTTATCAAGGGGCTTCCCTGGTGGTCCAGTGGGCAAGGACACTGCCTTGCAGTGCAAGGGGCGCCGGTTCGATCCCTGGCCTGGGAAGATCCCACGTGCCGCAGAGCGGCTGAACTGATGTGTCCAACTACCGAGCCGGAGCTCTGGAGCGCATGCACCCAGAGCCGGTGCTCTGCAGCAACAGAGGCCACTGCAATGGGAGGCCCACATGGGCCAAAGAACAAAGATGGATAAAAATAGATGAAAGACCAATAGAAGTGCCCCCCACCCCCAAAAAAATTTATCAAGGAAAATGAACAGACCACTCTTAGAATGGCACCTCATCCGTGGATTTCAGAGTCTTTCTCCGTTCACCTATTTCCAAAAGGTGACCTCCTAACTAGGTCAACAGGGGTTACTTCCTCAGACACCAACCCTGTCACTTACTTAGCATCACTACTGCAGAAATGGAGTATAAAATTCAAGGGAGACTAGTAGAAATGAAGGTTTCTTGAAAAACACATGCCAAGAAAAGATGGACGGATTGAACCCCAAATCCTGACACACCTCCTACTTAGGGAGCTGCCTAAGTACTCTGCACCAACAGAATCTTCCTGAAAGAAGAATCCAGTCTGTCAGCAGTTTAGACTAAATGTAATAGACACTATGTATTTGGGACTGAGTTTGCTTTGAAATCCTGTTATAAGCATAAAATCTTCCCCCAAAAGAAATGGAATTATAACAAATTTCGGACAATGGCTATCACTCATAGGCCCAGGTGTTCACTGCGTACCAACAGGGAGAGACTCACGAGAACTGGGGCGTTACTCAGTATTTCACAGACCCCTGAGGGAAACAGCAACTTCATTTGCAACAGAACACTCGATTAACAATGTAGGCTGAAGAGAACATTTGTGAAAATTTTCCGTGGATTTCTGGCTATGCACAGATTCCACCCTGTGTTTTGCACTGAATGCAGCTACAAAATCTGGACAGAATGCCTGCAGCAGCAATTTGAAGATTCTAAGATGTAAGCAGTAGCAGGGGAATTGGGGAAGATCTGAACTTGAAGTACCACCAAACCAGTAAAGAGTCTACTGTCTTTTCCCCGTGATAGTCCCGGGCTAGAGGCACCACCGTGTGAGGCCTGGAAGTGAGAGCTGCAGGAGGCTCTCCAGTGCTGACTTCAGGCATGGAAAGGGGTCTAACAGTGCTCAGAAAGGGTGCGGCAAATACTGAAGGTGTTTTCATTTCTCCATTTCCTGATGCCCTAATCTACAGAGGCCTAAAGGCTCTGAGGGAAAAAAATCTGCTTTGATCAGATGAGTCATTATTTCATGGAGGGAAAGATCCCTGATTATTTTCTCTTTCTGTCCTCCATGGCTTGAACCAAGTGGCTCTGCATGAAAAGGGTGCAACAGAATGGGACAAATAAAGATCCCAATTTCTGGCTGTAGGAGTGAAAAGACAAAAGAACCGAAAAGTGTCAGAGAGGTCTGGGAGAGTGAAGAGCCTGGCAAAGTCCCTCCATAGTACTGGTTACGAAATCCCAGGCTCACCCACATGTTCCTCCTGCAGCAGACCCTAGACAGCTGACCATAAATATGAGCTGGAAAACTGACCACTACTCAGACCCCAGAAGGGCCAGTGTGATGTGCACAAGCAAAACAGATTTGAAGAGCTATGCAAAGGTTTTAAAGCTGGACATTGGAACCACAATCCCAAGAAAACTGGTCAGAATTAGTGGCCTAAACCCAACCAAATCAACTCCCTGCTTAAACAAAAATACCAACATTCTCCCCATGATGAGAAGGCCCAGAGTCTCATAAGGCAATATTCAAAATATCTAGAAAATAATTTTAAAAATACTCAGTATATGAAGAACAAGGGATGTTTCTATCTGCATAAGAAAATGCAAACAACAGATGCCAATGACACATGTGTTGGAATTACCTGAAAGAAGCTTGAACCAAACCATTATAGAAACACTGCAACAAGTGACAGTCAATATCCTTGAGAGAAAAAGAAAGACATCTTCAATAAAGAAACAGATGACATAAATAAGAACCTGAAGGATATTTTAGAGCTGGGGAAAACACCATCAATAACAAAACACCTCTGTAGATGAGTTCAATTACAAAATGGAAATGACAGAAGAAAAAAACCATGAACTTGAAGATAGATCAGTAAAAAGGATGGGTCCTCATTCAATCTGAGTCACAAAAGGAGATGAGGAAAGCTACAGAGAAGAAAAAATATTTAAGGAAGTAATCACTGAAAACTTTCCAAATGTGTTAATTGAAATAAACCTCTAGAGTCAAGAAACTCCATGAATCCCAAACAGGGCAAACTTAAAGAAACACATGCCCAGATACATCATAATCAAATTACTGATGAGTAAGACAAAGAATAAAGTCTAAAAAGTAGCCAGAGTAAAAGGATGCATTAACAAAAGCAAACAAGTCAGATGACTGCGGGCTTCATCATGAAACATGGATGTCTGTGGAAGAGAGACAGTGTATTTAAAGAGTTAAGAGAGGGACTTTCCCAGTGGTCCAGTGGTTGAGACTTCAAGCTCCCAATGCAGGAGATGCAAGTTCAATCTCTGGCTGGGGAACTAAGATCTCACATAACACATGGCCAAAATATTAAAAAAAAAAACAAATCAACATGCTGAGAGAAAAGAATTGTCAATTCAGAATTCTACATCTAGTGAAAATGCCTTTCAGAGAGGGAGGCAAAACAAAGACAATTTTGGATGGAGAAAAGCAGAGAAATTCATTGTCAGCAGACAAAGAAACTTCCTCAAAGGGAAAGAAAATGATACCAGAGGAGAACATAGAACATCCAAAGTGAAGGACTGGTAATTTCTGGGTAAATGTGATAGACTGTCCTTATCCCATTCTATTCTTTTAAAAAATGTTTGCAGATTAAAAACCAAAAATTACATGTCTAATGGAACTTTCAATGTAAGTAGATACAATATATAAACTCCAAGCAAGTAAGACAAATTCTTCAGATAATACAAAACTCGCCAAAAAAACGAATATAACGACATAAATCTGAATAGTCCTATTGAGGTAACTGCATTCATAATTTAATTTAAAACTTTCTGCAAAAGAAATCTCAAGGTCCAGATGGCTGCACTGGCAAATTCTACCAAGAATTTAAGGAGAAATGATATCAATTCTATACAATTTCTTCCAGAAAAATAAAAGAGGCAAGAACATTTCTCAGTTTATTTTATGAAGCTAACATTACCTTGAAACCAAAACCAGCCAAAGACATTACAAAGGAAAACAAAACAAACAAACAAAAAACCAAAACAAACAACCTAGAGTCCAGTATCTCTCAGGAATTTAGATACAAATTCAACCATACATGAACTGATCTGCTTTGGTGACAGTCAGGCTGTGAATTTTAAAAAGGTTCTAAACCTTCACCGGCAACAACACAAAAATGATGAAGGAATTCTGTGTGATTTGACTTCTACATGAGATCTCCCTGCTGTAGGACACTGGTTTGTCTTGGGGGGGGTCTGATGATACATTGAAACTTTATAAGGACTCCTGAGGGTCATTACAGACATGGCACACCAGCCATGGAAAGAGATGGGATTTCTCAGTGTCTGAAGAGCTCAGGTTCACAATATCCAGGCACATACTCCAGAAGAAGGCATTGCACCAGATAGAAGGAGTTATGAACCATTAGATCCACAATTTCATTGGGTACTTTGACAATAACAGTAATAAAATGGGTTTCCACCTTTGACCACTCATTATGTGGCAGACACATAACAACTTGAAACATACAGTTAATCTTCACAACAACCCTAGGAGGTTGGTACTATGTTGTTTTTATTTTACTTTTTACTTTTTACAGTGTTTTGCTGTTATGTGATAATCCCAGATTATATGTATAATTATTATATGGGATTATATGTATAATCCCAGATTAGCCATGTGTATCTCTCTGGCCCCATCCCTCCTCCAACCCCCTTCCAGTACCCCCAGTCCCATCCCTCCAGGCCATTGCACAGCACCCCTGCAGGATCCCCTATTTCCCACAGGACAATGACAATAGCTATCTTTTTCACGTATGATTGTATAGGTTTCCACGTTACTCCCTCTTGGTACTGTTTTTATCTCCCATTTTATAGATAAGAAAGTGAGGTGCAGAGCAGTCAAGGTTGCTGAATAAGACGTACACCATATGTACTTAGTCCTTCAAGTAGGCTGAACTGAAATACTGAGTTGGCCAAAAGATCCATTTGAGTTTTTCCAAAACATCATAGGGAAAACTTGAACAAACATTTTGGCCAACCTAAAAGAAAGAGAGGCTACTTCGATGTTTTGGTTCAGTGATGGGAAGATGAGAAAATAGAGGCAGAATTTCAAGCCTAGTCTGAGGTCTACAGAGCCAAAATGAGTCCTTCACATCATCTGAGCTTCCAAAACACTTTGGAGAACAATATATTGAAAGGAACAGTTCTTTACTGTATCAAGTATCTCCCATAAAGAAGAACAGGGAATTGGTCAATAAGCCACTTTGCTAAGGATGAGTGGGCACAGGCTGCCCAGTGATACACTGAACAGCCCACCTCTGCCATGTGTCCATGCATTGCACGATGTGGGCAATGGTTCAGCAAGGGTTGACCTTAGTCCACCTGTGCTGCCTTCCACATCTGCAAAAGGTGGGAGATACAAAGCAGAGGACAAGAGCCAGGCAAGTCAGCTGGTTGCATCCCACCTCCCAAACTCCATGGTGTATCTTTATTTTTCAAAATCTAATCCCTCCATCTCTCTGTGTGTCTACGTGTGTTGTATATTAGTCATTGTTTACATGTCTGGATTCCCTACTAGACGATGAGTTAACAAGACTAATTCAGTCATCTCATTAGCACCTACCAATTTGTGTCCACACATTTGTGCATAAATATCATCCTGAATCAAACCTCAAATCATCTGGAAAAAAAATCAGTGCAAATTAAAAAAAAAAAAAAAAACCTTTCGGCTAAAAAGGATAAGGATGGTAGAGAATAACAATCTCTGTACTTTTTAAAAAGTATACACACTTGCATCAATAGAAGATTTGAAAATATACAGGACACTCATATATTCATCAATTAGATGCATGGATTAATGAAAACATTAACAAAGTTCAATGTTCTTAATTTTAGAGTAAAAATAGATATGAAGAAGTCCTAGTACTTTCCTCCTACCTTGCAGTGGATTTTTTCACACCCTCTGGGTGGCATTCTCACCACTTGGGTCCCAGTGGTACAGACCATGAGGAACTTGAAGGGATCCTATATGATAATTCTGGCTTTCCATTAATTACTTATTGACCTGGGCCAAGTCATTCCCCTCATCTGCATGTACACATTGTCTTTCAAAACAAAGGGGAAAGGCCAAAAAAAACTTGAACAAACATTTTGGCCAACCTAAAAGAAAGAGAGGCTACTTCGATGTTTTGGTTCAGTGATGGGAAGATGAGAAAATAGAGGCAGAATTTCAAGCCTAGTCTGAGGTCTACAGAGCCAAAATGAGTCCTTCACATCATCTGAGCTTCCAAAACACTTTGGAGAAATATATATTGAAAGGAACAGTTCTTTACTGTATCAAGTATCTCCCATAAAGAAGAACAGGGAATTGGTCAATAAGCCACTTTGCTAAGGATGAGTGGGCACAGGCTGCCCAGTGATACACTGAACAGCCCACCTCTGCCATGTGTCCATGCATTGCACGATGTGGGCAATGGTTCAGCAAGGGTTGACCTTAGTCCACCTGTGCTGCCTTCCACATCTGCAAAAGGTGGGAGATACAAAGCAGAGGACAAGAGCCAGGCAAGTCAGCTGGTTGCATCCCACCTCCCAAACTCCATGGTGTATCTTTATTTTTCAAAATCTAATCCCTCCATCTCTCTGTGTGTCTACGTGTGTTGTATATTAGTCATTGTTTACATGTCTGGATTCCCTACTAGACGATGAGTTAACAAGACTAATTCAGTCATCTCATTAGCACCTACCAATTTGTGTCCACACATTTGTGCATAAATATCATCCTGAATCAAACCTCAAATCATCTGGAAAAAAAATCAGTGCAAATTAAAAAAAAAAAAAAAACCTTTCGGCTAAAAAGGATAAGGATGGTAGAGAATAACAATCTCTGTACTTTTTAAAAAGTATACACACTTGCATCAATAGAAGATTTGAAAATATACAGGACACTCATATATTCATCAATTAGATGCATGGATTAATGAAAAACATTAACAAAGTTCAATGTTCTTAATTTTAGAGTAAAAATAGATATGAAGAAGTCCTAGTACTTTCCTCCTACCTTGCAGTGGATTTTTTCACACCCTCTGGGTGGCATTCTCACCACTTGGGTCCCAGTGGTACAGACCATGAGGAACTTGAAGGGATCCTATATGATAATTCTGGCTTTCCATTAATTACTTATTGACCTGGGCCAAGTCATTCCCCCTCATCTGCATGTCATTTTCTACATCTTTATATGGGACTAATGCTCACTTAACTACCTTACTCAAAATGGTTAAAAAAAAATCTGCAAAGGCTAAAAGGTTAAAATCCATAACATTGATGCAAAACATGCTATTTAAAAAAATGCATTGGATCATTTTGAAAGTCTTTATTGAATTTGTTACAATATTTCTTCTGTTTTATGTTTTGGTTTTTTGGCCTTGAGGCATGTAGGATCTTAGTTCCCTGATTAGAGATTGTCCCCTGCACTCTCTGTATTGGAAGGCAAACTCTTAACCACTGGACCACCACGGAAGTCCCAAAACAATGTTATTTTTATTATCATAATTTTCATATTCATAATTGCAGGAAAAATGCAGGGGGGAAGATACATGGAGAACTTTCAGAGGCAGAAATAGACGGATTCTAAGTAGCAGGAGAGTTCAGAACAATTTTGAGTACCATGAAAATCACTTCCCCATGAAGGACAATCTGACTTGTCAACTAGAACAGAGGTGTCAAGGCACATGGGGAGCACAGGTGACACTGAGTGACTGAATTAGAAGTCACTAGAACCAGCCTCACTGTCAGAACCCTGTGGAACGGGTGGCCATAGAACGTACTAGGTTCAAGCAGGTGTTACTCAGGCAGACATCCATCAAGGATGGTGGGATGCTCGCCTGTAGCGAAGGGCATCTTGTACTAGCTTCCTATGGCTGCTATAACAAATCATCACACACTTGAGGTCTTACAACAACAAAAACTTCTCTCATAGTTTTCTGGAGGCCAGAAACCCGAAGTCAGCATCACTAGGTCAAAATCAAGATCACTTCTTCCAGCAGCTCTAGGGGAAGCCTTGCCTCTTTCAGCTTCTGGTGTTTGCCCAGGTTCCTCAGTTTGTGACCCCATGACTCTCTGTCTCTGTCTTCACATGGCTTTCTCCGCCATATGGGCACATCTGTCCTGTGCTTCCTCTTATAACTTGGTGCTCTGTGACAACCTAGAGGCATGACGCCGGAGGGAGGGAGGTGGGAAGTTGAAGGAGGAGGAGATACATGTATACCTATGGCTGATTCATGTTGATGTATGGCAGAAACTAACACAATACTGTAAAGCAATTATTCTCCAATTAAAAATAAGTACATTTATTTTTAAAAAAGAACTCTTATACACAAAATACATAAGAATAGATGTGGGACTTTCCTGGTGATCCGGTGGTTGAGAATCTACCTGCCGATTCAGGAGACATGGGTTCAATCCCTGGTCCGGGGAGATCCCATATGCCCCAGGGCAGCGAAGCCCATGCACCACAACTACTGAAGCCCACATGCTCTGGGACTGGTGCCCCTCAGCAAGAGAAGCCGTCACAAGGAGAAGCCCAGATACCTTAAGGAAGGTAATTCCCACTCACAGCAACTAGAGCAAGCCCTCACAGCAACAAACATTCAGCACAGCCATAAGGAAACAAATAAAATTTTTAAAAGATGCTCTTTAAAAAAGAATAGATGTGGTGGCACTTAAGGTCCAACCTGATCATATAGGATTACCACCTTAGCTCAAGATTCTTCACCTAATCACATCTTCAAAGAGCCCTTTTCCCAAATAAGGTAACAATTGTAAGTTGAAAGACTAAGAACATGCTATCTTTGGAGGACCACTTTTCACCCTGCAAGACAGCTCTCCTTACCCCGAAACCCTATGATTGTACAGTTACTGCACATGCAGCAGGATGAAGAAGTAAGGTGTTACATAAAGAGCATAATGTGTGGAAACTGTCAGGGATGGAGGCAGAGCCGGACTGTGGTCCCCCAGGAGCGTACAGAGGCCCCCATCGGCAGCGCCCATCCCATGAACAACAGCATCTGCCCCCAAACCCCGTGGGCCACAGAGGAGAGTCCTGGTGCCTGACAGTCTCCAGGAAACTCCCTCTAGCCATGGGCTGCCCAAACCTCTTCTCCCTTCCACCTGATGTTTTCTAATGCCTGAGAAAAAATTCTTGCCACTAAAGAGAAAACGGCCTCTCTGCCAAAATCAGTTTGGTCAGCCAACCACAATGAGACATAAGAAGGGAGAGGGCAGATGAAGGTGAAGTGCCGGCAGAAACGCAGAACACTCATTACATTCTCAACTCTTCTTCCTGGCTGGGCATTCTCGCTGCATGGAGACCTCTGGGACCCACTCGGGTAGCCCTCCATGATGGCGACCTCAAACACAGAATCTATTCCACCTGCTCTGGATCACTATTTGTGATTCATGAACCTCCTCCACCATTTTGGAATCCAGTTACATCTCCCCCTTCTCTCCTCTTCAAGAGGGAGGAGTTTTCTGAACATATTATGGGTCCATGAAGCAGGACTTACTTTTTTGTATACAAAACCTCTCTTTCAAGATCAAAGGGACCCCAAAGCATGAGTTTCAAAATCTGCCATATAATCTTGGGTTATAGATTTTGTGTTCCCTCTTACCTTTTACATCTTCTTTCTGAGGGGACCAAACTCTGTCATGCACTTTTATAAAATACACCCCCATTCCACCCTGATGACTGTTTCTTAAGTTGGACTGGAGGCTTGGTTCCATAAGCTTACTTGTGAAATCTATCAAAGGTGCCTCTAATCCCAAGGCCTGACTGAACTCACCTGGAAAGCCAAAACAGAAATAAGTGGAGAGCCTCCATCAGTCCTGATTTCTTTCTAGTTCCCTATGGCTTTAAGAACCTCTAATTACAGGCTACAAATGTGGGTTTTAAACCATAGCCTGTGGAGGCGGGTATCATAAGAGTGTTTCTCTGGGAACAGTAGACGTGGCATTAGAGTTTCATTTAGTTCCTCTTCTAAAGATCTTTGCTGAGCACCTACCACGTACAAAGGGACAGTTAACCAAAGGAATCAAATGTCAATATGCCAGGTGTATTCTGGAGCATTCCATGGACAGAGGTTACAGTCCATGGGGTCAAGAGTGGGATGTGACTGAGCGACTAACGCTTTCACTCTCCTAGGTCCACTATCTGGTACTTGTCATCTGCAGAGGACTGGAAACTTCTTGCCACTAAAGAGAAAACGGCCTCTCTGCCAAAATCAGTTTGGTCAGCCAACCACAATGAGACATAAGAAGGGAGAGGGCAGATGAAGGTGAAGTGCCGGCAGAAATGCAGAACACTCATTACATTCTCAACTCTTCTTCCTGGCTGGGCATTCTCGCTGCATGGAGACCTCTGGGACCCACTCGGGTAGCCCTCCATGATGGCGACCTCAAACACAGAATCTATTCCACCTGCTCTGGATCACTATTTGTGATTCATGAACCTCCTCCACCATTTTGGAATCCAGTTACATCTCCCCCTTCTCTCCTCTTCAAGAGGGAGGAGTTTTCTGAACATATTATGGGTCCATGAAGCAGGACTTACTTTTTTGTATACAAAACCTCTCTTTCAAGATCAAAGGGACCCCAAAGCATGAGTTTCAAAATCTGCCATATAATCTTGGGTTATAGATTTTGTGTTCCCTCTTACCTTTTACATCTTCTTTCTGAGGGGACCAAACTCTGTCATGCACTTTTATAAAATACACCCCCATTCCACCCTGATGACTGTTTCTTAAGTTGGACTGGAGGCTTGGTTCCATAAGCTTACTTGTGAAATCTATCAAAGGTGCCTCTAATCCCAAGGCCTGACTGAACTCACCTGGAAAGCCAAAACAGAAATAAGTGGAGAGCCTCCATCAGTCCTGATTTCTTTCTAGTTCCCTATGGCTTTAAGAACCTCTAATTACAGGCTACAAATGTGGGTTTTAAACCATAGCCTGTGGAGGCGGGTATCATAAGAGTGTTTCTCTGGGAACAGTAGACGTGGCATTAGAGTTTCATTTAGTTCCTCTTCTAAAGATCTTTGCTGAGCACCTACCACGTACAAAGGGACAGTTAACCAAAGGAATCAAATGTCAATATGCCAGGTGTATTCTGGAGCATTCCATGGACAGAGGTTACAGTCCATGGGGTCAAGAGTGGGATGTGACTGAGCGACTAACGCTTTCACTCTCCTAGGTCCACTATCTGGTACTTGTCATCTGCAGAGGACTGGAAACTTCTAGGCCCTGCGAGCCTAAAATCTCCCTGCCCTGTTAAGCACCAGGAGGACTGCACAGGCTTCTAGACAGTTTCCCCAGTGAAGTTGTGCTGGGCCCACAGGTTTGTGTCTGGAAGGCACTGTTGTCATGGTAACCCTAGCTAATGAATAGGCATGTAAATGAAGGGAAAATGTATTCATCCTTTGCCAGTTGTGCTAAGTGCCTGCCCTTTCTGAGGTTTGGGGAGTGAGGGGTGGGGTATTAGAAAAGCTTATGTTTCCTGAAATTTTGGTGAAATGTTTGCCTTCAGAGTGCACCGTGAGAAATGATTCTTTTTGGTGGTCTCTCAAGTGATTTATCTGCAGCTACCTGCTTTGAGAAGGGAACTGGGATTCAGTAAAAACACATGGACCAGGCCACCTGTACTCAGGGCCCCTCAGAGAAAATGGCAGCAAACATTCAGATCACAAGCAGTGAGCCCGAATTTTGATCCATGTGGATGATTTGTGTCATAAGTAAGGTTTAAGAGACTCCCAAGTTGTCCCGGCAGGAGACTAACAGGGCCTGTCTTCCCTCCCCTGATTCCTCATTAAAATGCCTTGAAAATCCACAAACAGACACAAAAGTGGCAACAGCAATTTATATGAGTGAAATCGAAAGCCCAGATCTGCAGACCGTTCCCGGGGGACACAAAAAAGGAGTACAAGGCCTGACTGAACTCACCTGGAAAGCCAAAACAGAAATAAGTGGAGAGCCTCCATCAGTCCTGATTTCTTTCTAGTTCCCTATGGCTTTAAGAACCTCTAATTACAGGCTACAAATGTGGGTTTTAAACCATAGCCTGTGGAGGCGGGTATCATAAGAGTGTTTCTCTGGGAACAGTAGACGTGGCATTAGAGTTTCATTTAGTTCCTCTTCTAAAGATCTTTGCTGAGCACCTACCACGTACAAAGGGACAGTTAACCAAAGGAATCAAATGTCAATATGCCAGGTGTATTCTGGAGCATTCCATGGACAGAGGTTACAGTCCATGGGGTCAAGAGTGGGATGTGACTGAGCGACTAACGCTTTCACTCTCCTAGGTCCACTATCTGGTACTTGTCATCTGCAGAGGACTGGAAACTTCTAGGCCCTGCGAGCCTAAAATCTCCCTGCCCTGTTAAGCACCAGGAGGACTGCACAGGCTTCTAGACAGTTTCCCCAGTGAAGTTGTGCTGGGCCCACAGGTTTGTGTCTGGAAGGCACTGTTGTCATGGTAACCCTAGCTAATGAATAGGCATGTAAATGAAGGGAAAATGTATTCATCCTTTGCCAGTTGTGCTAAGTGCCTGCCCTTTCTGAGGTTTGGGGGAGTGAGGGGTGGGGTATTAGAAAAGCTTATGTTTCCTGAAATTTTGGTGAAATGTTTGCCTTCAGAGTGCACCGTGAGAAATGATTCTTTTTGGTGGTCTCTCAAGTGATTTATCTGCAGCTACCTGCTTTGAGAAGGGAACTGGGATTCAGTAAAAACACATGGACCAGGCCACCTGTACTCAGGGCCCCTCAGAGAAAATGGCAGCAAACATTCAGATCACAAGCAGTGAGCCCGAATTTTGATCCATGTGGATGATTTGTGTCATAAGTAAGGTTTAAGAGACTCCCAAGTTGTCCCGGCAGGAGACTAACAGGGCCTGTCTTCCCTCCCCTGATTCCTCATTAAAATGCCTTGAAAATCCACAAACAGACACAAAAGTGGCAACAGCAATTTATATGAGTGAAATCGAAAGCCCAGATCTGCAGACCGTCAAGGAAGTACACTGCCCAGAGGTAGATCCTCTGGGTAAGAATATTTCAGTCCTTGTGACAACCAGGAAGGAAACAGCTCCTCCTGTCTTGCAGATAAATTCTGTTCCTGCAGGAATCCTCCCTTCTATAATTTGGGGAGACCTTGGGTGATCTACTTGATTTCTCTGTGCTTCTACTTTCTCATCTGGAAAATGAGATCAATAAAAGAAACTACTTCATGAGGTTGTGAGGACTGAAGAAGTTCAGATGGGTAAACTATTTCCCCATGGATGGAAGCTCCACCCAGGTGGGGATGTGGCTTGTTCATGTCCCCACAGATCAATGCCAAGTGCCTAGAATGGTGTGTGACACAGAGAGGGGGTGAAGAGGAAGATCACTTGCCTGTCAGCAAACAAAGGACAAGCAGTCATCAAGCAATCAAACGTTGTAGCCACCCTGACTGTGGGCCCCGAGGGGATTCAGGCTGGAGAAGAACAAGATACTGGCCCGAGACATTTAAAGTGAAAGTCGTTCTGTCATGTCTGACTCTTTGCAACCCACGGATGAACCACAGAATTCTCCAGGCAAGAATATTGGAGTGAGTAGCCTTTCCCTTCTCTAGGGGATCTTCCCCACTGAGGAATCAAACCAGGGTCTCCTGCATTGCAGGCAGATTCTTTACCAGCTGAGCTACAAGGGAAGCCCCTAGATAGTTAAGGTGCGTATCAAAGGCATGATTTCAATGAATGGAGATGTGCCCTAAGAGGGATCCACTTGGCACGTTTGCTCTGATTTGGACAGAGAACAGAGCTGAGGTATCCACAGTGGGAACAACGCCCATTAATCCAGTGGGACATGGTGGATGAGCTCTATTTAGTCCAGGGACAGGAGGAGGGCTGTGCTCAGTAGATCTGAGACACCATCAATGTGGGCCATGGGCATTCGACAGAGTCTCTCTTCTGGTAAATGTACAGTTCGGGCCTTCTCATTTGTTTCTCATTCAAGGACCACTGTATCGCAGCAATGGTGTTCTATCTGTAGATCCACAAACAGACACAAAATGCAACAGCAATAATTATAAAAATCGAAAGCCCAGATCTGCAGACCGTCAAGGAAGTACACTGCCCAGAGGTAGATCCTCTGGGTAAGAATATTTCAGTCCTTGTGACAACCAGGAAGGAAACAGCTCCTCCTGTCTTGCAGATAAATTCTGTTCCTGCAGGAATCCTCCCTTCTATAATTTGGGGAGACCTTGGGTGATCTACTTGATTTCTCTGTGCTTCTACTTTCTCATCTGGAAAATGAGATCAATAAAAGAAACTACTTCATGAGGTTGTGAGGACTGAAGAAGTTCAGATGGGTAAACTATTTCCCCATGGATGGAAGCTCCACCCAGGTGGGGATGTGGCTTGTTCATGTCCCCACAGATCAATGCCAAGTGCCTAGAATGGTGTGTGACACAGAGAGGGGGTGAAGAGGAAGATCACTTGCCTGTCAGCAAACAAAGGACAAGCAGTCATCAAGCAATCAAACGTTGTAGCCACCCTGACTGTGGGCCCCGAGGGGATTCAGGCTGGAGAAGAACAAGATACTGGCCCGAGACATTTAAAGTGAAAGTCGTTCTGTCATGTCTGACTCTTTGCAACCCACGGATGAACCACAGAATTCTCCAGGCAAGAATATTGGAGTGAGTAGCCTTTCCCTTCTCTAGGGGATCTTCCCACTGAGGAATCAAACCAGGGTCTCCTGCATTGCAGGCAGATTCTTTACCAGCTGAGCTACAAGGGAAGCCCCTAGATAGTTAAGGTGCGTATCAAAGGCATGATTTCAATGAATGGAGATGTGCCCTAAGAGGGATCCACTTGGCACGTTTGCTCTGATTTGGACAGAGAACAGAGCTGAGGTATCCACAGTGGGAACGACGCCCATTAATCCAGTGGGACATGGTGGATGAGCTCTATTTAGTCCAGGGACAGGAGGAGGGCTGTGCTCAGTAGATCTGAGACACCATCAATGTGGGCCATGGGCATTCGACAGAGTCTCTCTTCTGGTAAATGTACAGTTCGGGCCTTCTCATTTGTTTCTCATTCAAGGACCACTGTATCGCAGCAATGGTGTTCTATCTGTAGATGGCTGAAAAGATTCTGCTTTGGAGGAAAAAAAGCAAATTTTAGTGGAGAAACCACAAGAAATGTTTAAAAAAAAATCTATTTCTTGGGCTCAGAAATGTCTAGAAAACATGAAGCCTAAAAGACAAAGCAAAGGAAACTAGAAGGATTGCATTCATAGTTGGAATGAGGAATGTCACAGAGACCACCCTCCTTACTTGTAATAAGAACAAGGAGGATAAATGAGGAAGTCACAGTTTCTTTTCTGTCTTTTATTTTAAATTCCATCAGAGAGCTGAGGAATCAAAGACACTTAAACAGACCACATTCCAGGAAGTGATGAGCCCTTCCAAGCGGGAAGCACCACTGGCTGCTTTCATTCATGATGTCTGTTGGGGTAAGGCGGAGTCAACCTCTCCTGTAACCAACTTGCAGGAGCTGAGTGTGGGCTGCTGTGACAGACTTGAGTCCCAAGGAGCCCAGGCGCAGAGCACCCCGTCTCCACCACTTCACTGTCTCATCCCCGGGACATTCTGGGAGTGAGGGAAGCAAATAAGGTGAAAGCTGGGGAGACGGGTCAGGAGACCTGAGAGAAATCCTTTTGAGTCCCCCAGGCTTCACAGAGTGTTTGCGCCTGCTCTCCAAGGACCAGGAGCAGACAGAAGAATGATGACAGAGCTCCCGCGTGACTCAGAAAACCAGGAGAGAGAAGATAACTCCCTAGAACGCTGCAGAAAACCTGGCAGCTCAACTCTGAAGCAAAAAGAGATCTGCAGGGTTCCATCGGTGTTCAGGCGGCAGGCCCTGAGACCAGGAAGTCGTGACACCTTCCTCAGATCCTCTGAGACAATAGATTAGAGGTCCCCAGGGGTGGCAGTAATGGAGTAATGGTGAGTTACTACTTAATGGTTATAGAGTTTCTGCTTGGGGTGATGGAAAGATTTTGGATATAGAGATTGGTGATGGCTGTACACATCATGAACGCGCTTAATGGTGCTGAGTTGTACACTTAAAATGTTTTAAAAGGCAAATTTTATATTATATATACTTAATCACAATTTAAAAATTAAAAACATAAAAGACATTTCCTGCCAGTCCAAACCTAAGATTATTCTTCTCTAGTAGATGTGCAGTAAAAGAAATGTGAAAAGACTTTTTAGGTTGAAAGTAAATGAAACCAGAAGAAAGCTCAGGTACACAGTAGGAATAAAGAACACCAGAAGGGCTTCCCTGGTGGTGCAGTGGGTAAGGACACCGCCTTGCAGTGCAAGGAGCGCCGGTTTGATCCCTGGCCTGGGAAGATCCCACGTGCCGCGGAGCGGCTGGACTGATGTGTCCAATTACCGAGCCGGAGCTCTAGAGCGCATGCGCCCAGAGCCGGTGCTCTGCGACAACAGACGCCACCACGATGGGAGGCCCACAAGGGCCAAAGAACAAAGATGGATGAAAATGAATAGATGAAAGACCAATAGAAGTGGCGCGCCTGCTCCCCTCCCTCCCCACCCCTCTCCCACCAAAATAAATAAATAAATAAATCTTTAAAAAAATAAAAAAAAACACCAGAAGAGGTGAAATGGCGATCAATACAATATAAAATATGGAGGCATAAAATATGCAACAATATATATTTATCTGCTGTGAGATTCTTAGATTGTTCAGGAAGTAGCATAAGACAATTCAAACAAAAATGTGATTAGTTAAAGACGCATTTGTAATCTCTAGGTGAAAAGTGAAAGTATTAGTCGCTTAGTAGTGTTCGACTCTGCGATTCTAAGGACTGTAGCCCGCCAGGCTTCTCTGTCCACGAGATTCTCCAGGCAAGAATACTGGAGTAGGTCGCCATCCCCTTCTCCAGGGGGAATCCACTCCACTATCCTTGTCAAGAGCAATCACTAAATACATATCTACAAAATAATATAACTAATAAGGGAGAAAGAGGATGAAATAAAACACTGAAACACTCTCATGTCACCCAAAAATGCCAGGAAAGGAGGAAGAGAAGAAAACAGAAAACACGTTTCTAAGAGAAAACATAAATTGAGTCTTGTCAATAATTACATAAACTGTAGACATAATTTTTTTTAAAAAAATGGCTATTTGGATAAATAGGAGATCCAATCATTTGAAGCTTCATTAGTAAACAGTTTTTAAATATAAAGATGGTAATAACTTAGGAGTAAAACAGCTGACAATGTAAGCCAGACACATCCTAAAGCAATAGAGCTGATGTGGCTATATTTATATCATACAAAGTGGACTTCAAGACAAAGAATATTATCAGACATAGCAACAAAAGCATCAGCTTATAAAGAGAACATAATTTTAAATGCATTTGCATCTAATAATAGAACATCAAAATATATACAAGAAAAAAAATACAGAACTAAAGGGAGAAACAGACGAGCCCACACAGCTAGAGAATTTAACACCTCTTGACATAGTGATAGAAGAAAAAAAGTCTCAAGGAAAATACAGAAGGTCTGAACAAAACTAGTAACTGGTATGACCTAATAAACATTTATAGAATACTACACCCAAGGATGCAAAATGCACATTCTTTTTAAGTGCATAAGGAAACACATGCTGGGCTGCAAAATAAGATATGGTAAATTTCAAAGGATCTAATTCATTCAAGGTATGTTTTCTGATGATAATGATGGTCAAATCATAATTTTAAAGATACCTCAATGATATTTAATGATGACAGTAAGATAGCTATAAAACTTCCTATTAATTAAAGACTAAGCATAATATCACTAACCAGCTCTGAGACAGAAAGAAAAAATACACAGGGAAGAAATTAGAAAAAGACTGCAGGAACTTCCTTGGTGGTCCCATAGTTAGGACTTTGCCTTCCAATGCCAGGCATGTGGGTTCGATCCTTGGTTGGGGAGCTAAGATCCCACATGCTGCGTGAACAAAAACCAAACCAGAAAACAGAAACAATATTGTAACAAATTCAATAATGACTTTAAAAATGATCCATATCAAAAAATCTTTAAAAAGATTGCAAACTGAAAATTAAAAAAAGATCGTATCAAGATTTATGGAATAAGAAATAGGTTGAATGCTTGGAAAAGACAATGAACCATTCCTTATGCAGCTTGGAAAAGCAGCCTGGTCTCCTCTGTCTCCATTTCTCCTTTCTCCCAAGACACATGTCTCCTGTGCAGACACACACACACACACACACAGACACACACACACACACACACACACACACACACACACACACTTATTACAGGAATGGTGGAAAAACAGGTGAGAGGTGAAGACACTATCCAAATTTTAAAATATCCTGGTAGAAGCAAATAATTTCTACCATTGTCATTCATGTTGTTACAACATTCCAGAATCTATCCTGTCTGGATAGCAGCAAAGAGGAGTAAGAAGCCAGAAAAGCTAGAGGTGAAACTCCAGCTCCATTATTTTCTAGGTCTGTGGCTTCTTGGATGAGGCATGTACTGATATGATTCTTGGTTTCCTCATCTGTAAAATGAGTGTGTGTTTCACTCTTTACCACATGAAGAAAGTCCTCAATCATTGTTAGTCTATTTGACTTCTCTCTTCATATCCGATCTAATTCTCTGAATATGTAATAAAAGTTACTATAATTTTCAAAAAAAGGATTTCTAGAATGTGGCTAAAGCTTTAAATACCTGAATTAGAAGAAAGGTCTAAAATCAGTGATCTGAGCTTCCCTTTTAACAAGTTAGAAAAAGAAGAGAAAATTAAACCCCAGTAACTTGAAAAAATAATTTAAAAATAAATGGAGAAAACAATGAAATAAAAACAAACAATAGAGAAAACTGTCAAAGTCAAAGTTTTTAAAAATGATTACAAAATCCTTTAACAAAGCTGATGAAGCAAAAACAGTAAAAATAACTAATAATGTTGAGAATTAAAAGGTGGCTCAGTGATAAAGAATCCACCTGAAATTCAGGAAATTCAGGTTTCATTCCTGGGTGAGGAAGATGCCCAGGAGGAGAGCATGGCAACCCACTCCAGAATTCTTGCCTAAAAATCCTATGGACAAATGAGCCTAGGAGGCTGTAGTCCATGGGGCCACAAAGAATTGGACATGACCTGAGCAACTGAGCACGCACACACAGACATGAAAAAGATAATTAGAATATATTCAGAACATCTATGTCAATAAATTTGACAGTTCACTGAAAGGAACAAATGTCCTGAAACACAGAAGTGACAAAAATTAATGCAAGAGGAAAAAGAATATCTAAACAGCTCTACGATTTTGAAGAAAGTGTTTTATAATCAAAAAGCTTCTCATAGGGCTTCCCTGGTGGTCCAGTGGGTAAGGACACCGCCGTGCAGTGCAAGGGGCGCCGGTTCGATCCCTGGCCTGGGAAGATCCCACGTGCTGCAGAGAGGCTGGACCGATGTGTCCAATGACCGAGCCGGAGCTCTGGAGCACATGCACCCAGAGCCGGTGCTCTCCGACGACAGAGGCCACCGCGATGGGAGGCCCACACGGGCCAAAGAACGAAGATGGATGAAAATAGACAAATGAAAGACCAATGGAAGTAGCCCGCCTGCTCCCCTCCCTCCCCACCGCCCCGCCAAAATAAATAAATAAATAAATCATAAAAAAAAAAAAAGCTTCTCATATAGAGAGATGAATTGAAAAATGATAAAGCAAATATAGCATCATAAACTCAATGTGGTGAGTATACAGGTGCTCACTGTACGAATTCATTCAACATTTCTGCAGGACTGAAAATTTGTATAATATGAAAAATCCTTTCAACAAAGAAAATTCCAGGTCTAGAGAATTTCAAATAAACATTTAAGGAAGAAAAATGCCAGCCTTATACAGACTCTTTCAGAACACAAAAGAGAGAAAAAAAACATACTTTCCAACTCATTTTATAGGACCAACATAAACTTGATACATTAACAAGAAGATTATGGACTACTATGCCTCATTAGGGGCTTTCCAGGTGGTGCTAGTGGTAAAGAACTCGGCCATTGTAGGAGACAGAAGAGATGTGAGTTCCATCCCTGGGTCAGGAAGACTGCCCTGGGGGAGGGCATGACAATCCACGCCAGTATTCTTGCCTGGAGGACCCCATGGACAGAGGAGCCTAGCGGGCTACGCCCACAGAGCCACAAGAGCTGAACACGACCGAAGCGACTTAGCATGCAAGCACGTGTGCCTCACAAACACAGATGCAAAAATCCTTAACAACGTATTAGCAAATCAAATCCAGAACTATCTGAAAAGGAAAATGTATCATGACTTGATCTGGTGTATTCTAGGAATATAAAGTTGGCTTAATGTGAAAATATATCAATATAGGTAAGTACATTAGCAGAATATAAGAAAAATAAGATTATTTTCATAGGTGCAAAAAAATGTATCAAAAATTCAATACCTGTTTAAAATGAAAACGCTCAGCAATCTGGAATAGAGGGACACTTAATCTGATAAAAGCATCAACAAAAAGCTTCATGGTGAAAGATTTTCCTTAATATCAAGAAAAAAAGTCTACTTTTATCACTTTAATCAATCCTAGTTGGTGACAAGGCAAGAAAAAAAAACATAAAACTTAGAAAGGAAGAATTAAAACTACTAGTCACGGACAATACCTTTGAGTATGTAAAAAAGCCCATGGAAGCTATTAAATGTGACTAGAACTACCAAGATAGAATACAGAATCAATTTTAAAAGTAACTGTATTTCTATGTACCAATAGCAAACAACCTGAAAGCGAAATTTTGAAACAATAGTTTATAATGACATCAAAAATCATCAGTACCTAGGAATAACTCTAACAAAAGATACACAAGTCATTCAAAATAAAATATAAAATGTTGTTGAGAGAAGTTCAATATGATCTAATGAAATGGAAAGACAGATCCTTTTTATAGGCTTGCTGTTGTTAGTGTATTCATTCTATTAAAATTCATCTCCATATTAAATGCAATCTGTATTAAATCCCAGATAGTTTTGCACAAACTGACAAGCTGATTTTAAAATCTGTGAAATGAAAAGGACCTAGAATAACCATAACAATTTTGGAAAAGATGAACAGTTTCAGGACCTATATGTCATAATTTCAAGACTTGACATAAGGTTGCCTGGTGGTCCAGTGGTTATGAGTCTGTGCTTCCAATGCAGGGGAGAATGTCTATGTATTGTTGAGCCCTTCACTGCTCACCTGAAACTATCACAACATTGCTAATCAGCTATACTCCAATAAAAAATAAAAAGTTTAAAGTTTGAAAAAAATAATACAGGTAATTGAATTTACCCATCAAAACATTAAAAAAGCCAAGATCATTAATACAGAGAACAGCCAAGATCATTAATACAGAGACCTCTGATGGTTACCAGAGACAGGGGGTGGGGTGGTGAAATGGGTGAAGGTAGGCAAAAGTTACAAACTCCCAGGTTCCCCTGGTGGTCCAGTAGGTAAAGAGTCTGCCTTGCAGTGCAAGGGGCACCGGTTCGATCCTTGGCCCAGGAAGATCCCACACGCTGAGGAGTGACCGGCCCGGTGTGCCTAATTACTAGCCATCGCTCTGGAGTGCGTGCAATTAGAGAGGCCACTGCAATGGGAGGCCAACACAGGCCAAAGAATAAAAAGCTGGATGAAAATAAATAAATAAAAAACCAATAAAAGAGGCCAAAATTTTTAAAAAGTTACAAACTTCCAATTTTATAGTAAATAGTCATGGGAATGTACTTACAGCATGTGACTACAGTTAATAATTCAGTATTGCATGATTGAAAATTGCTAAGCTGCTAAGAGAACAGATCTTAAAAGTTCTCATCAGAAGAAAAGTTTACTATGTATAGTGAATGGATGTTAATTACATTTATTGTGGTGAACATTTTGCAAAATAAACATCAAATCATTAGGTTGTACACCTGAAACTCAGTTTTATGTCAAATATATTTTAATTAAAAAAAAATCCCACTGTAGTCAAAAAAGTAGACATATTAAATACATTAAGTACACATGGAAACCGGTATAAAGCAAAATGGCAGGCTTAAGATTCAGCTGAAAAGTCTGGAAATAAATGACCAGTTAAGCTTTCCCATAAAAAGGCTCTCAGGATAATTAAAAACTAAAACATAGTGCCACATACTGTTTTCTACACCTAACACAATCAGGTGCAGCGCACTGTATTCCTGGAAAGAAGCTGAACTATCACAAACATTGAACCTAAAAATGCAGCTTTTTAAATTTCCTAGAATAACCATAACAATTTTGGAAAAGATGAACAGTTTCAGGACCTATATGTCATAATTTCAAGACTTGACATAAGGTTGCCTGGTGGTCCAGTGGTTATGAGTCTGTGCTTCCAATGCAGGGGAGAATGTCTATGTATTGTTGAGCCCTTCACTGCTCACCTGAAACTATCACAACATTGCTAATCAGCTATACTCCAATAAAAAATAAAAAGTTTAAAGTTTGAAAAAAATAATACAGGTAATTGAATTTACCCATCAAAACATTAAAAAAGCCAAGATCATTAATACAGAGAACAGCCAAGATCATTAATACAGAGACCTCTGATGGTTACCAGAGACAGGGGGTGGGGTGGTGAAATGGGTGAAGGTAGGCAAAAGTTACAAACTCCCAGGTTCCCCTGGTGGTCCAGTAGGTAAAGAGTCTGCCTTGCAGTGCAAGGGGCACCGGTTCGATCCTTGGCCCAGGAAGATCCCACACGCTGAGGAGTGACCGGCCCGGTGTGCCTAATTACTAGCCATCGCTCTGGAGTGCGTGCAATTAGAGAGGCCACTGCAATGGGAGGCCAACACAGGCCAAAGAATAAAAAGCTGGATGAAAATAAATAAATAAAAAACCAATAAAAGAGGCCAAAATTTTTAAAAAGTTACAAACTTCCAATTTTATAGTAAATAAGTCATGGGAATGTACTTACAGCATGTGACTACAGTTAATAATTCAGTATTGCATGATTGAAAATTGCTAAGCTGCTAAGAGAACAGATCTTAAAAGTTCTCATCAGAAGAAAAGTTTACTATGTATAGTGAATGGATGTTAATTACATTTATTGTGGTGAACATTTTGCAAAATAAACATCAAATCATTAGGTTGTACACCTGAAACTCAGTTTTATGTCAAATATATTTTAATTAAAAAAAAATCCCACTGTAGTCAAAAAAGTAGACATATTAAATACATTAAGTACACATGGAAACCGGTATAAAGCAAAATGGCAGGCTTAAGATTCAGCTGAAAAGTCTGGAAATAAATGACCAGTTAAGCTTTCCCATAAAAAGGCTCTCAGGATAATTAAAAACTAAAACATAGTGCCACATACTGTTTTCTACACCTAACACAATCACACAGAAAGGGCACAGGTGCAGCGCACTGTATTCCTGGAAGAAGCTGAATAAATGAATGTTCCTCGACGACCACACATAACAATAAATGCTATGCAAACACAAGAGGAAAGGTTACAGAACAAAAACAAACAGAGAGCAAAAGTATAACTCAGAGGCATTTCAAGAGTATTTACATTGAAAAAAAGGTAAAATCCACTATGAGGGCAGACAGAGCACTGAAAATTAAAATGAAAGCTGTTGGAAACAAAGTTAGGAAGCAAGGTAACGGTGGTGGGATATTTCAACACATCCCCAGTCATTTATCTTGGATAAAATAACCAAACACAGGTGGAGGGATATAGGTAATATGAAGATAACTTCTATGCATAAATAAAAATTTTATACCACATCAGCAATACCTTCATAAAAGTTTATCTTATTCTCGCCACAATGGCACATATCAGGTCATATTAGTTTTCTAATGTGCAACAAAAATAGAAAATTTAAATGTAAATTAGAAATTTAAAATCTCAGTGACATGGAAATTATAAAATACTTCTCTAAAATTACTGTAGAGGAGCAGAAGAAATTAAAAACTACAATAAAATATTAAGGAAAACAATGAAAATTAAACTATCAAAATTTTGGAGATATTACTAGAATCTTCTCAGTGGCAAATTTATTGTCCTTTTTTTTAGAAAAAGGCAGCTAACAAATAAGCGACAAGGAAATAAAAACAGAAAATCAAAACACCTAATGATGGAAACTAAATGAAACAAAGAATGGATTGCCACAGCAGCAAATGATGCCCTACTTAATTTCAGTATTGCATGATTGAAAATTGCTAAGCTGCTAAGAGAACAGATCTTAAAAGTTCTCATCAGAAGAAAAGTTTACTATGTATAGTGAATGGATGTTAATTACATTTATTGTGGTGAACATTTTGCAAAATAAACATCAAATCATTAGGTTGTACACCTGAAACTCAGTTTTATGTCAAATATATTTTAATTAAAAAAAAATCCCACTGTAGTCAAAAAAGTAGACATATTAAATACATTAAGTACACATGGAAACCGGTATAAAGCAAAATGGCAGGCTTAAGATTCAGCTGAAAAGTCTGGAAATAAATGACCAGTTAAGCTTTCCCATAAAAAGGCTCTCAGGATAATTAAAAACTAAAACATAGTGCCACATACTGTTTTCTACACCTAACACAATCACACAGAAAGGGCACAGGTGCAGCGCACTGTATTCCTGGAAGAAGCTGAATAAATGAATGTTCCTCGACGACCACACATAACAATAAATGCTATGCAAACACAAGAGGAAAGGTTACAGAACAAAAACAAACAGAGAGCAAAAGTATAACTCAGAGGCATTTCAAGAGTATTTACATTGAAAAAAAGGTAAAATCCACTATGAGGGCAGACAGAGCACTGAAAATTAAAATGAAAGCTGTTGGAAACAAAGTTAGGAAGCAAGGTAACGGTGGTGGGATATTTCAACACATCCCCAGTCATTTATCTTGGATAAAATAACCAAACACAGGTGGAGGGGATATAGGTAATATGAAGATAACTTCTATGCATAAATAAAAATTTTATACCACATCAGCAATACCTTCATAAAAGTTTATCTTATTCTCGCTTACAATGGCAAATAGCAGGTCATATTAGTTTTCTAATGTGCAACAAAAATAGAAAATTTAAATGTAAATTAGAAATTTAAAATCTCAGTGACATGGAAATTATAAAATACTTCTCTAAAATTACTGTAGAGGAGCAGAAGAAATTAAAAACTACAATAAAATATTAAGGAAAACAATGAAAATTAAACTATCAAAATTTTGGAGATATTACTAGAATCTTCTCAGTGGCAAATTTATTGTCCTAGTTGCCTTAATTATTAAATAATAAGGAATTAAAATGGCAGCTAACAAATAAGCGACATGGAAATAAAAACAGAAAATCAAAACACCTTATGATGGAAACTAAATGAAACAAAGAATGGATTGCCACAGCAGCAAATGATGCCCTCATCACTCACTGCTTCATTTAGGTAGAGTCGCAAACTCCCAAGTCCATGGGGACCATGCTCGTCCATCAAAAGGAAGGAGGCAGGTGTAAGACAATGAGGACTGGTGGACACTGTGGCCTTTGTCCTGCCTAGAGAGGACAACTACTCAACTTCTCCAAATTACTGTAGTGAAGGAATGCAGGGACCTTGCCAAATTCTCTGATATTTTAAGAGGGAGAAATGCAGATTTTTAATATGAGATTTTTCTATTTTATAAAATGATATGTGAGCCAAATATAATATGGTGACGAGCTGAATTTGGCTGGTAGGCTGCAAGTATGCAACTTCTGATTTAGGCTACTTATTTCAGCTTGAATCAGTTTCAGTAATTTATATTTTTCCAAAAATCTCCATCTCATGTAAGTGTATTTGCATAAAACTACATCAAGCATTCCTTTTAAAAATCTTCCATAATATTTTCACACTTCTAGTTTATTGATAACACTTTTAAGTCTTAATTAAATACAATTTATTTGCCAATTTATTGCATTTTTTCCAAAGAATTGTTTCTTTGATCTGTTTACTAAATTGAAAACTTTTTGTTTTTTCATTTTAAAATTTCCAAGTGGGTGGGATTCTCATTCAAACATTTGTTATTAATTTTTGGTTTATTGAATTGTAGTCAAAGAATGTGCCTGTAATCTTTGTCCTTTGGAATTTAATTAGGTTGTCTTTGTGGCCTAAAACAGAGCCATGTTTGTTAACATTCCAGAATCCTTTCAAAGGAAGAGTATTCTCTTTTCAAAGGAAAAGACTTATTGATAATTATATGCATACACAAGCACACACTCATATACACACACTTTCAATGTCATTTAAATTCTGTTACTTAGTTTTATCTATAAAATCAAGCTGAAAGGAATGTTCAAAAATCTCTCATAATCATTTTTGCCCTTATTCTTAGTATTTCTAAATTTTTTTTTCTCAGATAAAAGTTTTGCAATGAATGTGACATCCTAATGAAAAAAGAAAAGGCCTAAAATCCTTAAGGCATTATTAGTGCTAGTCTCCAAACATTTCCAGTTCACTCCATTCTGGTCATAAAGTCAGATTCAACTTCCCAATAGCCCTTGATATGAGGTATGACCACATGACTTGCTCTAGTAAATGAGATGTGAAGAGAAGTGACAGAAGTTTTAACAGTCACCATGTGATTCGCTCCGTCTCTTTCCCTTGCCACAGCTGTCATGGAAACACAGACAGAAGCCTCCCTCCGCCAGGATTCCTGGGTGAGGATGAGTAACAGGAAACACCCAGCCAACCCACGGCGGACACACAGTATGAGTGAGATGGTTTACTTTGTCGTTTGGAGCCACTGATATTTGGGGGCATTATTTATTACCTCAGCACAATTTAGCCTGTCCTTACTAAAACAGGCCACAACAACAACAAAAATAGTCTGCAAATGTAAAAAAAAAGATAATCAACATGTGAAAAAATATATCTCACTTATGAGTAAAAACTAAGTCCCCATTTTTCACCAGTCACACTAGTAATGATTTGTTAAAAATTATTCAACATTGATTGGGCTTCCCAGGAAGTGTTGGTGGTAAAGAACCCACCTGCCAATGCAGGAGACATAAGAGACGCAGGTTCCATCCCTGGGTTGGGAAGATTTCCTGGAGGACGAAATGGCAGCCCACTCCAGTATTCCTGCCTGAAGAAGCCCATGGACAGAGGAGCCTGGTGGGTTACAGTCCATAGGGTCACAAAGAGTCAGATATGACTGAAGCAACTTAGGACAATACTGGTCAGGGTGTTCTGAGACAGGCATTTTCATTTATTCCTTTTGGTAAATTGTGCCTGAGAGAAATATTATTTATGGATAAAGAATTTCAGCAGGCTCTTATCTTTCACATAATACTCTTCTCTGTTAGGAATCCAGCACAATCTATCTTTTCATGATGACACAGTACATGGTACCAAGAGGAAACAGACTTCCCAAGTGGGATTCTGAGACTGATTTGCTTATCTATGATCTTAAACGAAGTAGTGACCTTCTTGCTAATGAAAAATGGCATACTTTTATCTATGGCACAACTGGCATCATAATTAATTAAATGTCACTTGTGGTTTACTGGGATAAAATAATTATTGAAAGCAAGGCTTTCAAAGACCCGCTTAGTTACTGTGTTTGACCTTTACAGTAACAATGATGACTACAAGGGCTGCAGGGTGGAATGGCTGTTCTAACAAGCTCAGGCCTTGAAACTTTCAGCTCACATTACAGTCAGAGAACTAAAGTTCTTCTCGGGTAGCCCTCAAATCATCACTTATTTGTTACAACCTCAGGAAAGACCCCAAATTTAATTGGGTAGTCCACAAAATGATAATGAAATCACAGACTAATCAAGGTACTCATGTGAAATTTAGGGTACTGGTTGGAAAGAACTGGGACCTGAGACTTAGAATGGGGGCTTTTGTGTGGATTCAGAAAATTGAATGGTCAAGACTCCCTGATGTCCACTCTGATATTTCCCTGAGGTCAAACAAGGTCAGTCCGAAGAACTTGATCATGAACACTGCAAATAAACACAGCTGAGGCAGCTGCCTTGAACAGAGATGTTCAAGATCTACTCCTACCAAGTTTCACTGCCTTTAGATCCATAGGGAAAAAGTAAGTTGGTGGTTTTAAAGGGGGAAAACCCACCTGCCAATGCAGGAGACATAAGAGACGCAGGTTCCATCCCTGGGTTGGGAAGATTTCCTGGAGGACGAAATGGCAGCCCACTCCAGTATTCCTGCCTGAAGAAGCCCATGGACAGAGGAGCCTGGTGGGTTACAGTCCATAGGGTCACAAAGAGTCAGATATGACTGAAGCAACTTAGGACAATACTGGTCAGGGTGTTCTGAGACAGGCATTTTCATTTATTCCTTTTGGTAAATTGTGCCTGAGAGAAATATTATTTATGGATAAAGAATTTCAGCAGGCTCTTATCTTTCACATAATACTCTTCTCTGTTAGGAATCCAGCACAATCTATCTTTTCATGATGACACAGTACATGGTACCAAGAGGAAACAGACTTCCCAAGTGGGATTCTGAGACTGATTTGCTTATCTATGATCTTAAACGAAGTAGTGACCTTCTTGCTAATGAAAAATGGCATACTTTTATCTATGGCACAACTGGCATCATAATTAATTAAATGTCACTTGTGGTTTACTGGGATAAAATAATTATTGAAAGCAAGGCTTTCAAAGACCCGCTTAGTTACTGTGTTTGACCTTTACAGTAACAATGATGACTACAAGGGCTGCAGGGTGGAATGGCTGTTCTAACAAGCTCAGGCCTTGAAACTTTCAGCTCACATTACAGTCAGAGAACTAAAGTTCTTCTCGGGTAGCCCTCAAATCATCACTTATTTGTTACAACCTCAGGAAAGACCCCAAATTTAATTGGGTAGTCCACAAAATGATAATGAAATCACAGACTAATCAAGGTACTCATGTGAAATTTAAGGTACTGGTTGGAAAGAACTGGGACCTGAGACTTAGAATGGGGGCTTTTGTGTGGATTCAGAAAATTGAATGGTCAAGACTCCCTGATGTCCACTCTGATATTTCCCTGAGGTCAAACAAGGTCAGTCTGAAGAACTTGATCATGAACACTGCAAATAAACACAGCTGAGGCAGCTGCCTTGAACAGAGATGTTCAAGATCTACTCCTACCAAGTTTCACTGCCTTTAGATCCATGACTCAAATCAGATAAGAACATCCAAGGAGGAGCCCCAAGTCTGTTATGGGAAACAAACACAGAGTCTCAAGACATTGCTAATTTGTATTGCTGTTAGCCAGGGGGGCCAGTGTAGCCATGGATTCTAAAATATTAAAACAAGGGAGACAGGATATAACACTAGTTGAGGATGCTCTTAATGGAATGGGTGCATGAACCAGAAATGCTGTTTTCATTACCTTGGACTGAGTAGCTGAAAGTGACTTGAACAGTTTGGTCTTTAGCAGAAACCTGGGTTCAAATGGGCACCTGTCAATATAGTTGAGATGACAGGCCCTTCCTGGAAGAACAGAGAGGGAGGAGCTGCTTCGGGAGATAGGAATGTTGCAGTGAATTTGTCACAAACATCCACCATCACTATATATTCCAATAGGGCCAAAAGGATGCCCCTTTGTTAAAGCAACAAGAAGTGCAAAGACACCATCTTCAGTTCACAAACTCTGCTCTATAGTCAGGCTTGACTCATTCAAGAATAACCTGAGGAATGGCTGGGTTTTATCAGCCAGCCAAAGCTGACTATAGGAGACCATCTGGAACAGTAAGTGGTGACCCACTCACTCACATACAGGTTTGAAATATCTACATGACATCATGGCTGCAGTGTGTGTACGTCAGTGTCCTGTTAAGTCACTGCTTCAATGCCTCACTGTCAGCCCAAGTTTGAAAAAACGTAGTGACCAGATATGTGGTTAAAACCACTAATTGGGTAGTCCACAAAATGATAATGAAATCACAGACTAATCAAGGTACTCATGTGAAATTTAGGGTACTGGTTGGAAAGAACTGGGACCTGAGACTTAGAATGGGGGCTTTTGTGTGGATTCAGAAAATTGAATGGTCAAGACTCCCTGATGTCCACTCTGATATTTCCCTGAGGTCAAACAAGGTCAGTCCGAAGAACTTGATCATGAACACTGCAAATAAACACAGCTGAGGCAGCTGCCTTGAACAGAGATGTTCAAGATCTACTCCTACCAAGTTTCACTGCCTTTAGATCCATGACTCAAATCAGATAAGAACATCCAAGGAGGAGCCCCAAGTCTGTTATGGGAAACAAACACAGAGTCTCAAGACATTGCTAATTTGTATTGCTGTTAGCCAGGGGGGCCAGTGTAGTCATGGATTCTAAAATATTAAAACAAGGGAGACAGGATATAACACTAGTTGAGGATGCTCTTAATGGAATGGGTGCATGAACCAGAAATGCTGTTTTCATTACCTTGGACTGAGTAGCTGAAAGTGACTTGAACAGTTTGGTCTTTAGCAGAAACCTGGGTTCAAATGGGCACCTGTCAATATAGTTGAGATGACAGGCCCTTCCTGGAAGAACAGAGAGGGAGGAGCTGCTTCGGGAGATAGGAATGTTGCAGTGAATTTGTCACAAACATCCACCATCACTATATATTCCAATAGGGCCAAAAGGATGCCCCTTTGTTAAAGCAACAAGAAGTGCAAAGACACCATCTTCAGTTCACAAACTCTGCTCTATAGTCAGGCTTGACTCATTCAAGAATAACCTGAGGAATGGCTGGGTTTTATCAGCCAGCCAAAGCTGACTATAGGAGACCATCTGGAACAGTAAGTGGTGACCCACTCACTCACATACAGGTTTGAAATATCTACATGACATCATGGCTGCAGTGTGTGTACGTCAGTGTCCTGTTAAGTCACTGCTTCAATGCCTCACTGTCAGCCCAAGTGACCTCTATCCACTAAATCACAAAAAGAATAACAACGTAGTGACCAGATATGTGGTTAAAATCTTTGATTCATGGAGCTCTTACTCGTAGCCTGACCTGGGCAAGTAACTTAAAACTCCAGTACTTCATTTTCCTCATCTATAAAATGAGGATCATATGAGTACCTATGGCTGTTAGGAGAACTAAGTAAATTAATAAAGTGCCAAAACAGATGCCTACAATATAGACTTGGATGTGTAAGGTACTACAATCATCACTCTAAGTCATTGTTAGGAGTATGCTGAGTAACACATAAGTATTAGTTATCATTGTCATTACCCAGCGAAGACTTACCGTAATAAGGTCAAAATACATTCAGTAGTAAATCATGATGTTGATGGACACACAGCTGTCCATAAACTGGCTAGATTGTTAATGGAATCCCATCCACCCTGGGGATTCTGACTCTATTGGTGTTTGTTTAGCATCTTTCCTTTTTTCCTCATGTGCACTCAAGCTCAGGCTTAATGCTAAATGCTAAAAGCCTCTGCTTAATGCTAAAAGCCCCAGCTGTTTCCACCAGGTCATTCCCCTTCATGGAGCCTGTGGGTGAGCATCTTCCCTCACATACAGAAAGAAGTGGGTACACAGACAATGGAATATTACTCAGCCATAAAAAGAATGAAGCAATGCCATTTGTAGCAACATAGATGGACCTAGAGATTAATACACGGAGTGAAATGAGTCAGACAGAGAAAGACAAATATTATATGATATCACTTAGATGTGGAGTCTAAGGAATGTTCAGATTTCAAATTTTTGGAAGTCCCCAAAGCAACAAGAAGTGCAAAGACACCATCTTCAGTTCACAAACTCTGCTCTATAGTCAGGCTTGACTCATTCAAGAATAACCTGAGGAATGGCTGGGTTTTATCAGCCAGCCAAAGCTGACTATAGGAGACCATCTGGAACAGTAAGTGGTGACCCACTCACTCACATACAGGTTTGAAATATCTACATGACATCATGGCTGCAGTGTGTGTACGTCAGTGTCCTGTTAAGTCACTGCTTCAATGCCTCACTGTCAGCCCAAGTGACCTCTATCCACTAAATCACAAAAAGAATAACAACGTAGTGACCAGATATGTGGTTAAAATCTTTGATTCATGGAGCTCTTACTCGTAGCCTGACCTGGGCAAGTAACTTAAAACTCAGTACTTCATTTTCCTCATCTATAAAATGAGGATCATATGAGTACCTATGGCTGTTAGGAGAACTAAGTAAATTAATAAAGTGCCAAAACAGATGCCTACAATATAGACTTGGATGTGTAAGGTACTACAATCATCACTCTAAGTCATTGTTAGGAGTATGCTGAGTAACACATAAGTATTAGTTATCATTGTCATTACCCAGCGAAGACTTACCGTAATAAGGTCAAAATACATTCAGTAGTAAATCATGATGTTGATGGACACACAGCTGTCCATAAACTGGCTAGATTGTTAATGGAATCCCATCCACCCTGGGGATTCTGACTCTATTGGTGTTTGTTTAGCATCTTTCCTTTTTTCCTCATGTGCACTCAAGCTCAGGCTTAATGCTAAATGCTAAAAGCCTCTGCTTAATGCTAAAAGCCCCAGCTGTTTCCACCAGGTCATTCCCCTTCATGGAGCCTGTGGGTGAGCATCTTCCCTCACATACAGAAAGAAGTGGGTACACAGACAATGGAATATTACTCAGCCATAAAAAGAATGAAGCAATGCCATTTGTAGCAACATAGATGGACCTAGAGATTAATACACGGAGTGAAATGAGTCAGACAGAGAAAGACAAATATTATATGATATCACTTAGATGTGGAGTCTAAGGAAATGATACAAACGAAGTTATTTATAAAATAGAAACAGACTCACAGAGATTGAAAACAAACTTAATGTTCGCTTGACAAGTTACGGAGTTTGGGTTTAACAGATACACACTCTGCATGCGTGTGGGCTCAGTTGCTAGTCATGTTCAACTGTTTGCAACTCCATGAACTGTAATCTGCCAGGCTCCTCTGTCCACATAATTTTCCAGGCAAGAATACTGGAGTGAGTATTTCCAGGCAAGAATACTGGAGTAAGCCATTTCTTTCTCCAGCGGATCTTCCTGACCTAGAGATTGAACTCACATCTCCTGCACTGACAGGTAGATTCTTTACCAGTGTGGCACTTGGGAAGCTGCTAATGAAAGGGTTTTACCTCAATCTGAGACTTAAACACAGGGCCCAGACCTCAAACCCTGTTTGGACTTGAACCCACGTGGCTGGACCTTGAATTCCAGCCAAAACCCGGTTTGGGACTTGAACCCACGCAGCCGGGTCTTAATCCAGCACTCACTCAACGTCTGGACCCGCTGAGGCTCAGATTCTTCATACCTCAATGCAGAAGGAATTCAGCAAGAAGCAGAGTGATAGACAAGAAGAGAATTTATTAGGATAGGGTACTTGTAAGAGGTGCAAGTAGACAGGCAGGAAAGCTCTGCTCTGCTCTCCTCTCTTCGGTTGAGTGGGCAGCAATATATAGAGAATGGTAGAAGACTGCCCCACTCAAGTAGACACAGATGCAAGGCATACATCATTAGTTCCTTCTTCGCCAGCTTCTCCTTCATCAGCTGTTTATACCCAGTCAGGCCTGCTTTACTGATCAAGGAGCAGCTCTCCTGAGTTATCCTCAACTCATCGGCCTCCCAACCTTTCTCAGATTTCCCCCTTCTACCTGCCATCCCCTACTAGGACTCTACAACCACCTACCTATTCTACTCTGTCCCTATCACTAACAGATACACACTACTACGCATAAAATAGATAAACAACAAGATCTTACTGTTCAGCACAGGAAAATATATCAGTATCTTGTTATAACTTACAGAGAGGAAGAATTCTAAAAGAACAGATGTATGTGAATGGGTAACTGAATCACTTGGCTGTGCACTGGAAACTAACAGAACATTGTAAATCAACTATACTTCATTACAAAGAGAGAAAGAAAAGGGAGGAAAAAGAAAGGAAGAAGGAAGAAAGAAAAACGAGAGAAAGAAAGGAAGGAAGAGTGTATTTGAGCTCACAAAATAGACCTAAACCAGTTCCAGAGCATTCACATTAGTACACCGACATGTTTGAACGTGAAGTGAACGTGAGCTGTACTGGGAATTAAGCATAGACTTTCCTGGCTTATAGAAGATCACACATGAAAATAGGAATGCCTAGAGATTGAACTCACATCTCCTGCACTGACAGGTAGATTCTTTACCAGTGTGGCACTTGGGAAGCTGCTAATGAAAGGGTTTTACCTCAATCTGAGACTTAAACACAGGGCCCAGACCTCAAACCCTGTTTGGACTTGAACCCACGTGGCTGGACCTTGAATTCCAGCCAAAACCCGGTTTGGGACTTGAACCCACGCAGCCGGGTCTTAATCCAGCACTCACTCAACGTCTGGACCCGCTGAGGCTCAGATTCTTCATACCTCAATGCAGAAGGAATTCAGCAAGAAGCAGAGTGATAGACAAGAAGAGAATTTATTAGGATAGGGTACTTGTAAGAGGTGCAAGTAGACAGGCAGGAAAGCTCTGCTCTGCTCTCCTCTCTTCGGTTGAGTGGGCAGCAATATATAGAGAATGGTAGAAGACTGCCCCACTCAAGTAGACACAGATGCAAGGCATACATCATTAGTTCCTTCTTCGCCAGCTTCTCCTTCATCAGCTGTTTATACCCAGTCAGGCCTGCTTTACTGATCAAGGAGCAGCTCTCCTGAGTTATCCTCAACTCATCGGCCTCCCAACCTTTCTCAGATTTCCCCCTTCTACCTGCCATCCCCTACTAGGACTCTACAACCACCTACCTATTCTACTCTGTCCCTATCACTAACAGATACACACTACTACGCATAAAATAGATAAACAACAAGATCTTACTGTTCAGCACAGGAAAATATATCAGTATCTTGTTATAACTTACAGAGAGGAAGAATTCTAAAAGAACAGATGTATGTGAATGGGTAACTGAATCACTTGGCTGTGCACTGGAAACTAACAGAACATTGTAAATCAACTATACTTCATTACAAAGAGAGAAAGAAAAGGGAGGAAAAAGAAAGGAAGAAGGAAGAAAGAAAAACGAGAGAAAGAAAGGAAGGAAGAGTGTATTTGAGCTCACAAAATAGACCTAAACCAGTTCCAGAGCATTCACATTAGTACACCGACATGTTTGAACGTGAAGTGAACGTGAGCTGTACTGGGAATTAAGCATAGACTTTCCTGGCTTATAGAAGATCACACATGAAAATAGGAATGCCATAGCCATATGATGAATCAGTGAAGGGTCAACACATGTAATGAATGGGTAGGAAAAGAGGGAAGATGTGGACACTCAGGCTAACAACGAGGACACCGCTAACTCTTTCATGTGACTCTGGCCATAATTTCATTTTTTGCTGCTCAGTGGTTTGCCTCAAAAATGAACCAAAGGGCACTCTGACAACCATAAAATTAAGCAAATTCACACAAAATGGACACCAGATAGCTCCTTTTTAAATGGAATGAAATTGAATTATACTCATCATCCAGACAATGGTGAACCTTAAAGAAAAAAAAAAAGTATAGACCTGCTGAATGATAAAAAAAAATTCATTTCAAACCCTCAGATTTGTTGGAATTTCCTAAGATCCTGCATCTTTGAGGTACAGAAGGAAAATTAAGGATGTAGAGGGCAAGGACTGCATTTGTTTTGTTCCTTGAGAATAAGAGAGAAGAAGATAGCTTGGAACAGAAGATTTTCTTAAGAAATGGGAGCGGGGATCCATGCAGAAACCATGGGCTTCTGAAAGCATTTCCTGCTTTGATGATTTCAGGAAACTTCTTGTAAAGCTGGTTGGATTCACTCCAGATGCCCACAGTGGGGTTGCTGGGAAAACCATTAAGATATAGGAAAGAGTCAAATATAGTCCTTTGATCTTAGAGATAGCAAGTCCCCTTTCCCCAGTGAATAGTTTCCGAGGGATCCCCTACTAGGACTCTACCCTATTCTACTCTGTCCCTATCACTAACAGATACACACTACTACGCATAAAATAGATAAACAACAAGATCTTACTGTTCAGCACAGGAAAATATATCAGTATCTTGTTATAACTTACAGAGAGGAAGAATTCTAAAAGAACAGATGTATGTGAATGGGTAACTGAATCACTTGGCTGTGCACTGGAAACTAACAGAACATTGTAAATCAACTATACTTCATTACAAAGAGAGAAAGAAAAGGGAGGAAAAAGAAAGGAAGAAGGAAGAAAGAAAAACGAGAGAAAGAAAGGAAGGAAGAGTGTATTTGAGCTCACAAAATAGACCTAAACCAGTTCCAGAGCATTCACATTAGTACACCGACATGTTTGAACGTGAAGTGAACGTGAGCTGTACTGGGAATTAAGCATAGACTTTCCTGGCTTATAGAAGATCACACATGAAAATAGGAATGCCATAGCCATATGATGAATCAGTGAAGGGTCAACACATGTAATGAATGGGTAGGAAAAGAGGGAAGATGTGGACACTCAGGCTAACAACGAGGACACCGCTAACTCTTTCATGTGACTCTGGCCATAATTTCATTTTTTGCTGCTCAGTGGTTTGCCTCAAAAATGAACCAAAGGGCACTCTGACAACCATAAAATTAAGCAAATTCACACAAAATGGACACCAGATAGCTCCTTTTTAAATGGAATGAAATTGAATTATACTCATCATCCAGACAATGGTGAACCTTAAAAAAAAAAAAAAAAAAAAACCTATAGACCTGCTGAATGATAAAAAAAAATTCATTTCAAACCCTCAGATTTGTTGGAATTTCCTAAGATCCTGCATCTTTGAGGTACAGAAGGAAAATTAAGGATGTAGAGGGCAAGGACTGCATTTGTTTTGTTCCTTGAGAATAAGAGAGAAGAAGATAGCTTGGAACAGAAGATTTTCTTAAGAAATGGGAGCGGGGATCCATGCAGAAACCATGGGCTTCTGAAAGCATTTCCTGCTTTGATGATTTCAGGAAACTTCTTGTAAAGCTGGTTGGATTCACTCCAGATGCCCACAGTGGGGTTGCTGGGAAAACCATTAAGATATAGGAAAGAGTCAAATATAGTCCTTTGATCTTAGAGATAGCAAGTCCCCTTTCCCCAGTGAATAGTTCAGGAAGCTCCGAGGGGCCCCAGGAGCTGTTGTGAGGACCAGAGAGCTGACGAGAACAGTGGGGCATGGCACAACCCCAGTCATTTTCTCCACTTGCTGCTACAGAAGATTTAAGTTTCAGAGATGCTTCTGGGAGATAACTGGTTTATCAGAGAACTAGTTTATCTGTACATAACTGGTACTGTGAGGCACTAGAGAGAAATGGATTTCCCAATGCAAGGAATGCCTTAGGGCGCTGGGCTTAAACGCCTCTTGGAGCCTGAGTGGGAGAGGGTTTCAGACTTCTAGCATCTGGGCTGAAGGCAAAAGCATCCAGGAAAGGTGAATCCTCGTCCCCAATTGATGTTAGGGCAGAAGTCACCTCAGCAGCAGAGCCTGAAAGAACCTTTGCAGCCCTGGGCCATAAAGGCACACTGGGCAATTGGGCAGGAGTTTGGGGTTTCTGTTTAACTTGGGGCAGTTCAGTCTATGTGGTACAAACACACACACACACACACACACACACACACACACACACACACACACACACACACACACACACACACACAGACACACACAGACACACACACACACACACAGAGACACACACACACACACACAGACACACACAGACACACAGACACACACAGACAGACACACACAGACAGACACACAGACACACACACACACACACACACACACGGCTACAGCCAGGAGAGCAATTCAAGACCCTACTACTGCCTCTTCCATTCTGCCCTCTGGAAAACCAGCTCCCCCCACACTGGAACTGTCTGGCTCCCGCAGACTCTGTGTCCAGGAAATCTCGAGAGCTCCCTAATCCGGGGAGCTTACTGTTACACACAGAGCAGGCAAGGCACCCCATTCCCAAGGAACCGCCTAATGAAAGCCTCATGGAAAGACTAGATTGCACAGACTCAGACTAATTCCATCTGGGCCTCGTGCCGAAGGTATGACCTCACCAACGGGCAAATCAGCAGGGACCCCAAAGAGAATGGATCAGTGTGTGGGCCAGACCTGCTTCTAATCATGGCCAGCTGGAATGCACGGAGGCATCACCATCTCTGCTGGTGCCCCTGGACCCAAGCATCAGGGTCTGTGGGTCAGGAGCCATGGTCATCTTAAAGCAAAGAATTCTAAGTTCTCGCCCAAACCCTTGTGCATATGTGTGTGTGTGCGCATGCATGGTATTACCCTCATAAAAATCACTGCCATTCCACAAGTTTCACGCCAAAGAGAAGCTTGATTAGGTAGGGCCAAATCTCTGCAGAGAATCTCCAGTTACAGAAGCTGGGGAGGAAGGATATAATTAGAACCTGATTTCTTTTTAAACAGAACCGCTCAAAAGATTCCATTAAGAGGAGAACACTGAAAAACGGCCAACCCATGCATATCCAGAACTCAGGACCCGGAAATTCCACTTACTAGCATCACTGACATGTCGCATAAAGACAAGTTTCAGCCTCAGCCTTTCAAGTTTCTCTTAACTCTTTTTTTTTTTTAATTTGAAGTTTGTTTTTTTTTAATTATTGCTTTATTTATCTTAATTTGGCTGCACTGGGTCTTAGTTGTGGCATGTGGGATCTAGTTCCCGGACCAGGGATCAAACCTGGGCCCCTTGCATTAGAAGCACAGAGTCTTAACCACTGGACCACCAGGGAAGTCCCTCTCTTAACTCTTACTACGTTGCAAAAGGCAATTCTTTTTGCCTACCCTGTCGCATTGTTTTCATTTGTTGTCTATTGGCTCTTCTGTAAGCCATAAAACAGAACTTTGAGGAAGCTGCACTTCAAATATATATAATTATGACTGATTTGCAATGTTGTGTGGTAGAAATCAATGCAACATTGCAAATTAAAAAATACATATTTAAATAAATGAAAACAAGTAACTGTTTTCACTTAATGGGGTCACCAGTAGATGACTTAAGCTTCTGTTAAAGGAACTAGTAGAAATTCTCTATATGCCTTGCTTGGAAGTTCTGTCCTTGGAACTGGTTGCTAAGGATGATGTTGCAAATGAATTGGTGAAACCTAACATCTCTTCAACTGACCTTGATGTTGCATTGTTCCCAAGGAACCGCCTAATGAAAGCCTCATGGAAAGACTAGATTGCACAGACTCACTAATTCCATCTGGGCCTCGTGCAAGGTATGACCTCACCAACGGGCAAATCAGCAGGGACCCCAAAGAGAATGGATCAGTGTGTGGGCCAGACCTGCTTCTAATCATGGCCAGCTGGAATGCACGGAGGCATCACCATCTCTGCTGGTGCCCCTGGACCCAAGCATCAGGGTCTGTGGGTCAGGAGCCATGGTCATCTTAAAGCAAAGAATTCTAAGTTCTCGCCCAAACCCTTGTGCATATGTGTGTGTGTGCGCATGCATGGTATTACCCTCATAAAAATCACTGCCATTCCACAAGTTTCACGCCAAAGAGAAGCTTGATTAGGTAGGGCCAAATCTCTGCAGAGAATCTCCAGTTACAGAAGCTGGGAGGAAGGATATAATTAGAACCTGATTTCTTTTTAAACAGAACCGCTCAAAAGATTCCATTAAGAGGAGAACACTGAAAAACGGCCAACCCATGCATATCCAGAACTCAGGACCCGGAAATTCCACTTACTAGCATCACTGACATGTCGCATAAAGACAAGTTTCAGCCTCAGCCTTTCAAGTTTCTCTTAACTCTTTTTTTTTTTTAATTTGAAGTTTGTTTTTTTTTAATTATTGCTTTATTTATCTTAATTTGGCTGCACTGGGTCTTAGTTGTGGCATGTGGGATCTAGTTCCCGGACCAGGGATCAAACCTGGGCCCCTTGCATTAGAAGCACAGAGTCTTAACCACTGGACCACCAGGGAAGTCCCTCTCTTAACTCTTACTACGTTGCAAAAGGCAATTCTTTTTGCCTACCCTGTCGCATTGTTTTCATTTGTTGTCTATTGGCTCTTCTGTAAGCCATAAAACAGAACTTTGAGGAAGCTGCACTTCAAATATATATAATTATGACTGATTTGCAATGTTGTGTGGTAGAAATCAATGCAACATTGCAAATTAAAAAATACATATTTAAATAAATGAAAACAAGTAACTGTTTTCACTTAATGGGGTCACCAGTAGATGACTTAAGCTTCTGTTAAAGGAACTAGTAGAAATTCTCTATATGCCTTGCTTGGAAGTTCTGTCCTTGGAACTGGTTGCTAAGGATGATGTTGCAAATGAATTGGTGAAACCTAACATCTCTTCAACTGCATCCCTGTTGGATGCTTGAGTCCCTTGAACAGCATCATCACCCAAGAACCCCTGGGGACTCCAAGTCTTCCTGCAATCAGGGAGGATTTGCAATAATGTACAAATTTTCCATTAGCCAGTATCTGATGAACAAATAGAGAGCAAGGATGGACTTGGAGGAAAACCCATAAATCTTCCATAGAAGGGACTCTCCCACTATAGCCCCCAGCTCATGTTGATTAAACATTGCTGATCCCATTTGCTTGCAGTCCATTTTACCATGTTTTATTTTGTGAGTTACTCAAAGGGAGACTCAAAAGCACAAAAACCTTCTTAATTCTAGACAGAGGATAGGTTAAGATTTCTATTATTTTAAGGAAGAAAGTGTTTTTTCCTGGAAGTGTATCTATGAAATGATGATGGGAATCCAGGGAAGAGATTATACAACAAATGCTTTGCTCCAGCTTTTTAGAAATACTGGGTTAGTCAAAAAGCACATTTGGGTTTTTCCACAGGATGGTGTGGAAAGCCCCAAACAAACTTTCTGGCCAACCCAATACCTCTAACTACAAAGCAAGGTTGAATCAGGCCTGCAAAGACCCAGAGTTCACAATCAGAGTTGCAAGGACACGGCCAGCATTTCATGTACAACTGAACAGCCCTGCTAAAACATCTCTTTTCTGAACCAGAAAATAAATGCCCAGAGCTGACTTGGTGGTTGGCGCTGGGGTTCATTCATCAGATAGTCACCATTATTATCATCCCTCTGACAAAGCCAGCAAGATAACCAGACACAGCGGTGTTCTTCAACGAGCCTACAAGCCAAGCAAACCTCTTTGTCTATCTCTCCCAAAAGACACCCTGCCTCCATCCTCTGTTTCCTTTTACTTGGTCTTTACTTCATGCTCTGAACAAGAGTCCCCAAAGCCCACCCCTCTATACTCTTTATGCCTGGGATCAAGCTTTCCAGAGAGGAAGAGTGTATGTTGAAAAATCAAACTAAGGGGACTTCCCTGGCAGCCCAATGGTTAAGAATTCACTTTCTAATGCAAGAGGTGCAGGTTTGATCTCTGGTTGAGGAGTTAAGATCCTGCATGCCTCAGGGCCAAAAAAACCAAAACACAAAGCAGAAGCAAGACTCTCACAAATTCAATAAACACTTGCAAAAGATGGTCAACATCAAAACAATACTGTAAAAAGAACCCAACACAAGAAGGTTTCCTCTAGGACCTCCAGCCAAGGCAGGAGGTCACAGCCAGTTAGGGATAAGCTCCTAGGGTTTTAGAGCAGAAAAGAATCTTAAGGATTATTGAATGCAGTCATTTTCCAGAACTGTTTAAATACAGTGAAACCCTCTTCCCCAATGAGACTGTTTGTAGAAACCAGTACATAAAACAGAGCAAAGAAGCTGTTACAGCCAAACAGTGGAATGTGATTTGGCCATAAAATGCAATGAAATACTGAAATATGCCACACTATGAATGAACCTTTCAAATATTACAGTAAGTGAAGGAAGCCAGTCACAAAGGACCATCCAGTCCATGATCCAGAAGCACTAAATCCATAGAGACAAAAAGTAGATTAATGGTCATCTGGGACTTGGTTGGGGATAGAGCAATAGCCTGGAGAATCCCAGGGATGGAGGAGCCTGGTGGGCTACGGTCCATGGGGTCACAAAGAGTCAGACAGAACTGAGCAACTAACACTTTCACTTTCAGAGGGATTTGAGGTGAAAAAAATAACACATGGTTCATCGTGTTCAAGGTGACCTGCAAAGACCCAGAGTTCACAATCAGAGTTGCAAGGACACGGCCAGCATTTCATGTACAACTGAACAGCCCTGCTAAAACATCTCTTTTCTGAACCAGAAAATAAATGCCCAGAGCTGACTTGGTGGTTGGCGCTGGGGTTCATTCATCAGATAGTCACCATTATTATCATCCCTCTGACAAAGCCAGCAAGATAACCAGACACAGCGGTGTTCTTCAACGAGCCTACAAGCCAAGCAAACCTCTTTGTCTATCTCTCCCAAAAGACACCCTGCCTCCATCCTCTGTTTCCTTTTACTTGGTCTTTACTTCATGCTCTGAACAAGAGTCCCCAAAGCCCACCCCTCTATACTCTTTATGCCTGGGATCAAGCTTTCCAGAGAGGAAGAGTGTATGTTGAAAAATCAAACTAAGGGGACTTCCCTGGCAGCCCAATGGTTAAGAATTCACTTTCTAATGCAAGAGGTGCAGGTTTGATCTCTGGTTGAGGAGTTAAGATCCTGCATGCCTCAGGGCCAAAAAAACCAAAACACAAAGCAGAAGCAAGACTCTCACAAATTCAATAAAGACTTGCAAAAGATGGTCAACATCAAAACAATACTGTAAAAAGAACCCAACACAAGAAGGTTTCCTCTAGGACCTCCAGCCAAGGCAGGAGGTCACAGCCAGTTAGGGATAAGCTCCTAGGGTTTTAGAGCAGAAAAGAATCTTAAGGATTATTGAATGCAGTCATTTTCCAGAACTGTTTAAATACAGTGAAACCCTCTTCCCCAATGAGACTGTTTGTAGAAACCAGTACATAAAACAGAGCAAAGAAGCTGTTACAGCCAAACAGTGGAATGTGATTTGGCCATAAAATGCAATGAAATACTGAAATATGCCACACTATGAATGAACCTTTCAAATATTACAGTAAGTGAAGGAAGCCAGTCACAAAGGACCATCCAGTCCATGATCCAGAAGCACTAAATCCATAGAGACAAAAAGTAGATTAATGGTCATCTGGGACTTGGTTGGGGATAGAGCAATAGCCTGGAGAATCCCAGGGATGGAGGAGCCTGGTGGGCTACGGTCCATGGGGTCACAAAGAGTCAGACAGAACTGAGCAACTAACACTTTCACTTTCAGAGGGATTTGAGGTGATAAATAAGAGGTACAGGGTTTCTTTTCGGGTGGTAAAAATGTTTTAAAATTGATTATGCCATGGTTGCACAAATCTGTGATACACTCAAATCCCCTGAATTACACAGGTTGCATGGGTGAATCCTACGGTGTGCGAATTCGATCTCAACAAAGCTGTTTCGGAAACAAAACAAGATCATTCTCACTGCTCCACCAGCCAGGCCTCCTCCTTTACCCTGCTCCCTCTAATGGCCCTAGAGTCACCTCTGAAGACCCCTAGAGGTCTGGGGAATGTGGTTTGAAAACCCCTGGTTCATGTTTCCACACCTCAAACGTAATCCAAGAAACGAATACAAGTCTTGCGACTCCCAAGTGCAAACCCCTTAAAACTCGAGATTTCTCTGATGAGTCCTGGCTCATCCCAAGGAATGGGGGGATGCTGTGGGCCCCAATCTCACCATCCATGTCCAGGCGCTGCATGATGATGGCCAGCTCCACCTCACTCGGCATGTACCCCAAAGAGCGCATGGCCATGCCCAGCTCCTGCTTGGAGATGAAGCCATTCCCGTCTCGGTCCAAAACCCGGAAGGCCTCTCGGATCTCTACAAGGGGAAAGCAGAGAAAGTCCAAGAGTCACATGCATGGTCGACTGCAAGGGTCTCAGCCCCCTGTTAGGAACTGGGCGGCACAAAAAGACATGAACAGTGGGCCAGTAAGCAATGCTTCATCTGCCCCTCCCTATTGCTCCCCATCGCTCACTTTACCACCTGAACCATTCCTGTCCCTCACACCCTGTTCATGGAAAAATGGTCTTCTGGGGCCAAAAAGGGTGGGGATCACTGCTCTACTGCATTGAAATGACCGGCAACCATATGCTGAAAACTCCTAACTATTTTACAAAGAGTGCTGTGTCAAAACCCTTTAATCTCATTAAAAAAAAAAAAAAAAAGGTGGGCAAAAGAAGAACAAAAGAAAGGAAGGGGGAAAAAAGAGAACAGGAGGAAAGGAAAAGGAGGAAAACAGAAAAAGCTTTGGAAGGAAGACAGAACTAACTGGCCCTGAGTATCTAACACAAAGTAGTGTTTTGTTAGTTGCTCAGTCGAGTCCAACTCATTGCAACCCCATGGACTGTGCCCTCCCCAGGTTTCTCTGTCCATGGAATTCTTCAGGCAAGAATACTGGAATGGATTGTCATGCCCTCCTTCAGGGGGTCTTCCTGACTTAGGGATCGAACCCGAGTTTCCTGAATTGCAGGCACATTCTTTACCATTGGAGCCACCAGGGAAACCCAACACAAAGTAGGGGTGCACAATGAGACAGTGGTCCAAGCTGGGGATCGTATTAGCCATGGGCACTTCCCAACAAGGATGAGGTTTAGGTCTCAGAGGTGAGAAAACAGTGACCTCTTAAGCTTGGGCTGTCGGGAGGAAAGGAGAATGGGAGTCCCCATTGCAGACTTCCATTTCAGCTCCCTGCTGCCAGAGGAGCTGTGCAGAAGGCTTTCTCAACCTCCTAGGAGGACAGGAGTTAAGCATCCTGCTGTTTTTATTTCATTCCTCTAATTTACAGCTGTTTTATGGCTATAAACAACCTCAGATCAATAAGAGTGTCATAAAAGCCCCAGAGGCATCTTTAATCACATTGTCTGGGGCTGGCAGAGAACTTGACTCTGCCATCAAGAAGGCCATTTTCCCCAGCAGGAGGGCGCCCATCCAGAGCCGCTCTGCCTTCCACCTGGAGTCCCTCCCTCCAGTGTCCTTACCCCACTCCACCCCGCCTTCTGTTCATCCTGGCTTGGCTGAGCATTCCCTAACACATCACACTCCTGAGAGGCACAGGAATTAGATTTGAGATCACAGTCCGAAGATGAGAGGTACGTCGATTGCATTTGAGCACCAGACATGAAGAGCTTTGATTTTTCATCAAAAAATCCAGGGTGAGCTCAGCTGTGGCAGCTGCCAGCACTCATCCGGCCATTCAACAAACACTAACTGCCTCTACCTGAGGAGCACAGGAGTCAGGATTGCAAAGAAAAGACAGTGATCAACTGGGCATCATGGTTCCTCTCCAGAGACCTACACTCCAGGTGAGAAGATAGAATCTATGCAGAAACTTGGAGGAGCTCCAAACGAACTCAAGATACTGGCTCTAGCCATTTATAGCTGTCCCTTGGTATCAGCAGGGGATTGGTTCCAGGACCCATGTGAATACAAAAATCCATGGATGTTCAAGTCTCCTAATATTTATTGTTGTTCAGTCACTTAGTCATGTCCTACTCTTTGCAGCTCCATGGACTGCTGCACAGCAGGTTTCCCTGTCCTTCACTATCTCCTAGAGTTTACTCAGACTCACATGCATTGAGTTGATGATGCCATCCGACCATCTGATCCTCTGTGGCCCCCTCCTCCTCCTGCCCTCAGTCTTTGCCAGGATCAGGGTCTTTTTCTAGGGAGTTGGCTCCTAATAAAAAATGTATAAAACGGCACCAGGCAGCTGGAACTTACATCCATAGGTTCACCATCTACAAAGGACCAACTGTAGTTACCACTTCTCCAAATATCTAACTATCCTCCCAGGAAGCACATTGAGCCCTGACCCAGGCAGGCTTTCCCTTTCTTCTTTGTTTTAATTTCCTGTGGTTGCTTCAATCGATCACAACAAACATAGTGGCTTAAAACAACAGAAAGTTGTTCTCTTACAATCTGAAGGCCAGAAATCTGAAATCAAGTGGTAAAGAATCTGTCTGCCAAATGCAGGAGACGTGAGAGATATGGGTTCAATCCCTGGGTCAGGAAGAGCCTCTGGAGAAGGGCATGGCAACCCACTCCAGTATTCTCCCCTGGAGAATCCCATGGACAGAGGAGCCGTGGGCTACAGTTACTAGGGTTGCAAGAAGTCAGACACAACTGAGTGACTTAGCACACACGCACAAACCAAACTCAAGATGGGGACAGGCCTGTCCTCTCCTAGAGGCTCCAGGGAAGATTCTTCTCCCACTTTTTCCAACAGCTCTACTTTCTTGGCTTGTGGCCACATGGCTCCAGTCTCTGCACTGTGATTACCATCTCTTCATCTGTCTGTGACTCCCTCTGCCTGCCTCTTACAAGGACACTTGTGCTTGCATTTAGAGACCACCATATAATCCAGGATAAACTCCTCAACTCAAGATCCTTAATTTAATAGCAGCTACAAAGACCTGTTTTCCAAAGTAACACTTATAAGTTCTAGGCTTGGGGATCTGATACCTTTGGGGATTGTTTTCAGACCCCTGAACTCTCCTATCCAGTGCTTCCACCTGAAATACCATGCCATCCTCTTTACCTGCCCTAATCACACGGGTCCTCCAAAGCCAAATTGGGGGTCGTGTACTTCACAGCAGTGCCCTTGTTCACCACAGCCAAGTTATCTCCCTCACTGCTGACTGGTCAGCAGGTCATTTACTCCTGCCACATAACACCTGGCCCATACCACCTAGAAATACGATGAAATCAAAGTACTGCCATCATGGCTTCTGAGAGTTTCAAGCTCTTTGTACATTGCATTCAAGGCTGTATGTTCCCACCTACATGCTGAAGGAGGCACTGGATGGACAGCTGTTCAATGGATGATGGGTCTGAACAAATAAGCATCACATATCAGCAGCAGATCCATTATCGATACTAATTCAGCACGCTGGATGCATTCCATGAATAAGTGTGTGCTCCAGCAGAAGGAAGACCAGTCTGGGAGTCAGGACCTTGGGCTCCCAGCCAGGCGTATTAGCTAATTAGGTCTGCAGCCAAACCCTCAGGCCTTGGTTTGTTCATGTGTAAAACGAGCTGGGTTGGCTAAGAGAATCCATAAGGTCCTTTGAGCCCCTTTCTGAGGATCCATGGACAACGTTAAAGTATTTAAAAAGAAGAACAGGAAGCCTGTGTTCTTTTTCATACCCTATTAATCTGCTGTTCAAATACCCCTCTTTTTTCTACTGATGATACAGAAAACAATTTAGCCCTTTCCAAATTCTGAATTAAGGGGTTTGTCTACACGTTTAGACTTTTCTCATCAATGAAACATGCCCAAGATTACCAAAAACAGTCATATGCTTTCCAACCAAGTGTCTGGTGAACCTAAAAAAGCCAGTGTTCAGCTTGAGGTCATAGCACACGGTGCTCAAGGACACCAGGGCAGAGATCACGCCCAAGTCCACACGTTGAGGGCAGCGGGGTGCAGAGCGGGGATCACCTGAGATAAGAATCCATCCACAAAGAAGTCTATCTAGTTCCTGTGACCAGGGAAGGCCTCTCCCTCAGCCTCAATATTCCCATCTGAAAAATGGGTAGGGTTGGATCTCCTTCCAGCTTCTGTGACAAGGTTTTACATCAGTGCTGACATACACCATGGTGACAGTACAAAATGTCAGGGGTCCCAGGTGGGCCAGCCTGATGGCCACCTGCAGGCTGAGCCCTGTCCCTGCTCTCTGGCCCACTTCCTTCCTGAGGCACCACCTCTTCTTCCCATCCCTCTGATTCTATCCTGACCTCTGCACTGATGCTGCCGCTCTGAAGGATGACCCCCTTCTGCTGCCAGGGCCTGGCCTAGCCCCTGTGGTCCCCCCGCATGCTCTAGATCTTACTGGTGAAAGAGCCTGAATCCTTACACTGTCCCCCTCCCCGTCCCCAAGGGTCCAGCTGGGGATATTTGAGAACTTGACCTGGAAATGAGGGCCTCAGTGGGTATACCTCCCCATGACCCTCACCTGGCGGCCTGGGCTACGCCCCAAGTTGACTCGCCCCTGGGCTGTTGGATTTGGTAACTCAGACTTCAGACAGGGGACCCTCTGGAACTGCCCTGTTTGAAGGAACACTCTCCCTCGAGGCCCCAACCCCCCGTGGGCTTCCTGTGTGCCGCGAGCATCCTGGCCGGCCCTGCTCCAGCACAGGACAGGGCGGGGCAGGCACATCTCAGCTCAGACTTCTGCTCTCTATGGCCCCAGGTCAGTGGGACAAAGTCATCCTTCTCTGTTTGCGCCTAAGGGAATGTCCCTTGTGGTCCAGGGGTTAGAACTCTGAGCTGCCAAGGCAGTGCATGCGGGTTCAATCTCTGATCAGGGAACTGAGATTCCACATGTCATGTGGCACCACTAAAAAATGAAAAAGCTGGACCTTTGGGAAAACAGCAATAAAGTTGATAACTCTTAAAAGAAACTAGCATTAAATTATTAAATAAAAAAAAAGAATATCTGCCTCTGTGCGTGTGTACAGAAGCAGACAAAACTCACTAACTGCATTTTCTTTCAAAATAAACCAGAGAGGTGGGGAAAAAAGTACAAAACTAGAAATCCATAATGTGAGCCCCTGGGGAATTTAATCTTTCCAGTGTAGGAAAGCCCAGGAAACGAGAAGCTTATTAGAAGGAAATAGGTCTTGCCGTCTGAGACACGTGACGTGTGCCTCATTTTATTTTTAATAGCAGAACAGGGTGTGAGAAATATGCCCATAAAACAGCGGAGACATAGGAGCAGGCTGATCCTTCTGCCTCTGGCTGCAGGCAGCCTGGGCGCAGCACAGAGGAGCTCTGGCCACCTTCCACATCCTCAGGAAGCGGAGACCACAGATCAGGTTTTTAAGAACAACTCAGCCATGTGCTGTGCTTTCCACTGGAACGTATCCCTTCTTTGGGCCAACGTCCCTTGTGCTTCAGAATTATATAAGCACGCTGTGCTTTTGGTCTTTGGTTTCACTGCAGTCTCAGGCAACACGTGCATGCCGGGCACCAGCACGGCCGATTCTCCCCCGTCCAAGGTGCCGGCATGGACCACAGGAGGGGCTTCTATGATGGGAGCCTGTCCAACTGTCATTGTGAGGAGTAAGAAAGGAAACACAGTAAGGCTCATCCTCTGAAAAAAAGGAATCCCGTCTCTACCTGTGGAATCTTCCAGAATCAAAGTCAGCATGCCCACATTAGATCTGGGCCTCTCCTCCCTGGAGTGCAACTGATGTTCTGGAGCCAAGCAAGGCCTGAGATAGAAATGATCCTTCTCTAGAGACCAAGAGGTATACTGTGCATTATAACAACAAATCTATTTTCTTTAACTATCTGGAGCCACCACTGGTACCTACTACATCCTGACCCAATGCCCTCTGAGTACCATTCTTTGGTTCCGTAATGCTCCCTAGGGGCATAGCCAATTCAGGCAGGAACAACGGAGGAGGCATGGTGATCACACAGAACAGCCTCATTAACCAGGCCACCCAAACAGGGTGTATATGAAATCCAGACACCAGGCAGAGTCAATATTCACTGGCTAATGTTCTAGCTCTGAAGAATCAACTGAAATTCACTGTGCTAACTGGCATACTCAAATCAGTAATGAAGAACAATTTTTCCTGTCTCAGTCCCTACTAGCTGTGAAATCTGTTTATTCTCCACAGAGAGGTATGTTTGGGAAACACTGGGGTTTTAACCACAAAACATGAGGGTTTTATGAATGAAGAAGATGCCTTCTGTTGATACACACCATTGAGACATTGCAAAACTGGAGAGAGATACAGCTCAGTAAAGCAAGGCAAGGCAATTATTAACTTACTAACACGAACACACCAGAAAGTAGAAGACATAAGTCTAGAGGTCTTTATTTGGGCAAATTAATAGGACAGGGGCTGAACCAAATACAAAAGACATTTAGAACATTTCCCCCTTTCCTATGAAAAACAACAAATGAATAGGTGGAAATGATTAATACAGCCATTCATTCACTAAAGAGTTGCTGCTTAATTATTATATGACAGATGTGATGCTAAAACAGCCAGGGAGCCAAAGAAACTTTCCAGGCTTTGAGAAGCTTACATTTCAGTTGGAGAGGCAAAGGGTGACCAGATATTCGTTACAGAGAAAGACAAGCACAATAATGCAAGTCTACACAAATCTCACAGAAGTCCTTCCTTACGACAGAGACGGCCCTGTGAAAGAGTTACACTTGGATCTTTTGACCCTTAGGGCCAGAGAGAGAAGAGGAAGGAGGCTGAGTGGGGAAAATGCACTAAAATGAGCGTACTGAATGTCCTGGCTGCACAAGGGATACAGACACATCGAGAGACAAATGGGTAGAAGTGTGCTAGGACAAGACTGAAAGAGCCTTAGACGTCCCCTGAGCTGTACCCTGCAGGCCAGGGGTTGGCAAATCTGTCTCTGGCCAAATCTGGTCTGCCTGTCATCAGGTTTCATCAGAGCACAACCATGCCCATTCTCTGACATACAGTTGTCCATTGACTGCTTCTGGACCACACAAACAGAACTGAGTTGTTGGAATGAGGTCGGCTTGGCTCAGAAAGCGTAAAATATTGACACTTTGTTATTTTTAGAGTTTGTGAACCCCAATTGTACATCACAGGGAATTCTCAGGAGTTCTAAATTTTAAAGAGAGAGAGGGAGAGAGAGGGAGGAAGAAAGGATCAGATTGGTGGCATGAGGATGGCAAAGATTAGCGTGACAAGGGATGAAGAGCAGAGCCCTCTCCTGGGGCTGATACAAAGACTAAGGCGGGCTGAGGAACCCAGAGCTGCCCTGGAGCTGCAGGCAGTGTGCAGAGAGACTTCTGAGTGGTCATGGCTCAGGTGTCCTGGGTTTAGGAGAGGGACGATTTGATGACAATACTGAGGTTTCTAGCATGCTTGATGGGGGTGAGCAGCGATGATATTAACTACGAAAGAATTTAAGAGGAAGCACAGGGTTTTGGAGAGGGAAGGGAGGTGGTATTTTGGCCACCTGGAGTCCAGGGCCATGAGAAATACCCAAGGAGTCAGATCTGCTGAATACATAGAAATACAGCCTTTTCAAGACAGTGATACTGAAAATATGATGAAGATGGAAAGTAGGACTAGAATGACCATAACCGCATATAAAACACTAGCGCAATCCCAGTATGGGTTTTAATGTGAATGAATTCCAACTGAATCATAATCAATCAATCTGCAAATAAAACTAATTGGTTTCAGTAATTAGGGAACACAGGGGTGAGAGCTGAGTCAATAAGGGGGTGGGGCCCTGAAGGAGGAGCGAAATGTGCTAGCAAGAAGCAGGGATGCAATGAGGAGCGACCTGCATCCAATAGCGCTGGTGCCGACAGATGGGGGGTGTTATGGTGCTTTTTTAAAATTCACTTTTTAACCTGGCTTTCTTGGGACATTTAAAAAGGGGTTAAAAGGGGCTTCCCTTGGTGGTCCAGTGGGTAAGGACACCGCCTTGCACTGCAAGGGGCACCGGTTCGATCCCTGGCCTGGGAAGATCCCTACGCTGGACCGTGTGTCCAATTAAGGGAGGTCTGCCTGTCATCAGGTTTCATCAGAGCACAACCATGCCCATTCTCTGACATACAGTTGTCCATTGACTGCTTCTGGACCACACAAACAGAACTGAGTTGTTGGAATGAGGTCGGCTTGGCTCAGAAAGCGTAAAATATTGACACTTTGTTATTTTTAGAGTTTGTGAACCCCAATTGTACATCACAGGGAATTCTCAGGAGTTCTAAATTTTAAAGAGAGAGAGGGAGAGAGAGGGAGGAAGAAAGGATCAGATTGGTGGCATGAGGATGGCAAAGATTAGCGTGACAAGGGATGAAGAGCAGAGCCCTCTCCTGGGGCTGATACAAAGACTAAGGCGGGCTGAGGAACCCAGAGCTGCCCTGGAGCTGCAGGCAGTGTGCAGAGAGACTTCTGAGTGGTCATGGCTCAGGTGTCCTGGGTTTAGGAGAGGGACGATTTGATGACAATACTGAGGTTTCTAGCATGCTTGATGGGGGTGAGCAGCGATGATATTAACTACGAAAGAATTTAAGAGGAAGCACAGGGTTTTGGAGAAGGAAGGGAGGTGGTATTTTGGCCACCTGGAGTCCAGGGCCATGAGAAATACCCAAGGAGTCAGATCTGCTGAATACATAGAAATACAGCCTTTTCAAGACAGTGATACTGAAAATATGATGAAGATGGAAAGTAGGACTAGAATGACCATAACCGCATATAAAACACTAGCGCAATCCCAGTATGGGTTTTAATGTGAATGAATTCCAACTGAATCATAATCAATCAATCTGCAAATAAAACTAATTGGTTTCAGTAATTAGGGAACACAGGGGTGAGAGCTGAGTCAATAAGGGGGTGGGGCCCTGAAGGAGGAGCGAAATGTGCTAGCAAGAAGCAGGGATGCAATGAGGAGCGACCTGCATCCAATAGCGCTGGTGCCGACAGATGGGGGGTGTTATGGTGCTTTTTTAAAATTCACTTTTTAACCTGGCTTTCTTGGGACATTTAAAAAGGGGTTAAAAGGGGCTTCCCTTGGTGGTCCAGTGGGTAAGGACACCGCCTTGCACTGCAAGGGGCACCGGTTCGATCCCTGGCCTGGGAAGATCCCACGTGCCGCGGAGCGGCTGGACCGATGTGTCCAATTACCGAGCCGGAGCTCTGGGGCACATGCGCCCAGAGCAGGTGCTCTGCGACGACAGAGGCCACCGCGATGGCAGGCCCACAGGAGCCAAAGAACGAAGATGGATGAAAATAGAGAAATGAAAGACCAATAGAAGTGGCCCACCAATCCCCCTCCCCCCCCACCCCACCCCCAAAAGATAAATAAATAAAATTTAAAAAAAAAAGGGGGGGGGGGTTAAAGGATCCTCTAGGTGGCTCAGACAGTAAAGAATCCCTCTGCAACACACAAGGCATGTGTTTGATCCCTTGATCAGGAAGGTCCCCTGGAGAAGGAAATGGCAACCCACTCCAGTATTCTTGCCTGGGAAATCCCACAGAGGAGCCTGGAGGACACAGTCCACGGAGTCGGCGAGAGTCGGACACGACTTAGTGATTAAACAACAAAGGATCCTCATTCTTAGGTTATTTGCTATCTGAGATACTACTGCATCCATTTCAATAAATGCTATTAATTGACTGTCCCTTGCTGAGAGCATAACAGTATCTGGGATTTAAGGTTAGAATTCAGGGTAGATCAGGGCTCCTGTAAGTTCCCTAGCCCCCAGTTCGTCCTGAGTCACTTGTTAACCCTAGGGGTAGGGAAGGGATAGTGTTGAAAAAAACGATTCAAAGGCACAGTGCTCAAGGCTAGTGGGACAGTGGTTCAAGGTCCACATTGTGGATCTCTAGTGTCACCATGCTCCTGGCCTTTCTCCTTACCTCAGGGCTTAAATGAATTCAAAAATAAAGCCAACTCCTTCCCTAGCTAACATTTGGAAAGAAAAGTGTGTCAGTAACTTGCTAAGTGGAGAAATTATAGACCGAGTAGGTCATGAAAAGTAATCGCTCTTTCCTAACATAAGGTAGCACGAGGCAGTCAGGAAGCCAGGGGCATTTCTAAGGGTTTTAGAGCTAGAATAGAGTTTATCTGTCCCCAAAGTTTACATCTCCACAGACCAAGCTGACTTGATTTTAGCATGCCAGGTCCATTGAAGCTAATGGAAAATTACCCAACAGCAAAAGACCAAAGCAAATGAGAACTGAAAGTAACAATAAAAGCCCATCTGGGCTACAGGCACCCAGTGATGGACTGAGGGCTCAGTATAGCTGAAAGGAGAACCATTAAGCTGATTTGAATATGGATGAAAGTGAGTATCGCCAGAGGGTCTCTATACCCCAGAACAGTGTAATGAACAAAGAAAAAGGAAGAGGAAATCAGGCAAGACTACAGTTGTTTTTGTTTTGTGAGGCTCTGGACTTGACCTCTGGGATGGGGACAACCCCCTCAAAAAACTAGAGCTATACTCGCAGAGGAATGCTACATTTTTTTAGATCATAGGTGGCTCAGTGGTAAAGAATTTGCCTGCCAGTGCAGAAGATGAGATGCAGGTTCTATCCCCGGGTCTGGAAGATACTAGGCATCAGGAAATGGTAACCCACTCCAGTATTTTTGCCTGGAAAATTCCATGGACACAGGAGCTTGGCAGGCTACAGTCCTTGGGGTCACGAAATAATCGGACATGGCTGAGTGTAGCACATTAATTGATGCTTTTTATGAAATACGCCTCCAAAATGTATAAAGAAGAAAATCTTTAATTTACTGGCAAGTAATAACCACCGTTAACATATTAGGGCATTTTTATTCCAAACTTTTTAATGTACAAATACTCTTAATTAAATTGGAATAATGCTCTCTCTCTAGCTTTGTATCTTTTTTCATTTAACACACTATCATTGCAATCTTCTATATTGTTAACTAGTCCTTAAAATATAATTTCTGACGGCCAGGTATTAATTCCATTAAATCATGATAGCCAAATTGATGTCACCAAACTCCTTCTATGAGACATTTAGACTATGTCTGAACTTAAATAGTACTGCAGTGGAAATCTTTGTACATGAATTTTCATGTATTTTGATGATCATCTCCTTCAGGTGATAGCCTAGGAGCAGAACTACCAGTTCAAAAGGCATAAGCTCTTTTAAGGTATTTAATATAAACTGCCAAGTTGCCCTCTATGATTCATTTCTACTTGTACCACTTCTGACATCAAATGCGTTGAGGCTTTCCCTGCACCAACTAATTCTCCAGCTTTCTGGATACTAATGTGTTGTCCAGTGATTTAATCCAATTCTGACACTAACTACTCAGAGTCAATGCAGACCCTGAAGGTTAAGTCCCCCCAAACTATCCTCACTTTAGATGTCAGCCACCAGTGTAGGTCACCTGTGACCAGCTGGCTATAAAGCCAAAAGTCAAGGGTTCCCACAGACCCTTTTTGGATTGGATGATTTGCTAGAATAGTTCACAGAATTCAGGAAAGCTCTTTACTTACAATGACTGGTTTATTATAAAAGATAGAACTCAGGAAGAGCCAAATGGAAGACATGCCTAGGGCCAGGTATGGGGGTGGTGAGGCATGGGGGTAGAGGATGCAGAGCTTCCATATCTTTCTGGGTACACCACTCTTCCAGTCTCTTGATGTACTCGCCAATCTCAAAGCTCTCAAACCCCATCATTTAGAGATTTTAATGGAGGCTCCATTATGTAAGCATGGTTGATTGAGTCTTTGGCCACTGGCAACAGAACTCAATCTCCAGTCCCTCTCTTCTCCCTGAAGGTCGCTGGATGGGGTGAAGAGTTCCAATCCTGTAATACTTTCTTGGTCTCTCTGGCCACCAGCCCTCATTCTAAAGCTAGGGACCCCAGTCACTAGTCATCTCCTTACTAAACATTAAAATTAGGGCATTTTTATTCCAAACTTTTTAATGTACAAATACTCTTAATTAAATTGGAATAATGCTCTCTCTCTAGCTTTGTATCTTTTTTCATTTAACACACTATCATTGCAATCTTCTATATTGTTAACTAGTCCTTAAAATATAATTTCTGACGGCCAGGTATTAATTCCATTAAATCATGATAGCCAAATTGATGTCACCAAACTCCTTCTATGAGACATTTAGACTATGTCTGAACTTAAATAGTACTGCAGTGGAAATCTTTGTACATGAATTTTCATGTATTTTGATGATCATCTCCTTCAGGTGATAGCCTAGGAGCAGAACTACCAGTTCAAAAGGCATAAGCTCTTTTAAGGTATTTAATATAAACTGCCAAGTTGCCCTCTATGATTCATTTCTACTTGTACCACTTCTGACATCAAATGCGTTGAGGCTTTCCCTGCACCAACTAATTCTCCAGCTTTCTGGATACTAATGTGTTGTCCAGTGATTTAATCCAATTCTGACACTAACTACTCAGAGTCAATGCAGACCCTGAAGGTTAAGTCCCCCCAAACTATCCTCACTTTAGATGTCAGCCACCAGTGTAGGTCACCTGTGACCAGCTGGCTATAAAGCCAAAAGTCAAGGGTTCCCACAGACCCTTTTTGGATTGGATGATTTGCTAGAATAGTTCACAGAATTCAGGAAAGCTCTTTACTTACAATGACTGGTTTATTATAAAAGATAGAACTCAGGAAGAGCCAAATGGAAGACATGCCTAGGGCCAGGTATGGGGGTGGTGAGGCATGGGGGTAGAGGATGCAGAGCTTCCATATCTTTCTGGGTACACCACTCTTCCAGTCTCTTGATGTACTCGCCAATCTAAAAGCTCTCCAAACCCCATCATTTAGAGATTTTAATGGAGGCTCCATTATGCAAGCATGGTTGATTGAGTCTTTGGCCACTGGCAACAGAACTCAATCTCCAGTCCCTCTCTTCTCCCTGAAGGTCGCTGGATGGGGTGAAGAGTTCCAATCCTGTAATACTTTCTTGGTCTCTCTGGCCACCAGCCCTCATTCTAAAGCTAGGGACCCCAGTCACTAGTCATCTCCTTAGCATACAAAAGACACTCTTCTCACTCCAGAGGTTTCAAGGGTTTCAGGAGTTTGGGACCAGGACCTAGTAAAGAAGGCCAAATATATATATCTTATTCTATCATAATATCATACTCTCAGTTATCACTGTCCTCCATTTCATCACTTCTATGCACAGAAACCAAATCTCCTATGAGATAACATCTTTTCATCCAGTTATCCTGAAGTTTAAGATCCAGATGATTATAAAGGGAGGCTTCAAGTAAAGGGAGACAATTCAGATAGAGACCTGCAGAGTAACCACAGGACCCACAGTGGACTCCATACTCATCATCATGGGGCCTGGCTCAAAGGATGCACCCAGAGAACACCCACACTCATGACTGAGATGAGGAAACTGAGGCTCAGAGAGAAGAAAGGGGCTCCCCTAACACAGGAGGAGGAGGGATGAGAGGGGAGAGAGCTGCCTTCCTGGCTCTAGGTCAGGACTGTTTCCAGGGCAGAATGCTGGGTAGTTCTTCCTACAAGGAGATGGATCATCCATCTCCCGTGGCCCAACAGACCAGTCACATCCTGGGAATAAGCCTGGTGCTTCTCCCTGGAAGGAGCCATTTCTAACAAGGAGCCACTTCTCCCACAGCAATGAACACCTTCTTGGGAAAATAGCCCAAGGCAGAAAACAGGCATTGTACCATTTGGCATATAAGGCAACATTGCATGGATCTGCAAGTAGCAAATTGAGTGGAATTTATCTGTGAGCAACATGGTAATAATCAATACAATTAATTTTTCCTTATGTCACACTGTTTCTGAGTTGAATATCCTGAGATTAGGGAATAATCAACATCTATGAAAACAAGATCATTTTGTGAATTTAGCACTGATATGGTGGCCAGAAGAGCAAGATCCAAGTTCCAGAAATAAGCCAGAAGCAAATTGAATGGAGAACAGCAGAGGATCTCTCAGGCATGACTCAACTCTCCCCTTCCTGAGGTCCTGGGAATACTCTGGAAAACCTAAGTTTATCTTCAACGGTGTTCAATTCAATTCAATTCAACAAATATTTCTTGAGCACTAACTCTGTCAGGCACCCTTCGGAGTGCTGCTAGGGACCAGGTCCCAGGAGACCAAGGTAAAATAGCAAACAAAGGACTTCTATGGTGGTCCATTGGTTGAGAATCCACAGGCCAATGTAGAGGACATGGATTCAATCCTTGATCCAGGAACCAGGATCCCACGTGCTGCAGGGCAACTAAGCCCGTGCACCACAGCTCCTGAGCCCAGCTACAGAGCCAGTGCTCTGTAACAAGAGAAGCCACTGCAATGGGAAGCCTGACCATTGAGCACCAACGCTATAGTAGACACCACTCGACATAACTAGAGAAAGTCCACACATCGCAACAAACGCCCAGCATAGCTGAATCAATCAATCGATTGATCTTAAAATAATAATAATAGCAAACAGGACATCAGTCAGGCAGAGGTGGGGCTCACCCCAAACAGCCCAGTGAGAAGGGACTTGTGGAGGACAGGCTGGAACTCGGATTCATTTTCTGGCTCTCTAAGAGTATTATTCTACAAGCCAAGTCTTTCCCCTGACCTCTGGAATCTCTTCTAAGCTGAAGACAGAAAACGACTTTCTAACAGGAAACTAACAACTAAATCCAAGAAGCTTAAGCTGAAGCTCCAATACGTTGACCACCTGATACAAAGAACTGACTCACTGGAAAAGACCCTCCTGTTGGGAAAGACTGCAGGCAGGCAGAAGAGGGCTACAGAGGATGAGACGGTTGGATGGCATCACTGACTCAATGGACATGGGTTTGAGCAAACTCTGGGAGATAGTGAAGGACAGGGGAGCCTGGAGTGCTTCAGTCCATGGGGTCGCAAAGAGTCAGCCATGGCTTGGAGACTGAACAACAACAAAATCCAAGGAAACAAGAGGGGTTCTTTCTTGGTTTTATTTTTTTAAGAGGCAGAAATTATTTTTAAAGGCAATTTAAAGCTTTGAATTTTCTGCATTTAGTTTTTGTTTTTTAATTTTATTGGAGTATAGTTGATTTACAATTTTTGTATCAGTTTCAGGTATATAGTACAGTGATTCTGTTATACATATATCCACTCCTTCTGAGATTGTTTTCCCACATAGGTCATTACAAAGTATTGAGTACAGTTCCCTGTGCTATACAGTAGGTTCGTGCTGGTTATCCATTTTATATTAATATACAGCAGTGTGTATATATACGTTAACACATTATTGATTGGACTTGTACTATGTCCAGTCAACTGACGCCACAGGCGTTAGTTTTTGCAACATCTCCTGATCAGTAATGTGCTAACTGCAAGTTTCTGATTTATCCCTCTCTCCGTTTGTTTCCTTTGGGAGCCATAAGTTTGTTTTTGATAGAAGTTCTATTTCTGTTTTGTAAATAAGCTCATCTGTATCACTTCTAACTAGATTCTACCTATAAGTGATGATTATATGATACTTGTCTTGGCCTGGCTTACTTAGTATGATAATCTCTAGGTCCCTCCATGTTGTAATACATGTTTTGAGTCTATCAATCCAGGCTTAGTGAGAAGACTGGGAACAGCCAGTGCACAGACTCAGAGAGCCAAGAAGGAGGCCTGGGGCGGCTCATGAAGTGGACTCAGGACCTCACTGTGACCCAGATGCTTCTGCTCACCACGAGGTAAAGGGGACCTCTAGGAAGCCCAGCACCCAGTTCACCCTTCAATGACATATGGAAGCGGGCTACACAAGAGCATGTCATGGGCCCTTCCGAGCAAACCATGGCAATATCACACTTGGTTACTAAAACTGATGCCTCACAGCCACTCCCTAGCCAGGGGAAACCAAGATGGCATACAGCCTTTTAAATTCCCATCCACAGGAAGACATGCACCGTACATCATGACAGATGTGTAATATAGTTACAATATACATGGGTGGAGTATATGAATATATTAGGCTGAACCATAAAAAATTGTTTTCATAAGGCAAACAAAAAAAGTTCAAAAGAAGAAACTGGCTCCAACTACTATGTAAAAGCTAAATCTACTGTGTGCTTGCTGGGTACCAGGCACCGTGTCTACCAGTTCATTTTCTGCATTTAGTTTTTTTTTTAATTTTATTGGAGTATAGTTGATTTACAATTTTTGTATCAGTTTCAGGTATATAGTACAGTGATTCTGTTATACATATATCCACTCCTTCTGAGATTGTTTTCCCACATAGGTCATTACAAAGTATTGAGTACAGTTCCCTGTGCTATACAGTAGGTTCGTGCTGGTTATCCATTTTATATTAATATACAGCAGTGTGTATATATACGTTAACACATTATTGATTGGACTTGTACTATGTCCAGTCAACTGACGCCACAGGCGTTAGTTTTTGCAACATCTCCTGATCAGTAATGTGCTAACTGCAAGTTTCTGATTTATCCCTCTCTCCGTTTGTTTCCCCTTTGGGAGCCATAAGTTTGTTTTTGATAGAAGTTCTATTTCTGTTTTGTAAATAAGCTCATCTGTATCACTTCTAACTAGATTCTACCTATAAGTGATGATTATATGATACTTGTCTTGGCCTGGCTTACTTAGTATGATAATCTCTAGGTCCCTCCATGTTGTAATACATGTTTTGAGTCTATCAATCCAGGCTTAGTGAGAAGACTGGGAACAGCCAGTGCACAGACTCAGAGAGCCAAGAAGGAGGCCTGGGGCGGCTCATGAAGTGGACTCAGGACCTCACTGTGACCCAGATGCTTCTGCTCACCACGAGGTAAAGGGGACCTCTAGGAAGCCCAGCACCCAGTTCACCCTTCAATGACATATGGAAGCGGGCTACACAAGAGCATGTCATGGGCCCTTCCGAGCAAACCATGGCAATATCACACTTGGTTACTAAAACTGATGCCTCACAGCCACTCCCTAGCCAGGGGAAACCAAGATGGCATACAGCCTTTTAAATTCCCATCCACAGGAAGACATGCACCGTACATCATGACAGATGTGTAATATAGTTACAATATACATGGGTGGAGTATATGAATATATTAGGCTGAACCATAAAAAATTGTTTTCATAAGGCAAACAAAAAAAGTTCAAAAGAAGAAACTGGCTCCAACTACTATGTAAAAGCTAAATCTACTGTGTGCTTGCTGGGTACCAGGCACCGTGTCTACCAGTTCATTTTTTCCTGGCAACACCCCACGAGGGGTTGCCCTACATCTCAGGCCGTGTGGTTCTAAGTGTCAGGGCAGAGATTTGAAAGCACTCCTAAACTTCATACTCCACCTCTTTAAACACATACTTCCTGAAAAGGACACACCCTTTCCACCTGTGACATACTCTATTTTCTAGTCTATTTATTTTTCCTTATTTTTTTCACGCACACCCCAATCAGTGAATTTTATCTCTCTCCTCAGGCATGGTTCAGGCCCCATGCTTGAGAAGCTCTCGCCTTGTCTGGGTTCCCCAGAGCAATCTCAGTGACACTCTGGTGCAATTTCAGACTCTCCCTAGCAGCCTCCCAAGCTCATCCTAGGATGCTCCAGGCATCTCTCTGTCTCCTCTCAATCACTGCTCTCCTCCATCATGGCTGCTGTCTTGGGACCATATCGCCTCCCACTTCTGCACTGAGCAGGCAGCTGTCATTCACTGTCGCAAAGCAGCACAGTTACCCAGCATTATACCCCTGTCTACTTAACAGCCATCTTTCTTTTGGGTCCCAGAGGGATGTAAATTCTGGCAGGCTAGAGAAAAGTCTTTGTTTTTATAATCCCCAGAGACATCACTTTGCAGACAAAAGTCCCTATAGTCAAAATGATTTTCCCAGTAGTCATGTATGGAGGTGAGAGTTGGATTATAAAGAAGGCTGAGAGCCAAAGAATTGATGCCTTTGATCTATGGTGCTGGAGAAGGCTCTTGAGAGTCCCCTGGACTGCAAAGAGATCAAACCAGTCAATCCTAAAGGAAATCAACCCTGAATATTCAATGGAAGGACTGATGCTGAAACTAAAGCTCTAATACTTTGGCCACCAGATGCAAAGAAATGACTCAGTGGAGAATACCTTGATGCTGGGAAAAATAGAAGACAGAAGGAGAAGGGGATGACAGAGGATGAGATGGTTGGATGGAATCACTGCGTCAATGGATATGAGTTTGAGCAAGCTCTGGGAGAAGGTAAGGGACAGGGAAGCCTGGTGTGCCGCAGCCCATGGGGTCACAAAGAGTCGTACAAAACTGAGCGACTGAGCTAAACTGAATGGGCCTACCATAAGACACAAGACTTCCCCAGTGACAGGTTTAGTTTTAGGTCTAAAGTCTCCCAGCTGTGTCTCCAACTTAAAGCCACTGCCTGCCCCCTCCCTCTACCTCATCTGTAACAACCTCAGCCACAGGATATAAGCAAATTTTGGCAGGAAAAAGCACTTTGTCTTGTCACTAACCTCAAACCAGGGATTTCCATGTCTGCTCATCTCCAGCACTAGCACACCTTTCAGATCTTTCTCTTTGTTTCCAAGCTCACTTTTATTTTCTTTTTTATTTTGGCCAAGCCTAATGGCACATAGGCTTCCCTGGTGGCTCAGACAGTAAATAATCTGCCTGCAATACGGGAGATCCAGGTTCAATTCCTAGAGAAGAGAATGGGAACCCACTCCAGTATTCTTGCCTGGAGAATTCCATGGACAGAGGAGCCTGGAGGGCTACAGTTCATGGGGTTGCAAAGAGCTGGACACGACTGAGCGACTAACACAACAAAACAGCAGTGGCATGTAGGATCTTAGTTCCCCAACCAGTGATCAAACTCAGGGCCCCTACAGTAGAAGCTTAGAGTCTTAACCACTGGACTACCAGGGAAATCCCTCCCCTATCTTTAGGTCACACAATATAATTCCTTGGTTCTTTCCATAGATCAAACAAGTAGAAATGAAGAATAAGTAATTAACAGATGACCAGATCTCTTTTCTAGCTTTCCCTCCACTAATCTCATGAACAAACTATGTGAACACAACACCATCTAAAGAAAATCACAAGAAGTCGACAAGCTGGCACACAGAGGGGGTGACCGTGACTCCGACCACTCCTCCATCTCAATGATTAACTGAGACTACATCCCTTTTTTCCTTTAAAAGTTTTCATGGCTGAGAAGACACTGGAAAGGTGTTTTGGGGGCCACTGAGTCCACCATATCCCCAGATTGCTGGAGTTCTGATTAAAAGCAGCTTTCCTTTATACCAACATTTATCTCTCTCACTAGTATTGATTTTTTGAGCATCGAGCAGTGGGACCTGAATTCAGTACCACGATTAGGGACAGGCAGATTCTGCCAGCCATGGGGATTTACCAGTTTCACAGACTAACAAGAGGACAGTGACGGCCACACCTGTGTAGTTTGATTTGCCTGCTTCTAATGCACTCATACTCAGTGTCTCCGACCAGAGCAACCCCAGCACCTAAAACATGGCTCCAAAGACATACTCAGACCTTGAAATAAAAATTCTCATACAGTTGTCTTCCAAACAGCTCATGGCACCAAGACTCAGGGCAAAATGATAAATGGTAGGAGTTGTAGGAATTGACTCAGATCCAGAAAAGAAGTGCCCTTCCGTTGTGGAATTTTTCAATTTTAACTCTTATGCAACCTTTCCTTTCTTTGCTAACAGGCAAGTGTGTTCATAATCATGGCCCAGTCTTGTTTTTCATATGGAAACTACAGCTGCCCCAGACGTGTTGCCTGGAGAGAGGCAGTTGCTGTTGTTCAGTTGCTAAGTCGAGTCCTACTCTTTGCTGCCCCAGGGACTGTAGCCCTCCAGGCTCCTCTGTCCATGGATTTCCCAGGGAAGAATACTGGAGTGGGTTGGCATTTCCTTTTCCAGGGGATCTTCCCAGACCAGGGATGGAACCAGCATGTCTGGGAATTTAAGACAACCTGAGGCACTTTCCATGTAGTCCCATGAGGGGCACATGTGTATGCCTATGGAGGATTCGGGCCGACGTGTGGCAGTGAACAACAAAACTCCGTCAACAATAAAATAAAATTTAAAAAGCTACCTTCCAATGCAGGGGATATAGGTTTGATGGGAACCTAAGATCCCATATATCACAGGGCAACTAAGACTGAACGCCACAGCTAGGGAGCCCATGCACTCTGGAGCCAGCACACTGCAGCCACTGAACCCATGCATCACTGCTAGAGAGACTGTGTGCCACAACGAAAGATCCTACATGACACAATGAAGATCCTGATGCAGTCACTTTAAAAAAAAAAAAAAGACAATTGAGCCCCGAATTGAACTGTGCAAAGAAAAAGACAGATTTGGACTGATTCAAAGACACTTGAGGGAAGCCCAAGGAGCAGCCCTGCCATTAGCTCACCAAATCCCTGTACACTTACCATCCCATTGCTTCCTCCTCTACTGTGCCTTCCTGATCCTGGAAAAAGGGCCTGGATATGAAAGATACTGTTTTCCGCTGCAGGTGACCCATTATCAATAGGAAGTAATTTATTTGCTTAAAATTGCCAACTCGCTCATTTTGTTTCAATGTGCTGGTTCTCTATCAAATTAAGTCTGCACCTCCAAAGACATACTCAGACCTTGAAATAAAAATTCTCATACAGTTGTCTTCCAAACAGCTCATGGCACCAAGACTCAGGGCAAAATGATAAATGGTAGGAGTTGTAGGAATTGACTCAGATCCAGAAAAGAAGTGCCCTTCCGTTGTGGAATTTTTCAATTTTAACTCTTATGCAACCTTTCCTTTCTTTGCTAACAGGCAAGTGTGTTCATAATCATGGCCCAGTCTTGTTTTTCATATGGAAACTACAGCTGCCCCAGACGTGTTGCCTGGAGAGAGGCAGTTGCTGTTGTTCAGTTGCTAAGTCGAGTCCTACTCTTTGCTGCCCCAGGGACTGTAGCCCTCCAGGCTCCTCTGTCCATGGATTTCCCAGGGAAGAATACTGGAGTGGGTTGGCATTTCCTTTTCCGGGGGATCTTCCCAGACCAGGGATGGAACCAGCATGTCTGGGAATTTAAGACAACCTGAGGCACTTTCCATGTAGTCCCATGAGGGGCACATGTGTATGCCTATGGAGGATTCGGGCCGACGTGTGGCAGTGAACAACAAAACTCCGTCAACAATAAAATAAAATTTAAAAAGCTACCTTCCAATGCAGGGGATATAGGTTTGATGGGAACCTAAGATCCCATATATCACAGGGCAACTAAGACTGAACGCCACAGCTAGGGAGCCCATGCACTCTGGAGCCAGCACACTGCAGCCACTGAACCCATGCATCACTGCTAGAGAGACTGTGTGCCACAACGAAAGATCCTACATGACACAATGAAGATCCTGATGCAGTCACTTTAAAAAAAAAAAAAAGACAATTGAGCCCCGAATTGAACTGTGCAAAGAAAAAGACAGATTTGGACTGATTCAAAGACACTTGAGGGAAGCCCAAGGAGCAGCCCTGCCATTAGCTCACCAAATCCCTGTACACTTACCATCCCATTGCTTCCTCCTCTACTGTGCCTTCCTGATCCTGGATAAAGGGCCTGGATATGAAAGATACTGTTTTCCGCTGCAGGTGACCCATTATCAATAGGAAGTAATTTATTTGCTTAAAATTGCCAACTCGCTCATTTTGTTTCAATGTGCTGGTTCTCTATCAAATTAAGTCTGCACCTCTGAAAAGATTATTTGCAAAGCTTGGCACTGGCTCCAACTTGAGAAATAAAACCGAAATTAGCTGAGGCAGACTGATCCTGCGCCAGCCTTCCAATATTACAAGGGCAGCTCAGGAAAGGGGAGAAATTGCTTTAGGAATTCTACCCAGATGCTTAATCCTAAGGGAGTCACAAGAGAATAAGCGAACTATTCCAAACACGCAAGTGCACGTGCATGCACACACAAATCATTCCAGATTTCTCTTAAAGAAAGAGGTGACAGGGCTTCCTTGGTGGTCCAGTTGGTAGAGTCCACCTTGCAGTGTAAGGGGCGCCGGTTCAATCCCTGGCGCAGGAAGATCCCACATGCCATGGAACGGCTGGACCGGTGTGTCCAATTATGAGCCAGCGCTCTGGAGCGCATGCGCCCAGAGTCAGTGCTCTGCAACAAAAGAGGCCACTGCAGTGGGAGGCCCATACAGGCCAAAGAACAAGGATGGATGAAAATAAATAAATGAAAGACCAATAAAAGAGGCCAAAATTTAAAAAAAGAAAGAGGTCACGTGGCTGGGAGTCAAGGAGGAAGCTGAGGGCACACCTGGCCATGTGGATATTCAGATCACGGACACAAACAGTGTGATAAAGGCAACATATCAATCCACAGAGAAAAAGAAAGACAGCCTCATACAGAGTATTGTAACAGTCAGCTGAGAACTTGGGAAATGCTAAGTTACAGCTAAAGTTCACACCGTCTACCCAAATCTACTTTTGAGAAATTAAAACATAGAGGGAATGAAAACAATAATAGTTAGACAATAAAAGAAGTTCTTTCTAAAGAACTGAAGGTTGTGAATTCCCTGGTGAATTGTGACCTGGTGGTTAAGACATAGTGCTTTTACTACTGAGGGCCTTAGTTCTAATCCCTGGTTGAAGAACTAAGATCCCAGAAGCTGTGTAGCACAGCCACAAAAGAAATAAATCAGCAACAAAGAACTGAGGCAGACTGATACATAAAAAGGCAATAACTCAAAGAAACAACCTGGAAAATAATCCAAGATGAACTGACATATGGCAAACAAAGGGACCATCATGGATATGTAAAAGATTTTACTGGAATGTCCTAACAGAACAGTAGTAAAAATCACAAATAGACTTGCCTCCAAAGGAAAAACACAGCAGCTCAAAATCATATAAAATCAAATTCTATCTCACTATTAACTTTTTCACTTGTGGTACTTTTTACTATTAATTTTTTAGTAAAAATGAGCAGAATATAGCATGTGTACATATACATATATACAAACACAATATATATGGGCTTCCCTTGTAGCTCAATTGGTAAAGAATCTTCCTGGAATGGAGGAGATGCCGTTTTGACTCCTGGGTTGGGAAGACACCCTGGAAAAGGGAAAGGCTACCCACTCCAGTATTCTTGCCTGCAAAATTCCATGGCTCATCCATGGGGTCGTAAAGAGATATGACTGAGAGACTTTCACTTTCACATACACTATATAATTTATGAATCTTAAAAAAACCCTTAAAAATAGAACCACTGTATGATATAACTATTCCATCTCTAGGTATATATCCAAAGGAAACAAAATCACTTTCTTGGAAAGATATCTGCAAGCCCATGTTCACTATAACATTACACACTATAGCTAAGATACAGAAACAACCTAAGTGTCTGTCGAAGAAAGAATGGATAAAGACAATGTGGCATATGGACCATATGCACAATATACTCACAGACTATCATTCAGCCATAAAGAAGAAATCTTGTCAAGTGTGACAACATGGGTGGACCTTTAGAGTATTATGCTAAGTGAAATGTCAGAGAGAGCGACAAATACTATATGATCTCACTTAGATGTGTAATCTAAAAACAAACAAGACAGGGCTTCCCTGGTGGTCCAGTGGGTAAAGAGTCCACCTTGCACTGCAAGGGGTGCAGGTTCGACCCTGGCACGGGAGGATCTCACGTGCGGTGGAGCAGCTGGACCAGTGTGCCCAATTAGGAGCCAGCGCTCTGGAGCACATGCACCCAGAGTCCGTGCTCTGCTACAGGAGGGTCTGCTGTGATGGGAGGCCCACACAGGCCAAAGAACAAAGATGGATGAAAATTAATAAATGAAAGGCCAATAAAAGTGGCCAAATTTTTTTTAAAAAATTACAAAAAGTCAAATATCTTTCTCAATAAAAAGAAACAAGACAATCAACTTGAATTCATGGATACAGAGAACAAATTGGTGGTTGCTAGAGTCAGACAGAGTGGGGGCAAAATGCATAAAGATGGTCAAAAGGAAAAAATTTCCAGTTATAAAGAAAATAACTTGTGGGAAATAACATATAGCATGGTGGCTAGAGAAGGAAATGAGCAGAATATAGCATGTGTACATATACATATATACAAACACAATATATATGGGCTTCCCTTGTAGCTCAATTGGTAAAGAATCTTCCTGGAATGGAGGAGATGCCGTTTTGACTCCTGGGTTGGGAAGACACCCTGGAAAAGGGAAAGGCTACCCACTCCAGTATTCTTGCCTGCAAAATTCCATGGCTCATCCATGGGGTCGTAAAGAGATATGACTGAGAGACTTTCACTTTCACATACACTATATAATTTATGAATCTTAAAAAAACCCTTAAAAATAGAACCACTGTATGATATAACTATTCCATCTCTAGGTATATATCCAAAGGAAACAAAATCACTTTCTTGGAAAGATATCTGCAAGCCCGTGTTCACTATAACATTACACACTATAGCTAAGATACAGAAACAACCTAAGTGTCTGTCGAAGAAAGAATGGATAAAGACAATGTGGCATATGGACCATATGCACAATATACTCACAGACTATCATTCAGCCATAAAGAAGAAATCTTGTCAAGTGTGACAACATGGGTGGACCTTTAGAGTATTATGTTAAGTGAAATGTCAGAGAGAGCGACAAATACTATATGATCTCACTTAGATGTGTAATCTAAAAACAAACAAGACAGGGCTTCCCTGGTGGTCCAGTGGGTAAAGAGTCCACCTTGCACTGCAAGGGGTGCAGGTTCGACCCTGGCACGGGAGGATCTCACGTGCGGTGGAGCAGCTGGACCAGTGTGCCCAATTAGGAGCCAGCGCTCTGGAGCACATGCACCCAGAGTCCGTGCTCTGCTACAGGAGGGTCTGCTGTGATGGGAGGCCCACACAGGCCAAAGAACAAAGATGGATGAAAATTAATAAATGAAAGGCCAATAAAAGTGGCCAAATTTTTTTAAAAAAATTACAAAAAGTCAAATATCTTTCTCAATAAAAAGAAACAAGACAATCAACTTGAATTCATGGATACAGAGAACAAATTGGTGGTTGCTAGAGTCAGACAGAGTGGGGGCAAAATGCATAAAGATGGTCAAAAGGAAAAAATTTCCAGTTATAAAGAAAATAACTTGTGGGGAAATAACATATAGCATGGTGGCTAGAGACAGGAACACTGAATTGCACATTTGTAAGTTACTAAGAGCATAGATCTTAAAAGTGCTCATTACAAGGAAGAAAATTCTGTAACTGTGGTGACATGTTTTGTAGACTTGTAATCATTTCACAATATACACAAATATCAAATCATTATGCTGTGCATCTGAAACAAATATAATGTTATATGCCAATTATATCTCAGTTTTAGAAAAGGATGCCTCTGGCTGCTGGAATGATAACAGACTATGGAGATAACATGGGAATAGAGTGAGGATGTTGCACTGGTCCGGGGGAGAAAGCAAGCCAGGAGGGAGAAGAGGTTCCCGGGTGGATTCGAAGGTTGAGTCTGCAGCAGGATGCCATGAAAGATGGACAGAGCGTGGGATGGGAAAGGAGGGGAGTGGGAGAGTCCAAGATTTCTGGCTGCAGCAACTGAAAGATCAGCGAGGCCTCTCTGATGACCACACACCCAGGATTAGCAATACAAGATGGCAAAAGCAACTCCGTACCCTGCTGGCGGGAGTGCAATCTGGCTGTCTCTGACTGCTGGGCAACCAAGCAGCAAGTAACAGACACAGATATAGAGGATGGACTTACGAACACAGCACAGGAAGGAGAGGGTGGAATGAGTTGAGAGAGTGGCACTGACATATACACTACCGTGTGCTAAACAGACAGCTACTGGGAAGCTGCTATATAACACAGGAGCCCAGTGCTCTGTGGGCTTAGATGTAGACAGATATAAAATGTGCCCAATTAGGCGCCAGCGCTCTGGAGCACATGCACCCAGAGTCCGTGCTCTGCTACAGGAGGGTCTGCTGTGATGGGAGGCCCACACAGGCCAAAGAACAAAGATGGATGAAAATTAATAAATGAAAGGCCAATAAAAGTGGCCAAATTTTTTTTAAAAAATTACAAAAAGTCAAATATCTTTCTCAATAAAAAGAAACAAGACAATCAACTTGAATTCATGGATACAGAGAACAAATTGGTGGTTGCTAGAGTCAGACAGAGTGGGGGCAAAATGCATAAAGATGGTCAAAAGGAAAAAATTTCCAGTTATAAAGAAAATAACTTGTGGGGAAATAACATATAGCATGGTGGCTAGAGACAGGAACACTGAATTGCACATTTGTAAGTTACTAAGAGCATAGATCTTAAAAGTGCTCATTACAAGGAAGAAAATTCTGTAACTGTGGTGACAGATGTTTTGTAGACTTGTAATCATTTCACAATATACACAAATATCAAATCATTATGCTGTGCATCTGAAACAAATATAATGTTATATGCCAATTATATCTCAGTTTTAGAAAAGGATGCCTCTGGCTGCTGGAATGATAACAGACTATGGAGATAACATGGGAATAGAGTGAGGATGTTGCACTGGTCCGGGGGAGAAAGCAAGCCAGGAGGGAGAAGAGGTTCCGGATGGATTCGAAGGTTGAGTCTGCAGCAGGATGCCATGAAAGATGGACAGAGCGTGGGATGGGAAAGGAGGGGAGTGGGAGAGTCCAAGATTTCTGGCTGCAGCAACTGAAAGATCAGCGAGGCCTCTCTGATGACCACACACCCAGGATTAGCAATACAAGATGGCAAAAGCAACTCCGTACCCTGCTGGCGGGAGTGCAATCTGGCTGTCTCTGACTGCTGGGCAACCAAGCAGCAAGTAACAGACACAGATATAGAGGATGGACTTACGAACACAGCACAGGAAGGAGAGGGTGGAATGAGTTGAGAGAGTGGCACTGACATATACACTACCGTGTGCTAAACAGACAGCTACTGGGAAGCTGCTATATAACACAGGGAGCCCAGTGCTCTGTGGGCTTAGATGTAGACAGATATAAAATGTGAATTATGGCTGTGCAGCAGAAACCAGCGTAACATTGTAGAGCAATTATCCTCCAGTCAAAAAATTTTAAGGGCTTCCCTGGTGGTCCAGTGCGTAAAGAGTCCACCTTGCAGTGCAAGGGGCACTGGTTTGATCCCTGGCCCGGGAAAATCCTACATGCCGCAGAGCAGCTGGACCAGTGTGCTCAATTACGAGCCAGTGCTCTGGAGCGCATGCATCCAGAGCTGGTGCTCTGCAACAAGAGAAGCCAGTGCTCTGCAACGAGAGAGGCTGCTGCACTGGGAGCCCCACACAGGCCAAAGAATATAGACAGATGAAAATAAATAAATAAATAACCAATAAAAGAGGCCAAAATTTAAAAAAAATTTTTTAATGGACCTGGCTTGGATCCTACATAGAGCAAACCTTAAATGGATGTTTTTGAGATACATAATAGAGAAATAAACAGATTTAAATTATAGAGCAATATGGATGTGATTATGGATGAAATGATTACAGATTAGCTTTAAAATACTCAGGAAAAGATGCAGGGACAATGGCGCAGAATAAATACAACTGGTGAAATGCTGAAAAATCACTGAAGCCCGGTGGTGGCTACTCCAGGGTTTGCACTCTCCTCTCTGTTTTTTGATAAGACTGACCATTTCCATAATAGAACTATCTTAAAGGTGTACAGACCTTTAGACCCAGAAATTCTCTTCGTAGAAATTTATTCTGAAAAATATTTTAGGGTATTTGTATATACAAAGATTTATTTACAAAGTTACTTAGACAAGCCTTATTTTTAACAATAAAAGTGGGAAACCACAGAAAAATAGTAGTCTATATAAGTAAATGATATGTAAGGCATTCATTTGGAAGCAGTAGAAGGATCAGAAATTGGTCTGGATATGTACAGAAATTTAGTATATAATAAAAGTGACATTTCAAATAAAGGGAAAAGATGGTTTAATAAACTATTTCAGGACAGGTAAGCTGGGCAACCAAGCAGCAAGTAACAGACACAGATATAGAGGATGGACTTACGAACACAGCACAGGAAGGAGAGGGTGGAATGAGTTGAGAGAGTGGCACTGACATATACACTACCGTGTGCTAAACAGACAGCTACTGGGAAGCTGCTATATAACACAGGAGCCCAGTGCTCTGTGGGCTTAGATGTAGACAGATATAAAATGTGAATTATGGCTGTGCAGCAGAAACCAGCGTAACATTGTAGAGCAATTATCCTCCAGTCAAAAAATTTTAAGGGCTTCCCTGGTGGTCCAGTGCGTAAAGAGTCCACCTTGCAGTGCAAGGGGCACTGGTTTGATCCCTGGCCCGGGAAAATCCTACATGCCGCAGAGCAGCTGGACCAGTGTGCTCAATTACGAGCCAGTGCTCTGGAGCGCATGCATCCAGAGCTGGTGCTCTGCAACAAGAGAAGCCGGTGCTCTGCAACGAGAGAGGCTGCTGCACTGGGAGCCCCACACAGGCCAAAGAATATAGACAGATGAAAATAAATAAATAAATAACCAATAAAAGAGGCCAAAATTTAAAAAAATTTTTTTAATGGACCTGGCTTGGATCCTACATAGAGCAAACCTTAAATGGATGTTTTTGAGATACATAATAGAGAAATAAACAGATTTAAATTATAGAGCAATATGGATGTGATTATGGATGAAATGATTACAGATTAGCTTTAAAATACTCAGGAAAAGATGCAGGGACAATGGCGCAGAATAAATACAACTGGTGAAATGCTGAAAAATCACTGAAGCCCGGTGGTGGCTACTCCAGGGTTTGCACTCTCCTCTCTGTTTTTTGATAAGACTGACCATTTCCATAATAGAACTATCTTAAAGGTGTACAGACCTTTAGACCCAGAAATTCTCTTCGTAGAAATTTATTCTGAAAAATATTTTAGGGTATTTGTATATACAAAGATTTATTTACAAAGTTACTTAGACAAGCCTTATTTTTAACAATAAAAGTGGGAAACCACAGAAAAATAGTAGTCTATATAAGTAAATGATATGTAAGGCATTCATTTGGAAGCAGTAGAAGGATCAGAAATTGGTCTGGATATGTACAGAAATTTAGTATATAATAAAAGTGACATTTCAAATAAAGGGAAAAGATGGTTTAATAAACTATTTCAGGACAGGTAAGTAGAACATGGAAAAAATTAAAAATGAAACTATATTCCACACTTTATGCTGAAATACAATTGAAAAGAACCAAGACTAAATATGTTAAAGTGAAGTCATAACTATAAGAGGAAATAAAACATAAACTATTTTATAATCTTAGTGGATAACACTATACTCGTGCTGTGCTATGCTTAGTTGCTCAGTCATGTCTGACTCTGTGTGATCCCATGGGCTACAGCCCGCTAGGCTCCTCTGTCCATGGGGATTCACCAGTCAAGAATACTGGAGTGGGTTTGCATGCCCTCCTCCAGGGGATCTTCCCAACCCAGGGATTGAACCCAGGTCTCCAGCATTGCTGGGGGATTCTTTTCCATCTGAGCCACCAGGAAAGCCTAACACTATACTTAGTAAGGAACAAATGTCAAATGCCATTAAATAAAAGACTGATAAATTCTAAATTTAAAATTTCCACATGGCAAAAAGCACTGTAAGTCAAAAATCATAAACAAGGTAAAAATATTTGCAACTTATATTACAATCAAGGAGGCGATTCCACCAAGTTAAAAAGCTTCTATATGTCAATAAGGAAAAGGCTTGCCAATCAAAAGAAAGATGTTCAAAGAATCTGAGCAATCAGTCCCCAGGAAAGAATCACAAATGGCTCTTAAACACATAAAACAATGTGCAACCCAACTCAGAATAAGAGAGATGCAAATTAAAATCACATTTGTATATTTTCACCTGTGAGGCAAATAAAGATCAAGAAATGTGATAACATCCTGTATAGATAAAGTTGTGAGGAAACAGACCCTCTGGAACTTTGGTGGCATAAGTATAAACTATATAATCTTAGGGTATTTGTATATACAAAGATTTATTTACAAAGTTACTTAGACAAGCCTTATTTTTAACAATAAAAGTGGGAAACCACAGAAAAATAGTAGTCTATATAAGTAAATGATATGTAAGGCATTCATTTGGAAGCAGTAGAAGGATCAGAAATTGGTCTGGATATGTACAGAAATTTAGTATATAATAAAAGTGACATTTCAAATAAAGGGAAAAGATGGTTTAATAAACTATTTCAGGACAGGTAAGTAGAACATGGAAAAAATTAAAAATGAAACTATATTCCACACTTTATGCTGAAATACAATTGAAAAGAACCAAGACTAAATATGTTAAAGTGAAGTCATAACTATAAGAGGAAATAAAACATAAACTATTTTATAATCTTAGTGGATAACACTATACTCGTGCTGTGCTATGCTTAGTTGCTCAGTCATGTCTGACTCTGTGTGATCCCATGGGCTACAGCCCGCTAGGCTCCTCTGTCCATGGGGATTCACCAGTCAAGAATACTGGAGTGGGTTTGCATGCCCTCCTCCAGGGGATCTTCCCAACCCAGGGATTGAACCCAGGTCTCCAGCATTGCTGGGGGATTCTTTTCCATCTGAGCCACCAGGAAAGCCTAACACTATACTTAGTAAGGAACAAATGTCAAATGCCATTAAATAAAAGACTGATAAATTCTAAATTTAAAATTTCCACATGGCAAAAAGCACTGTAAGTCAAAAATCATAAACAAGGTAAAAATATTTGCAACTTATATTACAATCAAGGAGGCGATTCCACCAAGTTAAAAAGCTTCTATATGTCAATAAGGAAAAGGCTTGCCAATCAAAAGAAAGATGTTCAAAGAATCTGAGCAATCAGTCCCCAGGAAAGAATCACAAATGGCTCTTAAACACATAAAACAATGTGCAACCCAACTCAGAATAAGAGAGATGCAAATTAAAATCACATTTGTATATTTTCACCTGTGAGGCAAATAAAGATCAAGAAATGTGATAACATCCTGTATAGATAAAGTTGTGAGGAAACAGACCCTCTGGAACTTTGGTGGCATAAGTATAAACTATATAATCTCTTTGAAGTGCAAAATGACAATGTCTATTCTATTAACAATGCACGCTTTAGCTCAACAAACATATAGAAAAATATCTTATAGCTCCCCTCACACACATATGGAATGAAGCATAAACCAGGCTGTTGGTTGCACCAGGGATTATATATAAGTTTTCTTTCTTACCTGGAGGATAGCTCCTTTACAATGCGTGCTACTTTCTCCTGTGCAACAAAGTGAATCAGCTCTACGTATACACACATCCCCTCCCTCTTGGCCTCCCTCCCACCCTATCTCCCATCCCACCCGTCTAGGTCATTACAGAGCACTGAGCGGAGCTCCCTGTGCCATACAATAGGTCCCTAGCTATCTGCTTTACCCATGGCAGTGCACAAAAGATCAGATTTAACGACTGAAGGAATTATTGCTAACTGTGACAGGCATGATACTGGTATTGTTTTTCCTTCTTTTTTGTGTGGGTGTATTCAGCCACTCAGTCATGTCTGACTCTTTTTGAGCCAGACATGAGTCTTTGAGTAGCCTGCCAAGCTCCTCTGTCCATGGGATTCTCCAGGCAAGAATACTGGAGCCGGTGGCCATGCCCTTCTCCAGCGGATCTTCTGGATTCAGGGATCAAACCCGAGTCTCTTATGTCTCTTGCATTGGCAGGTGGGTTCTTTACTACTAGCACCACCTGGGAAGCCCAATGTACTATATATTCAAATAAAAAATAAAATGTTTAATTGTTAAAATAGGCACCAAATCATTAATTGTAGTTGTTGCTACAGGTTAGGGTTATGAGTGATCATTATTTTTTCCCAAACATTCTATGTATCTCATAAGTAACTTGGGGGAGAGACTGAGGTTACATTTGAAAAAGCAAAACCAGGAAACAACTTAATCAAAGAGCTTGTCTCAACCATCAAATGGTAGGTGACCCACAGACTTCCCATGCCTGATGCTGACACTGCCCTCATCCTTCCCCTGCCACCTGGGGCTGTACACTGAGCATCCACAGGTCAGCAGGAACCAGGCTGAGTGAGGACCTGATGCTGGATGAGATGTGGCTCTGTCCTTAAAGCTCTCATGATGAGGCAGGTGAGGAAAGAGGCAGAAACGCAAACAGGCAATTACAGCGCTGTGTGGTAAGTGCTACGGTGCTGTTCAGTCATGTCTGACTCTTTGCGACCCCCTACAGCATGCAGCACATGAAGTGCTATAATACCCACAACTTAAGAAAGCTCAGAGGAGTGGATCCCAACGCCACGGGAGGAAACTGATTCTTCAGAGGAAAAAATGCATAATGTCTTTTAAGATGGATGGTAACTGGATTCAAGATTACACAGTGATGATTCAGTGTGGTGTCAACGATGCAATGGCTCACCCTATTTGTTATGATAATTTGGCCTAGCTTGGTGACTCAGCACTGGACCAGCTCCTAATCATCTATGTTGGTCCTCCAGCGCACAGCTGAGCTGAACCTACTCATTGTTCCTCTCCCAGCTTTTACACTTTGACCAGGTTTCAGAACAAGAATCTTACTCCATTCCCAGACTGCTGCTCTTCTAAGTGAGCTCACCATCCTAACCACTGCTTCTCTAATAGCTTTTACTTCCACTCCACTCAAGAAACCCAACACCTGGCCACATTTTGGTCCTCAGCCTCACCCAACATTGTTCAACTCTGAAACCTTAACATTAACATTTCATTCTCTGACCACGACCTCATATTTTTCCAACAGTCACTGCCACAAGGAAGCTCTTTTACCATTTTAAGATTTTAATTCCTCAGCATTTCTCTAAACTGTCAGCCCGCCCTTATCTTTCTTTCTTATTCAATCCCATTAGACAAGCTACCTAGAGCCCAATTCAATTCACCCACTCTCTAACATTCTTTTTTTTGGGGGAGTAGGGGGGCAGCGGGTTGGGGAGGGAGGGGAGCGGGCAAGCTACTTCTATTGGTTTTTCATTTGTCCATTTTCATCCATCTTTGTTCTTTGGCCCGTGTGGGCCTCCCATCGCAGCAGTCTCTGTTGTCGCAGAGCACGGGCTCTGGCCGCATGCGCTCCAGAGCTCCGGCTGGGTAATTGGACACATCAGCTCCGCGGCACATGGGATATTCCCAGGCCAGGGATCAAACCGGCACCCCTTGCACTGCAAGGCGGTGTCCTTATCCACTGGACCACCAGGGAAGCCCTCTTTCTAACATTCTTACCATTACCTCCTAATTTCCCGTACAGCCTGTTGTGTGCACCTCAAGCAGTCTCCCCATCTCCACAGTCAGACACAATCCTTTCCCCATGGTCCTATTCAAGACCTTCATCATTCTCCTCCAACTCCAAATCCCATTTCCTACAACCACCCCCAAACTCGCAGTGAATAATGGGGTCCTCCAGTTGCTCTTCGGAAAAAAAAGGGGTTATCAGTCCAGAATGGTTTTGTGTTTCACCTCTTTCCCCCTGTAAACTTACCAACCACAAAATACATTCTCATTCCCTCTCTTGTTAGAGACAAAAGGTATCCCATTCCGTCTGTATCAGCCTCATCTACCGGGACTACTCAGACTCTCTTCACCTTGTTCTGCTCCCAAACTCTGGCCACTTGCTTTGCTGGACCTGTTGCCAGTATGGTGACTCAAATCAGAGTCCTTTAGGGCCAAGGCCTAAGTCCATGGCCAGGGTCTCTCGCTTCCCTGTGGTTTCCACATTTGGATGAAGCACTCCGCAGTAAATGCAATCTGGCCTCCAAGGGGTGGCCGAATGAGTTTGATGACACACTCCAGAAGCGCAAGGGTATTATTCACTTGCTGGAAATTCAGTTTTGACCAATTTGAAAGAAAGAAACCAAAGAGCTTGGAAATAAATTTCCTCTCCATACCTCTCTCCAATGGACTTTCCCCAACAGTATTTCTCTACTGCCTATCTGGAGACATCCTGCATAGCTAAGACCTCATGGGTGGTCTGCCTAGCAATGCATCCCTTGGTGTCTGCTTTCCATTCTTCTTTCTCTCCCATCTCTTTTCCCATTCTTACTATCCTGGGTTTGACCTTAGTACTTAACCCTTGCCTCAGGGCCTGCCTTTTGGAGCTAGCATGCCAGGCAGCTTATGAGTTCCATTACTTCATTCTTGTCAATGATGCGATGGCTGACTCCATACTTCTTTCTTGTCCAGAGACTTTGAATCTCAGTCTTCCCTGGCAGTTGGGGCAGTAAAGAATCTGCAGGCAGTATGGGAGACCCAAATTCCATCCCTGGGTCAGGAAGATGCTCTGAAGAAGGGAATGGCAACCCACTCCAGCATTCTTGCCTGGGAAATCCCATGGACTGAGAAGCCTGGTGGGCCTCGCAGTCCATGGGGTCACAGAGAGTCAGACACGACTAAATGACTAAACACTTTGACTAACACTTTATCCCCTCACTTCTATAGCAAATTTTTTTGTAAATACAGAAAAGCCTAGGGAATGATACAAGTAAATCCTTAAAATTCCACAACCTAACTATTAAATCATAACACTTGGCAATTTGGTTTAATTTTTTTAGAAAAAGGAAATGAAATCAGATACCACAAATACAAGAGAAGTTTTCCATATCTCTCTCCCTGTTTTCCTATTTCTCTCATATTCAGTATTCATCATTCCCTTTCCTGTTATCTAAAAATCTTTCTTCTTTTTTTATTCATTCATTTATTTATTTATTTATTTATTTATTTTGGGCGGGGGTCGGGTTGGGGAGGGGGGGAGCGGGCGGGCCACTTCTATTGGCCTTTCATTTCTCTGTTTTCATCCGTCTTTGTTCTTTGGCTCCTGCGGGCCTCCCATCACAGTGGCCTCTGTTGTTGCAGAGCTCTGGTTCTGGGCGCGCCCAGAGCTCCAGCTCAGTGACTGGACACATGAGTCCAGCCGCTCCATGGCACGCGGGATCTTCCCAGGCCAGGGATCGAACCGGCGCCCCTTGCACTGCAAGGTGGTGTCCTTATCCACAGGACCACCAGGGGAAGCCCTCTAAAAATCTTTTTTTACAAAATGTTTCAAACATAAGTCTCAAAATGGAAAATAACATAATGAATAATTGCGTGTACCTAACCCAAACTTATCAGGTCTATATATGATGTTTATTTCAGAGCTTTAAAAAAAAAAAAAAAGACTTCATGGAAGTATAATTTGCATACAATAGCTTGAAGCTGTCTGCCTACAGACGACCTCCAAATTTTATTCTTTTCCTTTCAACCCAATAGTAACTGCCATAATGATTTCAGTAATTATTGTAGCCCAGTGGTTCAGTGGTAAAAGAATCCACCTTAAAATACAGAAGATGGAGGAGATGCAGGAGATGAGGGTTTTTTGATCCCTGTGTTGAGAAGATCCACCAGAGAAGGAAGTGGCAACCCACTCCAGTTATTCTTGCCTACAGTATTCCATGGACAGAGGAGCCTGGTGAGCTACAGTCCCTGGTGTCACAAAGAGTCAGACATGGCTGAACACACAGCACACAAGACTTTTTCACTGTTATTCTGAATATATATGCATTCATGCATGTATGCATGTACAGGGGACTGGTGGTTAGGCATATATAGTTTAAAGGAGATACACACACACACACACACACACATTAATCCATATAATGCTAGTTTAACTATTACACAGTATTCCATCTCCAGTTGATTGTATATATTAATAGGTTGCTGAAATTTGTTTTATATATAAGGTATCCCCACAATGAATATTCCTTCATCCTGTGTAATACTGCCTCTACTCTCAGCAGCTGCATAGCAAGTTACAGGCTAGGGGCCAGGAAATAATTATACCCCAATAGCTGGGCTTGCTTCCACTTTTTGTGCCAACTCTGTTTCTCATAATATTCTGTGTCCCTTCCTAATGAATTTAGGCCTGCGCATGTGGGAGAGGTCTCTCCCAGACCACATTAGCCTCCAGGAAGGCTGAAGCTTTAAGTATATTTGATGGACACTGTGCAATGACTAAAAACAATGTTGCAGATACTTAGTGACATAGAAAATGCTCATGATTTATTTTCAAGTGGAAAAAATTTCTAAACTTTACGTGTTATGCGATCATTACACCAGAAGGACCCTGGAATTAGCCTGAAGTGGCTATTGGTAGCATCAAAATAAACACGAACAGAAAGCTGTTGATGACCTATTACATAAAATGGGAATTGATAAGCTACTTCTAATACAAATGAATGAAAAAAAGACTAAATGTGGATAAGAAAAGGATCTTGCTTGCAGCATAATGCCAATAAACCTAGAAGCAATAATGGGCTTAGAAAACCCATCATTTGACAACTAGCACACTGTCTGCCTACAGACGACCTCCAAATTTTATTCTTTTCCTTTCAACCCAATAGTAACTGCCATAATGATTTCAGTAATTATTGTAGCCCAGTGGTTCAGTGGTAAAAGAATCCACCTTAAAATACAGAAGATGGAGGAGATGCAGGAGATGAGGGTTTTTTGATCCCTGTGTTGAGAAGATCCCCCAGAGAAGGAAGTGGCAACCCACTCCAGTTATTCTTGCCTACAGTATTCCATGGACAGAGGAGCCTGGTGAGCTACAGTCCCTGGTGTCACAAAGAGTCAGACATGGCTGAACACACAGCACACAAGACTTTTTCACTGTTATTCTGAATATATATGCATTCATGCATGTATGCATGTACAGGGGACTGGTGGTTAGGCATATATAGTTTAAAGGAGATACACACACACACACACACACACACATTAATCCATATAATGCTAGTTTAACTATTACACAGTATTCCATCTCCAGTTGATTGTATATATTAATAGGTTGCTGAAATTTGTTTTATATATAAGGTATCCCCACAATGAATATTCCTTCATCCTGTGTAATACTGCCTCTACTCTCAGCAGCTGCATAGCAAGTTACAGGCTAGGGGCCAGGAAATAATTATACCCCAATAGCTGGGCTTGCTTCCACTTTTTGTGCCAACTCTGTTTCTCATAATATTCTGTGTCCCTTCCTAATGAATTTAGGCCTGCGCATGTGGGAGAGGTCTCTCCCAGACCACATTAGCCTCCAGGAAGGCTGAAGCTTTAAGTATATTTGATGGACACTGTGCAATGACTAAAAACAATGTTGCAGATACTTAGTGACATAGAAAATGCTCATGATTTATTTTCAAGGGGAAAAAAATTTCTAAACTTTACGTGTTATGCGATCATTACACCAGAAGGACCCTGGAATTAGCCTGAAGTGGCTATTGGTAGCATCAAAATAAACACGAACAGAAAGCTGTTGATGACCTATTACATAAAATGGGAATTGATAAGCTACTTCTAATACAAATGAATGAAAAAAAGACTAAATGTGGATAAGAAAAGGATCTTGCTTGCAGCATAATGCCAATAAACCTAGAAGCAATAATGGGCTTAGAAAACCCATCATTTGACAACTAGCACAAAAATAACTGGTTCAGGTAAGACTTGCTAATGGATACTAAAACTAGTGGGTAAAAGTTGAGTAAGGATCAGAGAGATGAAGGGGAAAACAGTCACTTTACAGGGAGAAGTCTGGCAGACTCTAGCTTAATTCAGTGATCAAAGTTAATATCATCAGTAATAGGACAAACCACCATTACGTGTCACCTGATCAGACGCCATGAGAAGGGCACCTCGCCATCACCTCTGTGATACTTCTGCCAGAGCTGCACAACTTAAATCTAGCCACAAGGAAACAACAGACAAACCAACATGCAGGGCCTGTTGCAAAGTAATGCAACTTGAAAGATGTCCAGGTGGTGAAAGTAAAATAACAGAACCAAACACGAAACTTGAGGGATCTAGCAAGATGACAGAAAACTGAAAAGGCATCATAAAGGAATGCTAAATGCCCTGGATGGCATGGTGTAGCCATAAACAGCAGTCCTGGAACAACTGGGAACATCTGAATGAAGACTCTAGATTACCTGATGGTACTGTCTCCTGATTCAGATAACTATATCACGGCTCTGCAGGAAAAGTGCAAAAAATATGCACAGAGAATTAAAGACTGATTGGAACACTATAGCTGCTGCTCACTCTAACAATTGTACAGACGTGAAAGGGCATGAAAATGATAAAATAAATACATTCAAATGTAATGAATCAGGGAACCCAGGTGAAGGACATATAGTAGTTTTGTGTCCTTGAAATTTTCCTCTCGATTTGAAATTATCTAAAATCGAAAAAAAATGGACACTGTGCAATGACTAAAACAATGTTGCAGATACTTAGTGACATAGAAAATGCTCATGATTTATTTTCAAGTGGAAAAAATTTCTAAACTTTACGTGTTATGCGATCATTACACCAGAAGGACCCTGGAATTAGCCTGAAGTGGCTATTGGTAGCATCAAAATAAACACGAACAGAAAGCTGTTGATGACCTATTACATAAAATGGGAATTGATAAGCTACTTCTAATACAAATGAATGAAAAAAAGACTAAATGTGGATAAGAAAAGGATCTTGCTTGCAGCATAATGCCAATAAACCTAGAAGCAATAATGGGCTTAGAAAACCCATCATTTGACAACTAGCACAAAAATAACTGGTTCAGGTAAGACTTGCTAATGGATACTAAAACTAGTGGGTAAAAGTTGAGTAAGGATCAGAGAGATGAAGGGGAAAACAGTCACTTTACAGGGAGAAGTCTGGCAGACTCTAGCTTAATTCAGTGATCAAAGTTAATATCATCAGTAATAGGACAAACCACCATTACGTGTCACCTGATCAGACGCCATGAGAAGGGCACCTCGCCATCACCTCTGTGATACTTCTGCCAGAGCTGCACAACTTAAATCTAGCCACAAGGAAACAACAGACAAACCAACATGCAGGGCCTGTTGCAAAGTAATGCAACTTGAAAGATGTCCAGGTGGTGAAAGTAAAATAACAGAACCAAACACGAAACTTGAGGGATCTAGCAAGATGACAGAAAACTGAAAAGGCATCATAAAGGAATGCTAAATGCCCTGGATGGCATGGTGTAGCCATAAACAGCAGTCCTGGAACAACTGGGAACATCTGAATGAAGACTCTAGATTACCTGATGGTACTGTCTCCTGATTCAGATAACTATATCACGGCTCTGCAGGAAAAGTGCAAAAAATATGCACAGAGAATTAAAGACTGATTGGAACACTATAGCTGCTGCTCACTCTAACAATTGTACAGACGTGAAAGGGCATGAAAATGATAAAATAAATACATTCAAATGTAATGAATCAGGGAACCCAGGTGAAGGACATATAGTAGTTTTGTGTCCTTGAAATTTTCCTCTCGATTTGAAATTATCTAAAATAAACCAGCAAAAACAAAAAAGACTATGTGACATTAATTTCATGACATCCATATGATAGAATTTACACACAATCAAAAAGGACATTTAATAAGCGGCACAAGAAAGCCTTTTTACTTAAAAAAAAATTCAGATAAAAACATAAGCAATATGAGTCTTAAATTATTTTTATTAATTTTTATAGAAGTATAGTCACTTTACAATGTTATGTTAGCTTCTATTGTACAGCAAAGTGAATCAGCTATATGGTATATGTATACCTCCTCTTTTTTGAATTTCTTTCCCATTTAGGTCACCACAGAGCGCTGAGTAGAGCTTCCCATGCTATACAGTAAATTCTCATTAGTCATCTATTTTAAACATAGTATCCATAGTGTATACATGGCAATCCCTGTCTCTCAGTTCATCGTAACGTACCTTCCCCAATGGTGTCCATATGTTTGATCGCTACATCTGTGTCTTTATATCAGCTTTAAAATAAGATCATCAATACCATTTCCCCAGATTTCACTATTGTAACTGTAAAAACATGCCTACAGATAGAAAGACAGGAAGGAAATACAATTGAATATAAAGGTGAATGATCGTGGAATGGTGATATTCCAGATGACTGCAGGCAGTTGGAAGTAGTCACATTTTCCTTTATGTGTCCATGGATCTGATTTTTATAAAGAGATACCACTACACACTATTGTGACGTGAAATTCACTTAGTCATGTCTGACTCTTGGCAATCCTATAAGCCAAGATGACAGTAAAAAAGTCTGCCTGGATTAGCCATAAACAGCAGTCCTGGAACAACTGGGAACATCTGAATGAAGACTCTAGATTACCTGATGGTACTGTCTCCTGATTCAGATAACTATATCACGGCTCTGCAGGAAAAGTGCAAAAATATGCACAGAGAATTAAAGACTGATTGGAACACTATAGCTGCTGCTCACTCTAACAATTGTACAGACGTGAAAGGGCATGAAAATGATAAAATAAATACATTCAAATGTAATGAATCAGGGAACCCAGGTGAAGGACATATAGTAGTTTTGTGTCCTTGAAATTTTCCTCTCGATTTGAAATTATCTAAAATAAACCAGCAAAAACAAAAAAGACTATGTGACATTAATTTCATGACATCCATATGATAGAATTTACACACAATCAAAAAGGACATTTAATAAGCGGCACAAGAAAGCCTTTTTACTTAAAAAAAAATTCAGATAAAAACATAAGCAATATGAGTCTTAAATTATTTTTATTAATTTTTATAGAAGTATAGTCACTTTACAATGTTATGTTAGCTTCTATTGTACAGCAAAGTGAATCAGCTATATGGTATATGTATACCTCCTCTTTTTTGAATTTCTTTCCCATTTAGGTCACCACAGAGCGCTGAGTAGAGCTTCCCATGCTATACAGTAAATTCTCATTAGTCATCTATTTTAAACATAGTATCCATAGTGTATACATGGCAATCCCTGTCTCTCAGTTCATCGTAACGTACCTTCCCCAATGGTGTCCATATGTTTGATCGCTACATCTGTGTCTTTATATCAGCTTTAAAATAAGATCATCAATACCATTTCCCCAGATTTCACTATTGTAACTGTAAAAACATGCCTACAGATAGAAAGACAGGAAGGAAATACAATTGAATATAAAGGTGAATGATCGTGGAATGGTGATATTCCAGATGACTGCAGGCAGTTGGAAGTAGTCACATTTTCCTTTATGTGTCCATGGATCTGATTTTTATAAGAGAGATACCACTACACACCTATTGTGACGTGAAATTCACTTAGTCATGTCTGACTCTTGGCAATCCTATGGACAAGCCAAGAATACTGGAGTGGGTAGCCATTCCCTTCTCCAAGAGATCTTCCCAATCCAGGGATCAAACCCAGGTTTCCCACACTGCAGGTGGATTCTTTACCGTCTGAGCCACCAGGGAAGCCCGATCTTTATAAGAACCACATGTAATTTTTAAAAATAAAACCGAAGCCATGAATGCACTAAGGGCTTGAGTGCAAACACTCTGTCCCTTCCGGGGTCCATTTTTCTGGGACTATCTGAAATCTCAAATGGGAAACCACAAAACTCAAGGCATCTGTTTTATACCCGAATCCCTTGGAAACTCTTTCCTCCCAGCTCATCAATTCAGCCTTGAGGAGCAAACCAGTCACAGACTCTGCCCTTCAAAGGGTTTCCAAGGTGCGTATTTTAGCAAATGTTGACAACTGAGCTAGCTAATCTTCCAAGAGGGTGCCTGCCATCCCATTCAACAGCATAAAAAGCAATTTGTATGGGGGGAGAAAAGCCATTTCAGCATGAAAATTGGTTCACGACAATATGCCTGATATGAAAAAAAAAACACACAACACGTAGGGGAACTGCCGGCAGCCCCACCTCCCTGTCTCCATCCTCCTTCTAACTCATCATCTTTTCTTTCGATTTGTCACCTCAAATGGAAAATGAAGGTCTCTCAATGGAGAAACAAGTCTGGACATTTTTTTTTTTAATTCTAGGGCAGTGAACCGGGACTGTTCACACACTCTATGAGGGGAAAACATATATATACAAAACATTTCATTATTCTGCTCCTTCACCCTGAACACATTTTAAAAGTTTCAATGTCATTATTCACCATTCAACCTCAAAGAATACTCCCTCGACCTCTCCCCTGCTTGGTGACTGTACCTCCAGCATGCAGGGTAGTAGGTGTAAAAACAGCACATCCAACCACTGCTTGCTTGGCGTTAGATTCCTCACTGCCTCCCACTCACTCATCCATTTAGCAAGCATTGTTGCTGTCCAGGCACTAAGTCGTGTCCCACTCTTTTGAGACCCCACGGCTGTAGTCTGCCAGGTTCCTCTGTCTATGGGATTTCCCAGGCAAGAACATGGGAGTGAGTTGCCATTCCCTCCTCCAGGGAATCTTGCCGACCCAGTGATCGAACTCGCATCCCTTATGTCTCCAGCACTGGCAGGCGGGTTCTTTGCCACTAACATCACCTGAGAAGCCTGTAGCCAGTATTGAGTTGGCTAAAAAGTTCTTTGGGAGTTTTCTGAAATATCTCATGGAACATCATGGAAAAACATGAATGCTCCTATTGGCTAAAACCCATGCTGTCCAATGTGAGGCCAGAGTCCACTGCGATGGGGAAGGGCAGACCCCTGTCCTTTCAATGTGCCAGGCTCTTGCCAATCTGGGTCTCTTTCCACATCTCAGCATCCAACCCAACCCCCAACCCCCCCCCACACACCCCCACCCCGATACTGCTCTGTGCTGTATCAGGTCCAGATTTTTTCTTTCTAGACTATAGTCTATTTCGCTACTCAGAATACCCGCTTCCCTCTGTCTTCTGCAAATGACCAATACCTATTTATTCTTTAGAATTTATCACCAAAGTCAGCTTTCTTACCAAGGTCTCCTTGCGAAGAGAGAGAAGAGCTCTGACTCTCTTTGGAATCCTATGGACTATTTCACACGGGCAGCTAGGAAGTGTGCTGAGAAGCGTCCTGGGCCATGCCACTCCTTACCCCTGCACCTCCTGTTAGAGCAGCCCCAATGCTTCTGCACCGGGGCCAGTATAGGGAGGCCTGCTCAGAGTTAATTCTGATGAAGCCATTTCCCCCAGCCATTTGTTAAAGGATGGCAGACAAAGCAAGAAGCCCCCTTGGGGATGACACCCCAGCCCTGCAGGTGGGATGCCGTGAGTCTGGGACCAGCCAATTCTGCCCAGAGAAGGAGCTCAGGGCACCCAAGGCTAACCATCTGCCAGATGGCACTTCATGAACATGTCCCCATGAAATATTATCTCTAATAACTGCTCCTATTAGCTACTGGCCGTCCATCTGTTTCCTCCACACAGAAGAGCTCAATAACTGTCTGTCAAATGCCAGAATAAATGAACGACTGGAACAGCATTGGGTAGATCTCAAGTGGCATGAGCTGGCCCTGCGCACAGATAGTAGGGTGCCCTTGGCAGGGCCCAGATGCTACATGGGGTGTCCCAGATGGCAGGCTGTTGGAACTCATGGGCTCACAGGATAGGCTAGAATGTGGCCCTGACTCTCTGCACACAGTCCTGGCTTCCATGACTCCAGAGAGAGACAAGGGAGGGTGTGTCAGTACCCATCTCAGGGCACCGGGGCCTTGTCTGTCAACCCTATGGCAGCTGGATCCAGCCAAAAGGAGGCAGGTGGCACCATTCTGAATCTCCCTCTAAGAGAGGATAGAGGGCACCCACTTCCCAGCAGGGACCATGGTAAACTCAAGCTACAGTATCCCTGAGGACTGAGCATGACCTAGCACAGTACTGTTTGACTGACCCAAAGCCACAGTCACTGGCCCCAGCCTCACAAGGGTGAGGACAATCATCCAGTGAGAAAGTCAACTTCCATGCCTGTCTCCTACTCGCAGGCCCATGGTGGGGAAGGCCCAGTGTCAAAGCCTCCTCCAGCTCCCAAGCACTGCAAAAAGGTTACAAGGACAGATTACAACATCCCAAATCTGTTACATATGCAAGATGGAGCCCAAGCTCCAATCAGGTTGTGAAAGAGAAAGTGTTAGTCACTCAGTTTTACCCAACTCTTTGTGACCCTATGGACTGTAGCCCACCAGGCTCCATTGTCCATGGAATACTGGGGTGGGTAGCCATTCACTTCTCCAGGGGATCTTCCCAGTCTAAGGACTGACCCAGGTCTCCTGCATTGTAGGCAAATTCTTTGCTGTCTGAGTCACCAGGGAAGCTCCCAGTCAGGTTGGGAGGGCCCCAATTATTAGAATCATTAAGTAAAGGGAACTGAGTTATTGAACATTGTTTCTGTTTTAGGGACAGATCTCGTTTCTGGGATAGATAACTGAAGAAGCCAAGCAAGGTCCCTGTTCTCATAAAACATACATTAGCTACTGGCCGTCCATCTGTTTCCTCCACACAGAAGAGCTCAATAACTGTCTGTCAAATGCCAGAATAAATGAACGACTGGAACAGCATTGGGTAGATCTCAAGTGGCATGAGCTGGCCCTGCGCACAGATAGTAGGGTGCCCTTGGCAGGGCCCAGATGCTACATGGGGTGTCCCAGATGGCAGGCTGTTGGAACTCATGGGCTCACAGGACAGGCTAGAATGTGGCCCTGACTCTCTGCACACAGTCCTGGCTTCCATGACTCCAGAGAGAGACAAGGGAGGGTGTGTCAGTACCCATCTCAGGGCACCGGGGCCTTGTCTGTCAACCCTATGGCAGCTGGATCCAGCCAAAAGGAGGCAGGTGGCACCATTCTGAATCTCCCTCTAAGAGAGGATAGAGGGCACCCACTTCCCAGCAGGGACCATGGTAAACTCAAGGTACAGTATCCCTGAGGACTGAGCATGACCTAGCACAGTACTGTTTGACTGACCCAAAGCCACAGTCACTGGCCCCAGCCTCACAAGGGTGAGGACAATCATCCAGTGAGAAAGTCAACTTCCGTGCCTGTCTCCTACTCGCAGGCCCATGGTGGGGAAGGCCCTGTGTCAAAGCCTCCTCCAGCTCCCAAGCACCGCAAAAAGGTTACAAGGACAGATTACAATATCCCAAATCTGTTACATATGCAAGATGGAGCCCAAGCTCCAATCAGGTTGTGAAAGAGAAAGTGTTAGTCACTCAATTTTACCCAACTCCCAACTCTTTGTGACTCTATGGACTGTAGCCCACCAGGCTCCTTTGTCCATGGAATACTGGAGTGGGTAGCCATTCGCTTCTCCAGGGGATCTTCCCAGTCTAAGGACTGACCCAGGTCTCCTGCATTGTAGGCAAATTCTTTGCTGTCTGAGTCACCAGGGAAGCCCCCATTCAGGTAGGGAGGGCCCCAATTATTAGAATTATTAAGTAAAGGAAACTGAGTTATTGAACATTGATCTGTTTTAGGGACAGATCTCGTTTCTGGGATAGATGACTGAAGAAGCCAAGCAAGGTCCCTGTTCTCATAAAACATACATTCTGGTGGGTTAAGACAGATGAGTCATGAGGAAGCAAGAAGGAAGTTTCAGACAGTAAATAAAAACAAAATATGCAGTGTTTTTAAAAATAAAATAAGACATGCAGTGTGTGGAGATGACTGAGAGGAGAGTAAGAGGCCTTCCCTGAAGACAAAGCATCAGGGCTGAGACCCGAACAGAAAAAGGAGCCAGTCAGTCGGAAATCTGGTGGGAAAGCAACCCAGGCAGGGGAGCAGCCAACGCAAAGATCCTGAGCGCGGGCCTGACACTGAGAGAAGAGAAGGAGCGTGTGCGGACTGGGAACAGGGAGTGGCGCTGAGAGCGGCTATGTTCAGGAAGCACTCGGGAATCACAGTTGTAAGAGTCCAGGAGTCCAGTCATAGGGACGACTCAGAGAAATCCACGGTTATATTCTTGGGAGCAGAAATTCAGAGATGCTGCCAAGGCACACGGGATTACCTGAAGGAAGCCTGGTCCTAGGGAAAATTCTGGTCCTCAGACTCAACTGCCTGCCACCAGCCAAGGGAGAGGGACCCAGACAAGACTTTGGATGTTTTTCTTAAGGTCTGGAGTGTGAAGGGAAGCTTTCCCTAGGCTACGGACAAGGTCTCCTATGCTGCACATAAGATGACTCAGGTCTTCCCAAGCAGGGGAAGGTTAGCCAAGGTCATCCCGTACAGGAGAGCTATAGGAAGCATAAACAACTCCAAATAAGGCACCGTTTGTTCCCAAACTGTCCCTGGTCACTTGGACAAATAAACCCAAATACACAGCTGCTTCCTCAGTGCCTGAAGCTATGTCCCTTCATAGTTGAGTATAATTCAAGACTTACACCAGAGCAAGATAAAAACTCAGGGCTTCCACTGGGCTCTCCAGGCAAGCAGAATCAAGTCCTTTCGCCTACACATCAGTCTCAGATGGTGACTGTTAAGACGGACACTTTCAGCTTGCAGATCTGAATTCACTTCCAAGCAGTGTAATTAAGGATCTGCCTCTAACACCTCTGGGCTGCAGTGGGCCTGCCAGCCAGTGCGACATCTATGAGTGGGTTCCTCCACCACTGTGCCAACATGAGAGACCCTGTCAGCACCCTGCTCTTTGGGAACCTCTTGGGTGGCAGTAGGGGTGGCTGAATCTTGTCATAATTGTCTGCCAGTGTTAGACTTCCAGAACGTTGCCAGACAAGAGGCTCTCTCAGGGTAGGAGGGTCTCTGGAGTCCCCTGGGCCTGTGGCTCCCATCACGGGACATCATCTGTAGAGCCCTCTGCCAGGTGTCAGTCTGCATGCTGGTCCTGGCTCACCCAGGCTTTGGTGTCCACAATCCACTTTCACAGCGTCTGTTTGGCTCTCTTGAGATGTGGCACTCCTGGTTCCTGGTCAGTCACATCCCAGCACAGTGGAGTGGACTTGGCCAGAAGTCACTTCTTCATGACTTAGACATTTGGATGGAGGTCCCAAGGACTGGGGTTCTAGGATGAGATGCCCCAGAATGGGGTTAGAAACATCCTTTGAACAGTATAGTATGAGGCTAGATCAAAGAAACCTGGGATGGAAAGATATAAAGTGATTTTAACTCCTAGAAAGATTTAAATCGTGGCCAGGGACTTGACAGCTGCTTCCTTTGCTAAGGCGAGCAGTGGAGGGCAGGGCTGAGGGGAGGAGGCAGGCTACCAGATTGCCTTAACCGAACAGAACTTCACCCAGGAACTCCATACCTTAACTCCCAACACTCTCTCTATATTTTTCTGATGACTAGCCCCAAAGGTTACACTTCCCATCAGCAGATGGCCCAAACAAATGCAGTGGAAAAAACCTTCAAACACCCCAAGTTAGTCTATGCAGCCCTGAGTGATGGAAACACAAGGTGAGCTCACGTGGGCATCAGCTTGAGGACACTGCCCTGCAAACTTACCCACACTGCTGCCCTCTGTTATAGCAAAGGCCACTGAGATCCCAGGCAGTAAATGGCCTGAGGAACCTTTATCCCTTCGGCTGATATAGGTAACTGCAGAGGAACTGTGTTAAAGACTGAACTGCCTCCCCACAAAATTCACAGGTTAAAGGCCTAACCCTCAGTGTGACTGTACTTAGAGACAGTGCCTTTAAGAAGACAGTTAGGGTGAACTGTGGTCATAAGGGTAGGCCCTAATCCCATAGGAGAGCGGCGTCCTTACAAGAGGAAGAGATGCCAGCACGCTCTCTCTTTCTGCGCACACACAGAGGAAAGGCCAGGACACAGCAAGAAGATGGCTGACTGCAAACTAAGAAGACAGCCCTCACCAAAAACCAGTGCTGCTGGGACTTTGAACTTGGACTCACACCCTCCAGAACTGTAAGAAAACACATTTCTGTTCTTTAAGCCACTCAGTCTGTGGTACCTGTTCTGGTAGCCCAAGTTGACTAGTACAGCCTCAGTCTGGGTTCAAAAAATGAATACCTCCTATTTGGCCAGGCACAAGCCCTGTGTACTATGGCTGCTACAACAACATGCTAGGCCAATATATCTGTTTTCTATTTCTCCTATGACAAATGACCATAAGCTTAGTGCCTCAATGCAACACAAATTTATTTTTTCTTATCATTCTGGAGGTCAGAGGTTGGAAATGCATCTTCCAGGGCTAAAATCAAGGTGTTGGAAGGGGTGGTTGCTTCTGGAGACTCCAGTGGTGAAGTCTTACTTTTTGCAGCTTCTAGAGCATTCTCAGGGCCCCTTTCCTCCACCCTCAAAGCTGGTTGTGTGGTGTTTTCTTTCTCTGAGCTCCTGCCTTGCTCTTCCAAGGGCTCTTGTGATTATATTGGATCCCCCCGAGATAATTCAGGAGAACCTCATCATCATAACTACAATGGCCCGTTTGCCACAGAAGGTAGCATATGTACAGGTCCCAGGGTCAGGGTGTGAGTACTTTGCCGGGGGGCTGTGATTCAGCCTACCACACGCAATGGCTGGTCTATTACAATCTGAGGGGGATCCTCCAGGAGAAGTCAAAGCCCAGAGAAGCAGAGGCCTGTGAGGCCACCAGCGTCCAGCAGTGGCCTCTGAGCTTATATGCAGGGCAGGCCATGGGTTACCGGCCAACGGCTGATCATTTCCTAGGGAAATTGGGAGCAGAGACACCAGTGTCAAAACAGTGCGAACAGGCCAGGATCGGTCCCTCCTCCAGAGAGCACCCCCACGTACAGGATACTGAAAAGAGCCCCTTGTGTCTTCAGACTGTCCTGCAGGAGATGCTCCCTAGCAGCATCATGGGCAGCTGGACACACAGAACCAAGACCAGGCCACCAGGCTTGGCTATAGCCCTGCACCGACAGGCCGGGAGGTATTGGCCCTATAACTAGAGCCAGCAAAGAGCCCACCTACAGGAACCGGCTTCCCTTCCTGCATAGTGATGACCTTCTAGAAAAGGGTTTGGTACAGCTCAAGCCAGGTAAAGCAACACATGGGGACATGACCTAGATTCCACATAGATACAGATGTACCACCAAGCAGAGTGTTTTCTCTGTGACGTGATTCTCACTCTGACCACCCCCGGTGATCCTCTGGGCAGTAGTGCCCACTAACACACCTCAGGATGGAAGAATTAAGCATCACAACCCGGTCTGACATAGTGACCCTGCCCTTGATGTCCAGAGCCTCAGAGCCTCTGAAGCATGGACTTTAAACCACACAATCCCTGGTCAGGGATGTGGGCCAAAAATAAATAGAAAACATAAAACAGAAGCAATACTGCAACAAATTCAGTAAAGACTTGAAAATCAATAACTTAAAAAAGAAACCACACAGTAGGACTTCCCTTGGTGGTCCAGTGGTTCAGACTCAGTGCTTCCACTGCAGTGGGCATGGGTTCGATTCCTAGTAGAGGAAGTAAGGTCCCACATGCCATGTAGTACAGCCAAAAAAAAAAAAACAATAAACAGCATTTGATGAATCCCTAAGTCTGTAGGGGGTGGCTGTGCAGGACTTGAGGGGATACCAGGCTTACACACAGAGGGAGTGATCATTGTGGACGAGACAAATATTCACGGAATGCTAATGGGAAAGATAAAACAACACCCTAATTTGCTAATAAACATGGGCAGGATGAACAAACAAATGTTCTGAGCCCACCTGTCCCACTGGGAGAGCCTGACTGCTGATCTGGAGAGGAGGGGTCAGAGCTAACTCATTCACTCATTTACCCACTCGCAAATTTAATTTTGTCAAATACAGCAGAGACACCAGGGGGTCAAAACAGTGCGAACAGGCCAGGATCGGTCCCTCCTCCAGAGAGCACCCCACGTACAGGATACTGAAAAGAGCCCTTGTGTCTTCAGACTGTCCTGCAGGAGATGCTCCCTAGCAGCATCATGGGCAGCTGGACACACAGAACCAAGACCAGGCCACCAGGCTTGGCTATAGCCCTGCACCGACAGGCCGGGAGGTATTGGCCCTATAACTAGAGCCAGCAAAGAGCCCACCTACAGGAACCGGCTTCCCTTCCTGCATAGTGATGACCTTCTAGAAAAGGGTTTGGTACAGCTCAAGCCAGGTAAAGCAACACATGGGGACATGACCTAGATTCCACATAGATACAGATGTACCACCAAGCAGAGTGTTTTCTCTGTGACGTGATTCTCACTCTGACCACCCCCGGTGATCCTCTGGGCAGTAGTGCCCACTAACACACCTCAGGATGGAAGAATTAAGCATCACAACCCGGTCTGACATAGTGACCCTGCCCTTGATGTCCAGAGCCTCAGAGCCTCTGAAGCATGGACTTTAAACCACACAATCCCTGGTCAGGGATGTGGGCCAAAAATAAATAGAAAACATAAAACAGAAGCAATACTGCAACAAATTCAGTAAAGACTTGAAAATCAATAACTTAAAAAAGAAACCACACAGTAGGACTTCCCTTGGTGGTCCAGTGGTTCAGACTCAGTGCTTCCACTGCAGTGGGCATGGGTTCGATTCCTAGTAGAGGAAGTAAGGTCCCACATGCCATGTAGTACAGCCAAAAAAAAAAAAACAATAAACAGCATTTGATGAATCCCTAAGTCTGTAGGGGGTGGCTGTGCAGGACTTGAGGGGATACCAGGCTTACACACAGAGGGAGTGATCATTGTGGACGAGACAAATATTCACGGAATGCTAATGGGAAAGATAAAACAACACCCTAATTTGCTAATAAACATGGGCAGGATGAACAAACAAATGTTCTGAGCCCACCTGTCCCACTGGGAGAGCCTGACTGCTGATCTGGAGAGGAGGGGTCAGAGCTAACTCATTCACTCATTTACCCACTCGCAAATATTTGTCAAATGCGTGGTGTGCCAAGTGCTGCACTCAGCAAAGATATACCAAGAAGAATCAGGCATGGCTCTTGTCCTCATGAAACTCCTGATCCAGGGAGACAAACAGGTACATTAAAAACATAAATATGGGTTTAAAAACAGCAATAAACACATGCAAGAATGTAGCAGATTTAAAGAAAAGGGAGTGACTGACCTTGGGGGAATCTATATTTTGAGTTACTCAATCTACCAGGCACACAACAAATACTTCTTGAGTGCCAATCATACACCAGGTTCTCTGCTGGGCAGTGGGCATTCTGTGGTGACAGGACGCACAATCCCTGACCACATAGAGGTTAATTTTCACCTATGAAATACCCAGAATTGGCACATTCATAGTGACATCAAGAAGTCTGGTACTTGCCTAGGGCGACTGGGAAAAAAAGTGGGAAAAAGCTGCTAATGGGTATGCACATTTGGAGAGAGTGATAAAAATGCTCTAAAATTGATGGCAACGATGAGTGCACAACTCTATGCATATATTAGAAACAAATGGACTGCACCTTTTACAGAGGCAAATGTTTTGGATGTGAATACTATCTCAATAAAGCTGATTTTTAAAAAAATGATGGTGGTAGAGAAACATAATTAAGTAGTCACTAAGGGGCTCCCAACAACACCTAGTGACAGAAACATCTCCCCACAACTGTGACACTGAAATTGAAATTTGTTTCTAGGGAAGAGTTTAGGCAAAGTGAGAAACTAAAAGAGTTCTAGGCAGACAGAGGGAAACATGGAGAGGGACTGAAATCAGTCTGCAGAGGGACATCTTAGAAAGGACTTCCTCACACATAAAAATGACATACGAGGGACTTCCCTCGTGGTCCAGCAGGTAGGACTCTGTGCTTCTAGTACAGGAGGCCTGGGTTTGATCCCTAGTCAGGGAACTAGATCCCACATGCCACAGCAAAGACCCAGTGCAGTCAAATTAAGATAAATATAGCAATAATTTTAAAAAATGACACACAAGCAGGACATGTGCCTCCTTCATGTGGTTGTGTCTATAAGTGATGTTAAGAACTGTAACAGTCATCCTGTGATCCCAGGGGAATAACATTACTGATACATTAAGGATAGTAGGGTAGAAAGTTTGAAAACACTTGAGTCTGGATGATACTTATAATTCACAAAATTCACCTTGGAACTGTCCTACCTCTTCTTACCATGTGAGATTTATAGAAAAATCAACAAAAAACCTCTTAAGAGATTAAGCTGGGTTTTGTTGGGTATTCTATTTACTGCAGTCCAAAACAGGGCAATGTTAGAATGATGGCAGTGGAAGTTTAAAGAGGTGGGCAGACACAAAAATTGTTTAGGAGGAAGAAATAATAGGGCTTGGTGATTCATTGTCAGGGGAGAAACAGTTGTCCCTGAAGCTTGTGACTTTGACAGCTCGTGAGTAGACTGTCATAAATGACGTCAGGGAATACAGGAAGAGGAGAAGACATGAACAATGTGGAGGTTCCTTTGAGATGTCCAAGTGAAGGCTGAATGAGAATGAACAGGAAGACACAGGCAACCAACCAAAATAAATTAAAAAGACCTATATAATATTGTATAGTATATATAGTATTATAGAGTACAGTACTATAATCAGCATAGCATAGTTTGTAGTGTAGTAAATACAGTATTATGGTGCTATAATGGGCTTCCCAGGTGGTGCCAGTAGTAAAGAATCTTCTTGTCAATGAAGGAGATTCAAGAGATGAGGGTTTGATCCCTGGGTTGGGAAGATCTCCTGGAGTAGGAAATGGCAACTTGCTCCAGTATTCTTCTCTAGAAAATTCCATGGACAGAGGAGCCTGGCAGGCTACAGTCCATGGGTTGCAAAGAGTCAGATATGACTGAGCACACACATAGTACTATAATAGTATATACATATGTATATACTATAATACTATATCAATAGAAATATAATACTATATAATGCTACATATAATATATAGTATATATCATATACTCATACTACATCTATATAATATATTTTATTTATTAATATATATAATATATATGTACTATATATACAGATACAAATCTCGGGAGTTAAATTTGTGTTGACTAATTATGTATCAGTCAACATAGGTTCAGCTTCTTGATTTGTAGCTACCACATTATAAGGATTGTATTCTGTGCTGTTTATTTACATATATATATATATATACATACATAGAACATATACATATATATGGGCATAGCATAAAACTTCATATATTGGTATGTGTTATTTCCTTCTTAAAGTTTCATTGAAATTCTATTAGGAAAGGACAAACCTCCACTAAAGATAGCTGATCTTAAAGCACAGAGAGAATAAAATACAGATTTGCTACTATTCTATGTTCAGCTTGGAATCAGATTTCACTGAGAATCACATAATCCACTGCCTCTGATTTTAAAAGCCAATTTGTGTGTCCCAAGTTAAATATATAAAAACAGTGGCAGGGAATATTGGTTCCAGTACTGGTAGACCAGCTTTTATCAATCTAACCCTCCCCCAGGTAACAATGACAGTTCTAAATAAAATATAAAAAATAAATATTTGAAGGCACAGGCTGGTGATCAAAAGCAGACAAAACACAAAAGGGGCTGGACTCTTGAGGAGGAAAAAAGGCCATAAAGAGAAACCCATGTGTCTATTGCTTTTCTCCTGAGGCCCCTCCTGAGTCCGTATGAGTCATGCACTGACTGTAGCTTAAGGTGGAGAACCTAAAATCTTACTGACTTGAAAAATTAGAGACAAAGTCTGGGGTCACCAGAAGAGTTGAAAATAGAAGAAGAATATCACAGAAAAAAAAGAAACTACAAGGGGAAAATCCATGAATGACCTTTGAACTGCTCAGGCACAGTTAAGACTTTAAAGACCCCAACAGAACACAACTGCTACAGGCTGAAAGAGTTGAGCAGAGATTTCAGATGCTCCCTCCACAGCACAGTCAGAATTTGGAGTCCAAGTCCCACCTAACTGGAAGAATTGGAATAAAGTTTGGAATTTCCACTGAAACTCTATAATGGCTATTCCTTTTAATAAAGACTAAATCCTGGCACTAATGGATTCACCAAGGGCAAATTTTAAATTAAAATGTCATTTTAAAAAGCATTTTAAAAAAGCATAAAAGCAGGCCTTTAAGTTCAAGGTGACTGGCCAACAGTTTGACTACCTGCTAGAAGAAAAACATTATTTCAAAAAAAAAAAAAAAAAAACCAGTTTAATTAAGGAATTATCCAAACGTACAGTATACAACAAATATTATTAGAGATGCAAAGAAACTAAAACAATGTTCCACAGCTAATGGAAAAAATACAACAGAAACCGAAGATAACCCAGGTATTGGAATTGGCAGACAAAGGCTTTAGAGCAACAATTACAAATGATTTCAAAGACTGCAAGGAAAATGTGTCCTAATGAGTGAACAGATGGGGGAAGTTCAGCAGACAGACAAAAACTATTAAATGAACCAAATAAAAATTCCAGAACTCAACAGTACAATATTGGCAATTAAAAAACTCACTGGATGAGCTTAACAGAAGAATAGACAGGACAGATGAGTCAAAGAACTGAAGACAGATCAATCTGTGTGTAGAAATCATTGAATCTGAAGAATAAAAAGAAAAATATACAGAAAAATATTACCAGAACCTCAGTGTCCTGTGAGATATGGAAATATCTGGAAAAATGTACTTGCAACCTAAAAGGGTAAGGTTAGGGATGAAAGGAAAGAAAAAATATTTGAACAAATAATGAATGAAAACTTTCCAAGTTTACTGGAAAAAATCAACCTACAGACCCAAGATCAGAATACCTCTAGCAATTAGCAGATGAAAACTATTATATAGGGAATGAATAAATAAGAATCTACTGTATAGTAGAGGGAACTATATTCAATATTCTGTGATAAATCATAATGTGAAAATATGAAAAATAATGAATATGTGTGTGCAACATAATTGCTTTGCTGTACAAGATAAATTGACACAACATTGTAAATCAACTATACTTCAATAAAACAAATTTTGTAAAAAATGAAAAAAGAAAACAGTCTCACCATCCACAGATAAAATCAACTCAATATTATTTGTCATCATGGTAATCTAAATTAAAATCACAATAGTATATCAATACACATCCAGTCGACTCTCTAAAATCAAAAAGACAAACAATATCAAATATTGATGAGAATGTGAAACAACTGGATCTTTCATAATAGTCTGCAAGGATGTAAAATGATACAACAACTTTGGAGAACTGTTTGACAGGTCCTTACAAAATCAACTTTATACCAACCCAGCAATTTTACCCCAGAATATTTACCTAGGGAAAACAGAATATATATACCCACCAAAAAAAAAAATCCACAAAAATGATCAAAAAAGTTTTCTTCAAAGAGCCTCAAATGGAAAACAACCTAACTGCTCATCATCAGGAGACAGGATAAACAAATTGCATGCAACGGGATATACATACTCATTTTCAAAAGATGCAACTAGCATCATAGCACCTAAACACATAAAGCAAATATGAACAGATCTGAAGAATAAAAAGAAAAATATACAGAAAAATATTACCAGAACCTCAGTGTCCTGTGAGATATGGAAATATCTGGAAAAATGTACTTGCAACCTAAAAGGGTAAGGTTAGGGATGAAAGGAAAGAAAAAATATTTGAACAAATAATGAATGAAAACTTTCCAAGTTTACTGGAAAAAATCAACCTACAGACCCAAGATCAGAATACCTCTAGCAATTAGCAGATGAAAACTATTATATAGGGAATGAATAAATAAGAATCTACTGTATAGTAGAGGGAACTATATTAAATATTCTGTGATAAATCATAATGTGAAAATATGAAAAATAATGAATATGTGTGTGCAACATAATTGCTTTGCTGTACAAGATAAATTGACACAACATTGTAAATCAACTATACTTCAATAAAACAAATTTTGTAAAAAATGAAAAAAGAAAACAGTCTCACCATCCACAGATAAAATCAACTCAATATTATTTGTCATCATGGTAATCTAAATTAAAATCACAATAGTATATCAATACACATCCAGTCGACTCTCTAAAATCAAAAAGACAAACAATATCAAATATTGATGAGAATGTGAAACAACTGGATCTTTCATAATAGTCTGCAAGGATGTAAAATGATACAACAACTTTGGAGAACTGTTTGACAGGTCCTTACAAAATCAACTTTATACCAACCCAGCAATTTTACCCCAGAATATTTACCTAGGGAAAACAGAATATATATACCCACCAAAAAAAAAAAAATCCACAAAAATGATCAAAAAAGTTTTCTTCAAAGAGCCTCAAATGGAAAACAACCTAACTGCTCATCATCAGGAGACAGGATAAACAAATTGCATGCAACGGGATATACATACTCATTTTCAAAAGATGCAACTAGCATCATAGCACCTAAACACATAAAGCAAATATGAACAGATCTGAAGAAAAGAATAGAAAGCAACATAGTAACAGTTGAGGACTTCAAAACTACTTTCAACAATAGATAGATCACCCAGACAGAAAATCAATATGGAAACATTGTACTTGAACTACATATTGGGCTAAAGGAACTTAACAAATAAATACAGAACATTCTATCTGTCAGCAGCAAAATGCACATTCCTCCCAAGGGTACACAGAACATTCTTCAGGACAGATCATACATTAGGCCACAGCACAAGTCTTAACAAATTTAAGATTAAAACCCTATAAGGCACCTTTTCTAACCATAATGGTATGAAATGATAAATCAATAAAAGGAGGAACATTGGAAAATTGACAAATGTGTTAAGATTAAACAACATACTCCTGAACAACTGGTAAGTCAAAAAAGAAATCAAAAAGGAAATGAAAAACATTTCTTGAGACAAATGAAGGAAATCCAACAACCAAAATGTATGGAATGCAGCTAAGGCAGTACTAGGAGAGATAACTGTGTTAAGTGCCTACATTAAGAAAAAAAAATGATCTCACACAAACAACCTAACTTAACATTTCAAGGAACTAGTAAAAGAAGAGAAAAAAAAAAAAGCCCAAAGGAAATAATAAAGACCACAGCAGGAAAAAAAAATGAAATAGCCTAGAAAGACAGAAAAAGATCAACAAAACTGTTGTTTCTGTTTTGAAAAGAGAAACAAAATTGACTAAGAAAAAAAAAAGATGCCAATAACTAAAAATAGATATGAAAGAGAAAACATTACAACTGATGTCACATAAATACAAAGGATCATAAGAGAGTATACTATGAACAATAACACACCAACAAATTGCATATCCTGGGGAAAAAAAGGTAAATGCCTAGATACATATAAGCTTAATTGTGAAGAAGTAGAAAATATGAACAGACCAATAACGTGGTATGGCAATCGAATCATTAATTTAAAATCTCCCACAAGAGAGAAGTCCAGGAACAATGATTTCACTGGTAAATTATCAATCCTTTCCAAATCCTTTCAAAAAAACTGAAGGGAACACTTCCAAAATCATCTTATGAGTCCAGTATTACCAATACCAAAACTAAACAAGTATACTATAAAAAACTACAATCCAGTAACTCTGAAGAACATGGATGCAAAAAACCTCAACAAAATTAACAGCAAACTAAGTTCAAAAATATACTAAAAGGATCACACACCATAATCAAGTGAGATTTTCTCCTTGGATGCAAGGATGCTTCAGCATTCATAAATCAATAAATGTAATTGATAAAATGAAAGATAAAATACATCTAATCTTCTTGACAGATGCAGAAAAAGAATCTGGCAAAATTCAGCATCTTTTCATGATATTAAAATAAAACTCTGAATGAATTACATATAGAAGGAATATGCCTCAACATAATAGAGGGCCACATACGACAAAGTCACAACTAATATCATACTCAACGGTGAAAAACTGAAAGCTTTTCCTCTAAGATCATGACCAAGACAAGAGTCTCATTTTTATTCAAAAAAGTATTGGAAGCCCAAAGTAGGGCAATTATGCAAGAAAAACAAATAAAACACATCCAACTGAATACAAATAAATAAAATTACCTCTGCAGATAACATGATCTTAGATACAGACAACACAAAAGATTACACATACTCACACACTCACAAACACACACACACAATGAAAATGTAATCTAGGAATGGGAGAAAATATTTGCAAATCATATATGTGATAAGGGATTAATATCCAAAACATATTAAGAACTCAACTTAACAGCAGAAAAAAAAGACCTTGTCGAAAGACACACAAACGCCCAGTAGGTATATGAAAAGATGCCCAACATCAGTAATTATAAGAGAAATGCAAATCAAAATCACAATAAGATACCACCTCACACCTGTTTAAATGGCTATTAACAAAAAGACAAAAGATAACAATTGCTGATGAGGATAAAGGGAAAAGAATTTTCGTACATTTTTTATGAGAATATAAATTAGTAAAGTCATTATGGGAAATACTAGGCAGATTCCTCAATAAATAAAAAACAGAACTACCATATGATCCAGCAATCTCACTTCCAGGCATGTATCAGAAGGAAACAAAATCATTAGCTCAAAGAAATATCTGTACTTCCACATTTACTGCAACATTATTCATAATAGCAAAGATATGGAAACAACCTAAGTGTCCATCAACAGATGAATACATTTGTGGTGAATAGATAATAGAATATTATTCACCCATAAGAAGGAAATTCTGCCATATTTGACAACATGAATGAAACTGGAAAGCATTTGTTAAGCGAAATAAGCCAGAAAGAGAAACACCATATGGTATCACTTTTAAGTGAAATCTAAAGAAGTTGAACTCACACAAAGAAATCAGCAGTTGCCCAGGGCTGGGTATGGCGGAAATGGGGTGATGTTCGCCAAGGGTACAAACATTCAGTTATAAGATGATTAAGTTCTGAAGATCCAATGTATAGCACGATGACTATAGTTAATAATACTGCACTGTACACCTGAAATTTGCTAAGAGAGTAGATCTAAAGCATTCTCTACATTTTTTTTTTAAAAAAAGGTCATACTAAATTGACTATGGTAATTATTTCACAATGTGTATATTATATCAAATCACCAATGTTGTACACGTTAAATATGTTACAGTTTTGTCAATTATATCTCAATAATTCTTAGATACAGACAACACAAAAGATTACACATACTCACACACTCACAAACACACACACACAATGAAAATGTAATCTAGGAATGGGAGAAAATATTTGCAAATCATATATGTGATAAGGGATTAATATCCAAAACATATTAAGAACTCAACTTAACAGCAGAAAAAAAAGACCTTGTCGAAAGACACACAAACGCCCAGTAGGTATATGAAAAGATGCCCAACATCAGTAATTATAAGAGAAATGCAAATCAAAATCACAATAAGATACCACCTCACACCTGTTTAAATGGCTATTAACAAAAAGACAAAAGATAACAATTGCTGATGAGGATAAAGGGAAAAGAATTTTCGTACATTTTTTATGAGAATATAAATTAGTAAAGTCATTATGGGAAATACTAGGCAGATTCCTCAATAAATAAAAAACAGAACTACCATATGATCCAGCAATCTCACTTCCAGGCATGTATCAGAAGGAAACAAAATCATTAGCTCAAAGAAATATCTGTACTTCCACATTTACTGCAACATTATTCATAATAGCAAAGATATGGAAACAACCTAAGTGTCCATCAACAGATGAATACATTTGTGGTGAATAGATAATAGAATATTATTCACCCATAAGAAGGAAATTCTGCCATATTTGACAACATGAATGAAACTGGAAAGCATTTGTTAAGCGAAATAAGCCAGAAAGAGAAACACCATATGGTATCACTTTTAAGTGAAATCTAAAGAAGTTGAACTCACACAAACAAAGAAATCAGCAGTTGCCCAGGGCTGGGTATGGCGGAAATGGGGTGATGTTCGCCAAGGGTACAAACATTCAGTTATAAGATGATTAAGTTCTGAAGATCCAATGTATAGCACGATGACTATAGTTAATAATACTGCACTGTACACCTGAAATTTGCTAAGAGAGTAGATCTAAAGCATTCTCTACATTTTTTTTTTAAAAAAAGGTCATACTAAATTGACTATGGTAATTATTTCACAATGTGTATATTATATCAAATCACCAATGTTGTACACGTTAAATATGTTACAGTTTTGTCAATTATATCTCAATAAATCTGGGAAAAAAAAAATACAATCCTGGTTACACCCCACAGACATTATGTTGTATGACTGAAGACAGACACAAAAGAGCACATACTGTAAGATTCCATTCATTGAAGTCTAAATACAGGCAAAACAAACCCACAGTGATAGAAAGCCACAGAGTGCTTCCCTATGGGACGCTGAACAGGAAGGGGAATTGACGGAATTTTCTGGGGTGTGGAAATGTCTTAATACAAGGCTCAGCAAATGATGATTCACTGGCCAAATCTAGCTTACCTCCCATTGTATAAATAAAGTTTTATTGTAACACAGTCACATTGATTTATTTACAAATGGTCTGTGGCTACTTTTGAATGACAAAGGGAAAGTTGAGTAGGTGAAACAGTATGGCCTGCAAACCATGACATATTTGCATCTGGTACTTAACAGATTTTAAAAAAAAGGCTGCTAACCTCTGTTCCAGTGTGTACATATTCTATGGGATAACACAGTTACATGGGTGTAGACATTTACATGGAGTGATGAAGTGATGGGATGTATTATGCCTTTCCCAAATATACATAATATATTGAGGTCTTAATGTCTAGTTCCTTAGAGTGTGATCTTATTTGGAAATAGGGTCGTAGCCAATATGCCTGGCATCCTTAAAAGAAGACAGTCATGTGAAAGAGAAAGGGAGAAGACCATGTGATGATAAATGCAGTTATAGGTCAAAGAATGCCAAAGATGGCTGGAAACTACCAGAAGGTGGGAATAAGCAAAGAAGGATCCTGGCCTACAGACTTTTAGCTGCATAACTGTGAGAACAAACTTCTGTTGTTTTAAACCACCCAGTTTGTATGACCTTGTTACAGCAGCCTTGGGAAACGAATACATGTGATTACATGATATATGTGTTTCCTAGGCTACCTGAACATACACATTTACTGAAACTCATTAAATTGTGCACTAAGGACCTGTGCATTTCACGGTTTCTAAATTGGTAGGAAAAAGAGAAAAAATATTTTTAAAAAGAGTATAAGCAAGGAAGCAGATGCCTTACCAAGATAAATGATCAGAGACCCTCAGCATGATTTCTACCATCAGAACCTATGTTTCAATTTTCTTCAAGGCAACTGTCCATAAACTTAGGCCTAAGAACACAGAACCCAGACAGTTACAGTAACAGATAAGAATCATCAGATTTTTAAAAATGATACCCAAGTAACTTCTTTAGCTGTTGTTTTATTGCCTAAATAAATAGAACTCCAGTCATGGATGTTGCCTCCTTATAGAATGTTAAGTGTACACTAGATAAAATCAGGGAGAAAGAAAATGCTGCTTCGTGCCATCATCATGGACCTTTCAGATGGATGATCTAGCAGCCCTTCCTCACTTTTCTCCTTTGCTATTCCTTACTAAAGAGACTGCAAAGCTCAATATTCAGTTTCTCAGCCTGTTTACAGTTAAGGCTGACCATGTGTTTCAGCACTGGCCAGTAAAAACCTTAGGAGAAAGCACCTATTCTCAAACTATGATAGTCTCAGAAAGTGTTTTGCCCCTTTCTTTTCCTTGATGCTACAGATATGTGTGTGATGCCTAGACCTAGGCAGCCATCTTGAGTTCATGAAGCACCAAACATTGAGAACAAAAATCCAACAATTATTTGTGACAGAGCAGAGAGCTTAAAAGAATCTGAAGACACAAGGCTATCAGTGTGTTGCTGCCATAGCCTTGCCCATCTTTAGATTTCTTACTAAGTAAAAAATAATTCTTTGTGATATAAGCAACACCGTGCATTTATAGGTCAAAGAATGCCAAAGATGGCTGGAAACTACCAGAAGGTGGGAATAAGCAAAGAAGGATCCTGGCCTACAGACTTTTAGCTGCATAACTGTGAGAACAAACTTCTGTTGTTTTAAACCACCCAGTTTGTATGACCTTGTTACAGCAGCCTTGGGAAACGAATACATGTGATTACATGATATATGTGTTTCCTAGGCTACCTGAACATACACATTTACTGAAACTCATTAAATTGTGCACTAAGGACCTGTGCATTTCACGGTTTCTAAATTGGTAGGAAAAAGAGAAAAAATATTTTTAAAAAGAGTATAAGCAAGGAAGCAGATGCCTTACCAAGATAAATGATCAGAGACCCTCAGCATGATTTCTACCATCAGAACCTATGTTTCAATTTTCTTCAAGGCAACTGTCCATAAACTTAGGCCTAAGAACACAGAACCCAGACAGTTACAGTAACAGATAAGAATCATCAGATTTTTAAAAATGATACCCAAGTAACTTCTTTAGCTGTTGTTTTATTGCCTAAATAAATAGAACTCCAGTCATGGATGTTGCCTCCTTATAGAATGTTAAGTGTACACTAGATAAAATCAGGGAGAAAGAAAATGCTGCTTCGTGCCATCATCATGGACCTTTCAGATGGATGATCTAGCAGCCCTTCCTCACTTTTCTCCTTTGCTATTCCTTACTAAAGAGACTGCAAAGCTCAATATTCAGTTTCTCAGCCTGTTTACAGTTAAGGCTGACCATGTGTTTCAGCACTGGCCAGTAAAAACCTTAGGAGAAAGCACCTATTCTCAAACTATGATAGTCTCAGAAAGTGTTTTGCCCCTTTCTTTTCCTTGATGCTACAGATATGTGTGTGATGCCTAGACCTAGGCAGCCATCTTGAGTTCATGAAGCACCAAACATTGAGAACAAAAATCCAACAATTATTTGTGACAGAGCAGAGAGCTTAAAAGAATCTGAAGACACAAGGCTATCAGTGTGTTGCTGCCATAGCCTTGCCCATCTTTAGATTTCTTACTAAGTAAAAAATAATTCTTTGTGATATAAGCCACCGTGCATTAAGATTTCTGTTACTTGTTGTCTAATGCAATCCTAACAGATAAAACTAACAAGTCTGTCCCTCCTACCTAAGAAGAGAAAGATAGGAAATAGTTGCTGTTGTGTTTAGTCGCTAAGTCATGTTTGACTCTTTGTAACTCCATGGACAACTATGCTCACCCACTGCAACTGCTGAGCCCATGTGCTCTAGAGCCTGCATTCCACAACTAGAGAGAAGCCTTTGTGCTTCAACTAAGACCTGACAGTCAAATAAATTATTATTTTTTTTAGTAAAGCAGTTTCTAATAAAAGAAATAGAAGAAAAATGAGGACTGTCAACATTTATTGATGGCTTTACTAGGTTTGAAGTGATTTATATGGATTGCATTATCAGTTCAGGTAGGAACTCCTACACCATGACGATGTTGAGAAACTGGACCAGTAAGGATGCTAGAGTCAACTGGGAATCTGGGGCTGCTACTAAAACTGTACAGAAAAGAGCACCAGGCTGAGAATCATTAAATAAGCATTCAGAAATCTAGTTTTGACGCTACTACTTATGTGCTCTGTGAATCTGGAAAATAACTTAGTATCTCTGAGGTAGCTTTTCTTCCCTTTAAGGCAATTATCCACAGGGTCCACTTAAGGTCTAACATTCTGATTTCCAATCTATGTAGTCTGGCTTAAGTAATTTGGCTCAAGTAATCTGGCCAGATTTATAGCAATTCATAAAATATTTATAAAACAGCATAATCATGTCAAGGGAGCTATAGCAATTGATTATCCCAAATTCCAACCTTGGCATAAATGACCAGGGCAGGATAGAGAAGACAGAATTCTGTCAATAAAGATAATAACTTCCTAAGCGCTCTCAACATTCTAATATAGCAGCCATGAACTTAAATAGGGACTATTGTCTAAGTAAGATGTGGTTTAGTTGTTACAACTATACAATCTATGGTCAAAAGCCATTTTTATTTGATCTGGGGATACAGTGATGGCTTTTTCAGGCAGTAAAATTACTTCTCCCCTCAAGTCACCATTAAGTTAACTGACATTTTTTGCCAACAAAAAAAGACAAAGAATAACTTGGATAATGAATTGGAAAGATGGCCTGAGATGAAACCATCACATAGGCATCCTCAAAGTCAATAATCTTCAGGGCAGAGAAACAAAAGTTGATTTTTTGCGAACTATTTGGTGAATAGGTTGGGAAAAAAGGTTATTCAAGCTGTAGAAAATTACATGTATTTGTATTTATGTTTAGCATCAGTAGTAAAATTACATTTTCTAGTGAATCTACAGCTCAGGGCTTTAAAGCATAGATCTTTTAAAATGCACCAAGCAGAATTCCAAGGATTACAAGAAATGTTTTATTTATAATGTTTGCATAAAGCCAGACACTGTCCCCATCTGTCTCTTCCAATATATTTTCAAAACCAGATTTATGGACTATAACTAGAAAAGTAAAAAGGGAGAGTGTTCTGACTTCCTCCAGTGTAATTCAGTCTATTATTGTATTTTTTCTTTGCTATAAACCTGCCAATACAATTTACCACAGTGTCCTTTATTTGTCAGTTTCATAGTAGTAGGCTTTGTGTCTTTCTGATGTTAACTTCTTCAAGGATTTGGACAGTGACGTCCACATGTGGTTTACCACCCCCTCCTCTATATCTTCACATACTTGATGCAGTAGGAGAGAGTTACTGAATGAAGGCCCAGAACTCTAATGACACTGCATCTCCTTCTTATGAAAAGGACTTAAAGGAGAAAAATGCTCCCCTCAAAAGAGAATTTCATCCTCTATGTTCCCTACTGGCCTTTTGTTTATACCGTCAGTCTCTCTCTCTCTCAGTTATCATTTTGCTGCCATTTAGTTTCACTCTGTTGTCTACTTATGGCCGGCATGACTCTGAAGCTGGTTTTAAAAGCACTTCATACTCTTCTAGCAATCATCATTCAGGCTTCAGCCACAAAGAACTCTACCTGAAGCTAAGAAGATGAGCAGCAATCAGAAGTCACTTGCAAGACAACATTTAAAAGGATTTTAACCACAGTAGAAAAGAATAGTAAAAAGAATGTGTATACATATATATAAATCACTTTACTGTAAAGCAGAAATTAACACACATTGCAAATCAACTGACATTTTTTGCCAACAAAAAAAGACAAAGAATAACTTGGATAATGAATTGGAAAGATGGCCTGAGATGAAACCATCACATAGGCATCCTCAAAGTCAATAATCTTCAGGGCAGAGAAACAAAAGTTGATTTTTTGCGAACTATTTGGTGAATAGGTTGGGAAAAAAGGTTATTCAAGCTGTAGAAAATTACATGTATTTGTATTTATGTTTAGCATCAGTAGTAAAATTACATTTTCTAGTGAATCTACAGCTCAGGGCTTTAAAGCATAGATCTTTTAAAATGCACCAAGCAGAATTCCAAGGATTACAAGAAATGTTTTATTTATAATGTTTGCATAAAGCCAGACACTGTCCCCATCTGTCTCTTCCAATATATTTTCAAAACCAGATTTATGGACTATAACTAGAAAAGTAAAAAGGGAGAGTGTTCTGACTTCCTCCAGTGTAATTCAGTCTATTATTGTATTTTTTCTTTGCTATAAACCTGCCAATACAATTTACCACAGTGTCCTTTATTTGTCAGTTTCATAGTAGTAGGCTTTGTGTCTTTCTGATGTTAACTTCTTCAAGGATTTGGACAGTGACGTCCACATGTGGTTTACCACCCCCTCCTCTATATCTTCACATACTTGATGCAGTAGGAGAGAGTTACTGAATGAAGGCCCAGAACTCTAATGACACTGCATCTCCTTCTTATGAAAAGGACTTAAAGGAGAAAATGCTCCCCTCAAAAGAGAATTTCATCCTCTATGTTCCCTACTGGCCTTTTGTTTATACCGTCAGTCTCTCTCTCTCTCAGTTATCATTTTGCTGCCATTTAGTTTCACTCTGTTGTCTACTTATGGCCGGCATGACTCTGAAGCTGGTTTTAAAAGCACTTCATACTCTTCTAGCAATCATCATTCAGGCTTCAGCCACAAAGAACTCTACCTGAAGCTAAGAAGATGAGCAGCAATCAGAAGTCACTTGCAAGACAACATTTAAAAGGATTTTTAACCACAGTAGAAAAGAATAGTAAAAAAGAATGTGTATACATATATATAAATCACTTTACTGTAAAGCAGAAATTAACACACATTGCAAATCAACTGTACTTTAGTAAAAAGACAAGAAAACTGAAAAAAAATAAGAAAAGGGATTTTTAAAAGTTCATGGCCATTTTTAAGTAACTCAGTCAAAGTCTCAGGAATATAAGGGTGAATGTTAGTCCCAGTGGCATCAACTCTGTCACTCTCCCAGAGAACAGTAAGTATCAAGAATGAGGAAGAACCCCAGACACAAGAGTGTATGCTATATGATTCCACTTATACAAAACTCTAGAAAATGAAAACTGATCTATACTGAAGAATATAGATCAGTTAGGGACAAGGAGGAAGGTGTGTGGAGGAAGGGAGGGATTACAAGGGGAATAGAATGTTGGGGAGTGAGACAGAAATTTTAGATGTCTTGCTCATCATGGTAGTTTCATAGGTGTGTATTTTGTCAAAATGCATCAAATTTCACATGTTAAATAGTGCATTTATTCTATATAAACTATATCTCAATACCTTTTTTAAAAAATAAGAGTAAATCAGAGCCAATTCAGAGTAAGATAAGGGAGCAAAAAAGCATTCCATCTGAGATAAAAAGTGAAGATTCTTGGAGAACGTAATCACTGCCATCAATAGTCTGTGGGCTATTCATGAGTCCAAGGACAAGGTAACCTTGTGGAATCAGAAGGCATCAAACTTCAGCTGCAAATAAAGAACATCTTCCTAACACAGACAAGTAATCTAAAAATAAGACCAGCCACAGTGTCGAAAAGGGAGTTTATGGGTACTGGAGATATTCATGGAGAAGCGAGCCTAAGACTTCGTAGAAACATTTTTGGAAAGGCAGAGATGGACTTTAAGGCTTCTCTCAACTTGAAGATCCTAGAATTCTGCAAGACTGGACATTGTCTGTTGTGTGTTGTTAGCACAGAGAAGTCCGAAAATGTAGGAGACGGTTATAATTCAGCGGCCTTGCCTCTCCGCCCTTCCTGTATAGCAACAGCCTATTATGACACGACAAGTACCTTATCACTAGCCTATCACTCGACGCCTTTAGGCCTGAACCTATAGTTGGTCGGCGGGCCAGCCAAGCAAGATCAGAGCCAATCCTCTGCGGGCTTGCCTCCCCTTCCGCCTGTGGATAGCATATAAACCTTTACCAGGAAATAAAATTTCAGAGCTTGATCAGAATGCCTGTCTTGCTCTCGTTCTTTCGCGCCTCCTGTCCCTCCCCACCCTGCTCTTCTTCCTCCAGGCGTCTGGCTGAATAGAGGACCCCGCGGGCCGGGGCATCTGGCGCCCAACGTGGGGCGCCTGGAACGGGAGACTGAGCTCAGATGTCACTTCGAGGGGTGCACCCCGCCACTTTACCGACCCCCGCGAGCTAGGAGCAGCGACGGGTCAATGCATACTGACCTCCACGGTTACTGAGCTGTGAGTCTGGTCGACGCAGTGATCGCCGCGGAGTCGCCCACCCGCGAGTCAGATCTGAGGTACGTGAAGTGACAATATTATGGGACAGACGTTGAGAAAACATGATGTTTTTGTTAAGGGTCTGAAAGACTCTCTCAAGGTGCGAGGAACTCAGGTTAAGAAAAAGGATTTACATAAGTTTTTTATATTTCTAGAAGATGTATGCCCCTGGTTTCCCCAGGAGGACACCACTGCAGAGCAGGCCTAAGACAGGAGGGCCGCCACAGCTCCTGCCTGATCCCATGACGGGCTCTGCCTGAATAGTGCTCTGTCCCGACCTAAGACAGGCACAGCCGCAAGGGAGAGCGGACGAGGCTAGAGGCTGGCCACCTCTTAGCTCTATGCGTTGCCTCAACAAAAGTCTCTTAATTTTAAAATAAAAGAGGGGCAGATGTGGGGCTCTGAATTGAAAGAGGACCGTTTTAAGCATAAAGAAGCTTAAGCACATGTTTGCAGTTTGGAGCTAAGATGGCGCCTACAGGAAGGGATGTGGGAGTGAAAAGAAGCTTAAGCACATTGTTCCAGCTTGGAGCTAAGATGGCGCCTACAGGAAGGGACCTGGGAGTGAAGGGAAGCTTAAGCGCATTGCTTAAAGAAGCTTAAGCACATGTTTGCAGCTAAGATGGCGCCTACAGGAAGAGACAGGGCGTGATCTAAATTGTTAATTGATGGTCAAAATTTCTGATTGGTTCCCCTGGCTTCCGCGCTCATGAATGATTGCTTGGCCTTTAGCTTGATTGGTGTAATCTATAGGAGGTCCCGTGCAAAACCCCCTCCCACGACCTAACACTTCAAAGACTCCCATTGGCCAAAAGTTTAGACATAAACCTCTCACCTCCACACCCTTAATGACTTCCAAAATCTCCTTGGTGATATTAACTGGTTGAGGCCATATCTTAAACTCCCCACAGGTGACCTTCGACCTCTCTTTGAGATCCTCAAAGGAGATTCTAATCCGTCCTCCCACCACTCCCTGACCCCTGAGGCTCGAAACGCCCTCCTCCTAGTAGGTCAAGCCATTCAAAATCAGACACTGACCTATTTCAATCCCTCCCTGCCTCTACTGCTGATAGTGTGCACCACCACCCACACACCCACCGGGGTTATTTGGCAAAAGGGACCCCTTCACTGGTTACACTTATCCAGTTCCCCTACCAAAATCCTTTCCACTTACCCTTCTCTAGTCGTGAGCCTCTTGACCATTGGAATTGACACCTGTGTCCAGTACTTTGGAAAGCATCCTGATAAACTAGTAGTCCCTTACACTGCTTCCCAAGTACAATGGCTCATGCAACATCAAGATGATTGGGCTGTGCTTTGCTCATCATTCCAGGGACTTATTGATAACCACTTTCCTCCCGACAAGCTTTTGCAATTTGCCAGGACTCACCCCTTTATTTTCCCCAAGCTCACACGTGCTGTTCCCCTGTCTGGCGCTGCCTTGGTCTTTACCGATGGTTCTTCCAACGGCAACGCCCATCGTTATAGACAATGTACCCTCTACCATCCGCCTCCTCTTTAAATCCGCTCAGCTTGTGGAGCTTTATGCTGTTCTCACCGTATTTCAGAGGTTACCTGACTCTCCTTTCAACCTATATACAGACAGCATATATGTGGCTCAGTCTGTTCCCCTCCTAGAGATGGTTCCATATATTAGACCCTCCACTCGGGCCGCCCATCTATTTCAAGACATTCAATCTCTTATAACAAACAGACAACACCCCTTTTTTATTGGCCACTTACGCTCACACACTGATCTTCCTGGACCCCTACGTGCTGGCAATGCCTTAGCTGATCTAGCCACCCACCAAATCCTCCCTGTACTCTCTGATCCACAGGCTCTGGCTATCAGTTCACCTGATCCTCTCTCCCAGGCCCAAGAATTTCACAAGCTACACCATGTTAATTCCCAGACCCTTAGACACCTTTTTAAAATTACCAGAGAACAAGCAAGACACATAGTCAAGAGTTGTCCCGGCTGTGTCACCCTTCTACCTACCCCACATCTAGGTGTCAATCCAAGAGGCCTAAAACCAAACGAAGTTTGGCAGATGAACGTTACTCACTATCCGTCTTTCGGCAAGTTCAAGTATGTCCATGACACCATAGACACATTCAGTGGCATTATTTGCACCACCCTCCATACGGGAGAAGCTTCAAAAAACGTAATTGCTCATGTCCTCCATTGCCTCACCGTCTTAGGAAGACCTCACCTTTTGAAAACAGATAACGGTCCAGGGTATATTGGAAAAAACTTCCAGACGTTTTGTAGACAATTGGGTATCAGACATGTTACAGGTATTCCTTACAACCCACAGGGACAAGGAATAGTCGAGAGAGCCCATTTGACCTTAAAAAATACTTTGAACAAACTCTCTCATACCTCCCTGTATCCCACAAAAGGCTCCCCTTGTAACATTCTTCATCATGCCCTCTTTGTCATTAACTTCTTGACTACAGATAAAGAAGGACACTCCGCCGCCGACCGCCATTGGCATCCCACCACTGACCAGAATTACGCTTCTGTCATGTGGCGTGATCCCATGACTAGCCAATGGCGTGGCCCTGATCCAGCCCTCATTTGGGGACAAGGATCAGTTTGTATCTTTGACCAAAAGGAAAGGTCAGCACGTTGGTTGCCTGAACGCTTAGTCAAACACGTCAATGTGCCCCCCTCCACTACTCCCAGTTCTCCTAATTCACCCCCTCCAGAGCCTACCAGCTCTGAGAACACCTGTCTCTATTTCAGGAAAGAAGGAGTAAGAATAAAAATCAGATACAACCCATGAAGATGTTCCCCTTATCAGTGGTAATGTACCTCCTGATCAGTTCCAAGATGGCTCATGCCGGCTTCCAAACTCACGCCAACCGGACGACTTGAAAAATGCTGTACGGTAACCCATGTGACTGTCGAGGGGGCACCTGGGACCCCAAGCAGCAGCTCTGGACTGGTAACGTAGATGACCTTGACCAGAGCACAACCACTCTCAGGACGAGGGTCGTTGATTGTGGCTCAGTCAAGGCTGTCTTCGAGAGTCAAGGAACAGAAACAGGTCAAAAGGCAGGCTATACCTGCTACCCCAAACCCAAAGCCCTACCACAAGCCCCGAATAGTACTTGCCCTGGTACTTGTGAATGGGTGAGTGAGATGCATAGTGACTGTTATGACTCTTTCACCACATGCCTAAAAGGGAACCAGCCTCACTTTATGGCAGTCGCTACTAAAAAACAAGACGGACAGGCCCAAGGTGACTGGTCAAGTAGCTCCAGCACCAGAGGACAAACCAATAAGCTTCTGCAGGCCAGCTGCAAAGTAAACGTTGGTAAAACCGCCTGCTGGCCCCAACAGGGTATGGTTCATGTGTCAGATGGAGGCGGCCCTGGAGACCAAATTAGAGAACAAAATATAATAACCCGAATTCAAACTATAATAAGATCACAAAGTCCCCAACTCAAGTATCATCCCTTGACCTTACCTAAGTCCAGGGGCAGTGATCTAGACCCTCAGACCTTTGACATCCTCTCAGCTACTCATGCTGCTCTGAACTCATCCAACCCCACCTTAGCCGAAGACTGCTGGTTATGCCTCCACTTAGGCGGATCTTGGCCTTTGGTAACGTCACCTAGTGTCGTTTCCAATAACACCAATTTCACCCTGACCACTGCCAACTGCTCCCTTACCCCCCCTTTTAGAGTGACCCCGATTGGTTTTAATAATAACGACACCTGCTTTTATAATGCCCCTCAAAACGACTCTAGTGAATTGTTCCTGGGCTCAGTGACTTTTACCAATTGTGCTGAGATCATTAATACCACTGAGCATGGTTGCCTCTCTCCTGGCATGGTCTTAGTTTGTGGGAATACACTTCCCTCCCCGCTAATTGGACCGGGTCATGCGTGCCTGCATATTTGTCCCCAGACATTGATATTCTCCCCGGAGATCAGCCTGTGCCTTTGCCCAGTTTTGATACTTTTATCCCTCGTTCCAGAAGAGCTTTAGGATTTATCCCCCTATTGGTGGGCTTGGGTATCGCGGGCTATAACAACAGGATCTACCGGACTAGGAATAGCCATCCATTCCTACGCTAAACTGTCCCAACAACTTATTGACGACGTTCAACTCATTTACCAATCTGTTCACGATCTACAAGATCAGGTCGACTCCCTTGCAGAGGTCGTCCTCCAGAATCGGAGAGGACTAGACTTGCTAACAGCGGATAAAGGAGGGATTTGCTTAGCTCTACAGGAACGGTGTTGCTTTTATGCCAATAAGTCTGGGATTGTCCGTGACAGGATCCAAAAACATCAAAAGGAATTAGAAAGGCGACGTCAAGAGTTGTTTCAGAACCCTTTTTGGTCGGCCTGGAATGGGATTCTCCCATACCTCCTCCCCTTCCTCGGGCCCCTGGCCGCACTCCTCCTGTTTGTCACCTTCGGCCCTTGGCTTTTTAACAAATTAATTGCCTTTGTAAAATCACAGATTGACTCTGCCTTGTCACGCCCCATTCAGATTCATTACCACCGCTTAGACCTGGCAGCACAAGGGCTGGATGAGTATGACGACCCCCTTTGGGCACTCCTCCAAAAGGGAGGCTCCCCGTTCCTAGGAGCTTGGTTATTGCGACCATTAATGGTCGACAGTATGGACATCAGAAAAGTGCAAGACAGAGTACTGCAGAGAGGAACACCAACCAACGGTATTATCCTAGGCCTCTCGAGGGATATGTCTGGACTGCATAGAGGTAGATCTCTGACTCCTCTCCCTCCAAAAGAGATCATGTCTTTTGAGGGTCCAGACCTCTACCCCCTTTTCTGGTTAATGTCCACATGCAGTTGATGCATGACTCGTAATGCTCTCTCTCTCTTTATTAAATAAAGAGGGAGGAGATGTAGGAGACGGTTATAATTCAGCGGCCTTGCCTCTCCGCCCTTCCTGTATAGCAACAGCCTATTATGACACGACAAGTACCTTATCACTAGCCTATCACTCGACGCCTTTAGGCCTGAACCTATAGTTGGTCGGCGGGCCAGCCAAGCAAGATCAGAGCCAATCCTCTGCGGGCTTGCCTCCCCTTCCGCCTGTGGATAGCATATAAACCTTTACCAGGAAATAAAATTTCAGAGCTTGATCAGAATGCCTGTCTTGCTCTCGTTCTTTCGCGCCTCCTGTCCCTCCCCACCCTGCTCTTCTTCCTCCAGGCGTCTCGCTGAATAGAGGACCCCGCTGGCCGGGGCACGAAAATAGACTTCCCTTGTGGTCCAGTGGATAAGATGTCTCCTGCCAATTCAGGGGACAAGGGTTTGACCCCTTGTCTGAGAAGATTCCACATGCTATGGAGCAACTAAGCTTGTGTGCCACGACTCCCGAGCCTGCTCTCTAGAGCCTCTGCTCCACAAGGGAAGCTATTGCAACGGTTTTTGTGTGAGAAACCCACACACAGAAATGAAGATAGCTCCTGCTTGCCGCATTGAGAGAAAGGCCATAGGCATCAACGAAGATCCTGGGCGACCAAAGATAATAAAAGTAAATTATATATGAAAAGAAAAAAGAAAAAAAAAGCCCAATGTTACATCTCCTTTTATTGGATGATCTTCCCCAGAGACTTTTCATCAGGATGGGAATAAGGAGGAATTTCTTGCCCTCTCTGTTTGGTAACCAAACTCCTTCTTTCTTTTGGTCCAGGAACACGTTGACTGAACATAGATGACTTTTTTAAAAATAATATTACTTATTTATTGGTTGTGCTGGGTCTTTGGTGTTGCATGAGCTTTTTTCTAGTTGTGGTGAGCGGGAGCTACTCTTTAGTTGCAGTGCACAGGCTTCTCATTGTGGTGGCTTATCTTGTTGGAAAGCTCGGGCTGTAAGGCATGTGGGCTTCAGCAGGTGCAGCATGTGGCCTCAGTAGCTGCAGTTCCTAGACCTAAGAGCACAGGCTCAGTAGTTGTAGCACATGGCAAAGTTGCTCCATGGCATGTGGGACCCTCCTGGATCAGGGATCAAACCTGTGTCCCCTGCATTGGAAGGTGGATTCTTCACCACTGAGCCACCAGGGAAGCCCTCATGGATGACTTTTGTTTTTGCTCCTTTCCAAAAGCTCATACTATCACAAATAATTAGTCTAAAGTGAGCACACCCAGTGGTGTAAACACAGTGTAATTTGGGGAAGTGGATTCTCAACATCACCCTTGTATGACATCTCACATTTTCTTCTCCCACTGAAGCAGTGTGTTGGAGAGATGCATGGGTGTTAGTCTTAAGCATCATGACAAACTACCAAAACTATAAGAACTTATTCAGTCAGTCAGTCTGTCAGTCAGTCAATGAACATGTGGGCACTCTAATCCATCAGGACATTCCCACCCTACTTTGACTGTGAGCGCTTTTTTTTTCTAGACTTTTTTTTGCGGGGTGGGGGGCCCTTTTTATTGGTCCTTCATTTATTCATTTTCATCCATCTCAATTCCTTGGCCTGTGTGGGCCTCCCATCGTAGTGGCCTCCCTCGTTGAAGAGCACTGGCTCTGGGCACATGTGCTTCAGAGTGCAGGCTTATAATTGGACACACCGGTCCAGCCGCTCCGCAGCATGTGGGATCTTCCCAGGCCAGGGATCAAACTGGTGCCCCTTGCACTGCAAGGAGGACTCTTCCCACTGGACCACCAGAGAAGCCCTGTGAGTTCTTTTAATCGTAATGTCAAGTGATAAACTGACTTTGGGACAAGGATACTCCTAGGAGAAGACAAATTTAAGGATGTTATGTAGAAACAGACCTCCTAGGATGCCGAATGACTTGGGCCTGGCCAGAGGATTTCTGTTGCTAATTTCTGATTATGATTGAGAGGTTTGGGATTCCTATTCTCTAAGCCAATCTTTATACTGAAATGGGACACCTTTCAGAGATATGACCCTAACATAGGACAAACAGTTGTTGCCCAGGTCCCCACCCACTGTTGCAACCAAGCTCTGATTCTTTCTTGTCCCTGCTCTAGCTCTCTCTTTTGTAGACAAGGCAGGGTTCATTTGCACCTTCATCACAGGTTGAGCAAGAACGAAAACAGGGACCCACTGGGATCTAACCTTTTTCTTTTTTACCACTTTTGATCTTCTGAACAATTTTATTGAGCAAAATAAGATAAAAGATTACATGTTAATTTTATCTTCAGGAATGTAAAGGTCTAATTATTCAAACAGTTTTTATTATAAAACTAAACTCTGAAAGTGTCTACAGAAGTATCTGTAAACAACAAAACTCTGCAAAAGTTAAAAGCAAAATAAAGGCTTAAAAAAATAAATAAGTAAATAACCATTTATTTTTCCAGTCAACTGCTCTCCCTCATACAGGAAAGGCAGAAGCTCATGTGGTCAGTAACTTGATCTAAGGATTTTTAATTTCATTGATCACATAGGCCCCAATTTAAAAGGATAATAGGGAGATGCGTTTGAATTTGGTTCTTTCAGACAACATCCAGAGAGTGCAATGGAAAAATCAGTAAGCTATTCAGAGGGAGAATAAGGTCCATTGTGTGCTAAGCAAAGGAATCTAAATCCCAGAAGAATAAACAAGCACTGGAAACAAAGGCAGAGTCAGGCACTAGAGGAAAGACTCCAATCCCTTTTCCAGAAAATCCAGATCAAGCACCCGATCAGCACTGAGTTTAGATTAGCACTGAGTTTATAGAGTTTAGCTCTATATCAAAGGGAAATTCTAATAAAGAAAAAACAATGGAAAGCGTGAGCCATATAAAAGGCTGCACTTACTCTTTGTGCAAGAGATTAAATTGAGTGACATTCACATATATTCACTGTGATTACTAATTTGAAAATGGATTTTTTTCTTAATTTAGGGAGATGACAAGTCTGCCTAAAGCATCTTTTAGTATTAATAAACTTACATACTAATAAACATGGGTTCTGCGACGTATTTTTCACATGGCTAGTATGTTTTAAGCATTGATGTCTATTACAGTTAGAGACTACAAAATGCATTTTGTCAAATTTAAAGTTCATTAAAAAAACCAGTAAATTCTGAAATGCTATTATCCTCTATTTTACATCTGTTTGATAAAGTCTGAGCTTTTCCATATTTTAATGGTTTCTTTGGTCTTCAGGTATCATAACTTAAAGACTAATTCTAAAATAGTGATGATTTTCTTTGAAACAAACAAGATGTAAAATGAAAATTGGTGATTTTTTTGGACTAAAATTAACAAAGAGTAAAATTTATATTTTATCAAGTGCAAGTACGTTCTTAGTTGGACTCAGACTTCAGTTGAACCATTACACTGAAAGTTGATCTGAATTAGAAATTCTTGAAAATAAATTCCTCATTATGACTTTCAAGGGCATTCAATAACATTAGGAAGTAGATAAGAAAAATGTTCTATTTATATATCTAACCAGGACAGCTCTGAAGACTAAATAAATTTCATGGGTAATTAATATCATTCTGAAAGAAAAAATTTGAAGGACATAAGAATTTACAGGAGGAAGCTCATGTGGTCAGTAACTTGATCTAAGGATTTTTAATTTCATTGATCACATAGGCCCCAATTTAAAAGGATAATAGGGAGATGCGTTTGAATTTGGTTCTTTCAGACAACATCCAGAGAGTGCAATGGAAAAATCAGTAAGCTATTCAGAGGGAGAATAAGGTCCATTGTGTGCTAAGCAAAGGAATCTAAATCCCAGAAGAATAAACAAGCACTGGAAACAAAGGCAGAGTCAGGCACTAGAGGAAAGACTCCAATCCCTTTTCCAGAAAATCCAGATCAAGCACCCGATCAGCACTGAGTTTAGATTAGCACTGAGTTTATAGAGTTTAGCTCTATATCAAAGGGAAATTCTAATAAAGAAAAAACAATGGAAAGCGTGAGCCATATAAAAGGCTGCACTTACTCTTTGTGCAAGAGATTAAATTGAGTGACATTCACATATATTCACTGTGATTACTAATTTGAAAATGGATTTTTTTCTTAATTTAGGGAGATGACAAGTCTGCCTAAAGCATCTTTTAGTATTAATAAACTTACATACTAATAAACATGGGTTCTGCGACGTATTTTTCACATGGCTAGTATGTTTTAAGCATTGATGTCTATTACAGTTAGAGACTACAAAATGCATTTTGTCAAATTTAAAGTTCATTAAAAAAACCAGTAAATTCTGAAATGCTATTATCCTCTATTTTACATCTGTTTGATAAAGTCTGAGCTTTTCCATATTTTAATGGTTTCTTTGGTCTTCAGGTATCATAACTTAAAGACTAATTCTAAAATAGTGATGATTTTCTTTGAAACAAACAAGATGTAAAATGAAAATTGGTGATTTTTTTGGACTAAAATTAACAAAGAGTAAAATTTATATTTTATCAAGTGCAAGTACGTTCTTAGTTGGACTCAGACTTCAGTTGAACCATTACACTGAAAGTTGATCTGAATTAGAAATTCTTGAAAATAAATTCCTCATTATGACTTTCAAGGGCATTTAATAGCATAAGGTAATAGATAAGAAAATGTTCTATTTATATATCTAACCAGGACAGCTCTGAAGACTAAATAAATTTCATGGATAATTAATATCATTTGCATGAAGACTAATATGTCTGAGATTAAAAATTCATTTTTGAAGGACATAAAATTTTCTTGAATGTCTCTGCTCTGACTCAGAGTGGTGATTGGCCATTGTGAACACATTTGCCCCAGAAAATCACACAGGTTAAGGCAAGTCTTATTATACATTCTAAAGCAAATTTTAGATTTATCAACCAAAACTGGCAAGCTTTCTATAGTGGACAGTGTTGTCTCATTGTACACTTGTGGATAATTGAACTGACCACCATGGAAATTAAACCTGAAGTGGAAAATAAATATCCTATACATATATAAACATATACATACATGTATACCTACAAATGTATAATTGTATAAGTACACATACTTTTCAAACATGCCCAAATTTGCATGCATAATTAAATAAATCCTCATATAACCATAATCAGGTTTCAATAATTTTCAAGACATCATCGTTTACTTTATCTGTTTCCCCTCCTTTATTGCTGAAATATTTTATTTACTTATCTATTTATTTATTTTTCATCAGTCTTTATTCTTTGCCCTGTGTGGGCCTCCCATTGCAATGGCCTTTCTTGTTGCAGAGCACCTGCTCTGAGCACATGTGCTCCAGAGCACCGACTCATAATTGGACACACCAGTCCAGCCGCTCCGTGGCATGTGAGATCTTCCCGGGCCAGGAACTGAACCAGTGCCCCTTGAACTGCAAGGCAGACTCTTTACCCACTGGACCAACAGGGAAGCCCCCTTGCTGAAATATTTTAAAGCACATCTCAGACGAAATGTCATTTTACCCCTACATACTTCAGTGCACGTCTGAAAAAAATAAATATTTTCTTGCAACCATATACTGTTATCACACCAACAAAGTAAACAACAAGTCCTCAGCATCATCTAATAGAACAGAGACAGACTTTATTTTCTTGCACTCTAAAATCACTGAGGACGGTGACTGTGGCCATGAAATTAAGAGGCTTGCCTCCTGGAAGAAAAGCTCTGACAAACCTAGACAGTGTATCAAAAAGCAGAGACTTCACTTTGCCAATAAACATCCATATAGTCAAAGCTATGTGTTTTCCAGTAGTCATGTTTGGATATGAGAGCTGGACCATAAAGATGGCTGAGCACCAAAGAACTGATGCTTTCAAACTGCGGTGCTGGAGAAGACTCTTGAGAATCCCTTGGAGAGCAAGAGATCAAACAAGTCCATCCTAAAGGACATCAACTCTGAATATTCATTGGAGGGACTGATGCTGAAGCTGAAGTTGAAGCTCCAATATCAATCGGCCTGATTTGAATCAATTCACCTGATTCAAAGAGCCAACTCAGTGGAAAAGATCCCAATGCTGGGAAAGACTGAAGGAATGAGGAGAAGGGGATGACAGAGGATGAGATGCTTGGATGGCATCACTGACTAAACAGATATGAGTTTGAGCAAACTCTGGGAGATGGTGGAGGACAAGGAACTATGGTGTGCTGCAGTCCATAAAGTTGCAAAGAATCAGACACAACTTAGTGACTGAACAACAACAGATCATCTAATACTCATCCACAATCCCATCTCCCTGACTGTCACATAAGGTTGTTGACATGATCATATCTAGAATAGGAACAACAAAAAAAAAGGCTCGTGTATCTGTCTTCATCTAGAACTGATCACCCACTTCCCAGCCATTAATTTATTACAGAAACTAGGTCAAATGTCCTTTGGACAGTTACACTGTAAAATAAGAAGAAATACCGACTGCCTCTGAGCCCAGATCATGCTAATATTTGGTCTTTGGCATGCCTGACACAGATCTCCTAAACTCCTTGGAATGTCCTAGATGATAGAAGCATCTTTTGTCTTAATGAAGCAACTCTTGGTGGGTCCTGGATGAGGGCTGGTCACCAGAAAGACCAAGCCATGATTAAAAGCTTGAGAACTTTCAGCCCCACCCCTACCTCTTTAGAGAAGGGAGAGGGGCTGAAAACTGATAATGCCCACATGATGAAGCCACCACAAACCCCCGAACTACAGGAATAGGAAAATTTCCAGGTAGGTGAACATAGCCATGTGCTGGGAGGGTACTATATCCCAACCCCACAGGGACATAAGCTCCTGAACTCAAGACCCTTCTGGAGGTCACTCTATATATCCCTTCATCTGGCTGTTCATCTGCCTCATATCCTTTATCACATAATAAACTGGTAACATTAAGTCTTTCCCTTTGTTCTATGAGCAGTTCTAGCCAATTACTGAACCCAAGGAAGGGATCATGGGAGCCCTAATTTACAGCCAGTTGGTCAGAAGTACCAGGGACAGTCTGGGACTTGCTATTGGAGTCTGAATGGGGACAATCTTATGGGACTAAACTCTTGTGGCGTCTGATGCTAACTCTAGGTAATGTCAGAAATCCAGGTGGTGTTGAAGAATCAGTCAGTATGGGAATAGACCCACACTTCTCAAGTCAGAAGCACTCTGACTGTGGTAAGAGCATAAGAGCAAAGGAAAAGAGTGAGTTTTTCCTAGACACTTTCTGGAAGCCTTTGTGGCATCACTCAGTACGTTTCTCTGTCTTGGTTTTCCTGTAAATGGAAGCTGGCTCTAGAGACTTGATCAGATTAACATTCAGCCTTTGGTTTTGCTTTTGTTTGTAGAACTACTGGTGCTGTGAGTTTTATGTTGCTTCATATCTAGACCCCACAGTGTCTTCAGGTTCAGGAGGTGAACGCCTACAACTTCCACTGTAAATTTCCCCATCAACTTTTCATCTCACGGTTTCTTCCATGGATGACTCTTGCTTGATGCAAATATTTCACTTATATAGATGCATGTGTGCATTTAACAGGTAGTAACTGTACATATCTACATATGACATATATCAATATATACATATATCACCATTATACATATGTGTGTGTGCACATATATACATGTGTATGTGCTCAGTCATTTTTCATTTTTATGACTTTATGAAGCAACTCTTGGTGGGTCCTGGATGAGGGCTGGTCACCAGAAAGACCAAGCCATGATTAAAAGCTTGAGAACTTTCAGCCCCACCCCTACCTCTTTAGAGAAGGGAGAGGGGCTGAAAACTGATAATGCCCACATGATGAAGCCACCACAAACCCCCGAACTACAGGAATAGGAAAATTTCCAGGTAGGTGAACATAGCCATGTGCTGGGAGGGTACTATATCCCAACCCCACAGGGACATAAGCTCCTGAACTCAAGACCCTTCTGGAGGTCACTCTATATATCCCTTCATCTGGCTGTTCATCTGCCTCATATCCTTTATCACATAATAAACTGGTAACATTAAGTCTTTCCCTTTGTTCTATGAGCAGTTCTAGCCAATTACTGAACCCAAGGAAGGGATCATGGGAGCCCTAATTTACAGCCAGTTGGTCAGAAGTACCAGGGACAGTCTGGGACTTGCTATTGGAGTCTGAATGGGGACAATCTTATGGGACTAAACTCTTGTGGCGTCTGATGCTAACTCTAGGTAATGTCAGAAATCCAGGTGGTGTTGAAGAATCAGTCAGTATGGGAATAGACCCACACTTCTCAAGTCAGAAGCACTCTGACTGTGGTAAGAGCATAAGAGCAAAGGAAAAGAGTGAGTTTTTCCTAGACACTTTCTGGAAGCCTTTGTGGCATCACTCAGTACGTTTCTCTGTCTTGGTTTTCCTGTAAATGGAAGCTGGCTCTAGAGACTTGATCAGATTAACATTCAGCCTTTGGTTTTGCTTTTGTTTGTAGAACTACTGGTGCTGTGAGTTTTATGTTGCTTCATATCTAGACCCCACAGTGTCTTCAGGTTCAGGAGGTGAACGCCTACAACTTCCACTGTAAATTTCCCCATCAACTTTTCATCTCACGGTTTCTTCCATGGATGACTCTTGCTTGATGCAAATATTTCACTTATATAGATGCATGTGTGCATTTAACAGGTAGTAACTGTACATATCTACATATGACATATATCAATATATACATATATCACCATTATACATATGTGTGTGTGCACATATATACATGTGTATGTGCTCAGTCATTCAGTTGTATCTCACTCTTTGTGACCTGATGGATTAATAGAACTTATTACTATGAACTAATAATGGGTCACATGAGCTAATAATAGACCCAGTGACTAATAAGTCATCATGAGAACTAGAAGCACAAAAAGGGGTACTGCTGCCCTAAATGGGTTCATGTAAGTATCAAAAGGAATAATAAATGCAACTGATAGAAACATATTGGGAAAGAAACATAACTATAACATGTATTATGTATTAATATGTGCCTCTGTGCTCAGTCTGATTCTTCGAGATCCCATGGACTATGGCCCGCCCATCTCCTCTGTCCATGGAATTCTCCGAGCAAGAACACCAGAGTGGGTGCTGAGTTCTCCTCAAGGAGATCTTACCAACCCAGGGATCAAATCTGCAGCTCCTGAGGCTCCCACTTTGGTAGGCAGATTCTTTACCACTGAGTCACCTGGGAAATATATATATATATATATATATATATATAATAGAGACATAATGTCCCCAATGTGTTTCTACCAGTTGCATTTATTATTCCTTTTGATACTTATATGACCCCATTTAGGGCAGCAGAATCCCTTTTTGTGGCTGTTAGTTCTCATGATGCTCCATTAGTTTTGGACTTGACACACCATGTAGCTCATAATAATAAGTTCTATTACTTTTATCTATGACCATATGAAAGCTAAACTCACTTCCACATAAAAATAATCAAATAGGACACAATTCCTCTTATTCAATGTATCTATATCATGAGAATTTACTGGATTCCCTACTTCATCCGAGGCACCGCGTAAGGTGGCTGGATGACAAAGACAGATAAAACACATGCCCTGTTCTTGAGAGGGATGGATTAGAGCTGCTGCTGTGAATACCACAAGCCACCCATCAGCTCTTCAGAATCAGGTGGGTAGCTTGTCAAAAACCATTGCTCACTGCAGATAAGAGTACAAGATGTTTGCAAATGAATTGCTTTTTTATAAACAGTAAATGAGAAGAAGTCCGGTGTCAGCCCTACACTGCTGCCAGTCTCCATACATCTCCAAGGGTATATCAATATATACATATATCACCATTATACATATGTGTGTGTGCACATATATACATGTGTATGTGCTCAGTCATTCAGTTGTATCTCACTCTTTGTGACCTGATGGATTAATAGAACTTATTACTATGAACTAATAATGGGTCACATGAGCTAATAATAGACCCAGTGACTAATAAGTCATCATGAGAACTAGAAGCACAAAAAGGGGTACTGCTGCCCTAAATGGGTTCATGTAAGTATCAAAAGGAATAATAAATGCAACTGATAGAAACATATTGGGAAAGAAACATAACTATAACATGTATTATGTATTAATATGTGCCTCTGTGCTCAGTCTGATTCTTCGAGATCCCATGGACTATGGCCCGCCCATCTCCTCTGTCCATGGAATTCTCCGAGCAAGAACACCAGAGTGGGTGCTGAGTTCTCCTCAAGGAGATCTTACCAACCCAGGGATCAAATCTGCAGCTCCTGAGGCTCCCACTTTGGTAGGCAGATTCTTTACCACTGAGTCACCTGGGAAATATATATATATATATATATATATATATAATAGAGACATAATGTCCCCAATGTGTTTCTACCAGTTGCATTTATTATTCCTTTTGATACTTATATGACCCCATTTAGGGCAGCAGAATCCCTTTTTGTGGCTGTTAGTTCTCATGATGCTCCATTAGTTTTGGACTTGACACACCATGTAGCTCATAATAATAAGTTCTATTACTTTTATCTATGACCATATGAAAGCTAAACTCACTTCCACATAAAAATAATCAAATAGGACACAATTCCTCTTATTCAATGTATCTATATCATGAGAATTTACTGGATTCCCTACTTCATCCGAGGCACCGCGTAAGGTGGCTGGATGACAAAGACAGATAAAACACATGCCCTGTTCTTGAGAGGGATGGATTAGAGCTGCTGCTGTGAATACCACAAGCCACCCATCAGCTCTTCAGAATCAGGTGGGTAGCTTGTCAAAAACCATTGCTCACTGCAGATAAGAGTACAAGATGTTTGCAAATGAATTGCTTTTTTATAAACAGTAAATGAGAAGAAGTCCGGTGTCAGCCCTACACTGCTGCCAGTCTCCATACATCTCCATAATTGGAAGACCAGGAGGAGGACACAGCTGGAGCTTTGCACATGGCAGGGAGCCCCATGCATCTGCATCATTGATCAAGTGTGTCAAAGTCTAAAAAAATGCATCTAGTAAGAGAAATGTATCATGAGATAAATATTAATAGAATACAACGTGATAGATTCTCACAATGTTACAAGAATGTACATGAGTCTATGATTCAAAATTTCTCAGTGAGAAAGGAAACAGGAGTCAGGCTTTGAACAATGACACAAAACCAGTGTTGATGAAAAGCAGGACACAGCATCCTAGCAGGGAGATGAGCTTCTGCAAAGGCACAGACACGTGACAGTTATAAGGACATGGCTCTGGGTTTCGAGTGGCCAGAAAGCAGCATGCGTTTGCAAAGCAGCAGAGAAAGGTTGGGTGGGGCTGGGTAGTAAAAGCGCTGACAGCCAGGACAGGGCACATGGCTGCTATCAGGGAACCATTAAGGTTGTGAAGGCAGAATAATATGGCCAGATCTCTGTTTTACAAGGGTAACTCAAGGGAAGCAGGGCAGGGGACAGGTGAATAAGAAAAGAGAAAGTACAGAAACAAGATGAGTTGGAAGCTTACTATAGTCCTGATGAAAAAGCAAGAGGCCTAGAAGTATTACTGAATTTTCCAGGTAAAGAGAAGGAGGATGAAATTGAATCAAAAAGCTTTAAAAAGTGAAGCCTAAAAAAACTGGGTGACTGAGGATATGTGAGAAGTCAAGGAAAAAGAGACTAGAGGATGACTGAGGTCTCCAGTCAGTCAGTAGAGGCAGTAGTGGAAATGCCATTCCACTTACTAACTAGCCAAATCAGAGCGCAAATGGATTAAGAATTCATATGGAGTGCATTTGCCAACAGGCAGGTTGCAAAAAACACCTCAGAGAAATAAATTCCTCAGGATTTCCATTTTGAAAATACATGCAAGGCCACTAACATTTATACCCTGTCCATGTTAAAAATTTAATGCCCTCTTTGTCACTGCAGATAAGAGTACAAGATGTTTGCAAATGAATTGCTTTTTTATAAACAGTAAATGAGAAGAAGTCCGGTGTCAGCCCTACACTGCTGCCAGTCTCCATACATCTCCATAATTGGAAGACCAGGAGGAGGACACAGCTGGAGCTTTGCACATGGCAGGGAGCCCCATGCATCTGCATCATTGATCAAGTGTGTCAAAGTCTAAAAAAATGCATCTAGTAAGAGAAATGTATCATGAGATAAATATTAATAGAATACAACGTGATAGATTCTCACAATGTTACAAGAATGTACATGAGTCTATGATTCAAAATTTCTCAGTGAGAAAGGAAACAGGAGTCAGGCTTTGAACAATGACACAAAACCAGTGTTGATGAAAAGCAGGACACAGCATCCTAGCAGGGAGATGAGCTTCTGCAAAGGCACAGACACGTGACAGTTATAAGGACATGGCTCTGGGTTTCGAGTGGCCAGAAAGCAGCATGCGTTTGCAAAGCAGCAGAGAAAGGTTGGGTGGGGCTGGGTAGTAAAAGCGCTGACAGCCAGGACAGGGCACATGGCTGCTATCAGGGAACCATTAAGGTTGTGAAGGCAGAATAATATGGCCAGATCTCTGTTTTACAAGGGTAACTCAAGGGAAGCAGGGCAGGGGACAGGTGAATAAGAAAAGAGAAAGTACAGAAACAAGATGAGTTGGAAGCTTACTATAGTCCTGATGAAAAAGCAAGAGGCCTAGAAGTATTACTGAATTTTCCAGGTAAAGAGAAGGAGGATGAAATTGAATCAAAAAGCTTTAAAAAGTGAAGCCTAAAAAAACTGGGTGACTGAGGATATGTGAGAAGTCAAGGAAAAAGAGACTAGAGGATGACTGAGGTCTCCAGTCAGTCAGTAGAGGCAGTAGTGGAAATGCCATTCCACTTACTAACTAGCCAAATCAGAGCGCAAATGGATTAAGAATTCATATGGAGTGCATTTGCCAACAGGCAGGTTGCAAAAAACACCTCAGAGAAATAAATTCCTCAGGATTTCCATTTTGAAAATACATGCAAGGCCACTAACATTTATACCCTGTCCATGTTAAAAATTTAATGCCCTCTTTGTAGTAAATTATGAATGTCCACTAGACCAGGATACCATTCCTAGAGTCAAAGAAGAGTCCCAGATTTGAGGTATAGGTTGCTTAGCAACCAGGGTCCCCTTGAGCAGAGAAAAACTGACATTTTTCCCCCGGTTAAGTCTTTCACAGATCTCAAATAGGAGCAGAGAGAAACGATCATTAAAAAGTGACCTTAGGGACATCGTGGCGAATAAATAGGGAGGGGGGAGCATGGAGGAAGTAACAAGGAAACCTATAGTGTTATGTGTGGAAAAGATAGCTAGTGTCACAGTGCTAAGGGAATAGGAGTGCTTACAATGGCTTGGGGCAAAGGTCTGGAGGGGTGGGATGGGGGGATCTGGATGGCTGGGGACCAGGGATATGCATATGACTGATCTGGGAACATACATGTATATGAACAACAAAACTCTGTAAAACCTTTAAAATAAAGAATAAAAAAAAAAAAAAAAATCACATGCAACCCCCAAAAAGTGACCTTAGGACGTAAGTGCAAAGAAAATTGAATTTGCTCCACCAGTAGGGGGCATCGTATCTTCTCCAAGAACCTTTCTAAAACCCTCAATATACGTTAGTGTCCATGTCCCATCCTTGACAAGCCCTGACACATGATCATCTCTTCTACTGGCACAGTGGTTTTCAGTTGTCTTCTCCTAAAAGACTCCTAAAAGACTGATATGTCTGAGGCTTTAATTTTACATGTCATGTACTCAGTGAAGACGCCGGCTCTGGAGCCTGACTTTGAATCCTAGCTCTGGCCCTTACTCTCTGCCCAGCCATGAGCAATTCTTCAGCGTCTCCGTGCCTCCGTTTCCTCATCTGCAAAATGGAGCTAGTAAGAGTAACCTCTCCCATTGTGAGCATTAAATAAGTTGAAATATATAAAGCGCTTGACACAGTTCTGGCACACGGTAAACACTCAATAACTCTTGGCTGGGACCAGTGTTCTTATTACATGTGTCTTCTGCCATTCCTGGAGAGAGACACATCTGGCGATGGTTATACAGACAATGGGCTTCCCTGGGGGCTCAGTCAGTAAAGAATCTGCCTGCAATGCAGGAGACCACCTGCAGCACAAGAGACCTGGTTTTGATCCCTGGGGTGGGAAGATCTCCTGGAGAAGGAAATGGCCACCCACTCCAGTATTCCTGCCTGGAAAATCCCATGGAGAGAGGGGCCTGGTGGGCTATAATCCATGGGTCAGCAGAGTCAGACATGACTGAGCGACTAAGCCACCACCACCATCATACAAACAATGAATGATTTTCTGATCCATTCCCCACTGCAATATACCCATTTATTCCACTTGGTAGAAAAACATGCCAAAGGGACCTCAGGAGCTGGGTGCGAATTCTGAAGGAGTAGGGAATGAAGCAGTCAGGAGGGATCCCCCAAGGCATCTTCCTCAAGGGTGGAAGGAATTTATATCCTTTGGATAACAGGCGCAAAGACTCCTCTGTAACCAAGCAGGACCCTGGGGGTACTTCTGTCAAGCTTATGATTAACCTACTGACCCTTTTTTCCTTTTCTTTTTCAAGACTTGTTCTCCTCAAGATTGAGGACAATGAAAGAACCCAGGGGAATTGTAACCAAGCAGGACCCCATGGGGTGCTAGGGAGGCCTTCGCCTACTATCTGCAGCTTTAGCTCCTCTCTGAAGCACCTAGATAATAGTATTTGATGCACATTTTCTGAATTGTTTTACAGAGGTAAACCCTCCCCTCCAACAATCAGAAGAAGGTAACTACTTGATGATCATGAGCACACAGTCGCAGCCCTCCTGGAACCTAAGGACGGACAACAGTTAAGTCCTGTGACGCCATCCTGCTGCCTCACCATCAGTCACTCACAGAACTGTGCACATGCTGGTCACAGACCCTGTGATCCGCGCCTCCCTCATCTGGTTCTTGAAACTGTTTTGTAGAAACCCTTCAGGGAGCTCAAGGTCTTTTAGGGCATGAGCCATCTCTCTCCTTGCATGGCCCTGCAATAAAGTTTTCTCTGCTCTAAACTCCTATGTTTCAGTTTGTTTGGCCTCACTGTGCATCCAGCTTGAACACTTTCTCTGGGTCAACACCTTTTTGTGTCTTCTGCCATTCCTGGAGAAGACACATCTGGCGATGGTTATACAGACAATGGGCTTCCTGGGGCTCAGTCAGTAAAGAATCTGCCTGCAATGCAGGAGACCACCTGCAGCACAAGAGACCTGGTTTTGATCCCTGGGGTGGGAAGAGCTCCTAGAGAAGGAAATGGCCACCCACTCCAGTATTCCTGCCTGGAAAATCCCATGGAGAGAGGAGCTGGTGGGCTATAATCCATGGGTCAGCAGAGTCAGACATGACTGAGCGACTAAGCCACCACCACCATCATACAAACAATGAATGATTTTCTGATCCATTCCCCACTGCAATATACCCATTTATTCCACTTGGTAGAAAAACATGCCAAAGGGACCTCAGGAGCTGGGTGCGAATTCTGAAGGAGTAGGGAATGAAGCAGTCAGGAGGGATCCCCCAAGGCATCTTCCTCAAGGGTGGAAGGAATTTATATCCTTTGGATAACAGGCGCAAAGACTCCTCTGTAACCAAGCAGGACCCTGGGGGTACTTCTGTCAAGCTTATGATTAACCTACTGACCCTTTTTTCCTTTTCTTTTTCAAGACTTGTTCTCCTCAAGATTGAGGACAATGAAAGAACCCAGGGGAATTGTAACCAAGCAGGACCCCATGGGGTGCTAGGGAGGCCTTCGCCTACTATCTGCAGCTTTAGCTCCTCTCTGAAGCACCTAGATAATAGTATTTGATGCACATTTTCTGAATTGTTTTACAGAGGTAAACCCTCCTCCAACAATCAGAAGAAGGTAACTACTTGATGATCATGAGCACACAGTCGCAGCCCTCCTGGAACCTAAGGACGGACAACAGTTAAGTCCTGTGACGCCATCCTGCTGCCTCACCATCAGTCACTCACAGAACTGTGCACATGCTGGTCACAGACCCTGTGATCCGCGCCTCCCTCATCTGGTTCTTGAAACTGTTTTGTAGAAACCCTTCAGGGAGCTCAAGGTCTTTTAGGGCATGAGCCATCTCTCTCCTTGCATGGCCCTGCAATAAAGTTTTCTCTGCTCTAAACTCCTATGTTTCAGTTTGTTTGGCCTCACTGTGCATCCAGCACAGGAACTTGCATGAACACTTTCTCTGGGTCAACACCTTGCCCAAAGAGTCCAAGCAGTGAGTTTCTTTTTCAGGAAACTGTACACCAATACATAAATGGAAGGAATATGCTCTGGAATGTGCTTTGAAGACTGCCTTCAAGAAAAAGTGTTGTAGGGAGAAAATCAATTCTAGCTCCCTTTTGCAAACTGTTTCCTTGACTTGCTTTCCGTTGCTATTGTTATATAATCATACTTAATGGCTTGCCTGGAGGACCCTGCCTCTCTGCCAGATTGTGAAGCAAAACACCTTTGTTCAAGAATCCTGTCCACCTGTAGATGGCAGGAAGAAAGAAGTTAACACTTCCCCAGCCAGAGGCTTGCCATTCTAAGAGATGTTTGCAATATTAATGGCCTTTTTGCTTTGTTTCCCCACCTCCCCCCATCTCTGATTTATAAAAGAACCTGGTATCCAAACCCCAGTAAGATGGTTTTTTCCGAGGCGCTAGCCTGCCATCTTCTCAGTCAGCTGCTTTCCAAATAAAGTCGTTTTCCTTGCCTCAACACCTTGTCTCTTGGATTCATTGGCCTGTAGTGTGGCAAGCAGAGCGAGCTTGGGCTCAGTAACAAAGGGACAGACAAAAAGGAGGATGAGCCTAGGACAAATAGGTGCTTGTGTTCAGTTGTGCCTGATTCTTTGTGAACCCATGGAGACTGCCAGACTCCTCTGTCCATGGGATTCTCCAGACAAGAATACTGGAATGGGTTGCCATTTCCTCCTCCAGGGGATCTTCCTGACCCAGGGACAGAACCCACGTCTCCTGTGTCTCCTGCATTGGCAGGTGGATTCTTTACCACTGTGCCGACTGGGAAGCACCAACAAATGAGTAGGTGGGGGAAATTCAATTTTTCAGGATTGTCTAAGAAGCTTTCCTGGACAGGCCCTGCGATGAGCAGGGCAGGCATAGAACTCACCTCTCGAAACTGTTTTGTAGAAACCCTTCAGGGAGCTCAAGGTCTTTTAGGGCATGAGCCATCTCTCTCCTTGCATGGCCCTGCAATAAAGTTTTCTCTGCTCTAAACTCCTATGTTTCAGTTTGTTTGGCCTCACTGTGCATCCAGCACAGGAACTTGCATGAACACTTTCTCTGGGTCAACACCTTGCCCAAAGAGTCCAAGCAGTGAGTTTCTTTTTCAGGAAACTGTACACCAATACATAAATGGAAGGAATATGCTCTGGAATGTGCTTTGAAGACTGCCTTCAAGAAAAAGTGTTGTAGGGAGAAAATCAATTCTAGCTCCCTTTTGCAAACTGTTTCCTTGACTTGCTTTCCGTTGCTATTGTTATATAATCATACTTAATGGCTTGCCTGGAGGACCCTGCCTCTCTGCCAGATTGTGAAGCAAAACACCTTTGTTCAAGAATCCTGTCCACCTGTAGATGGCAGGAAGAAAGAAGTTAACACTTCCCCAGCCAGAGGCTTGCCATTCTAAGAGATGTTTGCAATATTAATGGCCTTTTTGCTTTGTTTCCCCACCTCCCCCCATCTCTGATTTATAAAAGAACCTGGTATCCAAACCCCAGTAAGATGGTTTTTTCCGAGGCGCTAGCCTGCCATCTTCTCAGTCAGCTGCTTTCCAAATAAAGTCGTTTTCCTTGCCTCAACACCTTGTCTCTTGGATTCATTGGCCTGTAGTGTGGCAAGCAGAGCGAGCTTGGGCTCAGTAACAAAGGGACAGACAAAAAGGAGGATGAGCCTAGGACAAATAGGTGCTTGTGTTCAGTTGTGCCTGATTCTTTGTGAACCCATGGAGACTGCCAGACTCCTCTGTCCATGGGATTCTCCAGACAAGAATACTGGAGTGGGTTGCCATTTCCTCCTCCAGGGGATCTTCCTGACCCAGGGACAGAACCCACGTCTCCTGTGTCTCCTGCATTGGCAGGTGGATTCTTTACCACTGTGCCGACTGGGAAGCACCAACAAATGAGTAGGTGGGGGAAATTCAATTTTTCAGGATTGTCTAAGAAGCTTTCCTGGACAGGCCCTGCGATGAGCAGGGCAGGCATAGAACTCACCCTCTCAAGGCCAGCAAAAGAAAAATGCCCACATCCTCTAAAGATGTCACCTTCCACAGTAAAAGGGTCTTTGTGCGTGTGATTTGAGGATCCTGAGATGGGGCGATCCTCCTGAATTATCTGGGTGAGTCCAGTGTAATCACAAGGTCTTTATTAAGAGGAAGGTGGGAGAGTCTGAGGAAAGGTGGGCAGGGAAACAGAGTCACAGGAGCCAAGGATCATGGGCAGTCTTGAGAAGCTGGAAAAGGCCAGGACTTCACCCATGGACCCTCCAGAACAAACACAGCTCTGCTGACCCAGTTTAGATTTCTGACTTTCAGAAGCAGAGGACAACTTTGTGTCGTAGTAAACCACCAAGTCTGTGGTCATTCTCATTAAGCGACAAGACACAAATGCCCAAGCGGAAGATGGGAGGTCTGTGGAATATACCAGCAGAAGACTGGGCATAGTAAGAGAGATGTTAAGGGCAGAGCAATGAGTGCACCATTGACTAAAAAGTGATGAGACAGGAAGGTTGTTCAGAAGTAGAGAGAAGTGGAACCTATTTGAGCCCGATGGAGTTTGGTCAAAGAATGTGATTGCTATAGTCAACTAGGAGTTGTGAGGGAGTACTAATTATTATTTTCCTGGTTTTTTGTGGGGGAAAATTGTAAGACTTTGGATGAAAAGGATTCCTGAGTGTCTTGTCTACATACTTTTCCAGGTTCTCTCAGTCTTTCATCAGCTTTGAGCTACTACATAATCTGTACGTTTTGGAAAACAATGAGCCTAGGACAAATAGGTGCTTGTGTTCAGTTGTGCCTGATTCTTTGTGAACCCATGGAGACTGCCAGACTCCTCTGTCCCTGGGATTTTCCAGGCAAGAATACTGGAGTGGGTTGCCATTTCCTCCTCCAGTGGATCATCCCGACAGAGGGATCGAACCCAAGTTTCTTGTGTCTCCTGCATTGGCAGGTGAGTTCTTTACCACTGTGCCGACTGGGAAGCACCAACAAATGAGTAGGTGGGGGAAATTCAATTTTTCAGGATTGTCTAAGAAGCTTTCCTGGACAGGCCCTGCGATGAGCAGGGCAGGCATAGAACTCACCCTCTCAAGGCCAGCAAAAGAAAAATGCCCACATCCTCTAAAGATGTCACCTTCCACAGTAAAAGGGTCTTTGTGCGTGTGATTTGAGGATCCTGAGATGGGGCGATCCTCCTGAATTATCTGGGTGAGTCCAGTGTAATCACAAGGTCTTTATTAAGAGGAAGGTGGGAGAGTCTGAGGAAAGGTGGGCAGGGAAACAGAGTCACAGGAGCCAAGGATCATGGGCAGTCTTGAGAAGCTGGAAAAGGCCAGGACTTCACCCACGGACCCTCCAGAACAAACACAGCTCTGCTGACCCAGTTTAGATTTCTGACTTTCAGAAGCAGAGGACAACTTTGTGTCGTAGTAAACCACCAAGTCTGTGGTCATTCTCATTAAGCGACAAGACACAAATGCCCAAGCGGAAGATGGGAGGTCTGTGGAATATACCAGCAGAAGACTGGGCATAGTAAGAGAGATGTTAAGGGCAGAGCAATGAGTGCACCATTGACTAAAAAGTGATGAGACAGGAAGGTTGTTCAGAAGTAGAGAGAAGTGGAACCTATTTGAGCCCGATGGAGTTTGGTCAAAGAATGTGATTGCTATAGTCAACTAGGAGTTGTGAGGGAGTACTAATTATTATTTTCCTGGTTTTTTGTGGGGGAAAATTGTAAGACTTTGGATGAAAAGGATTCCTGAGTGTCTTGTCTACATACTTTTCCAGGTTCTCTCAGTCTTTCATCAGCTTTGAGCTACTACATAATCTGTACGTTTTGGAAAATTCATAATACACAAGTGATTCTTGTCTATAAAGATGCCAATGAGTAGCAATGAGTGGAATGGGATCATTGTCCAGTGGATGGACCATTTCACATCCATTTGTAAATAGACGTCAGCACTCTGTATTTGCCTGTGTATGCCTAGTCCTTGGACTGTTCCTTAGAACAAGGTTACCCGCTCTCTCAACTGATGACTTAAATACAGTCTTTGATGCATGTTCATTTTATATCGGTATGATAGTCATGAATTCACATTTTCAAAAACATATCCTGTAATATTTAATTAGCCTAGAACTATAACACAGCTAATAAAACCAAAGGTGCACATATCTGTCCGCATACCTCCTTCCCAGGAGCTGACTTTATGATAGCAAACAGTACTGCTACAGGGCTAGGTGCCATGAGGGCCTGAACCATGGTACTTTGGCAAATGACAAGGCCGACACTGGCAGTACTTCCCCCAGGCAGGGGTCTTGGGACAGTGGATAACGGCTGCCTCTGGGACTATCACTGAAGGAAGGTTTGATACGGGAACTAGGTGGGTAAGCAGTGAGGCTCCCCACTGCGAAGCATCACTCCATCTTTACCCCCAACACACACATGGGATGTTCCCCTATCCTGGTCCAGAAGAGGCAAATGAGCACCTTCCCAGCAAGACTCTCCCTGCCTTCAGGACTGTGGGTCCAGGAGTGAGAACAATGAACAGATGAGAAAGGAAGCAGGAACACACGAGTGGTCTTTATATGCTGTTATATAGAGTCAGGGCTAAAAGAAAGAACATTTTCATATAAATCATCTTCAGACACAGTGTAGACATAATCATGGGTGAGAATCCTAGGGGATGATCACTGCAGGAAATTAGCTCACTTATTAATATCCCAACCTGTGGAACTGACGTCAAGGAGCCAAGAAGTTACAATCTCTTCTGTGTACAGATTTCCAAAATAATCTTCACATATTATGAGGAAAATACACATTTTTGCTTTACTCCTAGCTTTAAGGAAAATGGTTTTTTTTTTCTCTAGCAGCTAAAATTTGGCTCCTGGTTTCAAATAGGATTTCTTTTACACTGGAATGATAAAGCCTTAGTTGGGAATAAGTATTGTACTTTATTAAATCATTCAACAGGTATTGAGATTCTTTCTTCTTTTTCTTAAACTATTAATAAGATGTACCATGTTAATTATTTCCTATTGAATTATCCTTCCATTCCTAAACGGAGCCTTCCTATCTTTGAGTGCCATACATGGGATGCACTTAGCCAAATTCCGTCCCTTAGTAAATTCTTTTGGACTTCTGTACTGACACCAGTATTTTCTGTGCAATGATTTTTTTTTTTTTTTTTAAGAGCCTATTCTCAGGCTTGAGAGATGGTAGGTTAAAACAACATTAGCAGATCTTTCCAGTGTGAATACTCCGAGGCTCTTAAGTGTCGCATGCACTGTGAATCTCAAAAAGCGAGAAAGATCGTGCTGCATTTCCCAAACTTATTTGATCAAGGGAACTTTTTTTCCAGCATATCTATTTATGTTTACCAGAATAGTGCTCTACAGAACACCCATCTTCAAATTTCAGGTTAATCAAAGAACCAGACTTGTTTATTTTGTTTGTTTCTGAAATTCCTTTACCAAAGTTTGGATTCAGGATCATGTCTGTCTAACAGAATAAGTTTTGTAAATGAGTCCATGATTCAGAAGGGCTTTTTAAATAGAGGAAATCATCGATACCTTGAAAATTTAAAAGAACTCCCTATAATTCCACCAAAATGTCTCATGAGAAAGGGCAGTGTTTGATAAGTTGTATAAACTCTTACTCAGTTCTTTTTAACCCTGCCCTAGTCAAGTATTCTACTTTTAGCGGGTTAATCTTTTTTTTCAGTTAAAAAGTATGTTCTTTTGTTTAAAGATTAAAGTCTGATCAGCATTCAGTTGTATGTTCTCATGTTTAAACATGCCTCCTCGCTACTGTGTTATACACATTTTCATTTCTAAATTTGTTCAATCTTTTTTTTTTTTTTTTTGGCCACTTCTATTGGTCTTTCATTTATCTATTTTCATCCATCTTTGTTCTTCTGGCCTGTGTGGGCCTCCCATCGCAGTGACCTCTGTCTCTGCAGAGCACCAGCTCTGGGCGCACGTGCTCCAGAGCTCTGGCTAGGTAGTTGGGCACATCGGTCCAGCTGCTCCACGGCACATGAGATCTTCCCAGGCCAGGAATCGAACCGGCACCCCTTGCACTGCAAGGCGGTGTCCTTACCCGCTGGACCACCAGGGAAGCCCTAAATTTGTTCAGTCTTTTACATGTGTTCCTTGAACAAAGAGCTAGAAGTGATGACTGCAGAGTAGAAGTGGGCATGAAAAATGACTAAGTTATTGCTTGGGGGAAACTCATGGCCAATGTGAGGGGAAGACACACAAACAAATAATTATAATGCCTTGTCATAATGGTTGCAATTGGAATAAGGCACACAGGCTGTGAAGACAACCTTACCAACAGACTGAAGCAATTGATGCCATCTTCAAAGAGGTTCTAAAAAGCCAATAGAGAATCACACAGCAATTAGGGAAAGACTACAGATCATACAAGAGAAGAGAGTAAAAATTACTTGTGAATTAAGAACTACTATATAACACAGGGAACTCTACTCAATACTCTGTAACGACCTATATGGGAAAAGAATTAAAATACAGACTTCCCTAATATGTGTGTATATTATATGTCTATATATATATATATGGGTTCCCCTGCTGGCTCAGAACGGAGTCCACCTGCAGTGCAGGAGACCCAGATTCAATTCCTGGTTCAGGAAGATCCCCTAGAGAAGGGAATGGCTACCCACTCCATTATTCTTGCCTGGAGAATCCCATGAAGAGAAGGGCCTGGTGGGCTACGGTCCATGGGGTCTCAACGAGTTGGACATGACTAAGCAACTAAGTGTACCCTCATCCTCCCAACACATACACATGCACAGTTCGCTTTGCTGTACAGCAGAAAGTAGCACAACATTGTAAATCAACTATACTCCAATAAAAAAATTCTTAAAAAGAGAAAGGAATGGCATCCAGAGAACACGAGATGGAGCACAACAGGAGGTAAGGATGATGAAGTGAGTTTCAGCCACTTTTCAGCTTGTGTTAGTTTCATATCACTGCTGTAACAAATCGCCACAAACTTGGTGGCCTAAAAAAGACACAAATGTATTGCCTCACAGTTCTGGAGGCCAGGAATCTGAAATGGGTTTTGCTGGGCTGAAATCAAGGTGTGTGTGGAGTGTGGGAGAGGTAGCTGTGTTCCCTCCAGAGGTTTTCAGGGAGAAAGTTTTCTTGCCATTTCCAGCTTCTAGCATCCACCCACACTCCTTGACTTGCAGCCTCTTCCTCCATCCTTAAAGTCAGCAGTTTAGTATGTCTTTCCCTCTCTGATTCTCTGCTGCTTTCATCACAGTTTCTTCTCTCACTGTGACCCTCCTGCCCCCTCCGTACAAGGAGCCCTGTGAGTGCACTGTGCAATACCATATTCTCAGGTTCTGGGGATTAGGACATGGATATTTTGGGGGGAGGAGGGCATTTGCTCTCAACCACAAGTTGAGAATCAGGAGTCAGGGAGGGCACACGTACAAACGTCCATAACAGGCAAACCCATAGAGACAGACTTAGTTGCTTAGGGATGAGGGCCATAAGAAGTTGAGAGGATGGAAGTCTAAGTACATACTGTGTTTATGAAGTAATAAAAATGCAAAATTGATCATGGTGATGGACACACAACTATGTGAATATACTAAAAGCCACTGAATTATACACTTTTAAATGGGAGAGCTGTGAACTTGTGAATTCCATATCAATAAAGCTGTTACCAAAAAAAAAAAGATGTCAAGTTTGGAACCAAATATAATTCATTAGTGAGGAAACTTTTTTTACAAAAAGGTCAGAGGCACTGGAAGATAGACCCCACTGATGGTGAATATCCATACAGCCAGGTAGTGAAAATAGGGGGGTGGGTAAGAGTTAACACATATTAAACTCCCACTATGCTATAAGAACATTATCTGCATTTTCTCCTTCAATTCCTATGAGCTAGATATTTTTATTCCTATTTAGAGGTGAGAAAACTGAAGCAAAGCCTTCCCTGGCAGTCCAATGGTTAAGACATCTCCTTCCAAAGAAGGGGGTGCAAGTTCAATCCCTGGTTAGGGAACTAAGATCCCATATGCCACCAACCAAAATAAAAAAGAAACAAACAAACAAAAAAATCCCAGAAACAATACTGCAACAAATTCAACAAAGACTTTAACAATGGTCCAGGTCAAAAAATCTTGAATGAAAAAAACTGAGGCAAAAACAATTGCAGTCACTTGCCCAACAGCATTCAGCAGAGGACAAAAGCCAGGATTTTTAAATTCAAGCAGACTAGCTCGGAAATTCACAGGCTTTGAGCATGATTGGTTTGTCAAATTGGTGCGTATGTTGAAGTTTTTCTTTTTCACTTTTTGTGGAGAAGTTTAATCTTTTCTTTTTCAAAGTTAGTTTTTATACATTAATTTATTTAATTTTGGCCTCTTTTATTGTTTTTTTTTAATTCATTTTCATCCATCTTTATTCTTTGGCCTGTGTGGGCATCCCATTGCAGTGGCCTCTCTCACCTTAGAACACTGGCTCCTGGAGCACGCACTCCAGAGTGCATGGGATCTTCCTGGGTCAGGGATCAAATCAGTGCCCCCTTGCACTGCAAGATGGACTCTTTCTTTACCCACTGGACCACCAGGGAAGCCCAGAAGTTTAATCTTTTAAAGTTCTTTAGTTGAATCATTTATTTTCTTTAATAATGAAAGTACTTAAATCTCATAAATTACCTCCAAGTAATTTTTCAGTGAACTTCGGCTATAGGTCTCCTGTGCTGACCTCATTTTTTGTTGTCCAAATAATTTGTTTTTTTTCAATACCTGATTTCCTTTTGTTGGTTTTTCATTATCAAATGATAGGTTTGCTTCTTAGACTGTGTTACATTATTCCCAGAGAACATGGCTGGCACAGTTTCTGCACTGAGGGATTTAATACATTTTCTTTGTGATCTAATATTATCAAGTTTTGTAAAAACCCCAGGGACTCTAAAAAAGAAGATCCCTTTTATAGAGGAGGTGCCAAATGTTTCCCTGTTATAGTAAACATATTTTATCGTTCACAAACCTTCAAAAAAGAAAATTCTAGTTCCTTTTGAAATTATTTTCAAAATAGCAATGGCCTTCACAATAATAAGTTCTTAATGCAGGCAACACACTTAGAAGTTAAATGGGGAAGAATATGCTGGAGTAATTCAAAGGGCCAGGAAGAACCCAGCCATTTGTAATCAGATATTTCGATACTGGCAAAGCTTTTAACTTCAGCACGATGAATGGCCATAAAAAGATATAAACCTTCTTGTAAAAGACTTGGCTTTCTCTGCTTTTTACATAATCAATTTGACATTTGAATTCTGGCAAAGGATCGCAAGTACCTTGCTTTATTTATTACCTGAGATTAGATAAAAACATCACTGTTATCAAATCCTACCAGGCTCTTTCCTAAAATAATGTGCAATTTTTCAAGCAAAGATCACTCTGTCCTGACATCAAAGTCCACAGAACAGGATTTCCAAGTATATTATACATAGAAACCATTCTCCTCCCACCCCTCCTAGCCTCTCTTCCTGCCTGCTACACGTCCCTCCCCTTAAAATAGCCCACTCCCACCAATTCTGCCTTCTACTAACTGCTACATTTATAGTATGACACCAACCTAAAAAAGAACAAGGAAGTACACAAAGAATTCATCATCAAAATGGTGCTAGAGAAGAGCGGAAGTGTCCTCAACCACCAAATCTGTCACTCCACATGCTGTACAGTCCATAATGAAAGACACATAGATGCCCTGGAAGCACATGTTTGCTGTAATCCACTCAGAAGAATGTTATCCCTGGGGACAGTCTAAGGTGCTACTACTAGCTAAGAGCATCATTAAGCCCTCACCAATCTTTACCGTGACATTTGTGCTCTCAAAGGCACCCCATAGAAGGAAGCATCTTTCTAGAACCATGTGAAGAATAAGGATTAAGGGGTATAAATGTAGCATCTAATGCCCATTCTCTTAGTTTCCCATGAAAGTCAAAACCCTAAAAGATGGGAACTCAGCGCACCCTCAAAAACGAAGCTGATGGTCAACCTATAGCCCAACTCTAAGTACAATCTCCACTCACCCATCCCCAACTAGATGGCTGATTTGAGAAAAATTACCCAGGTCTGTCTTCATGGTACCCCAGGCTCTGCTCGTGAAACAAATACAGTCAGTGGGGAAAGTCAGCAGGATGCTTCAGCTGCCCTCTACTTACTATTCACCCGTCTGTGTTAGTCTTCACAGAACAGAAAACTGGGCTGCAAAGAAACAAATTTCCTGGGACTTCCCTGATGGTCCAGTGGTTAAGACTTCACCTCCCAATACAGGTACAGGTTCGATCCCTGGTCAGGGAGCTAAGGCCATGTCATGCCTCAAGGCCAAAAAAACCAAAACATAAAATGGAAGCAAATATTGTAACAAATTTATTAAAGACTTTAAAAATGATCCACAACACAAAAAGTCTTCAAAAAAAAAGAAAGAAAAAGAAAACCAGTTTTAAAAAAAAAGGCATTTCCCACCATCCAGGGCACTCTGTACCCCAAATTCTCCCACTCTTCCTCACTATACCCCACTGTCTTTCTTCATGCATTCTGATGGATTAATTTAAAAAAAGACAAATGAATATGAACTGTGGGGAGTGGAAAGGGGGGCAGTGACATTGTGACACATTTCTGAGGCAGTCTTCACAGGGACATAATGGTGAGGAGTCCAGGCTTTGGAGCTTGGATGAGTCCTGGTGTTACCCCTACAGGCTGTGCAACCATGGCAAGTCTCTTCACCTCCCAGGGTTTTCCTGTCTGTGGCCAGAATCTTGAATGCCTCCTTCCTACACTAAAATACGTGAAGTACTCAGAATGGCACTTGACCACAGGAAGCACTCAGGCTCACAACACTGGATAAAGAATCTCTCACACTATCTCACTTAATCACCACAAAATGCTCGGTGTCCCATTATACAGACAAACAAACCAAGGCTCAGAAAAGCTATGAAATTACCCCAAGGCAATGGAGTGAGCAGAGGAAGAGCTATCTTAGGGGCTCCTGATCTTACACACCAGGCTACCTCCCTCCAAGGATGAAGTTCAACAATTGGGGACAAAGGAAATACCAAGCTGAGTAGCAGTAGGTGGTGATGATGGTTGTTTTGCAAATGCAAACTGTAAGTTTAAAATAAAACAGAGAGAGACACGGGGGACACGACAAGATGTCACCATGCCAAAGCAGCAACTTTATTAGGCGAAAGTTGACTAGACTTAGGACCTAAATTCGGAATCTCTTACATCACACTTGACTGTAGCTTTAGAAGGAGAGCTGACTGCCCATCACCTAAGTGGACAAGAGGTGCAGCCCAGAGCATTCCACATATCCTGTCAGTTGTCAGGAATACATCTGGACAGACCTTGTTTTGAAATAAAGAGGAAAAACCTGACAGGGAGGTCTGTAAAACTACTTCAGAACAGCTTCTCAGAGCCCCAGGGGAAGAGCATGGTTTCAAAGAATTCAAGGACACGCGAACGTCATGAAACAGGAGCAAAAATCTATAGTGAGAGAACAGCCTGAGAGAAAAAGAAAACAAGAGGAGATGAAAAGGGCTGTGAGTAATACGCGAATCATAAGAAGTCAAAATGCATTTCAATACCCACACGGAGGTGAGGAAAGACAGACACTGTGGAAAAATCAAATCACGCATGTGAAGAATACACTTGAGAGGTTCTCCATGAATGTAGAGGAAAAAGATAAAGACATTAAAGTAATGAGAATGATAGAAAAGGGAAAAGCAATTTTAAAATTCCACTATAATAATAATTGATTTTTTTGAAGAATAGAACAGAACAACACAGAAAAAAGAAAAGAATACACTTTCTCTTCACCTTCAGAAAAATCATATTCTATGAAGAGATCCTCATATGGACATATCTTAGCAAAATATTTATTAAAATATTGGAAAGATCTGAGGGGAAGAAATACTTAGGGAAAAAAAGATCAGAGAAATCCTAGATTATCTGTAATAAAAAGTTCTAGGAAACACCATCTAACAGTTGAGTGGAAGGATTAAAGACCTCAAATTCTGAAAATGCATGTAAGTAGTCTGACATCTGTGAAGACAATGTTTGGCTATTCCTGCTTTGAGAATGTATACCACCAATTACCATCTTTTAAAAAAATCAATTTAAACTATGCCCCCAAATGAGCAGGTCATGCTATAATGAAATTGGGGGTTTTCCCTAATTAATGTGGGCTTCCCACAAGTGGTGCTAGTAGTGAAGAATCCATCTACCAATTCAGGAGACATAAGAAACTCAGGTTCGATCCCTGGGTCAGAAAGATCCCCTGGAGAAGGGCACGGCAACCTACTCTACTGTTCTTGCCTGGAGAATCTCATGAACAGAGAAGCCTAGTGAGTTACAGTCCACAGGATCGCAAAGAGTTGGGCATGACTGAAGCGACTTAGCACACATGCGCGCCTAATTAATTTAGTCCCCAGAGTTCAGCATCCAGGTGGTTTAAGGACTGTGGGGATGTTTCTGGGTACCCTGGGCCAAGTATCCTGTGAGACTTTCTGTCTCTGTTCACTTCCCATCTCTGTTCAATTCCCAGGACCAAGATCACATCCTGCACCTGGCAGTTCATACCACAGGTCTCCCCACCTCTTCAAACAATAGCAGGTGCTTCTCTATTGCAGCCTAATCAACAAAGGCTAAATTATTCACACTGTTGCATATCACATAAGAATTAATACAAGAGTTTAATTTCTTCTTCCCCCAAACAGGGCAACATAAACAGTTTAAAAGATATTTTCATCACCAAACAACTTGGGTCTGATTTTCAGTTTATGACTCAATAAAATTTTTAATAAAATAGATAACTAATGAGAACCAACTGTATAGTACAGGGGACTCTATTCAATGTTCTTTGGTGACCAAAATGGGAACGAAATCTAAAAAAGAGAGGATATATGTATCACTGACTCACTTTGTTGTACAGCAGAAACTTATACAACATTGTAAAGCAATGTTGTTTATATTTCAATTAAAATAAAACATTTCTTGAAATGCAGAAGCAAACCACGTGTATGCCAAAAATACAGACAAGTATCCATAATCCTGATGCTCAAACAGAACCATTGCTAACCTACATGGTATTCCCAAAGCATATATCCTCACATAGCATGAATGTTACTTTCTGTGAAGACAATGTTTGGCTATTCCTGCTTTGAGAATGTATACCACCAATTACCATCTTTTAAAAAAATCAATTTAAACTATGCCCCCAAATGAGCAGGTCATGCTATAATGAAATTGGGGGTTTTCCCTAATTAATGTGGGCTTCCCACAAGTGGTGCTAGTAGTGAAGAATCCATCTACCAATTCAGGAGACATAAGAAACTCAGGTTCGATCCCTGGGTCAGAAAGACCCCCTGGAGAAGGGCACGGCAACCTACTCTACTGTTCTTGCCTGGAGAATCTCATGAACAGAGAAGCCTAGTGAGTTACAGTCCACAGGATCGCAAAGAGTTGGGCATGACTGAAGCGACTTAGCACACATGCGCGCCTAATTAATTTAGTCCCCAGAGTTCAGCATCCAGGTGGTTTAAGGACTGTGGGGATGTTTCTGGGTACCCTGGGCCAAGTATCCTGTGAGACTTTCTGTCTCTGTTCACTTCCCATCTCTGTTCAATTCCCAGGACCAAGATCACATCCTGCACCTGGCAGTTCATACCACAGGTCTCCCCACCTCTTCAAACAATAGCAGGTGCTTCTCTATTGCAGCCTAATCAACAAAGGCTAAATTATTCACACTGTTGCATATCACATAAGAATTAATACAAGAGTTTAATTTCTTCTTCCCCCAAACAGGGCAACATAAACAGTTTAAAAGATATTTTCATCACCAAACAACTTGGGTCTGATTTTCAGTTTATGACTCAATAAAATTTTTAATAAAATAGATAACTAATGAGAACCAACTGTATAGTACAGGGGACTCTATTCAATGTTCTTTGGTGACCAAAATGGGAACGAAATCTAAAAAAGAGAGGATATATGTATCACTGACTCACTTTGTTGTACAGCAGAAACTTATACAACATTGTAAAGCAATGTTGTTTATATTTCAATTAAAATAAAACATTTCTTGAAATGCAGAAGCAAACCACGTGTATGCCAAAAATACAGACAAGTATCCATAATCCTGATGCTCAAACAGAACCATTGCTAACCTACATGGTATTCATGCATTTCCCATGCATATTCCTCAAGTACTGTTTTCCATATGAATGTACCAACTATACACAGTTCATAGGTTCCTTTGCTTACAACGTATCACACAATTTTAAAAATTCCTAAACAAAAAATATTATTTTGAATGGTTGTATAGCATTCCATGCCACGAATAATGGGCTCACAGTTGACTTAATCAATCCCTGTTCATTGAACACTATAGGAATTATAATACACATCACATATTACACTACGCAATGAAATAACTAAAATTTAGATTCAGAAGCAAACTTTCCTAAGATCGAATCTTGTTCCAGTGCTTATAAGCCATGCAACATTAAGCAAATCAGTTCAACAATCCATGCCTGTTTCCTCATATGCATAATGGAGATTATATTAATGACTATGGGAATTACATTCACAACTGTACTTAACTATGAGTTGTGTGGATGAAAAGAATTATACATTTAAAGGCTTTAGAAAGCTCTCTGAAACATGGTAAACAGTATATGTTTAGGTTTTTCTTTTTCCAGTTCCTTGGCACAATGTGGAATGAACACCCTTCCATATGTATCTTAAAAAAAAAACTCATACAATTATTTTTTGGATAAATTTCTAAATGAAATTGTTGGGTCCAGAGGTAATTCACTTTTAAACTCATGTACACATTGTTTAATTTCACCTAAAAAGTACAATTTTATAATCCAACCACAAATGAATGTAAATGCCTATTTTCACATAGCTGGACCAATACTGCTAACCCCAACTCTGCTAACCTAGTGGATAAAACTGACAATTTGTTTCCTTATTTTGCATTTCTATTAACAATAAAGCTGCCCATTTTTCTAAAGGTTTATGTATCATTTTGACTTTTATTCTGTTTATGCAAAACCTGTTCACGTCCTTTGTCCACTTTTTGTCAGGTGTACTTTCTACTGATAGCCAAAAAAATTCGTGTATTAGGAATAAACGTTTATATTACACATTGGAAATATTTTACCTTAGTTTGTCATTAGCATTAACTGTTACAAAAATTTGTTGATTTTTTGGTTTTTTAATCCTTTCAATTTTATACTATCAAATCTACCAAACTTTTCCTTTATAATTAAAACCTGGAGGTTATAGTTGGAAAGGCATTCCCAAATCCAAGTTTAGATGTCTTTCACCTACACTATCGTCTCTGACAACAGTTCTGTGGTTTCATACTTTATATTTTAAACTCTTAACTTAAATCTAATTTATGAATTATCATACGGAAAGAAACTAACAATTTTCACCCCATATTATTAACAAAGTTTCCCACCCATATTCACTAAATCTTTTTCTCACTGGTTTCATATCTTCCTCATATATTAAACATGTAAACTCAAATATACCACTGGCTTCTCCTTTCCACTTTCAGATTCTCCTTACTCTGACAGGACTCTTCTTTATAATAGCTTTCAAGTGAATTCTAAGATCTGGAAGAACAAATGCTCACTCACCATTTTGTTTTTGCTTTTTAAACGACTTAATTGGCTCTTCACAGGAATTTGTTCTCCAGATAAACTAGAATAATTCTGTCACATCCCACAAAAAAGCCCTGTGGGATTTTTGTTGTTATATTTGAAACACAACAGCTGTTATTCTATTTGTTTTGAATTCTTCTTCGGAAGTATAAATTATCCATATGTTGGATCTGCCTGGTCACTGTGTTCATAACTCTTCAGATAACTTTTAACTTCTTGTCTTTCTCCTCTACTTTCTGGGGTTTTTCTCAAATCAATCTTCCTTATCACCAAACAGGTTCACTGTAATATTAATTCCCCTCACTGCTGCTTGTAACACTACATATAGCTTTGCCCCCAAATGACTTGCTTCCTTGCATTCTCTTCTAAAGTTTTCATCTTGGTTTGTTGCCTTATCATCTAAGCTTATGTTTCTTATATTTGATCTCTTACTTTAGAGCCTATGGTTTCTTAAGTTTCCTTATGACTAAAACTTGCTTTTGAAAAATCTTTTTTTTTAAATATGCCCTTTCTTTACTTCAAACAGGATATGTTTACCTCCATTCATATTGCAAATTTGTTTACAGGTCCCATATTGAGGGTTGTTATTCCTGTTTATTCAGCCTTCACTGAAAATCTACCAAACTTTTCCTTTATAATTAAAACCTGGAGGTTATAGTTGGAAAGGCATTCCCAAATCCAAGTTTAGATGTCTTTCACCTACACTATCGTCTCTGACAACAGTTCTGTGGTTTCATACTTTATATTTTAAACTCTTAACTTAAATCTAATTTATGAATTATCATACGGAAAGAAACTAACAATTTTCACCCCATATTATTAACAAAGTTTCCCACCCATATTCACTAAATCTTTTTCTCACTGGTTTCATATCTTCCTCATATATTAAACATGTAAACTCAAATATACCACTGGCTTCTCCTTTCCACTTTCAGATTCTCCTTACTCTGACAGGACTCTTCTTTATAATAGCTTTCAAGTGAATTCTAAGATCTGGAAGAACAAATGCTCACTCACCATTTTGTTTTTGCTTTTTAAACGACTTAATTGGCTCTTCACAGGAATTTGTTCTCCAGATAAACTAGAATAATTCTGTCACATCCCACAAAAAAGCCCTGTGGGATTTTTGTTGTTATATTTGAAACACAACAGCTGTTATTCTATTTGTTTTGAATTCTTCTTCGGAAGTATAAATTATCCATATGTTGGATCTGCCTGGTCACTGTGTTCATAACTCTTCAGATAACTTTTAACTTCTTGTCTTTCTCCTCTACTTTCTGGGGTTTTTCTCAAATCAATCTTCCTTATCACCAAACAGGTTCACTGTAATATTAATTCCCCTCACTGCTGCTTGTAACACTACATATAGCTTTGCCCCCAAATGACTTGCTTCCTTGCATTCTCTTCTAAAGTTTTCATCTTGGTTTGTTGCCTTATCATCTAAGCTTATGTTTCTTATATTTGATCTCTTACTTTAGAGCCTATGGTTTCTTAAGTTTCCTTATGACTAAAACTTGCTTTTGAAAAATCTTTTTTTTTAAATATGCCCTTTCTTTACTTCAAACAGGATATGTTTACCTCCATTCATATTGCAAATTTGTTTACAGGTCCCATATTGAGGGTTGTTATTCCTGTTTATTCAGCCTTCACTGAAAATAGACCTAACTTAGTCTTTAATGATATTTTTCTCATCTAGCCACCTGGAAGCTGGGAATCATGTTGAATGACTGAGGTCCCTATATTTTTATAAGAAATAAAGACTAATCATCTACCCAAATGCAGATGTTATCTGTTATTAACCTCTCCTCAATTTTTTCCCTCTTTTTTTTTTTTTTGGTCAAGACACACAGCATGTGGGATCTTAGTTCCCTGACCAGGGATTGAACCAGTACTCCTTGAAATGGGAAGCACGGTGTCCTAACCACTAGATAGCCTGGGAAGTCCTAACCACTCTTTATATCAGTGTCTAAATTTGGAAGTTTTTGAAACAGTTCCTGTGTCATCTCTATAGCAATATGCATGATAAAATAAAAGTATCAAATTATTACAAAAAAGAAGATTCTAAGCAACTACTCAAAATGTGGGTAACATCTGAACTTTGTACCATGGCTAACAAGGATTCCAGGATCTGGCCCCTCTCCCAGTTTTTCTCCTCCACTCTCTCTCCCACCCCAGGGATCTTGGCTTCTGTCTTCCAATCAAGCACAAGCATATCCCCATCTTTGAGTTCTGAGATGAAAAGAAAACTTTGCCTTTGGGTATTCCCATGGCTGACAACCTTTCAAACGTCCCTCCCTGACCATCATAACTGTCCCCCCATGCCATTCCTATTTCAACAGCCTGTTTTATTTTCTTGCTAGCATTTTTCCAATAGCTAAAACTATCTTGCTTATCTGTTATCTTATATGTTTATGTCCCCTGTCAAAAAATATATAAAACTGGTTCATAGCAGTTCTGCCAATTGCCAAGTTATGAAAGCAGTCTAAGCGTCCATCAACAGATGAATGAATACAGAAGATGTTGTATATGGAACATGGAAACAACCTGGATGTCCATCAACAAATGAATGGATGAAGAAGCCTTGGTACATATATACAATGGAATATTTCTCAGCCGTAAAAAGAAATGTATTTGATTCAGTTCTAATGAGGTGGATGAGTCTAGAACCTATTGCACAAAGTTAAAAAGAGAAGGATAAATATAGTATACCAACACATACATATGGAATCTAGAAAGAGAGTACTGATAAATGCATATGCAGAGCAGCAATGGAGTAACAAACATAGAGAATGGATTCATGGTCATTGTTGGGTGGGAGGAATGGATGAGAAGTTTGGAAAAAGTAATACGGAAACCTACACTACCATACGTGAAAGGGACAACCAATGTGAACACGCTATAAGACTGAGGGAACTTATACGGGGGCTACGCAACAAGCCGGAGGGGTAGGATAAGGAGAGACTGGGAGGGGAGGTTCAGGTGGGAGGGGTCAGGGGTACAGCTAGGACTGATTTAGATTTATGTATAGCTGTAAACAACAAAGCTCTGTAAAAGTCAAATTAAAAACACTAATGAAACACTACTCTGCCATAAAAAAATGAAATTTTGCCATTGGCAGAAGCATGGACAAATGTGGAGGGCACTATGCTAAGTGAAATGTCACACTGAAAAAGACAAATGCTGTATTATAATCACTTATATATGACAACTAATAAATACAACAAACTAGTGAACATACATATCTGTAAGAGCATGAATTTTCTGTCTTTTCATCTCCGTAACTACAAAATCTGCAGGGTCTACCTGAGGCTCTCTTTTCTGAAGATGCTTGGCCTCCCCATCCTGGTCCTTACTGGAGAGCCCCTCCCCAGCCCCGTCACCCACTGAGAAGGACAAAGGTAGGCGATGAGGTTTGCTCATAACCCACTACCTCTCTCCTCCCCTTGTGAGCCCACCCCACCTCCTGCCCTGCTGACAGACGCTCTCAAGCAGGCCCCCTGTGCATGCTGGTAGCTCCTTTTTTCCCCGCCCCCACCCCAAGAAGACTACTCTTGGGTATATTCGATTCCTGGCAGTCTTGATGCAAAATAATAAATTATTTTGTTTTAAGATATTTTGTGCTGTCAGGGTAATCATTCTAAAAGGAAAATTTGATTGTTACACCTCTAATTAAATCTTTCCAAAGCCTCTCCATTGCCAACAAGATTAACTTGGGCTCCTGGCAGTCCAACCTTGCAGGCTGTCCTGATCTGCCCCCTTTCAGGCTTCTCAGACCTCAGTCGTGGCACCTATTTTCCTGCCCGACCCATGCTCCAGACAAGGGAATCCTTGTTCTCCATAGCCATGCTTCAACAAGGGGAGCCTTGGAGGGTTCCCCAAATCCATATGTTCTTCCACAGTCCCTTCTTTGGCTGAAGCTGTCCCTTCTGCCTAAAATGTCCTTCCCTTCTGCTCCCTTCCCCGTCCGCTGGGTAAACAAACACCTGCCAATTTTTGGTGGCTCATCTAAAACAGTTCCTTCTGACTCCCTGTAGCAGGACTGACCAGTTCATTAACAAAGTTCCATATTGCCCATTTTATTCACAATGAACACCCAGAACAGCCAACAATAAATAAATAAATAAGTAAATTTTCTTTAAAAAAGGAAACAACTCTTTGGGTCCTTTAGATCATTAAATTAGAGAACACACTTAAAGCAAGTGACTGGCACATGGTAAATGTTCAGTGAGTGCCAGCTATTATCACAAAACTTCACTGGATGTGCTTGCTGTGTTTCCATGCTTCTAAAATGATGAGCCCCCAAGTACCACCTTATTCATCCACATTGCCGCCCATGCTGATACATTCTGCAATGGCATCAGACCTGGGTTTGAGTTTATATCCGGCCACCCATTAGCTGGGCAGTTTCCATGGCTGTAAAGTGGAAACATGATGGTGTTCCTAAGAGGATTAAAGGAGATGAGGATAGCATGCACTTGGCACACACTCAAGCCCACCTTAAAGGCACAACAAATTGCTTTATGTATCATTTAAGACCTGATTCATAATAGATGCTTAACGAATAACCTTTGTCCTGGCTCGCAGACAGTGGATTGTTTCATACTTCAGGACCATTTAGGCTTTTTTAACACCATAGAGAGGCTCAACTTGCCTCATAAGAAAGTGACAAGGGAAACCAAGGGCTCTGATGGAGGAAAGCCTGCCCCTGGCCCCCACCACAGCTGTTCCACAGCCTATTCCAGTGATGCCTGCCATGGGGTTAAGGTGTCAAGTGTGTGCATGTTCAGTCGTGTCTGACTCTTTTCAACCCCATGAACTGTAGCCCACCAAGCTCCTCTGTTCACGGGATTTTGCAGGCAAGAATACTGGAGTGGGTTGCCATTTCCTCCTCCAGGGGATCTTCCCATCCCAGGAATTAAACCTGTATCTCCTGCATTGGCATGAAGATTCTTTATCACTGAGCTGCTTGGGAAGTCCTAAGGTGTCAAAGTCCTGACTTCATATGGACACATTTCTAAAGAGGGTAGTGTGTTACCCTATAAATAGGGACAGCACAGAATACTTTTCATTGAGGGGAATTTTCAATTGGAGAGCCCCCCAAATTGAAAGGAGACTCAACAGGATCAACAGGAAAAGCCCCCTGGTCAGGACTTCAAAACCCTCCTTGCTCCCAGACCCTCACTTCACAGAGCATGTGATCTAATGAGGAATTTCTGATCGGAATAAAATCACTCTCAGGAAAAATCATTCAAGCACTAGGACACAGTCTATCCTGCCTCATTATGATCACTGTTAATGTATCTCATGTCCTAATTAAAAATAACTCAAATCTGTTCACAAGTCCCAGGATGGTCGCTCTTGCTTCTGACCAGAGGAGATCAAGTGGTACTCCTTTAAGAAGAAGACATTTTCTGCATCATTTGCTTTGGGTTTTAACCTGGGTTCCTGAAACAACAAAGCCCAAGGCAAGAACTTATGGGACAGAAAAGGCAAATCGAGGAAAGCAGAAAGCAGCTTAGCAGTTGCCCAGGGCTAGGATAGGAACAGGGGTGATGGGAGATGGCCCTGGGGAGGTTTGGGGGATAATGGAAATGTTTTAAAATCAGATTTTGGTGATTGTTGAGCAATGCTGTGAATTTAATGGTATATAAATGAGACATCAGTAAAGCTACTTTAAAAAAAAGGCAGGAATTCCCTGGCGACTCAGTGGTTAGGACTCAGCTCTTTCAATGCCAAGGATATGGGTTTGATCCATACCAGGGAACCAAGATTCAGCACACACACACACACACACAAAAAAGCTTAAGGGCTAACACTTTTTTTAGTCTCAGAGATGAAAGAGAACAGGGATGGGAAATGAGGCAGGGAAGAGGGTACAGGAGCTCAGGAAGATGGCACAGCCACATCTCCCCACTGACAGCTTTTTGAAGGCAGTCTCTGTCTCTGAACTGTGGGTCCCAGGTAAGGAGGGACAGGAGAGCATCCTCAGCCCCAGCCCACACTCCTACTCCATACTACTGGGCTGCACGTGAGCCCAAAGAGGATCCAGAAGTTTCTAGCACCTCAGGGGTGACAAAGACTAAGAGAAGAGACTACAGGTGCCAGGCAAAGGCATCATTGTGATGTGTGTTGAGCCAGCTGAGAGTCTAGGAGCAGCTGCCACTGGGAATCGGGGGTCTGGAGCAGTAAGGGAGGTAGAGGGGCGGCTGTTAATAATCAGAGGAGAGGCAAGGGCGGTGCCAGGGTGGCCTGTCACGTGGCAAGGATCTGGGTGTCCAGAGCTGGGTGGTGCCTAAACTCAATCTGGTCCCATATGCAAAGCCTACACCACCAGATGATGTCATATTTACAGGAGCCTGGTCCAAACAGAAATGCCACTTTTCTCAAGCATTCAAATCAGAACACAGAAAAGGCAGTGAAGACCTGACAAGAATCACTCTTGTCCAATTATACCATGGAAGACTTAAAACCAAGAGACAACTTTCAAAGTAGCTTCTGCCTTCATATGGTGGCCGTGGATGCCAGGATCTTCCATTAGGAAAGAATCTGGACTACCCTGGAGGTCCAGTGGCTATGATTCCATGTTTCCAATGTAGGAACCCTCAGTTCAATCCCTGGTCAGGGAAATAGATCCCACATGCCACAACAAAGAGTTCACATGCTGCAACTAAGAGATCCCACTTGCCACAGCTAGAGCAGCCAAATAAATAAATAAAAACTTTTTATTAAAAAAAAAAAAGAGAAAGAATCCGTCTCAGTTCTGGGGTCATAGCCACACTCTCCCTGGGCAGCCCCAGCCAAGGGGTCTGAGGCCATTCCAGTCAACTCCTTGGTGGGCAATCTTTGCTGTAGAGTTGCCCATTGGTCAGGCCAAGGCTTAGTCCAATATTCATTGCAGTCTGAAGCTCTCTCTGCCCAGTCCTGCTCTGGTCTCTTATGTTTGGCGGGTTTTATTATCTCCCCCAATAAGCCCCGCACCCTCCATTTCAGCATCTGCTCCCAGGATGACCCAGCTGACACATTTGGTGACCTTAAAAGTCATGGCGAAGCCTGTTCTCTATGCACAAACCTACTACTACAATCAGTCGCACTTACTTCTAAGGCAAAGGGTTCTTGTCCTGGAGGTCTTGAACCCCAAGGAGATACAGTGCATGAGGGACATAGTCTAAGGGATTCTTAGTAGGTGGCCAGATATTTGGAGGGGACCTATAGGGGTGTATCAGTTTTCTATGGCTGCTGTGACAAATTGCTGGAAACTTGGCAGCTTTAAACAACAGAAAAAAGTACTATCTTAGAGTTCTGGAGGTCAGAAGTCTGACATTAGTCTCACTGAGCTAAAGTCAAGGTGTTGGCAGGGAGGAGTTCCTTCTGAGCCTCTAGTCTGTTTCTTGACTATTTCTACTTCCAGGAGCTGCCCATATCCCTTGGCTCCAAGGCCCCTCGTATCATCAAAACCAGCAACACTGGTTGGGTCTTTCTCCTTCTGTATGATTGATCCTGATCGCCCTGCCTCCTCTTTTCATTTCTTAGGACACTTTGATTATGTTGGACCCGCTTGGATAAGCCAGCATGGTCTCCTTATCTTGGGGTCAGCTGCCTAGCAACCTCAATTCTATCTGCAATCTTAATCCCCCTGTGCCATGTATAATACACTTGCAGGTGCTAGGGATCAGGATGTGGGCATCTTTGGAGGCACCACTATTCTCTCACTGAGCACAGCCCATGTGGATGGTGCCTTCACCTTGGGAGGTGGAAAAGCATCAGCCTGGAGATGGGACATCTGCAACCTTCTTGTCCCTTTCTTTCCCTCTTACCTGTCTTTTCACTCCTGGTATCTAACATACACCGGAGTTGGGGAGATCTTGCTGGTGGACACTGGGCACAAAAGTCAGGTAGGTCTGGTGTCCCTCGGAGGCCTGGATAAAGCAGAGGACCGTCTACCTGTGTGGTATCTCTCCCTCAAGCTCTTTTTCCAAATGAGGCACATTTTAGCATTTTTAAAAGCAATGTGTGAGTGTGACAAGATGTTACAGGAAATAGTGAGAATAACAGCAAGGACTCAGAGAGATGGCAGTCAGTGTCTTTTTGGAAGGTTTGCTTTCCCACTGATGAAGATGCAGGCCTGTCCCACCTCTAAGCTCCGGCTAAGGCTGCATCCTCCGTAAGATGTGGCTAAACAGACAGAAGGGTTCCAGGAAAAGTGGGAGTGGGAGAGTAGACCCCCTGGGTGAGGAGTAGAGCTCAGGAGCCATGGGATGGCGGCAGATACGGAGCTCGGCACCCTGCTGTTCGTAGTATGACTAACACCAGCCGCAACATTATTCAAGAAAACAACTCTGTGAAGTACTTGCCCATGCCAATAAAGCTCTCTGCCTAGCCCTGACATCACTGCTTCTATGGCAACCAGTGCACTTCAAAGAGCAAAATGTGGGAGACTGAAAAACAGAATCAAAAATTGAAGGCACAAAGTCATGCCAAATGAGTGAATTGGCCAGAAAGTCACTTAAAAAAAGTTGAGAGGCCGTCATTAAGGAAGGTCTGGGGGAAGAAGGAGAAATGTCATAGGCATCTGGTCCCAACCAGAGTGTCCCAAGCAATGGTGATGTGGTCTGTTTGTGGTGACTGCTTGGTTTTCTGTGGGCCAGTGTGGGGGGCATCTCTACCCTCGCCATGCAGAGCATGTTTGAGGAAGAAGTTTCCAAAAAATAAATACGTTGCCTTAGTATACAAGGTCTAAATAAATGTTAATTGTCTTTTGAAGAACAAAAGGCCACACATGGAGACACTGAGACTCGTAGGTGCAGTGTGGTCATTGCGTCCTTCTTAAGAGACATCAGTGGATGCAACCCGACAATGGTGCTTCACTTTTGGGAGTGAAAGCATCAGCCTGGAGATGGGACATCTGCAACCTTCTTGTCCCTTTCTTTCCCTCTTACCTGTCTTTTCACTCCTGGTATCTAACATACACCGGAGTTGGGGAGATCTTGCTGGTGGACACTGGGCACAAAAGTCAGGTAGGTCTGGTGTCCCTCGGAGGCCTGGATAAAGCAGAGGACCGTCTACCTGTGTGGTATCTCTCCCTCAAGCTCTTTTTCCAAATGAGGCACATTTTAGCATTTTTAAAAGCAATGTGTGAGTGTGACAAGATGTTACAGGAAATAGTGAGAATAACAGCAAGGACTCAGAGAGATGGCAGTCAGTGTCTTTTTGGAAGGTTTGCTTTCCCACTGATGAAGATGCAGGCCTGTCCCACCTCTAAGCTCCCGCTAAGGCTGCATCCTCCGTAAGATGTGGCTAAACAGACAGAAGGGTTCCAGGAAAAGTGGGAGTGGGAGAGTAGACCCCCTGGGTGAGGAGTAGAGCTCAGGAGCCATGGGATGGCGGCAGATACGGAGCTCGGCACCCTGCTGTTCGTAGTATGACTAACACCAGCCGCAACATTATTCAAGAAAACAACTCTGTGAAGTACTTGCCCATGCCAATAAAGCTCTCTGCCTAGCCCTGACATCACTGCTTCTATGGCAACCAGTGCACTTCAAAGAGCAAAATGTGGGAGACTGAAAAACAGAATCAAAAATTGAAGGCACAAAGTCATGCCAAATGAGTGAATTGGCCAGAAAGTCACTTAAAAAAAGTTGAGAGGCCGTCATTAAGGAAGGTCTGGGGGAAGAAGGAGAAATGTCATAGGCATCTGGTCCCAACCAGAGTGTCCCAAGCAATGGTGATGTGGTCTGTTTGTGGTGACTGCTTGGTTTTCTGTGGGCCAGTGTGGGGGGCATCTCTACCCTCGCCATGCAGAGCATGTTTGAGGAAGAAGTTTCCAAAAAATAAATACGTTGCCTTAGTATACAAGGTCTAAATAAATGTTAATTGTCTTTTGAAGAACAAAAGGCCACACATGGAGACACTGAGACTCGTAGGTGCAGTGTGGTCATTGCGTCCTTCTTAAGAGACATCAGTGGATGCAACCCGACAAACGGTTACAGCAGTAGCCTGCTCAGGCTGCTTTAACAAAACACCAGACTGGGTGGCTCAAACAGCAGCTGTTTATTTCTCATGGTTTTGAATTGTGGAAGTTTAAGATCAAGGTGACAGACTGGATTGCAGATGGCCACCTTCTCGCTGTGTCCTCACATAGTGGAGAGAAGAAGTTTTGGTGTTTCTTCTTTAAAGGGCACTAATCCCACTATGGGGGCCTCATCCTCATGACCTCATCAGAACATAATCATCTCCAAAAGGCCTTGCCTCCTATTACCATCACCTTGGGGGATTAGGGCTGCAACTTGTGAATTCTGGGTGGACACAACCTTCAGCCCATATCAGGCATTGTGTTCACCTTTGGAGTCTCTTCTGTAGGCCTCGAGATTCATTCAACAATACTGACACTTTGGCTCCATTCACCTCATCTGTTCTAGCCTGAAAAGTCAAGGGAGAGCTTCCCTGGTGGTCCAGTGGGTAAGGACACTGCGCTGCAGTGCAAGGGCACCGGTTCGATCCCTAGCCTGGGAAGATCCCACATGCCCCAGAGCAGCTGGACAAATGTGTCCAACTACCAAGTCAGAGCTCTGGAGCACATGCGCCCAGAGCCGGTGCTCTGCAATGAGAGAGGCCACTGCAATGGGAAGCCCACACAGACCAAAGGACAAAGATAAATAAATGAAAGATCAATAGAAGTGGCCAAAAAAAAAAAAAAGTCAAGGAAGATGAGCCACTACTCTGATGTCAGCCTATAACCACAGGAGCTGGGGGTTTGGACCTGGTGACCACTCTTCTCCACCCACTCGGTCAGAGTGCTCCCCATCTGCTCCCCATAGCAGCCTACCTTCTATAATTAGCCCCATCCAGAGCCCACTGCCCCACCCTATCCAGCCCAATCACATCCTGCTCAGCCCCATCTAGGACCCTCTGCTCAGGGATAGGCCAGCAGGGTTTCCCCAGCACCCCTCCACCAATAGAGACTCTGGAGACCTCTGGGGTCCTGTTTTCGGCCACACAGAGGTATACATGGGCCCCTTGGATATCTGAATGGAAATACATGGGAGGGAGGGCCACACTCCTGCATTCTTGCTTTGCCTGTCAGCTGCCCCACCCCACCCTTGGGTTCCTGCGTCAGCCAGTTAAGTATTTAACAAAACACCAGACTGGGTGGCTCAAACAGCAGCTGTTTATTTCTCATGGTTTTGAATTGTGGAAGTTTAAGATCAAGGTGACAGACTGGATTGCAGATGGCCACCTTCTCGCTGTGTCCTCACATAGTGGAGAGAAGAAGTTTTGGTGTTTCTTCTTTAAAGGGCACTAATCCCACTATGGGGGCCTCATCCTCATGACCTCATCAGAACATAATCATCTCCAAAAGGCCTTGCCTCCTATTACCATCACCTTGGGGGATTAGGGCTGCAACTTGTGAATTCTGGGTGGACACAACCTTCAGCCCATATCAGGCATTGTGTTCACCTTTGGAGTCTCTTCTGTAGGCCTCGAGATTCATTCAACAATACTGACACTTTGGCTCCATTCACCTCATCTGTTCTAGCCTGAAAAGTCAAGGGAGAGCTTCCCTGGTGGTCCAGTGGGTAAGGACACTGCGCTGCAGTGCAAGGGCACCGGTTCGATCCCTAGCCTGGGAAGATCCCACATGCCCCAGAGCAGCTGGACAAATGTGTCCAACTACCAAGTCAGAGCTCTGGAGCACATGCGCCCAGAGCCGGTGCTCTGCAATGAGAGAGGCCACTGCAATGGGAAGCCCACACAGACCAAAGGACAAAGATAAATAAATGAAAGATCAATAGAAGTGGCCAAAAAAAAAAAAAAGTCAAGGAAGATGAGCCACTACTCTGATGTCAGCCTATAACCACAGGAGCTGGGGGTTTGGACCTGGTGACCACTCTTCTCCACCCACTCGGTCAGAGTGCTCCCCATCTGCTCCCCATAGCAGCCTACCTTCTATAATTAGCCCCATCCAGAGCCCACTGCCCCACCCTATCCAGCCCAATCACATCCTGCTCAGCCCCATCTAGGACCCTCTGCTCAGGGATAGGCCAGCAGGGTTTCCCCAGCACCCCTCCACCAATAGAGACTCTGGAGACCTCTGGGGTCCTGTTTTCGGCCACACAGAGGTATACATGGGCCCCTTGGATATCTGAATGGAAATACATGGGAGGGAGGGCCACACTCCTGCATTCTTGCTTTGCCTGTCAGCTGCCCCACCCCACACTTGGGTTCCTGCGTCAGCCAGTTAAGTATTTTATAAATTATATTTTAGATATATGTTTCAGACTTAAAAATAAAGCCAAAGGGAGAGAAGAACTGCAGATCTGGCTCTTCCAAGAGCAGTTGGATGCAAGAATTACAGATGCCATGGGTAGCACACAAGTGAAACAAAACATCCCCAACCTAGAGTTCTCCACCCTGACTCTGAGTCTGATGACGTGCTGACTTGCACTTTTATTGGATACACGCTGAGTAAATGAAATTGCAGCCATTCTACTTCCTAACTACCTCTAGTCATTCTAAGATCTGACAGTGAGCACAGAACAAATCCCTCTGGAGTGGCTGACACACAGCCATTCTTCATTGAGTCCAATGCCCTCCACTGAAGAGTCAACTCAACTAACCCAACATGGAAAGCAGAGATGCATCACGTAGAAAATCACGTAAAAATCCATAAAGACACACACACACCAATATATATACACACATGCACACTTATACACATTCATACTTAAATACATACATTCATAAGCATGCACACATATCTATACACATCCATGTGCCCCCGACATGTACACACAGACCACAGAATAAGAAAATAAGTATATAAGAGAATGTCATATGTGAATGGAAGAAATTTTCATAGTTAAATTGTGAGTAGAGTCAATTTGAGAAAGAAAATTCTGGAACAAGCAAGAACTACCTACTAAGCCAGAATAATATAAACATCAAAGAATGCAGGAAAATACTTTGACTAGCCTCCTATAGAGAATAAAAACAATTCAGCCTCATTACCACTCATGCTAATCAAAGTAAAACCAAAAGACGATGTTACTTAAAACTACCAAATCTGCACCAATTCTTAAAACTAAGACAATGTTGGCAAGACCGTGGTGAAATGGAATTTTCATACATGGTTGGTGGAAATGGAAACTGAGCCTTCTTTTCAGATAGCAATCTGGCCATACATCATAAAAGCCCTAAACAACATTCTATACACATGGGGCCAGTGTTTTCACCTGTCCGAGTCTGCATTTTAAAAAAAGATCACAGGGAATTCCATGGCAGACCAGTGGTTAGGACTCCATACTTTCACTGCCAAGGGTATGGGTTCAATTCTGGGATGGGGAACTAAGATCACGTGTTATTGTTGTTGTCCAGTTGTTCAGTTGTCTCTGACTCTGAAACCCCACAGACTGTAGCATGCCAGTCTTCTCTGTCCTTCACCATCTCCAGGAGCTTACTCAAACTCATTGTCCACTGAGTGGGTGATGGCATATAATCATCTCATCCTCTGTCATCCTCTTCTCTTCCTGCCTTCAATCTTACCTACCATCAGGATCTTTCCCAATGAGTCATCTCTTCATATCAGGTGACCAAAGTATTAGAGCTTCAGCTTCAGCATCAGTCCTTCCAATGAAAACTCAGGGTATATTTTCATGAGAATTGACTGGTTCAATCTCCTTGCAGTTCAAGGGACTCTCAAGAGTGGTCTGGAATTCCCATCTCTTTAAGAATTTTCCACAGTTTGTTGTGACCACACAGTCAAAGGCTTTAGCTAAATCAATGAAGCTGAAGCAGATGTTTTTCTGGAATTCTCTTGCTTTTTCTTTGATCCAACAGATGTTGGCAGTTTGATCTCTGGTTCCTTTGCCTTTTCTAATCCATCTCGTGTATCCAGAAGTTCTCAGTTCACATACTATTGAAGCCTAGTTTGGAGGATTTTGAGCATTACCTTACTAGCATGTGAAATGACTGCAATTGTGCAGTAGTTTGAACATTTTTTGGCATTGCCCTTCCTTGAGCTTAGAATGAAAACTGACTTCTTTCAGTCCTGTGGTCACTGCTGAGTTTTCCAAACTTGCTGGCATAGTGACTGTAACACTTTAACAGTATCATCTTTAAAGGATCTGAAATAGCTCAGCTGGAATTCCATCATCTCCACTAGTTTTGTTCATGGTGATGCTTTTTAAGGCCCACTTCCGTGGTGAAATGGACATTTTTTCATACATGGTTGGTGGAAATGGAAACTGAGCCTTCTTTTCAGATAGCAATCTGGCCATACATCATAAAAGCCCTAAACAACATTCTATACACATGGGGCCAGTGTTTTCACCTGTCCGAGTCTGCATTTTAAAAAAAGATCACAGGGAATTCCATGGCAGACCAGTGGTTAGGACTCCATACTTTCACTGCCAAGGGTATGGGTTCAATTCTGGGATGGGGAACTAAGATCACGTGTTATTGTTGTTGTCCAGTTGTTCAGTTGTCTCTGACTCTGAAACCCCACAGACTGTAGCATGCCAGTCTTCTCTGTCCTTCACCATCTCCAGGAGCTTACTCAAACTCATTGTCCACTGAGTGGGTGATGGCATATAATCATCTCATCCTCTGTCATCCTCTTCTCTTCCTGCCTTCAATCTTACCTACCATCAGGATCTTTCCCAATGAGTCATCTCTTCATATCAGGTGACCAAAGTATTAGAGCTTCAGCTTCAGCATCAGTCCTTCCAATGAAAACTCAGGGTATATTTTCATGAGAATTGACTGGTTCAATCTCCTTGCAGTTCAAGGGACTCTCAAGAGTGGTCTGGAATTCCCATCTCTTTAAGAATTTTCCACAGTTTGTTGTGACCACACAGTCAAAGGCTTTAGCTAAATCAATGAAGCTGAAGCAGATGTTTTTCTGGAATTCTCTTGCTTTTTCTTTGATCCAACAGATGTTGGCAGTTTGATCTCTGGTTCCTTTGCCTTTTCTAATCCATCTCGTGTATCCAGAAGTTCTCAGTTCACATACTATTGAAGCCTAGTTTGGAGGATTTTGAGCATTACCTTACTAGCATGTGAAATGACTGCAATTGTGCAGTAGTTTGAACATTTTTTGGCATTGCCCTTCCTTGAGCTTAGAATGAAAACTGACTTCTTTCAGTCCTGTGGTCACTGCTGAGTTTTCCAAACTTGCTGGCATAGTGACTGTAACACTTTAACAGTATCATCTTTAAAGGATCTGAAATAGCTCAGCTGGAATTCCATCATCTCCACTAGTTTTGTTCATGGTGATGCTTTTTAAGGCCCACTTGACATCACATTTCAGGGTGTTTGGCTCTAGGTGAGTGATTACACCATTGTGGTTATCTGGGTCATTAAGATCTTTTTTGTATAGTTCTTCTATGTATATTTACCATCTCTTCTTAATCTTTTCTGCTTCTGTTAGGTCCATACCATTTCTCTCCTTTTAGAGTGTCCCTTTCCCATTCTATTGATTTTCCTCTATCTCTTTGCATTGTTTATTTAGGAGGGCATTCTTATCTCTTTTTGCTGTTCTTTGGAACTCTGCATTCAGATGAGTATATCTTTCCTTTTCTCCTTTGCCTTTCACTTCTTTCTCAGCTATTTATAAGATCTCCTCAGACAACCATTTTGCCTTTTTGCATTTCTTTTTCTTGGGGATGGTTTTGATCACTGCCTCCTGTACAATGTTATGAACCTCTGTTCATAGTTCTTCAGGTACTCTGTCTATCAGATCTAATCTCTTGAATCTATTTGTCACTTCCATTGTATAATCATAAGTGATTTGATTTAGGTCATACCTGAATGGCCTAGTGGTTTTCCCTATCCTGTGAGGCAGGCCCAAATAAATAAAACATAAAATTTTTTAATTAAAAATAATCACAAGTACAGGTAAAGATTTCTTCTTTTGCAGCTCAGCACAGCACTGCCCATGATCAGGGAAAACTGGAGATAGAGTTGAATGGCTGACAGTAGGGGAGCACTAATAAATGCTGTTAAAGGTACCTCTCCATCAGCTGCGCTTTCCCAGGAGCACTGTCCTTTCAGACCCATGTTGGCCCTCTTGGGCAGAACCTGACCTGAATCAGCTTCTCACCTCCTGCTCAGGGTGCAGTGAGTCTCATCAACACAGGGAGTTGATTTTCTGAATCTGAGACGAATTATGTAACCTAAACCAAACTATCCATGGGTTGAGGGGAGAGGGAATGAATAGAGGAACGAACTCAAGGGTGTAGGATAGCCAATCAATCTTACTTATTTGGGATTTCTACCCTCAGGTTCTTCACAAAGGCTAAGAAGACTTGATTTCCCTATGAAACTAAAACCTCAAAAAAGGAACAATTGAAATAAGAATGCAAGGGACGGAAAAGAGATAAAAGGGGCAGACATCTAGTTGCCACCATACACCAGGGAGTGATTAATTATTACAATCGGGTACTGAATTTAGCATTGTGGCTCCTGACAGCTTCAGCAGAATAGGAAACCCTTTGGGTAATAGGCATTCTTACTGTCTGATTAAAAAGAGAAGGAATGCTTTCATTGGAGAGATGCATTATTATCAAGTACTGAAATAAGATGGAGATATTCGTGCTTTCTTTATATGCGGCTTTATACAGTGAGGCTGAGAATGCACAGGCAATGCTTCCTCTGGCCTCCGTGGATGTTAGCTCTCACACCTTCAGACCATCTCAGTGGTCCTGTGTCTCCTCCACTGAACAGTAAGGCTCAGAGGGCAGGAAGCGTCTAGTTCCTTCCCAAATCTTCTCATTTGCACCCTAAGCCTGCTTCCAAGAAGTATGACTGAGGCAGGGCAGCCAGGCACACACTAGACAATCAGTGAAAGTCAATTCCAGGTTATAGGGGCCTCAGACTGCTGTCTCTGAGACAGTGTCTACTTCCCATTAGATACCAAAGAAGAAGGAAACAAAAAGATCAAAGCCTAATGCAGAGGCATTTCTACAACCTGCCAGTCAGATGGACAGATCAGAAAGCAGAGCTGGGGGCACACTCATGCCGACCAAGATAAATGGAACCCCAGCTAAGGCAGACCCACTCCCAAAACTCTTTCCAGTGCCCTGCCCCATCGTCAACCCTGCCCACCACAGGAAAGCAATGCCATCACCAAAAAGCCTATACCTTTCTGGAAAACAATGTTTCACTACCAAGGTGCAGAATGGAACAATCATGGAAGGCCTTTTGGTTGAGTGAGTATCTATGCATGGGCTTTATGCCAAATCACACACTTATGCTTCCCCAGAGACGTTCTGTGTCAGAATCTGGGGCATGCCTCCAATCCCATTATGAGGAATTGCTCCCCAGTAATTCTTAGGTGCCCAGGGCTCCCCAACAACTTACTTATTTGGGATTTCTACCCTCAGGTTCTTCACAAAGGCTAAGAAGACTTGATTTCCCTATGAAACTAAAACCTCAAAAAAGGAACAATTGAAATAAGAATGCAAGGGACGGAAAAGAGATAAAAGGGGCAGACATCTAGTTGCCACCATACACCAGGGAGTGATTAATTATTACAATCGGGTACTGAATTTAGCATTGTGGCTCCTGACAGCTTCAGCAGAATAGGAAACCCTTTGGGTAATAGGCATTCTTACTGTCTGATTAAAAAGAGAAGGAATGCTTTCATTGGAGAGATGCATTATTATCAAGTACTGAAATAAGATGGAGATATTCGTGCTTTCTTTATATGCGGCTTTATACAGTGAGGCTGAGAATGCACAGGCAATGCTTCCTCTGGCCTCCGTGGATGTTAGCTCTCACACCTTCAGACCATCTCAGTGGTCCTGTGTCTCCTCCACTGAACAGTAAGGCTCAGAGGGCAGGAAGCGTCTAGTTCCTTCCCAAATCTTCTCATTTGCACCCTAAGCCTGCTTCCAAGAAGTATGACTGAGGCAGGGCAGCCAGGCACACACTAGACAATCAGTGAAAGTCAATTCCAGGTTATAGGGGCCTCAGACTGCTGTCTCTGAGACAGTGTCTACTTCCCATTAGATACCAAAGAAGAAGGAAACAAAAAGATCAAAGCCTAATGCAGAGGCATTTCTACAACCTGCCAGTCAGATGGACAGATCAGAAAGCAGAGCTGGGGGCACACTCATGCCGACCAAGATAAATGGAACCCCAGCTAAGGCAGACCCACTCCCAAAACTCTTTCCAGTGCCCTGCCCCATCGTCAACCCTGCCCACCACAGGAAAGCAATGCCATCACCAAAAAGCCTATACCTTTCTGGAAAACAATGTTTCACTACCAAGGTGCAGAATGGAACAATCATGGAAGGCCTTTTGGTTGAGTGAGTATCTATGCATGGGCTTTATGCCAAATCACACACTTATGCTTCCCCAGAGACGTTCTGTGTCAGAATCTGGGGCATGCCTCCAATCCCATTATGAGGAATTGCTCCCCAGTAATTCTTAGGTGCCCAGGGCTCCCCAACAACTTAAAAACCTTAGTTCCATATATGAAGAAAGCCTAGCTTGGATGAACCAGTGCTGATTTCCTACCCACCTCTCAGGACCTTTATTTACCTCTCAGGACCTTTATGAGCAAGGGGACAGGTCACCTGTTGCCCAGGGTGAGCTATGGGCTCCCAGGAAAGTCATCAGTGCTGGGGCAGAGGCAGCCAACCAGGAGGAGGATGGCTGGTTTCTTCACTGCTGTGTGCTTGATAGACTATCTGGCACAGGGGAGCGAGGTGGGCCAGTGGAACTGAACTTGATTTGAAACTGACCTGGAGCTGGGCATAGCCTTGAACTACCTGAAGGACTACAATCCCAAGGAATGACCTCCAAAGTCCTGGCTGAGGGAAAACACAAAGGAACATTACCTATACACTGAAAACTAGGAACAAGCCCACACAAACTGCTCTTCTGATCAAAGTAAGATAGATAAGGCAATGGCTTTTTTTTTTTTTTTTTGAAGTACAGCTGATTTACAATGTTGTGTTAGTTTCAGGTGAACACTAAAGTGATTATATACACCATACATACTATATGGTATAAAACCAGTTATACATATTATATATACACAACATACACACACACACACACACACATATATATACACATATATACACACACACACACACACACATATACATATAGGCTTCCCAGGTGGCACTAGTGGTAAAAAATCCACCTGCCAATGCAGGAGATATAAGAAACGTGGGTTTGATCCCTGGGTCAGGAAGATCCCCTGGAGGAAGAAAGGGCAACCCACTCCAGTATTCTTGCCTGAAGAAGCCCATAGACAGGGCTTCCCTGGTGAGTAAGGACACCTCCTTGCAGTGCAAGGGGCGCCAGTTCAATCCCTGGCCTGGGAAGATCCCACGTGCCACAGAGTGGCTGGACTGATGTGTCCAATTACCAAGTTGGAGCTCTGGAGCGCATGTGCCCAAAGCTGATGCTCTGCGACAACAGAGGCCACCGCGATGGGAGGCCCGCACGGGCCAAAGAACAAAGATGAATGAAAATGGATAAGTGAAAGGCCAATAGAAGTGGCTTGACCCCCTCCTTCCCCAACCCGCCTCCCCCAAAAAATAAAAAAGAAAAAAAAAGCCCACAGACAGAGGAGACTGCAGGGTTACAGTCCATAGAGTCATAAAGAGTCAGACATGACTTAGCACGTACACATGCATATACATATATATTCTTTTCCATTATAGGTCATTCAAGATACTGAATACAGTTCACTGCACTATACAGTAGGTCCTTGTTGCTTATCTATTTCATATACAGTAGTGTGTATATGTTAATCCCAAACTTCTAGTTTTCCCTTCCCCCTCCCTCTCTCCCCTGGTAACAATAAACGTTCTTTCTATGTTTGAGACTCTATTTGTTTTGAAAATAGGCTTATTTGGCGACGGATTCTTTGATAGACATTAAATGGGGGGAAAGGAAACAGCTGTTTTCGCCCACGGCTGCTACACTGGCTTAGAAATAGAACCTACTGAGCTGAAGGAAGACAGTTCTGCTGCGTAGAAAGAACAGGACAGTCTCAGTACTCTCCCTGAATTGGTTGTTTACGGACGCTTGGTGGTTCCAAGCAGGTCCTCACTGAATGAGCTCAGATAGACCCTGAATATCTTCTCATCTTAAGGAGATTCCATCATTTGGACCAACACCAGGGGTGCTTTCTGGGCCATCAGGGCAAACCTCAGGCTGAGCCATCCTCCAGCACATCCCTGATACCCCTGTCCACCTTCTGCTCCTCTTCCAAGGGTACATGCTAAGTTACTTCAGTTCTGTTCAACTCTTTGAGACCCCATGGACTGTAGCCCACCAGACTCCTCTGTCCATGGGATTCTCCATGCAAAAACACTAGAATGGGTTGCCACATCTTCCACCAGGGGATCTTCCCAACCCAGGGATCTAACCCAAATCTCCTATGTCTCCTCATTGGCAGGTTAAGTCTTTACCACTAGCACCACCTGCAGAACCCTCCAAGTGACTTTATTCTAAGTGAGAAACAACACCTCTAAGGGATCCTTTTCAAAGAGGGACTGGGGAATTTGAGCCATGTTTGTGGATCTTCGAAAGGAGCAGACAGACCATTAAAAGGGGCCATTTTCTATTTTCAGGGCTCAGACCAGCAGTTTGACAGGAAGATCAGACATTGCTCAGTCTCTGAAGGCAGATAACTCAGTGTATATTCCATTTTAAAGACAAGCCCTCCATGTTACCTTGATGATTTCATAGAATTTACATGGAAAGGCCAGAAAATGTCACACCATCTTGTGTGTTCCCCACTTCCATGTGCTCTTTGCAAGAAAATCAAACTCGGCTGCTTCTGAACCCGTGACAAGCACCCACATGCCTAAGGCGTATGGTTTCAATTGCGCATATTTTTCTGTGAGGCAAAAGGGTACAGGGAAAGAAATAGCAGTGGGGTACCATAGTATCCAGGCTCTTCTGAGGCACAATTTCTTCAGCTGCAAAAGGAAGATGATTCCACCAACCTCTCAGGGGCGACAAGATAGCATAAGGAACAGACACACCTGGAACAGAGCCCAGTAGGTTCTGTCCCTTCCCCTCTGGGGCCCGTGTTTCCTCACTTAATACACTGTGTGAAAGAGTAGAGAAAGAAGACAGCAACAGTGGGCGACCCAACTGCAGTCCCCTGCAATATTAGCATTCTCCCTCAGACACATCATCCAAAGCCAGACTTCACCAACCCTGCATCATCTTCCAGGCGTACATGGACAGGACGTAGACTCTCCTGATTTTACGGACGCTTGGTGGTTCCAAGCAGGTCCTCACTGAATGAGCTCAGATAGACCCTGAATATCTTCTCATCTTAAGGAGATTCCATCATTTGGACCAACACCAGGGGTGCTTTCTGGGCCATCAGGGCAAACCTCAGGCTGAACCATCCTCCAGCACATCCCTGATACCCCTGTCCACCTTCTGCTCCTCTTCCAAGGGTACATGCTAAGTTACTTCAGTTCTGTTCAACTCTTTGAGACCCCATGGACTGTAGCCCACCAGACTCCTCTGTCCATGGGATTCTCCATGCAAAAACACTAGAATGGGTTGCCACATCTTCCACCAGGGGATCTTCCCAACCCAGGGATCTAACCCAAATCTCCTATGTCTCCTCATTGGCAGGTTAAGTCTTTACCACTAGCACCACCTGCAGAACCCTCCAAGTGACTTTATTCTAAGTGAGAAACAACACCTCTAAGGGATCCTTTTCAAAGAGGGACTGGGGAATTTGAGCCATGTTTGTGGATCTTCGAAAGGAGCAGACAGACCATTAAAAGGGGCCATTTTCTATTTTCAGGGCTCAGACCAGCAGTTTGACAGGAAGATCAGACATTGCTCAGTCTCTGAAGGCAGATAACTCAGTGTATATTCCATTTTAAAGACAAGCCCTCCATGTTACCTTGATGATTTCATAGAATTTACATGGAAAGGCCAGAAAATGTCACACCATCTTGTGTGTTCCCCACTTCCATGTGCTCTTTGCAAGAAAATCAAACTCGGCTGCTTCTGAACCCGTGACAAGCACCCACATGCCTAAGGCGTATGGTTTCAATTGCGCATATTTTTCTGTGAGGCAAAAGGGTACAGGGAAAGAAATAGCAGTGGGGTACCATAGTATCCAGGCTCTTCTGAGGCACAATTTCTTCAGCTGCAAAAGGAAGATGATTCCACCAACCTCTCAGGGGCGACAAGATAGCATAAGGAACAGACACACCTGGAACAGAGCCCAGTAGGTTCTGTCCCTTCCCCTCTGGGGCCCGTGTTTCCTCACTTAATACACTGTGTGAAAGAGTAGAGAAAGAAGACAGCAACAGTGGGCGACCCAACTGCAGTCCCCTGCAATATTAGCATTCTCCCTCAGACACATCATCCAAAGCCAGACTTCACCAACCCTGCATCATCTTCCAGGCGTACATGGACAGGACGTAAGCTATCATCATCTACTGCTTCTTCCCTGAAGATTAGAGGGAAGGCAAGAAGTCTCTGGATCATTTTGAAGACGAGAGGGGGTGGCACCAGAATGCTGGTACAGAATGCAGCATTCCCTGGGTTAGGGTTAGGGTTAGCTGATGGTAAAGACTCCACGACCCCCGATCTCATTTCAGCGGTGCCCTTCCGATGCCAGATTTCAGGTTCAAAGCAAATGGGAATCATTTGGAACAGGCTTTGGTGTACTGAATGTCTACGATGCCCACCAATGCAACTTTGCCCTTGCTTGTGGTGGGAACTTCCATCAATGCAACAACCTAACCAGGGTTGGGCTCATGTCAAGGAGATCTCTATGGACCCAATGGCTATCTGTCTTATCTAACTAGACTGGCCAAAGAGACAAAGGAGTGTTGCTAAAGGCTAGAAATCTTTTCCTCCCCACCCACATTCCTGCCTCTGTGTGCCTGTAATACTCATCAGTAACTATTCCTGAGCTGAGTGAATCATAGAATAATTAGTTTTGAAATCTTGCTTCCCCTCTGGATCAAGATCTTCTCTAATGAAATTTTAGGGGTGATAGATATCTTCCAAAACTGCATCATGGTGATATATGCACAACTTGGTAAATTTATAAAAAGTCATGAATTCATAAACTTAAAACAAGTGAATTTTACAGTATGTAAATTGTACATCATTCAAGATATTTAAAAAAAACAAACTTATGAACTTCCATGGTGGTCCAGTAGCTGAGACTCCACACTCCCAATGCCTAGAGTACCTGAATTCCATTCCTGGTCAGGGAACTAGATGTCACATGCCACAACTAAAGATTCCTCATGCCACAATGAAGATATAAGACACTGTGTGTTGCAACTAAGACCTGGTGCAGCTAAATTAATTAATTAACTTTAAAACATACTCTATCATTCATTAGTGGGTGGTCTTGTGCAAATTACTTCTCTGAGCCTCAGTTTCCTCATCTGTAACCTAAGACAATAGTTGATGTTATACAATAGTTGTGAGCTTTCAATGAGCTAACTGCCTGGCAGGCACTTAGCACAGGGCAAGCATTCCATTAGTGATGGTTGCTATTTTTATTGTCTTTTATTATGATGATATGATGATCATTATCAACCACAAAAGATGTGATTAAGAAAAAGGAAAAAATAACATGGAAGAAAACTTGAGGTCTGTCCTGGGAAGAAAAATGACTCCCCAGAGATGTTCACATCCTAAATCTCAGAACCTGTGAATACTTTATCTTACATTGCAAAGGGACTTTTGCAGACATGACTGAATTAGGGAGCCTGAGATGGGGATTTTATCCTGGATGATCTCGGTGGGCACAATGTAATCACAAGCATTCTTAAAAGATGGAACAGAGAGGTAGGAGGGTGAAAGAGACTGGAAGATGTTGCTCTGATGGTTTTGAAGGTGGAGGAATAGGCCAGGAGCCAGGGAGTTGGGCAGCCTTTGAAAGCTGGAAAAGGCAAAGAAACAGAGTCTCTTCCTGGCGTGCCCAGAAGGAACACAGCCCCATCAACACCCTGATATTAGTCCAGTGAGACCCATTTCAAACTTCTGACTTTTAGAACAGTACGATAATAACTTTGTATTATTTTAAACCACTAAGTTTGTGGTAATGGTTTACAAGCCGTCACAAGAAACTAATACAGGGACCATATTTCAGAAAGCCATGACATCCAGGGTGAGAGCAGATTTAAGGGGAAGAAGGATAAGCTGGAGCTATGTTTTATGAGATTAATTTTTGGCAGCATGTAAGGTACCCTGGCTGGAGGAGGGCATGGCAACCTACTCTAGTATTCTTGCCTGAAGGATCCCATGGACAGTGGAGTCTGGCAGGCTACAGTCTGCAGGGTCACAAAGAGTCAGATATGACTAAAGCGACTTAGCGTGCATGCACAAGGAGATGGTCTAAATAAAGAGACTTAAGTGAAGAGAGACAGCATGACAGTAAAAATGGATCAAGCGGTCTTTCCTAGGAAAAAAGTAAAGTTGAAAACAGCTCACCTTAGACAGTTTCAATCTTTCCCGGCAAATAGAGGGAGGTGGTCAGAGCCTTACAGAGAGCAGAGAAAAGCTAACAACTCAGTTTCGGAGGTCAACAAGAGAAGGAAAAAAAACATCTGTTGGAGCCTGGCCAAGATGAGACCCTATCCTGGTACCTTTAGCCAGTTGGGTATCTCCACCAAAAGTCAGACACACCTGAGGCTGAGCTATCACAAATCCTAAACTGTTGCTTCCACTGTTATCTTCAGTTGGTTTATCTAATCTTCTAAACTTCTTGAGGACCAAGACCATCTTTAAGCTTGCTCTCACCCTGGATCCTGAGTCTCAGAAGATGGTCAAGGAGGATTCAGTGATGGGCAGAAAGGCATGGAAGAGAAGCAATATTTAGGGTTTTCCAACATACTGGTTAAAACTTGCTTTAAAGAAACACAATTGAAAAAAAAAAAAAAAAAGAAGAAGAAACACAGTAGATAAAAACTTACAAAAAACAGACTAATTGAGGGGCTTCCCCTGGTGGTCCAGTGGGTAAGGACACCGCCTTGCAGTGCAAGGGGCGCCGGTTCGATCCCTGGCCTGGGAAGATCCCATGTGCCGCGGAGCCGCTGGACCTATGTGTCCAATTACCAAGCCAGAGCTCTGGAGCGCATGCACCCAGAGCCGGCGCTCTGCAACAACGGATGCCACCACGATGGGAGGCCCAAAGGAGCCAAAGAACAAAGACGGATGAAAATAGAGAAATGAAAGACCAATAGAAGTGGTCCGCCCGCTCCCCTCCCTCCCCAACCCAACCCCCACCCAAAATAAATAAATAAATCTTTAAAAAAAAAAAAAAACAGACTAATTGAGATGACTCTGCCTTACAGAATATCTTTAATACTGAGCTCCTCTGGGGCATTTTTTTTTTTTTTTTAAGAATCTGCTTTATAGAAATCCATTTAGGAGGCAACTTCTGAAGAAGCATTGCCACAGTATAAAAATTATTTAGCACCAGGACAGGCTTGCAAATGAAACCCTTCACAGGCCCACCAGAAAGAGTCCCAGACACCATATTGCACAGCAGAGAAGGATGCTAAAGCCCCCACAGCCTCCAGTGTGAAAGGGCTCGCCTGGAACTCCACTCAGGGGACCTGGCACACTTCGGAGACTGTCCATTTCCCTGGATGTTGGACTCTGCTGTGATTTCTCTCACACAGCTATCTTATGTGGTGATTAAATCTGTCAATCAGATCTCTGCCTCCTGTCTTTAATTTGGCCAGATGATCTTAGAAGGTCAAGTCAGGACCAGCTGTCCTCCTAACCCCTGCCCAGTCTCTGCCACATTCTCACACACCTACACCATCCCACCTGTAAGAGGAGTAACTCACACCATGGTAGGATCATGTCCTAATTAAGACCAAACCTGAGTTCAAAAGGCCTGATTTCACAGCCTGGTCCAAGCCAATACAAGCTGCAAAATCCCCAAAAATAATCACCTCATTTTAGAAATGGACAGTGGTTATCCAACTTTAAGGGCTGTGGTGTACATAAGATGATGTCTGCCACAGAGGCAGGGCTCATTAAGGTTCAGTATTACTATTAAGTGTGTAACAAATAATTGGTTGGCTTATAGAGTTGAAAGCAAACACACAAAATATTCAAAGCACTCAATAGCATCAGATTTACTCATCTGGTTCACCCACCAGCCCGATGCACTAGAGAAGAAATCAGCAAAATAGGGTGACCTCCCCTCAAGGAAGTTCTGCTGAAGACACACAGGACAGGGGCTCAAATACTTTAAATAAACCAGGAAAGCAGTATTTTGGTTCATAAAGATGTAGTAAAGACACAATGAGAAACCCACTTTGTGTTGCTCATCTGCAGGCCATGAAGTTCAGGGTTGTTGCTGTTGTTTTTGCTTTTGTATCATGGCAGATAATACCAAGTCTTCCCCAAATCAAACCACCTCTATCAGTGGATTATCTGAACAAAATACCCCAGAGCTAACTGTGCTATCGCAGGGAGGCAATTAAGGGGAGTCATTGATTTTCAACCTAAATATAACACAAGTACTTGTGAGTATTGGCCACATAGAAAAGGCACAGTACACATTAGTTACTATTATTTCTTATGCAATGTCCATGGTCTGTATCGAAGGTCTGGGTTTATGTCCTACAGAACCTCTCAGGACCTGGGGTTCTGCCCAAATCACTGAGTGTGCAGAGGAGATGAAGTCTGACTAGCAGGGAATTCTTACTACGTGATACAAGGAAGTAGAATGGCTCTGAGGTATCATGACATGCAGTCTGGCAAACATCTGGGTGTCTGAATCCTCTGCTCCGGCCAGGAACTGCAGTCATGGATCCTCATTCCAAACAAGAGAGACGAGGCAGATAGCTAAGGCCCAGAGAGGCAGCCATATCAAGAAGACTGAGAAGAGAACCAGTGAATGTGGCAGATCAGGAGGGGCAGAGGCAAGAATAAGATCACAGGGACATCAGCACACAGAGCCAGGAGAGAAGCATCAGACCAAGGAGAAAGCCTGAAGGACCATCTGCAGGGAGCTGGGCCATGGAGGTGGGCTTTTTCAGGTTCTTAGGGCTGGTTTGTGGGTGGTTTGTAGCTCTTCATCCAAGAGCTATCAGACCCTGAACTGATGGAGTGCATCAAAATGCCTAATACAAAGGCAAAGAAGAAAGGGACCTGGCACTGCTTGGCAGTCCAGTCTATTTCCAATGCAGGGGGGGAAGGTTCACTTTCTGGTTGGGGAACTAAGATCTCGCAAGTTGTACAGCATGGCCAAAATTAATAAAAAATATTTGCAAAGGGTGGGGGAGATCCTTCTCTCAACCCTCCAAAAACCTAAGCTACTTCGGCCACTCATGTGGAAATCTATAAGAAAGATGAGACTGCAGACACCAGGGGAATGAAATCGCTCCACACAGAGTGCCCAAGAAATGTTGCCACGAAAAATGGAAGTTCCTTCAACATCATGACCCTCTCTGCCCGGCACTGTCGGCCACAAAGGCATAAAAGAGGAGACTTTTGCCTGGTTAATGGGTGTACATCATCTAGCAACTTAAAGCATTCGAAGAACAGAGGTAGTTTCCAGAAGCTGGTGAGGGAAATGATCCTGAAAAGAAGGAAGGCCTGTGAAAGCCAGGTGGGTTCAGCAAGCTCCAGGTGAAGGCTGGCTGTCTAGGGACGATGTGGCTGGGCTGTGGGAAGCACTGAAACTGTGCTCAGCCATAATTCAAGTTGGTTCTAAGAGCACAATGAAATGGAGTCTCAACATTTGAACCTTCTTTTTTGGCCTTTTCATTTTAAGTAGAGCCTGCTTGACGCAGTGAAATAAATTGCTAGCAGGACAGGCAGCAAAGGGCCTGAGCTGCCAGTATCTTTTCAGAGGAATTCCTAGTGAAGAATGTGGCTCTGAGGTATCAGAGCAGTCTGGCAAACATCTGGGTGTCTGAATCCTCTGCTCCGGCCAGGAACTGCAGTCATGGATCCTCATTCCAAACAAGAGAGACGAGGCAGATAGCTAAGGCCCAGAGAGGCAGCCATATCAAGAAGACTGAGAAGAGAACCAGTGAATGTGGCAGATCAGGAGGGGCAGAGGCAAGAATAAGATCACAGGGACATCAGCACACAGAGCCAGGAGAGAAGCATCAGACCAAGGAGAAAGCCTGAAGGACCATCTGCAGGGAGCTGGGCCATGGAGGTGGGCTTTTTCAGGTTCTTAGGGCTGGTTTGTGGGTGGTTTGTAGCTCTTCATCCAAGAGCTATCAGACCCTGAACTGATGGAGTGCATCAAAATGCCTAATACAAAGGCAAAGAAGAAAGGGACCTGGCACTGCTTGGCAGTCCAGTCTATTTCCAATGCAGGGGGGGAAGGTTCACTTTCTGGTTGGGGAACTAAGATCTCGCAAGTTGTACAGCATGGCCAAAATTAATAAAAAATATTTGCAAAGGGTGGGGGAGATCCTTCTCTCAACCCTCCAAAAACCTAAGCTACTTCGGCCACTCATGTGGAAATCTATAAGAAAGATGAGACTGCAGACACCAGGGGAATGAAATCGCTCCACACAGAGTGCCCAAGAAATGTTGCCACGAAAAATGGAAGTTCCTTCAACATCATGACCCTCTCTGCCCGGCACTGTCGGCCACAAAGGCATAAAAGAGGAGACTTTTGCCTGGTTAATGGGTGTACATCATCTAGCAACTTAAAGCATTCGAAGAACAGAGGTAGTTTCCAGAAGCTGGTGAGGGAAATGATCCTGAAAAGAAGGAAGGCCTGTGAAAGCCAGGTGGGTTCAGCAAGCTCCAGGTGAAGGCTGGCTGTCTAGGGACGATGTGGCTGGGCTGTGGGAAGCACTGAAACTGTGCTCAGCCATAATTCAAGTTGGTTCTAAGAGCACAATGAAATGGAGTCTCAACATTTGAACCTTCTTTTTTGGCCTTTTTCATTTTAAGTAGAGCCTGCTTGACGCAGTGAAATAAATTGCTAGCAGGACAGGCAGCAAAGGGCCTGAGCTGCCAGTATCTTTTTCAGAGGAATTCATGGAATAAGGAGTATAGTAGAAGAAAAAGATCTTTTAGAGACAAGTCATTGAAGCATAATCCCACCATGGTCAGACATTTCCCACTTACATAAGGCTAAGGAGCAAGAGGGAGGGGCCTCAGACCTCCTATCCCCACAACTGACAGTTAATCATGAGTGTGTCTACATCCATCTGTATCTTCACTCCCTCATCTGTCAGATTTTATTTTATTTTTAGCTGTGTTGTGTCTTACTTGTGGTTCATGGGCTTCTCTCTAGTTGTGATCTACAGGCTCAATTGCTCCATGGCATGTGGGATCTTAGTCCCTAACCAGAGATTGAACCTGCATCCCCTGCATTGCAACCACTCAACCACCAGGCAAGACTCAAGCCATGATTTCTAAAGCATCACCCATTCGAATGTTCCACGGTGTTCTGCCATCTTAGCTTATTCTCCAAGTGCAGCGACAACATTTTTCACATCTGTTGTATCCTGCATGAAATAATCCTGCACACTAGTAATATCAGTATACAAGAACAATTCAGTGCGCTACTGTATTTTAGACAAAAATAGCAAAATCTTTCTAAACTCCTGAGTATCATGTTTCTAAAGTGTTCATTTTCTAAATCTCCAAGGTCAGTGGGCTGGTAGGTCAGCTGGCTCAGCAGGCCAATGTAATTCTATAGAAAAAAAATTTTCTTTCCCCCAAGGGGGGCAGAATGGGTTGCTGCGTAGGTCAGCCCTTTGGGAGATTGCTTACATCATCTAGCAACTTAAAGCATTCGAAGAACAGAGGTAGTTTCCAGAAGCTGGTGAGGGAAATGATCCTGAAAAGAAGGAAGGCCTGTGAAAGCCAGGTGGGTTCAGCAAGCTCCAGGTGAAGGCTGGCTGTCTAGGGACGATGTGGCTGGGCTGTGGGAAGCACTGAAACTGTGCTCAGCCATAATTCAAGTTGGTTCTAAGAGCACAATGAAATGGAGTCTCAACATTTGAACCTTTTTTTTGGGCCCTTTTTTCATTTTAAGTAGAGCCTGCTTGACGCAGTGAAATAAATTGCTAGCAGGACAGGCAGCAAAGGGCCTGAGCTGCCAGTATCTTTTTCAGAGGAATTCATGGAATAAGGAGTATAGTAGAAGAAAAAGATCTTTTAGAGACAAGTCATTGAAGCATAATCCCACCATGGTCAGACATTTCCCACTTACATAAGGCTAAGGAGCAAGAGGGAGGGGCCTCAGACCTCCTATCCCCACAACTGACAGTTAATCATGAGTGTGTCTACATCCATCTGTATCTTCACTCCCTCATCTGTCAGATTTTATTTTATTTTTAGCTGTGTTGTGTCTTACTTGTGGTTCATGGGCTTCTCTCTAGTTGTGATCTACAGGCTCAATTGCTCCATGGCATGTGGGATCTTAGTCCCTAACCAGAGATTGAACCTGCATCCCCTGCATTGCAACCACTCAACCACCAGGCAAGACTCAAGCCATGATTTCTAAAGCATCACCCATTCGAATGTTCCACGGTGTTCTGCCATCTTAGCTTATTCTCCAAGTGCAGCGACAACATTTTTCACATCTGTTGTATCCTGCATGAAATAATCCTGCACACTAGTAATATCAGTATACAAGAACAATTCAGTGCGCTACTGTATTTTAGACAAAAATAGCAAAATCTTTCTAAACTCCTGAGTATCATGTTTCTAAAGTGTTCATTTTCTAAATCTCCAAGGTCAGTGGGCTGGTAGGTCAGCTGGCTCAGCAGGCCAATGTAATTCTATAGAAAAACCAAAAATGTGACTTGTCTACTGGTTCAGCATGCCTAGCCGCTGCTGGTTGGCACTGAATGGGTCCTCAATGCCAATGAGGTTCAGGACAGACAGCAGATAAGGCCTAGATCAGCACCATCCCCTTTATGAAACCAGCAGAACAAGCCTCAAAGCACCTGTCCTGTGGAAAGCAAGCAAGCTTTGGACGCTTTGGACAATTGCAGCTGGGAGAGGTAGGGGCATACAAAGTCAAGCCAAGGGTTGCGTAACCTAGTGGTTTCCAATACAAGTCTGAGCTCTATCCGAGTCTCATCGCAATGCTGAAATCAAGTTTCAGGTTTAAGTATGACTGACTCTCTCTTAAAACCAGCTCATTGCCCGCCCCTAAAATTCTGTCTTGACATATGATGTTTTTAGCGCTCTCCAGTGAGCAAGGGGGTCCTTTAGGGGAGTCTCATGGGATCTCCTGCTGCTGCCAATGCTCAAAATACTCCAGGAGTCTTCTTCAGAATGCCCTTTAAAGTCAGTGTCCAAGGAAGACAAACCAACCTGGTTCCAGCACCATCATGCCAGCAGTACTGCCAGCTCGGTCGGTCAAGTGGTCCACACAAGTTGACATGAAACAGCCATCAGTTAATGCTAAACCTCTCTCCAAAAAGAGAGTGATTTGTTACTGGTCAGTATATTATGAAGGGCTTCCTGGTGGCTCAGATAGGAAGGAAGCTGCCTGCGATACAGGAGACACCGGTTCAATCCCTGAGTCAGGAAGATCCCCTGGATAAGGGAATGACTATCCACTTCAGTATTCTTGCTAAGAGAATCCCATGACAGAGGAGCCTTGGCTAAGAAAAAAAGGGCAAGCCATGATTTCTAAAGCATCACCCATTCGAATGTTCCACGGTGTTCTGCCATCTTAGCTTATTCTCCAAGTGCAGCGACAACATTTTTCACATCTGTTGTATCCTGCATGAAATAATCCTGCACACTAGTAATATCAGTATACAAGAACAATTCAGTGCGCTACTGTATTTTAGACAAAAATAGCAAAATCTTTCTAAACTCCTGAGTATCATGTTTCTAAAGTGTTCATTTTCTAAATCTCCAAGGTCAGTGGGCTGGTAGGTCAGCTGGCTCAGCAGGCCAATGTAATTCTATAGAAAAACCAAAAATGTGACTTGTCTACTGGTTCAGCATGCCTAGCCGCTGCTGGTTGGCACTGAATGGGTCCTCAATGCCAATGAGGTTCAGGACAGACAGCAGATAAGGCCTAGATCAGCACCATCCCCTTTATGAAACCAGCAGAACAAGCCTCAAAGCACCTGTCCTGTGGAAAGCAAGCAAGCTTTGGACGCTTTGGACAATTGCAGCTGGGAGAGGTAGGGGCATACAAAGTCAAGCCAAGGGTTGCGTAACCTAGTGGTTTCCAATACAAGTCTGAGCTCTATCCGAGTCTCATCGCAATGCTGAAATCAAGTTTCAGGTTTAAGTATGACTGACTCTCTCTTAAAACCAGCTCATTGCCCGCCCCTAAAATTCTGTCTTGACATATGATGTTTTTAGCGCTCTCCAGTGAGCAAGGGGGTCCTTTAGGGGAGTCTCATGGGATCTCCTGCTGCTGCCAATGCTCAAAATACTCCAGGAGTCTTCTTCAGAATGCCCTTTAAAGTCAGTGTCCAAGGAAGACAAACCAACCTGGTTCCAGCACCATCATGCCAGCAGTACTGCCAGCTCGGTCGGTCAAGTGGTCCACACAAGTTGACATGAAACAGCCATCAGTTAATGCTAAACCTCTCTCCAAAAAGAGAGTGATTTGTTACTGGTCAGTATATTATGAAGGGCTTCCTGGTGGCTCAGATAGGAAGGAAGCTGCCTGCGATACAGGAGACACCGGTTCAATCCCTGAGTCAGGAAGATCCCCTGGATAAGGGAATGACTATCCACTTCAGTATTCTTGCTAAGAGAATCCCATGACAGAGGAGCCTGGTGGGGCTACAGTCCACAGGGCCGCAGAGTCACACAAGATTGAAGCAACTTAGCAACACTTGCAGGCATGCACAAACCAAGATCAAAGGAACTTGCCAGATGTTAGTCAGCTAGAGGCAAAGCTGGGCTTCTCACCCAGGTATATGTGATTCCAAAGCCAGGTCTTTGCTGTGCTGGAGGCTCAGACAATTCAAAAACTTAATTCTTTTCCCCATAGGAAGCATGCACAAGTGTTCTGCTAGTCACTGTCTCTACATCTTTTTTCCATTCCACCAGCAACAAACTGCCAAGAAATGTGGCTGCCCACAAAGTCTCCTGGTCCTTGGGACAATGCTTATACCATTATGCCTCCTCCACACTTTTTAACTGGAAAAAAAAAGTTCACTATAAAACACAACTCAGAGATCAGATGTACCTAGACTCTAGTTCTTTTCTCCACACAGGGTCTTTTCTCTCACCCCAAAATCCTCAATTTAGTGTTATTTGACAAAAGTCATTCCAGGTATCTTCTTATGGGGAGGTCTTCCCAAGTCCAGTCCTGTTGAATCTTGGGATGAATAACCAAGTCCTTATGCAGCAGGACCTCTGGACCATAGGAAGCCCTACCTACAAAATCCCATCTTCTCTCCCTCAAATATACCTGAAGTTCCTATCTTTGGCAGAGATCAAAAAGTCTCATTTCAAGCTTAAGAACTGGCCTGAAAATGCTGACACCTTCAAGAGTCAAACCGGACTGACTCCCAAGTATGAAGACTTGGCTCTAGGGGTAAGCAACCAACTGTCTCAGGGCATCCCAGGTGAGAAGCGAGAAGTATACGCACAGCAAATTACCACAAACAAATTTACTCTCATAGAGTGCTGGAGGTCGGACATCCTAAAGTCAAGCTGTGCAGAGGGCTGCATTCCTTCCAGAGGATCTAGGGGTTAATCTACCTCTTTGCATTTGCAAGCTTCTAAAGACTGCCTGCATTCCTCAGTCTGTGTCCCCTTTCTCTATCTTCAAAGTCAACTACATAGCGTCTTCCGGTCTTCCTCTCTCTTTGGTTTCATCCTCACATCCTTTCTGACCCTTAGCCTCCTGTGCATGCATGCTTAGTCACTTTAGTCATGTCTGACTCTTTGCAACCCTATGGACTGTAGTCCACCAGGCCCCGCAGTCCACGGGGATTCTCCAGGCAAGACGACTGGAGCAAGTCGCCATGCTCTCCTTTAGGGGATCTTCCTGACCCAGAGATCGAGCCCAGGTCTCATATGTCTCCTTCATTGGCAAGGAGGTTCTTTACCACTAGTGCCACCTGAGCCTGCCTCTCACTTACAAGAACCCTTATGATTACATTGCTCCCACCCAGATAATCCAGGGTAATAGTTTTATCTCAAGATCATTAGTGTAATTCCATCTGCTATTGACCATTAGCCACATAAAGTAACATGTTTATAGGAACCAAGAATAAGGGCATGGGCATACTTGGGGAGAGGGGTTCATTCAGTCTACCAAAAGACCTGGCAAATTTCAATCTGAATTTTTTTTTTTTTCAAAAATATCATCTCAATCACATTTTGAGAATCAGAATAGTCTATAATAGATTACATTTTTGTTGCTGTGAGAGGCATTTTCCAATGGGTATTTTAAGTTTGATGATGTTCTAAGATATAAAAGGTAAAAATTAAAATATTTTTTAATCTAGAAGATGAAAGAAAGAAAAGCCAGGTAAAATAAAGAAAAATCACATTAGCAGGGGTAGATCACAGATTCCTTCATTGAAAAAAATATTGGAAAATCACACAGCTTATGCTAAAAAGCAACTAGAAATCCTATAGTTCCAAGTGACCTGATTAGACTCGGGACATGTAGATTCATCCTTCTGCCCAATGCCTCCTCCTGAGTGGGGACAGACTCAGGCCACCACTATTAGACTTTATTGTTGTTGAAGCTGAAACTCCAATAAACTCGCCAGCCCCGTGTTGCCAATTGCAAACCACTGAGGCACCATCTTCCTGTATAAAGTACCAGTCACAAGACAGTGCACATCCCAGGGAACCATCACCCTCTAACCCTTCAGAGAGGCCACCCAACCACATCCATCTGCTCTGTCAGGTCTAGAAGTCAAGAGCCTGACCAAAGTCATAGGCTTAAGTATTGCTTCCCTTGGTGGCTCGGATGGTAAAGAATCTGCCTGCAATGCGGGAGACCTGGGTTCAATCCCTGGGTTGGGAAGATCCCCTGGAGAAGAGAAACTCTACCCACTCATATTCTTGCCTGGAGAATTGCATGGCTTGTCCATGGGTGGCAAAGAGTCTGACAGGACTGAGCAACTTTCACACAAACAGGGCAGAACCAGCCCAGAGAGTACAACTTTCCCCAGGTAGCCATCAACACGTCCACAGAACCATCAATAATAAATAAACCCTCAGTGAACCGTGCTGGGCCTGGGAAGATTCTTCCTTTAGTTCAGCCTCTTCACAATTTTTGCAGCCATCACTTCAAATCTTTCCTCTTCCCCTCCAGTTTCATCACATTCTCTCTGATTTAACTACAACATTATATCCAAAGGCACTCAGACTTCTTTTTCCCTATCTACTGACTCCTCCTTTTAAAAATGAGCTTATTGGAAAGAGAAAGACAAATGCCATATGATATCACTTATATGCAGAATCTAAAATAGGACACAGATGAACTTATCTATGAAACAGAAACAGACTCACAGGCACAGAGAACAGTTGCCAAGGGGAGGGAGTTATATTTTTAAAAGGTAAAAATTAAAATATTTTTTAATCTAGAAGATGAAAGAAAGAAAAGCCAGGTAAAATAAAGAAAAATCACATTAGCAGGGGTAGATCACAGATTCCTTCATTGAAAAAAATATTGGAAAATCACACAGCTTATGCTAAAAAGCAACTAGAAATCCTATAGTTCCAAGTGACCTGATTAGACTCGGGACATGTAGATTCATCCTTCTGCCCAATGCCTCCTCCTGAGTGGGGACAGACTCAGGCCACCACTATTAGACTTTATTGTTGTTGAAGCTGAAACTCCAATAAACTCGCCAGCCCCGTGTTGCCAATTGCAAACCACTGAGGCACCATCTTCCTGTATAAAGTACCAGTCACAAGACAGTGCACATCCCAGGGAACCATCACCCTCTAACCCTTCAGAGAGGCCACCCAACCACATCCATCTGCTCTGTCAGGTCTAGAAGTCAAGAGCCTGACCAAAGTCATAGGCTTAAGTATTGCTTCCCTTGGTGGCTCGGATGGTAAAGAATCTGCCTGCAATGCGGGAGACCTGGGTTCAATCCCTGGGTTGGGAAGATCCCCTGGAGAAGAGAAACTCTACCCACTCATATTCTTGCCTGGAGAATTGCATGGCTTGTCCATGGGTGGCAAAGAGTCTGACAGGACTGAGCAACTTTCACACAAACAGGGCAGAACCAGCCCAGAGAGTACAACTTTCCCCAGGTAGCCATCAACACGTCCACAGAACCATCAATAATAAATAAACCCTCAGTGAACCGTGCTGGGCCTGGGAAGATTCTTCCTTTAGTTCAGCCTCTTCACAATTTTTGCAGCCATCACTTCAAATCTTTCCTCTTCCCCTCCAGTTTCATCACATTCTCTCTGATTTAACTACAACATTATATCCAAAGGCACTCAGACTTCTTTTTCCCTATCTACTGACTCCTCCTTTTAAAAATGAGCTTATTGGAAAGAGAAAGACAAATGCCATATGATATCACTTATATGCAGAATCTAAAATAGGACACAGATGAACTTATCTATGAAACAGAAACAGACTCACAGGCACAGAGAACAGACTTGTAGTTGCCAAGGGGGAGGGGAGGCAGGCAAGAGATGGAGTGGGAATTTGGGATTAACAGATGCATACTATATAGAGAGAATGGATAAACAACAAAGTCCTATTATATAGCACAGGAAACTATATTCAATATATTGTTATAAACCATAATGGAAAACAATGTGAAAAAGGATTGACAGGTAATTGAACAACTTTGCCATACAGCAGAAATGCACACAATATTTTAAAACAACTATATTTCAATAAAATATTTTTAAATGAGATTATCACCTGAATACGGATTACAATAGGCTAAACTGCCATTAAAGGTTAACACTGGGGACTTGGGAGTCAGACAGCCTAGGTCTTTGACCTAGCTTGTCCTCACAAAGCTGTGTGACTTTGAGGCAGTGACTTAACCTCTCTGTACCTCAGTGTCCTCACCTGGAAATGAGAATCACAGCAGCGAGGGCCTGGAAGAGAAGTTGTGAGAATTGAATGAGATGAATGGAGGGTGCACAGTGGGGCTCCAGAGCCTCCACTCTAAACCCCTCCCTCAATGCATCAGATTCACAACTTGGGTTTTTATTTCTCCTGTAGGTATTAGCTCTACATAACTGGTACATAGGTCCTCATAACTTTCCTGTGTGATGCAAGATGTAATTCTGAGATAATTCCCATTTTACTGGAAGACAAACTGAGGCTTGAAAAGCCTCTGGAACTTCTCACTGACAGGCTATCTTTCTTACCTAGTGCACTGCTGAGTCTTGCTAGGTTTTTCTCATTGAGTTTCCTTAGCCTGGCAATTGAAGACTACAACAAAACAACAAAAAAGACTAAAACAGCAAATCACTCCAGTATTCTTGTCTGGGACAGAGAAGCCTTGCAAGCTACAGTTCAGGGGTCTCAAACACACACACACACAGACACACACGGACACACACACACACACACAGACACACACACACACACACACACACACACCCCTTCCTTGATGGCTCAATGGTAGGAAATCTGCCCGTAATACAGGAGACTTGGTTCCATCCCTGGGTTGGGAAGATCTCCCTGGAGGAGGGCATGGCAATGCACTCCAGTATTCTTGCCTGGAGAATTCCGTGGACGGAGGAATCATGAGGTCACAGAGAGTCAGATACAACTGAAGTGACTAAACAACAGCAGCAGCAGCCTGGCAATAGACAATTCTATATCTATTTGGGAGAAGGGGGTTGTTTGGGGGTTTTTGATTGTTTGTTTGTTTGTTTAGAATTTTCCCAGGACTGGGTCAAATTTGGAAAGAATACCAACAACGTAACTGTAAGAGTGAACTGGATTTGTCTCCACCTGGCAATCTGTTAAGGCCATGAAGACACTGGATGATGTGTGAAACCCTGTCCTGGGTCTGCTGTCTGCTCTCCCCACTCGTCAGCCTCCTAGTGACTTGTAACCATGCTGAGCACACACACACTGTGCCGCTCTCCATGAAGACAAATGTGTTTTGCCGTGAGTAGGCAATGCTTCTGAGCCAAAAACATATCATAATAAAAACTTCACCCCCCACCTCAGTGTCCTCACCTGGAAATGAGAATCACAGCAGCGAGGGCCTGGAAGAGAAGTTGTGAGAATTGAATGAGATGAATGGAGGGTGCACAGTGGGGCTCCAGAGCCTCCACTCTAAACCCCTCCCTCAATGCATCAGATTCACAACTTGGGTTTTTATTTCTCCTGTAGGTATTAGCTCTACATAACTGGTACATAGGTCCTCATAACTTTCCTGTGTGATGCAAGATGTAATTCTGAGATAATTCCCATTTTACTGGAAGACAAACTGAGGCTTGAAAAGCCTCTGGAACTTCTCACTGACAGGCTATCTTTCTTACCTAGTGCACTGCTGAGTCTTGCTAGGTTTTTCTCATTGAGTTTCCTTAGCCTGGCAATTGAAGACTACAACAAAACAACAAAAAAGACTAAAACAGCAAATCACTCCAGTATTCTTGTCTGGGACAGAGAAGCCTTGCAAGCTACAGTTCAGGGGTCTCAAACACACACACACACAGACACACACGGACACACACACACACACACAGACACACACACACACACACACACACACACCCCTTCCTTGATGGCTCAATGGTAGGAAATCTGCCCGTAATACAGGAGACTTGGTTCCATCCCTGGGTTGGGAAGATCTCCCTGGAGGAGGGCATGGCAATGCACTCCAGTATTCTTGCCTGGAGAATTCCGTGGACGGAGGAATCATGAGGTCACAGAGAGTCAGATACAACTGAAGTGACTAAACAACAGCAGCAGCAGCCTGGCAATAGACAATTCTATATCTATTTGGGAGAAGGGGGTTGTTTGGGGGTTTTTGATTGTTTGTTTGTTTGTTTAGAATTTTCCCAGGACTGGGTCAAATTTGGAAAGAATACCAACAACGTAACTGTAAGAGTGAACTGGATTTGTCTCCACCTGGCAATCTGTTAAGGCCATGAAGACACTGGATGATGTGTGAAACCCTGTCCTGGGTCTGCTGTCTGCTCTCCCCACTCGTCAGCCTCCTAGTGACTTGTAACCATGCTGAGCACACACACACTGTGCCGCTCTCTCCATGAAGACAAATGTGTTTTGCCGTGAGTAGGCAATGCTTCTGAGCCAAAAAACATATCATAATAAAAAACTACCGTCAGAGGCTTGGGGGAAAACACAATCCTTCTACAGGGTGGGTGTGTGTGTGTGTGTGTGTGTGTGTGTGTGTGTGCGTGCGCGTGTGCCTGCACGTGGAGGGGACAGTCTATTTCTGAGCACACAGTGGTTACAGGGCCACAAGTCAACCTGGAGCCATTAGCACCTACCTTGACATCTTATCTCCCTTAAATAAACATTCTTTAAAGAGAGAATATATTGAATAGATGGATAAATTTCAATACTTAACAACTTGTGGGGACACTATTACTGATGTATTTGATGGTAGGGTTTATCACCTCTATGTTTCAAGAATGACATTCCATCTGGAATAGTTCTTGCCTTAATCATTGCCAAGTGGGCCCTGGTCACAGATAGACGATGTGGAAATGCACCCTAGCCCCTTTAACCCTGGATATCACCCACATCTCAGTACCCCTAAGTGGGCAACCTCTCTCTCCCTCAGCAGAGCCAGTATGTGCCTGAAGTTCAGAGAAAAGGAAGGAGAAAATGAGAGCTGGTAAGTGAGGAGATTGAGTCTGCAGGATGATGATAACGATGATGAATGATAGAGAAACAGCCCAGTGTGTGTATGAAATAAATCCTCAATAAATGTGGATTCCTCTCTAGGGAATTCTCTGGAGGTCCAGCAGTTAAGACTGCCCTTTCAATGTAGGAGATGTGGGTTCAATCCCTGCTCAAGGAACTAAGATCCCATGTGCAGAGGAGAGGGGTAAAAAAAATGTAGATCCCTCTAGATGAGATTAAGTTTTGTTCATTTCACTTTGAAACATCCTTCACCCTTCCTAATTTGCTTCAGTCCAAATTTGGAAAGAATACCAACAACGTAACTGTAAGAGTGAACTGGATTTGTCTCCACCTGGCAATCTGTTAAGGCCATGAAGACACTGGATGATGTGTGAAACCCTGTCCTGGGTCTGCTGTCTGCTCTCCCCACTCGTCAGCCTCCTAGTGACTTGTAACCATGCTGAGCACACACACACTGTGCCGCTCTCTCCATGAAGACAAATGTGTTTTGCCGTGAGTAGGCAATGCTTCTGAGCCAAAAAACATATCATAATAAAAAACTACCGTCAGAGGCTTGGGGGAAAACACAATCCTTCTACAGGGTGTGTGTGTGTGTGTGTGTGTGTGTGTGTGTGTGTGTGCGTGCGCGTGTGCCTGCACGTGGAGGGGACAGTCTATTTCTGAGCACACAGTGGTTACAGGGCCACAAGTCAACCTGGAGCCATTAGCACCTACCTTGACATCTTATCTCCCTTAAATAAACATTCTTTAAAGAGAGAATATATTGAATAGATGGATAAATTTCAATACTTAACAACTTGTGGGGACACTATTACTGATGTATTTGATGGTAGGGTTTATCACCTCTATGTTTCAAGAATGACATTCCATCTGGAATAGTTCTTGCCTTAATCATTGCCAAGTGGGCCCTGGTCACAGATAGACGATGTGGAAATGCACCCTAGCCCCTTTAACCCTGGATATCACCCACATCTCAGTACCCCTAAGTGGGCAACCTCTCTCTCCCTCAGCAGAGCCAGTATGTGCCTGAAGTTCAGAGAAAAGGAAGGAGAAAATGAGAGCTGGTAAGTGAGGAGATTGAGTCTGCAGGATGATGATAACGATGATGAATGATAGAGAAACAGCCCAGTGTGTGTATGAAATAAATCCTCAATAAATGTGGATTCCTCTCTAGGGAATTCTCTGGAGGTCCAGCAGTTAAGACTGCCCTTTCAATGTAGGAGATGTGGGTTCAATCCCTGCTCAAGGAACTAAGATCCCATGTGCAGAGGAGAGGGGTAAAAAAAATGTAGATCCCTCTAGATGAGATTAAGTTTTGTTCATTTCACTTTGAAACATCCTTCACCCTTCCTAATTTGCTTCAGTCCACTTTGGGAATCAGCTGGGAGAAGAAAAAGAAGAGAAATTCAGAATTTCTCTCTCGTCTTATTCCTTCTCCATAGCCAGCCAATCAAGAATACTAATGGCCCCTGCAGAGCATGCTGCCATGCCCCAGGCATCCAGCTACATTCTCTTTCCACAAGGTGGGGGCTATATGACCCCATGAAACAGATGAGGACACGGAGATGCATTTTTAAGACTTGCCAAAGGGCACAGAGATAATCAATGACAGGTGGAAGGTTTGAACCAAATTCAGACTAATGACCAAATCCCTGGAATTCACTACTGCAAACAAAGAGGTCAAGCTTTTTTGGGGGGTGGAGGGGGTCGGCAGGTACTGTGCTGGGTGGCCTGTAGGATCTTAGTTCCTCCACTGGGGATCAAACTCATGCCCCTGCGATGAAAGTAGGGAGGCTTAACCACTGGACTGCCAGGGAAGTCCCAAGAAGTCGAGTTCTTTATCCTTGGACTGATAGTGGCCTAAGGCAATTCTCATTATAGGTGAGTGACATTTGGAGGAGCACAATCTATTTGAAGGTCTACTTAGCAGAGAAAATTAGAGAATATTGCTACAATATACTGAAAAAAGAGATTTGTGAAGCCAGGAGCTAGTGTGAACTTCTTTTAAAATCTAAGACAGCTAGTGGATTTTAGGCAAATCTCACTTAAAGAGTTTGAAAGAGAGGGCATCATCAAGCAAGCAAGCAAGCAAATTAACTGAGCGCAAATAGGTGATCTATTTTTTTATTTGGCTGCTCCAGATTTTGGTTGCAGGGTCTAGTTCCCTAATTAGGAATCAAACTCAAGCCCCCAACATTGGAAGCACAGAGCCTTAGTCAATGGACCACCAAAGAAGTCCCAAGTTGACCAATTTTTTAGCTCAAAGAGTACTTCCTCCTGATCTGGGATTTTGGCTTTTGAGAATATGAAGGATGCCATATTCTTTATAGTCCTAAAGGACTAACCATGCCATGTAGAACACAGTTAAAAGACATGAAGGAGTTTAGCTGGAAATGTGGTCCCTCCCAGTCCCCTAGTCATAAGTGACCACCTGTACACAGTCCATGGAACAAATGGCTGTTGGGCCTTGGTGTTTAGTCTTTGGCCCTATTTCTCTTAATTTATCACTTCAAGGTAATGAAGACTCCAGAATATTTTATCTCCAGGCTAATGAGTCCCAGAATTTAATGTACATTCTTAGTATTTAAATTAACAATGACAATCTCCAGTGTGGTGGCCTTCAGTTATTGTTAGCTTCTTCCAACTCTGTTCAAGCTCCCATGTCTCTGGTCTGAGTGACAGACATCATCTGCACCTAGTTGCCTAGTTCTTTGACTCCTCTTGTCATCACCTGCTTCACATCCACAGGTCAAGACAGGAGAACTTGGTAGTTAGTGTAGAGAGTGGACTTTGCCATTGTTTTTGTTGTTTAGTTGCTAAGGCATGTACAACTCTTTGCAATGCTATGGACTGTAGCCCACTAGCCTGCTGTGGCCATGGGATTTCCCAAGCAAGAATATGAAGTGAGTTGCCATTTCCTTCTCCAGGGGATCTTTCCAAGCCAGGGATCAAACCCATGTCTCCTGTATTGGCAGGTGGATTCTTTATCACTGAGCCACCCAGGCTTTGACATTAGAGAAAGTTAAATTTGAATATTAGCCCACCAACTATCACTTGTATGATCTTGGACAAGTAACTTCATCAGTTTCATACCAACCTCCCTCATCTGTATAATGAGGAAAACAATGTCTCCAAGAGGTACTATAAACATTAAACTGAACAACACAAACACTGCCGAGTGTCTGTGTTTTTTAACATTCCTTGCCCACTTCTTTATTACCTACCACCATTCACTAATCTTAATCTTTCACCATTTCTTCCCTGATTACGAGAGGCTGGTAGTGCTCCAGCCTCCAGACCCACTCCCCTCATACCCTTGCTGCACACCACAAATGCCATCTTCATATACAACCTCCTCAGCCCTCATGAATCCACCTTGTCTGATCTCCCCAAGGAAAGCAAAATAAAACCTTTATGGAGTGAGGCATATAAGATGTCCAGTTCATGAGGTGTAGATAACCAACTGCTGTTACCCTCTGTTGAATCCCTTTAAGAATATGACAGGGGACTTCCCTAGGGTTCCAGTAAGAAACACTTGAAATGCAGGGAACGCAGGTTCAAACCCTGGCTGGGGAAATAAGATTCCACATGCCGCGGGGCAACTATGCCCATGCACTACAACTATCGAAGCCTGTGAGCTCTAGAGCCTGTGCTCTACAACAAGAGAATTCACTGCAATAGGAAGTTCACACACCGCAACTACAGAGTAGCCCCTGATTGCCAGATCTAGAGAAAGTCCATGAGCAGCAACAAAGACCCAGCACAGCCAAAGTAAAATATAAAAATATCTTATTAAAATACATGACAAAAGTTATAAAGCTTCTTTCCAGGAAAAAAGCACTACGTACAAACACACAAAATAGCCAGAGGCTGCAGGAGAGACACAGACCCCAGGGTCAAGATCCCTGACTTAGAACATTTTTCAGCCTAACCTTTGACAACTTCATCACTTGTCATAAGCATGTCCTCCAGGTGGATTAACCTCAGTTACTGAGGTCTCAAAATCCGAAACACCACATTTTTTCATGGGTATATTCAGTCCCCCAAATCCAGCAAAAGAATCTAGTAGGCAGCTCAAGACACTTTTTCCCAGAAATAGATGGTATCTCAGAAGAGTTCAATCATGATCAATCATGCGCTTGAAACTCAGAAGTTTTTGCTGCCTCATTAAGTGCTGGCTAAGACACTGTACTCGGAGGTCTAAGAAGCACCAGGGAGGGGGAGGAAACACTGAGTTCTCAGGTGTGTCCCCATGACTCCTTTATCCCTTTCTCCCCACCTGAACACCAGATGGCAAAGAGATTAAACTCTATAAAATCTCCTACAAGTTGCTTAGGGGCATCAGACCAAGCATTTTAGGAACCATCCTTCCTATAACGCTTCTAGGCAGAGATGCTACATTGCCACCCAGATGGTTGAGGTGAGCTACGTATCCTAAGGCTCATTTAACTGGTTAACAGTAGAGTAATAACCAGCAAAGCCAAATGGCACCAGCCTAAGAACCAGGCCTACGCCTCAGCATGAAAATCGTAGCAGATTTCCCAGGCCAGCATGACTTAGGTCCTGGAGCCATTCATTTTAGAAGCTTTACGGGGAGGGGGACTACACTTTGTTCACTATCATCGTAAAACTCTAGTGTTAGAAGTTGATGTTTATAGTCTGGGAGAAACATTAAAACAAAAATAGTCTTAAATTTTTAACCAGATGAGGTTGGGGAAACCTTGGAGAGTGAGAAAAAGCCAGCAAAGAAAACACAACAGGAAATAGGGACAGAAGTTACACCCAGCACAACCGATGGCTAGACTCTTCCATTTCCAGAAACCATCCTTATTCCAACAGAAAGGAAGGAATGGAAGGCTTCTTTCCGACGTGCTAAACTCAAAGAGCTGACAATCTCCCCTTCCAAAAACGAATGGGTTCTGGTCATCTGGCTATGACTTCAGCCTTCCTGTCTCCTATTACCACCTCTGCTCCAGCCCATGGAATAAGTGTTGTGAGATATTTTAAAAAAGGAGATTTATGAGCATGTGCATTACTGATCCTTGTGGACACCAGAATGAGAAGCTGGAAGGCCATCCACAAGTTTCCCATGTCTGGTTCTATTTCTCAGGACAACCCATGGTTTGGAAGCTGGTGTCACTGGGTCCTTTACCTCCCCTTTGACAATTTAGATTCTTACCTTCATTCCAGTGAGGACAGGGTCTTTGAAAGGTAATGTGCTGAGGTTAAAGCCAAGGGATAGGAAAGACATCCTCATTAAGTGCTGGCTAAGACACTGTACTCGGAGGTCTAAGAAGCACCAGGGAGGGAGGAAACACTGAGTTCTCAGGTGTGTCCCCATGACTCCTTTATCCCTTTCTCCCCACCTGAACACCAGATGGCAAAGAGATTAAACTCTATAAAATCTCCTACAAGTTGCTTAGGGGCATCAGACCAAGCATTTTAGGAACCATCCTTCCTATAACGCTTCTAGGCAGAGATGCTACATTGCCACCCAGATGGTTGAGGTGAGCTACGTATCCTAAGGCTCATTTAACTGGTTAACAGTAGAGTAATAACCAGCAAAGCCAAATGGCACCAGCCTAAGAACCAGGCCTACGCCTCAGCATGAAAATCGTAGCAGATTTCCCAGGCCAGCATGACTTAGGTCCTGGAGCCATTCATTTTAGAAGCTTTACGGGGAGGGGGACTACACTTTGTTCACTATCATCGTAAAACTCTAGTGTTAGAAGTTGATGTTTATAGTCTGGGAGAAACATTAAAACAAAAATAGTCTTAAATTTTTAACCAGATGAGGTTGGGGAAACCTTGGAGAGTGAGAAAAAGCCAGCAAAGAAAACACAACAGGAAATAGGGACAGAAGTTACACCCAGCACAACCGATGGCTAGACTCTTCCATTTCCAGAAACCATCCTTATTCCAACAGAAAGGAAGGAATGGAAGGCTTCTTTCCGACGTGCTAAACTCAAAGAGCTGACAATCTCCCCTTCCAAAAACGAATGGGTTCTGGTCATCTGGCTATGACTTCAGCCTTCCTGTCTCCTATTACCACCTCTGCTCCAGCCCATGGAATAAGTGTTGTGAGATATTTTAAAAAAGGAGATTTATGAGCATGTGCATTACTGATCCTTGTGGACACCAGAATGAGAAGCTGGAAGGCCATCCACAAGTTTCCCATGTCTGGTTCTATTTCTCAGGACAACCCATGGTTTGGAAGCTGGTGTCACTGGGTCCTTTACCTCCCCTTTGACAATTTAGATTCTTACCTTCATTCCAGTGAGGACAGGGTCTTTGAAAGGTAATGTGCTGAGGTTAAAGCCAAGGGATAGGAAAGACATCCTCATAGGCTTACACATTGAGAATTGTGATGGGGTGTCCAGATTCCTCCCCACTGAACAGTCTTTCCATTTAGGGGCATTCACCTCCTGAAGTGAGCCTGTCCTGACAGGACAAGTGTACAAGATACTGGCTAGAGTTTTACTTTTTCCTCCAAGGAGTCAATCTGCCCCAAGCTGGAAGTAATACTCCTGTGTCTGGATGTGTCTTGTCATTCTTGTAGTGATGATCATCACTGCCATTATCGTAACAATAATCATAGCAATAATTACCATTATTAATACTACTACTGTTACTCACTACACACTAAATACAATAGCAACCCACTCTGCATATATTATTACCCCATATCATTCCTTTAAACTATATACTGTTATCCACATCATACAGACAAGAAAACCAAAACTCATGGAGTGTTGAAGTTGATCATTTGACTCTAAATTCCAGGCATCATCAACCATTTTTCACCACCAGATATATCATCCAATTCTACTCTCGCTACAGAATGAGTAATTGGGAACAACTAGCTCACTTTAGGACAAACTTCACAGCATTCATTTATTTTAACAAACATTTCTGGGGGACTTCCCAGTGGTCCAGTGGTCGAGACTCTACAATTTCACTGCAAGGGGTATAGGTTTGATTCCTCCTCTGGGAACTAAGATCCCACATGCCCTGTGGTGTGGCCAAAAAGAGAGAGAGAAAGAGAGAGAAGTAAATCTAAATTTAAAAAATATATATATTTCTGAGCAGTCACTATGTGCCTAAACATTCATTATATTTGCTCACAGAGATTAACATGGTGCATTTGGGCCCTGATCTCATAATGAAATAAACCCAGCAAAAGTTAATGTTCTCTTGGAGGCATTTTGGGTCTCTGCCATCTACACTTCCCTGTTGGCTCCACTCTTTCTGCCCTGCTGAACCTCTTCCTTTCACATTTCAAAGGATGAACTTGAAATACAGTCTATATATATTAGAAAAAAGACAAATTCCCATGCTTTGAAATTGTAGATCAATCATCTCCTATCTTCTACAACAATACTTCCTCCTTAAAAATAGTATGCAGAAGATTCTTGAAAGTAGCATTATGTATAAGACACTAATACTTCCTCCTTTAAAAATAGGAAAGACATCCTCATAGGCTTACACATTGAGAATTGTGATGGGGTGTCCAGATTCCTCCCCACTGAACAGTCTTTCCATTTAGGGCATTCACCTCCTGAAGTGAGCCTGTCCTGACAGGACAAGTGTACAAGATACTGGCTAGAGTTTTACTTTTTCCTCCAAGGAGTCAATCTGCCCCAAGCTGGAAGTAATACTCCTGTGTCTGGATGTGTCTTGTCATTCTTGTAGTGATGATCATCACTGCCATTATCGTAACAATAATCATAGCAATAATTACCATTATTAATACTACTACTGTTACTCACTACACACTAAATACAATAGCAACCCACTCTGCATATATTATTACCCCATATCATTCCTTTAAACTATATACTGTTATCCACATCATACAGACAAGAAAACCAAAACTCATGGAGTGTTGAAGTTGATCATTTGACTCTAAATTCCAGGCATCATCAACCATTTTTCACCACCAGATATATCATCCAATTCTACTCTCGCTACAGAATGAGTAATTGGGAACAACTAGCTCACTTTAGGACAAACTTCACAGCATTCATTTATTTTAACAAACATTTCTGGGGGACTTCCCAGTGGTCCAGTGGTCGAGACTCTACAATTTCACTGCAAGGGGTATAGGTTTGATTCCTCCTCTGGGAACTAAGATCCCACATGCCCTGTGGTGTGGCCAAAAAGAGAGAAAGAGAGAGAAGTAAATCTAAATTTAAAAAATATATATATTTCTGAGCAGTCACTATGTGCCTAAACATTCATTATATTTGCTCACAGAGATTAACATGGTGCATTTGGGCCCTGATCTCATAATGAAATAAACCCAGCAAAAGTTAATGTTCTCTTGGAGGCATTTTGGGTCTCTGCCATCTACACTTCCCTGTTGGCTCCACTCTTTCTGCCCTGCTGAACCTCTTCCTTTCACATTTCAAAGGATGAACTTGAAATACAGTCTATATATATTAGAAAAAAGACAAATTCCCATGCTTTGAAATTGTAGATCAATCATCTCCTATCTTCTACAACAATACTTCCTCCTTAAAAATAGTATGCAGAAGATTCTTGAAAGTAGCATTATGTATAAGACACTAATTTAAAAATGGTAAAATAGGAATAGAGGCTGGATTAATTGTCCCTGTTCATATGGCTACTGATTTCATAGGTGTAGGTTTGTCTGCAAGTGAGATAGAAAACAAAATAGAAGTCAATTTCTCTTTGTTCCATTATCCTTAGGCATTCCAGATCCTTACAGCTCACCACTCTGCCATCTTTGTCTTCATGATGCCAGATGATGACATTCCCACTGGGAATAAGAAGGAAGAAAGCATACAGGAGGAGCAAAGTGCACCAAAGTTGCCCAGTTTCACTTTGGCTTACATCTCATTGGCCATAACTTACTAACATGGCCACAAACAGCCCTTAAGGAGACTGGGAAATGTAGTCTTTATTCTAGCACCAATATGTGTGTGTGCTCAATCATGTTCAACTCTTTGCAGCCCCATGGACTGTAGCCTGCCAGGACCTTCTGTCCATGGGATTTTCCAGGCAAGAATACTGGAGTGGGTTACCATTCTTCCACCAGGGGATCTTCCTGCCCAAGGGAATGAATTCACATCGCCTGTGTTTCCTGCATTGGCAGGCAGATTTTTATCTACTAAGCCATCAGTCAAGCTCAGCACCCATTTGTCCAGCTAAAGTTTCTTCTACTAAGGAACAAATAATATTGACGAAGAGATAACCTGTTCTAGTGCAGCTTCTAAGTAGTACAATTGGGATAGTCCAAACTGGACACCAGAGACCCTACTCTGTCAGGTAGGCTTTAATTCCTATTTTTGTAGCAAAGATCTTTGGTCCTCTCTTTCTCACTGCATAAGGAAATTGTCAAGCATGACTTTAGAACATTCTATAACATTTCATTAGCTTTCCATTCACTAACTAGAAACCATCTCCAAGCATCTCAACCGTGCATGTGTGTTTTGGTGGTTTTAAAGTACATCTGCTAATGCTTTGATATTTACCCCTTTAAAAATGAAGCCTAATTCCACTTACCTTAAGTGTGGGCTCTATTTAGTCACTCATTTTTTGCGAATATATGTGATAGAATTGACAATACATGACATCTAAGACAACATCATAAAAGGATCATTCATTTGAGGAAAAGTCAAATGTCATGAAGTCATTCAAGCAGTCCTACAGGGAGGCCCTCAAGGAAGGTCCTGAGGCTGCCAGCCAGTTGTCTTGGGAATCGGTTTGGATGGACTTCCCAGTCACAATCAAGCCTTCAGATGACTACAATCCCAGCAAATGTCTTGACTTCAACCTTTCGAAAGATATGGGGCCATGCCAGCCATGTACGCCACTCCTGAATTCCTGATCCACAAAAACTGTGAGATAAAAATGTTTGTTGTTCTAAATCAGTAAGTCTGGGAGTAAACTGTCACAAAGCAATATAGGTGTTCCCAGTGGATCCATGTTAAAGAGTACACCTGCAACACAGGAGACCCAGGTTCAATCCCTGGGTTGGGAAGATCCCTCGGAGAAGGAAATGGCAACCCACTCCAGTATTCTTGCCTGAAGAATCCCATGGACAGAGGAGCATGATGGGCTATAGTCTAGGGGGTGACAAGAGTCAGACGTGACTTAGCAACTAAGCCACCACCACTACCACAAATACCACAATATAGGTCTTGATGTAAATTCAGTGCTCTTTCAGCTTGAGAATTAGAGAGAGGAGAAATAACCACCTTGATAGAGAAGATCTGTATTTCAAATGGCTGTTCTAGCCCATGACCTGCTTTTAAATGGTTTAGAGCAGTGTTTGGATGAGAGACTCCAGCCACTGCTGTGAGGAGAAAGAACCAGTGAGCCACTACTGCTGGAACATACTGCTAATATCACATCCCTGAGTACTCCCAGGAAACAGCTGAACGTGCTGTTGGCCAATTACCACCAAGAGACACAGCTCAGTATCAATGAAGCCAACATCAGAATGATGAGTTTTGGCAAACTCTCTTCAGTATCCAGATGGATAATGCTGAGTAATTCTACTCAACAGGTTAACTTATTCAGTTATCTGGAGAAGTGCTGGGAAGCTTAACTACCTAAGCAAATCTATTATGATGCTTTCCTGTTGAAAGTAGAAGGCTCCACAAGAAGAATATCAAGGTTATTTTATTATAGAGATGAGCTGTTAGCTCTCATTCTGCAAAAATCCTGAAGTCAAAAAAGGCCATGCTTCACAATGCAGGTCCTTGAACTTTTGTACCAAGATATCACCTCTGCCTACTTTCTCTAGCAGAGGGACAGGGAAACCAGAGAAACGTGTCCCAACATGGACACTTAGCATCATCTGGTGGAAAGGCTTTTTATACTACCATCTGCCCTCCTCTCCCTGCATCTGGAGTCTAAGATTAGCATCCAGTCCAGCACTGAGAATCACCATCATCAAAAACCACCACTATTAAGGAAAATAGTTTCCAAAAACCTTCAGAAATTAGAGGTTGAGAAAAAGTTGAAAGACATCAAAATCTTTGATGTAATACTACAAAGTGCTTGTACGTTGGGTATTTTTATTATGGGCCAAAGAGCTCCTATCCACAATACAGATGAGAAGACAATTCTTCCAACAGGACCCATGAAGGCCGTCGTCATTGGAATAAGGGATGTTACCTTTCTGCCCCAACCAATTGAAAGCTTGTAGTTAAATTTAATGCTAACAGTAAATGTATTAAGTTTTAGGGGCTGTCGTATTTTTTTCTTCCTCTTGGTATGTGGGTTTTTATTTCCTATTTCTATTCCAACAGCCTTTGCAGTTTATGTTTCTTCCTTTTTTTTATGTTTCTTCCTTTATCATATGTCGTCTCCATCACTTTGGGAGGCAGGCAGCATATAATTTACCAGTGAAAAAAAAACAATAGGTTGCAGGGATGGCACTCACTTCTTCTTGGCCACAGCTATCAAAAGGCATTTTCAGACCCAGATGCAGGAAGCTCCAAGAAGACTTAGGCCAATGTCCCTTTAAGGAGGGTTGGGAACCCCCAATTACCACCAAGAGACACAGCTCAGTATCAATGAAGCCAACATCAGAAGACTCTCTTCAGTATCCAGATGGATAATGCTGAGTAATTCTACTCAACAGGTTAACTTATTCAGTTATCTGGAGAAGTGCTGGGAAGCTTAACTACCTAAGCAAATCTATTATGATGCTTTCCTGTTGAAAGTAGAAGGCTCCACAAGAAGAATATCAAGGTTATTTTATTATAGAGATGAGCTGTTAGCTCTCATTCTGCAAAAATCCTGAAGTCAAAAAAGGCCATGCTTCACAATGCAGGTCCTTGAACTTTTGTACCAAGATATCACCTCTGCCTACTTTCTCTAGCAGAGGGACAGGGAAACCAGAGAAACGTGTCCCAACATGGACACTTAGCATCATCTGGTGGAAAGGCTTTTTATACTACCATCTGCCCTCCTCTCCCTGCATCTGGAGTCTAAGATTAGCATCCAGTCCAGCACTGAGAATCACCATCATCAAAAACCACCACTATTAAGGAAAATAGTTTCCAAAAACCTTCAGAAATTAGAGGTTGAGAAAAAGTTGAAAGACATCAAAATCTTTGATGTAATACTACAAAGTGCTTGTACGTTGGGTATTTTTATTATGGGCCAAAGAGCTCCTATCCACAATACAGATGAGAAGACAATTCTTCCAACAGGACCCATGAAGGCCGTCGTCATTGGAATAAGGGATGTTACCTTTCTGCCCCAACCAATTGAAAGCTTGTAGTTAAATTTAATGCTAACAGTAAATGTATTAAGTTTTAGGGGCTGTCGTATTTTTTTCTTCCTCTTGGTATGTGGGTTTTTATTTCCTATTTCTATTCCAACAGCCTTTGCAGTTTATGTTTCTTCCTTTTTTTTATGTTTCTTCCTTTATCATATGTCGTCTCCATCACTTTGGGAGGCAGGCAGCATATAATTTACCAGTGAAAAAAAAACAATAGGTTGCAGGGATGGCACTCACTTCTTCTTGGCCACAGCTATCAAAAGGCATTTTCAGACCCAGATGCAGGAAGCTCCAAGAAGACTTAGGCCAATGTCCCTTTAAGGAGTGGGCCCTTACAGACAGCTACCATCAGAGAAATCCCTCCTGGGCACTGCTAACAAAGCTTCACAACTCTCCACGAAAGACTATCCCTCTCAAGACTCAAAGGCAGGTCAAGCCTCCGGGAGGAAAGGAGTCAGGAAGATAAGAGGCCCAGGTTGCAGAGCTAATTTCCAGCTCAGGGGCAAGCTGTCTGTCTGGCACTCCCACTCCTGATGGACGCTGTGGCTCCTTGTGCAGGCTGTATTGCCTCCTCTGGAGGAGAAAACTTTGAGCCATCAGCCTTCTCAGATAAGAGTTGAGAGCTTCTCTTCTTGCGACAGTAATGTTTCTGCCTTCTTAAAACCCCACTTGAAAAGCCCGTAGAGGAAGGATCTCAAAAAAAGGCAAGTAGGGTGTGCTTCTGGGATTTTTAAATCAACCAGCAAAAGTAGAGGAGAAAAAAAAGGAGAGTGAGTGGGAGGAGTATTCTTTACAAGGAAATATATGATGGACCAGATGAGGATGGACAAGGGCTCTCTAGACCACAGCACAGAGGCAGGCCCTTTCCAGCATGAACGCAAGCCCCCCAGCAGCCTTTCCTGGGGCTGCAGTGCACCTCTGCTCCCCATGAGAAACACATTGGGCTCACACAGCTTTAAAAATATCTCTCCACCCACTGAAAGTCTGATTAATCAGCCAAGCTCTCACCCAGGTGTCACAGTGGTGGCAGTGATATATATGTTAGTGACAGGAGGGTGCGGGAAAGGCACAAAGGGTCTCACTTAGCAGGCAGGAAGATTCGGAGCATAGAACTTGAAAAGCATAAGCTCTGAAGCCAGGTGGCAGTCTGCATCCCAGTTTCAACACATGCTAGTTATGCGACCTTGGACAAGGTCATTGAAGGTCTCCCTCTTTCACATGTGCAAAAGTGGGGTTCATAACATCACTGTGTCACAGGATTACTGAGAGGATTAGATGGATTATTTCATCTTCTGTACACTCAACAGTTCCTGGCAGTTAGTAAGCACTCAATAAACTCCAACTGTGACAATAAGGATGAGGATGATAATAACAATGGTCAGTGTTGAAACTTACAAGATGACTAAGTCTTTCCCAGGTGTATAGAACATTCTTGGGCACTGCTAACAAAGCTTCACAACTCTCCACGAAAGACTATCCCTCTCAAGACTCAAAGGCAGGTCAAGCCTCCGGGAGGAAAGGAGTCAGGAAGATAAGAGGCCCAGGTTGCAGAGCTAATTTCCAGCTCAGGGGCAAGCTGTCTGTCTGGCACTCCCACTCCTGATGGACGCTGTGGCTCCTTGTGCAGGCTGTATTGCCTCCTCTGGAGGAGAAAACTTTGAGCCATCAGCCTTCTCAGATAAGAGTTGAGAGCTTCTCTTCTTGCGACAGTAATGTTTCTGCCTTCTTAAAACCCCACTTGAAAAGCCCGTAGAGGGAAGGATCTCAAAAAAAGGCAAGTAGGGTGTGCTTCTGGGATTTTTAAATCAACCAGCAAAAGTAGAGGAGAAAAAAAAGGAGAGTGAGTGGGAGGAGTATTCTTTACAAGGAAATATATGATGGACCAGATGAGGATGGACAAGGGCTCTCTAGACCACAGCACAGAGGCAGGCCCTTTCCAGCATGAACGCAAGCCCCCCAGCAGCCTTTCCTGGGGCTGCAGTGCACCTCTGCTCCCCATGAGAAACACATTGGGCTCACACAGCTTTAAAAATATCTCTCCACCCACTGAAAGTCTGATTAATCAGCCAAGCTCTCACCCAGGTGTCACAGTGGTGGCAGTGATATATATGTTAGTGACAGGAGGGTGCGGGAAAGGCACAAAGGGTCTCACTTAGCAGGCAGGAAGATTCGGAGCATAGAACTTGAAAAGCATAAGCTCTGAAGCCAGGTGGCAGTCTGCATCCCAGTTTCAACACATGCTAGTTATGCGACCTTGGACAAGGTCATTGAAGGTCTCCCTCTTTCACATGTGCAAAAGTGGGGTTCATAACATCACTGTGTCACAGGATTACTGAGAGGATTAGATGGATTATTTCATCTTCTGTACACTCAACAGTTCCTGGCAGTTAGTAAGCACTCAATAAACTCCAACTGTGACAATAAGGATGAGGATGATAATAACAATGGTCAGTGTTGAAACTTACAAGATGACTAAGTCTTTCCCAGGTGTATAGAACATTCTTGAAAGAAGCAACTCAAAACAAGAAGCAAGAGAGGTTGTGCAGCAGCAGGAAGCCATCTGGAAGGCAAGCAGGGAGTCAAAGCAGACAAAAAGGAAGGGCTCAGGCCACAGAGGGCTTCATAGGCTTTGTCACAGAGCTGCAATGTAGCTACCACAGCTGTAGGCTGTGGAGAGCCATTTCAGAATTATAAGCAGAAGTGAAGCATTAAAGGGTAAAATGCCATAATGGTTGAAAATTACTTTTAACTGGTTCAGGTGAAAAAAAATACTGATAATAAACTTCTGCTGTGACAAAGCTGGTATGAGAATAATCCTCCCACTGTGTACAAGCATAAACCGGAACAAAATATAGAAAGCAAGTGTTCTCAGGCCATAAACAACAAGCAGCACAAGAATGCAATTGCAGAGTGAGAGGAAATTCACATGGTGAGTCCCGTGTTCACCCTGGCTCTCTGCCCAGGGACAATTTCCCAACCACACTTCTTACGTTGAGGTGGCAGAAGTGGCTGGAATCTATGGGGTCAAGCAGTAGAGAGAAGAAAACTATGCAGAGAAGGGGCCTCAGAAGCTTGTCTGTAGATTCTCTAAGAAAGTTTGGCTGGAGGTTAGGCAACCCAAGTGCAAGCTAAGATTAAACTAGACTTACCAGGAAGCAGCCACTATGAGATTGAGAATGGAAACTAGAATTTAAGCATCTGTTGGCGAGGCTTGAAAAACCTCATTAATACCCAGGCAACCAGGCACTAGAAAGACCACATCTTAAGAATAAAACAGGGCCTCCCTGGTGGTCCAATGGGTAAAGAGTCTACCCTGCAGTTCAAGGGACACCAGTTCAATCCCCAGCCCAGGAAGATCCCACATGCTGCAGAGTGGCTAGACCAGGGTATCCAATTACAAGCCAGTGCTCTGGAGCGCATGCACCCAGAGCTGGTGCTCTGCAACAAGAGGCCACTGCAATGTGAGGCCCACACAAGCCAAAGAATAAAGATGGATGAAAATAAATAAATAGTAAATCAATAAAAGAGGCCAAAATTTAAGAAAAAAAAAAAAGAAAGAATAAAACACACTCTGAAGGTCTACACAAGGTGCACCAGCATAAAACCTTAAAGCAAGCCCTGACGAGATCCACAAGGTAGACAAGAGTTTGGAGGCTGGGTCCCTGCCAAGTTAGAGGGACTTGGGAGTCACTGTGGGATTCCCAGAGATCTACCCTAACATAAAATCAAACTGACAGAAGTTTAAGGCTAGCTAGTAATTGAACTACCTATTAGAACCAAAAAATCATCCCTCTTAAAAGAAAGCTAGGGCTTCCCTGGTAGCTCAGTGGTGAAGAGATTGTCTGCCAATGCAGGATACATGGGTTTAATCCCTGATCTGGGAAGATTCCACATGCTGCGAGGCAACTAAGCCCCTGAGTCACAACTACTGAGGCTGTGCACTAGAGCCTCAGAGCCACAACTACTGAAGCACGTGAGCCCTAGAGCCTGAGTTCTACAACAAGAGAAGTCACTGCAACAAGAAGCCTGCTCACCTCAACTAGAGAGTAGCCCCCACTCCCTGTAACTAGAGAAAAGCCTGCAGGAGCAGTGAAAACCCAGAATAGCCAAAAATAAATAATAAACAAATAAAATGCATTTTAAAATGTGTAAGTGAAGAAGGCAGTATCTCTAAAAAAAAGAAAGCTAACAGAACATACAATCATTACAAAACGCTATTTACCATGTTCAGTGTCGAGTCAAACATTAACAGACATACAAAGAAATAAGAAACTTTTATCACAATCTAAAAAAGACAATAGAAATCAAACCTCACATAGCTGAGAGCCTAGATGATGGACTTAGCACTAAAGACTTTAAAGAGCTATTATAAATTTAGGAAAATATGTCCAAAGAATTAAAAATATTGTTTAAGTGAATAAACAGAGTATTTCAGCAAAGAAATGCAAACTATAAAAAAGAATCAAATTAAAATTCTAGAACTGAAAAAACTATGCATGTGTACATGTGTGTGTGTGTATGTGTTGAGAGAAATGGAAAGAAAGCAAATGTGGCAGTGTTAGCAATTAGACCAAGGGTACACAGGTATTCACTGTATTTTTCAGAACCTCTGTAGATTTAAAATTTTTAGAAAGGATTAAAGAAATACTAAGTACACTGCTGTTTATATATCTGTGTGTGTGTATGTGTTTGTAGGACAAGAAGGAAAAAGTGATAACCTAATCAAGTGTGTATTTGAGACGCATCCTTCCAGTGAAATGGAACTGAATGGATACAGGGCTGGTATCTTGGATGAGGCACAAGATCACCTCTTGGTAACTACAGTTTTCTAAGCGGTGGGGGACCTAGCCAAAGAAAAACAGCAACATGGCTGGAGAAGAAGTCGATCTGCAAGGCTTCCCTATACTATGTGTAGAGTAAGACAGAAAGAAGGGATGGAGGATGAACCCAAATTACCATTGTGTCTTACTGGGTATAATTTCCTGGGAAAAAATCCAGAGGAGGGGTAATTTTAGAGAAAAAAAGAAAATCTGTTCAGCTTTGAACACTGGAGATTTAGGGACATCTATATAGGGCTATAGGTAGCAGTTCTAAAATTTAGGAAGGTGGCAGGGATCGAATGTATCTATCTTGAGGAGATTGGTACATAGTAGCCCATAGGGATGACAACAAAATCCAAACCCAGGAGACAACCATGTATCAGGAATGAGCACAAAATGAAGGAAATGACAAAGAGGTAGAAAAGAGGAAGGAGGAGAGTTGGCTAGTGACACAGATGCCAAGGCAGTGACAAACCACACCCAAGAGTGTGAGCAACGTTACCAGATCTGCAGAAAGTCCGAGATAACCAATGGGCACCCACTGCATCAGGCAAACAGGAGGCCATTGAGGAAACCAGGCCATGCTAATGCAGTGGATCTGGAAGAGTCCAAATGGACGCAGCCAACTAGTAAAGTGGCACTTTGTGTTACAAAGTTGGTGGATTGACAAACCCACTCCCAAACTCAAATAAAAATATTCTTCAGGGCTCTCCTGGTGGTCCAGTGTATAAGGACACCACCTTGCAGTGCAAGGGACACTGGTTCAATCCCTGGCCCAGGAAGATCCCACATGCTGGGGATCAGCTGGACCAGTGTGTCCAATTACAAGCCAGCGCTCTGGAGCACATGCACCCAGAGCCAGTGCTCTGCAACGAGAGAGGTCACTGCAATGGGAGGCCCACAAAGGCCAAAGAATAAAGATGGATCAAAATAAACAAATAGAAAACCAATAAAAAGAGGCCAAAATTGAAAAAAATATATATTCTTCAATAAGGTATGTAAGATGATGTATGCACATCCCCAGAAATATTTATTGTGAGATGTACACACTTTGCTAGTTGCCACACCAATAAAACTTGCATAACACAATTTCCACCACCACAGAGGCACATACAGAAGACCCTGGCTCAGCACCATTATCTCCCCTGCTAGGGACCCAGAGGCTACACTCAGTAAATCAAGCAATAGGCCCCTATTTCATAGCATCTATTCTCCACAATGATCTACTCCTCAACCCAAACCCACCTCAGCAACACCTCTTTTCTTAATTTTTATTTTATATTGTAGCACAGTTGACTAACAGTGTTGTGTTAATTACAGGGGTACAGCAAAGTGATTGCATGATGCATATACATATATCTACTCCTTTTCAAATACTTTTCCCATTTAGGTTACTATAGAATATAGAAGAGCTCCCTGTGTTAGACAGTAGGTCCTTGCTGGTTATCTAAGAACCAGAACCTCTCTTCTAAGTTCCTTTGGGGAACACAACTCTCTAAGAGTAACAGGAACCATGGGTGAGTGTGTCTCATCTAGCATTTTTTGTCAGGGAGTGATGACAACCAAAATATACCAGAATGTTGGTACTAGCTTGGGAACAAGAGAGAACCCAAATGAGGGAAGAATAAAGGAGTTCTGTGGCATAAGGGAGCCAACTCAACAGAAGGGACCATTGGGATCCCACTTCCGTCCAGCAGCCATGGAGTAGAGGAATGTCTTCTAGAAACTAGACTCTTTGGCTGGGGCTGAAAAGGGGGAAGTTATTACAAGTCAGAAATAAAGTTAAGATAGAATGTAGAAGGCTAAAGACTCTTTATAAACCTGAGCTTGCTGACAGATCTTGCAGTGCAAGGGACACTGGTTCAATCCCTGGCCCAGGAAGATCCCACATGCTGGGGATCAGCTGGACCAGTGTGTCCAATTACAAGCCAGCGCTCTGGAGCACATGCACCCAGAGCCAGTGCTCTGCAACGAGAGAGGTCACTGCAATGGGAGGCCCACAAAGGCCAAAGAATAAAGATGGATCAAAATAAACAAATAGAAAACCAATAAAAAGAGGCCAAAATTGAAAAAAATATATATTCTTCAATAAGGTATGTAAGATGATGTATGCACATCCCCAGAAATATTTATTGTGAGATGTACACACTTTGCTAGTTGCCACACCAATAAAACTTGCATAACACAATTTCCACCACCACAGAGGCACATACAGAAGACCCTGGCTCAGCACCATTATCTCCCCTGCTAGGGACCCAGAGGCTACACTCAGTAAATCAAGCAATAGGCCCCTATTTCATAGCATCTATTCTCCACAATGATCTACTCCTCAACCCAAACCCACCTCAGCAACACCTCTTTTCTTAATTTTTATTTTATATTGTAGCACAGTTGACTAACAGTGTTGTGTTAATTACAGGGGTACAGCAAAGTGATTGCATGATGCATATACATATATCTACTCCTTTTCAAATACTTTTCCCATTTAGGTTACTATAGAATATAGAAGAGCTCCTGTGTTAGACAGTAGGTCCTTGCTGGTTATCTAAGAACCAGAACCTCTCTTCTAAGTTCCTTTGGGGAACACAACTCTCTAAGAGTAACAGGAACCATGGGTGAGTGTGTCTCATCTAGCATTTTTGTCAGGAGTGATGACAACCAAAATATACCAGAATGTTGGTACTAGCTTGGGAACAAGAGAGAACCCAAATGAGGGAAGAATAAAGGAGTTCTGTGGCATAAGGGAGCCAACTCAACAGAAGGGACCATTGGGATCCCACTTCCGTCCAGCAGCCATGGAGTAGAGGAATGTCTTCTAGAAACTAGACTCTTTGGCTGGGGCTGAAAAGGGGGAAGTTATTACAAGTCAGAAATAAAGTTAAGATAGAATGTAGAAGGCTAAAGACTCTTTATAAACCTGAGCTTGCTGACAGATCTTGGACCTACAAAGAACTTCCATTGCTGAGTCACAAAGCAGAACAGAAACAGCAAAAGGGACCATATAAAACCATCTCCAATGGAAAACAAAGGTAACAGCAACTGGGACTTGGAGAAACAGGTTTTTATGGTAAAAAGATCTCTCTATAAAAATTATGACAAGAAACAGAAGAGACTTGGATAAGCTATGTATAAGTTGTCCTCAGTAAGACAAAGAGTTAGGAGAGAATTAAAAAAATATATGATTCCAGTAAAAGAAGAAGAAGTTGCCATGAGAAGAGCACATCCTAAGACCACAGCAGCAACATCAAAGGCTATAGTCTAATAGCTACAAATTAGAAAAACTTGAATACCTATCAAGAAAAGAATGGATAAAATAGAAAACAGAATAGATAAATAAATGTTGGGATTTACCTATGAAGAAACACTGTATACTGATGAAAATGAAGGAACTTCAACTACCTCAAAAACATGGTGGAGTCTTACAAACATAATGTTGAGGAAAAGGGGTTGAACAGAAAACTATATATATATAATGCCATATATATATAATGATCCCCTTGAGAAGGAGAAACACAAATACAAATAACAGGTGACTGTCTTTGAGGAAGAGGTAAGACGAAAGACCTCAATGGTACTTCAGGGTGTTGATAACACCTTGTTCCTTAACCTGGGTGGTTGTTGCATGAGTGTTGACATTTGATAATAATCTAATTGTACACTCATATTTTTATCTGTCATGTTAGTCGCTCAGTTGTGTCCAACTCTTTACGACCCTATAGACTATAGCCCACCATGCTCCTCTGTCCGTGGGATTTACCAGGCAAGAATATTAGGGTGGGTAACATTCCCTTCTCTGGAGTATCTTCCTGACATAGGAATCAAATCCAAATCTCCTGTGGCTCCTGCATTGCAAGTGGATTCTTTACCGATGAGCCACCAGACTTTGACCAAAAAGTTAAGATAGAATGTAGAAGGCTAAAGACTCTTTATAAACCTGAGCTTGCTGACAGATTGGACCTACAAAGAACTTCCATTGCTGAGAACAAAGCAGAACAAAGAACTTCCATTGCTGAGTCACAAAGCAGAACAGAAACAGCAAGGGACCATATAAAACCATCTCCAATGGAAAACAAAGGTAACAGCAACTGGGACTTGGAGAAACAGGTTTTATGGTAAAAAGATCTCTATAAAAATTATGACAAGAAACAGAAGAGACTTGGATAAGCTATGTATAAGTTGTCCTCAGTAAGACAAAGAGTTAGGAGAATTAAAAAAATATATGATTCCAGTAAAAGAAGAAGAAGTTGCCATGAGAAGAGCACATCCTAAGACCACAGCAGCAACATCAAAGGCTATAGTCTAATAGCTACAAATTAGAAAAACTTGAATACCTATCAAGAAAAGAATGGATAAAATAGAAAACAGAATAGATAAATAAATGTTGGGATTTACCTATGAAGAAACACTGTATACTGATGAAAATGAAGGAACTTCAACTACCTCAAAAACATGGTGGAGTCTTACAAACATAATGTTGAGGAAAAGGGGTTGAACAGAAAACTATATATATATAATGCCATATATATATAATGATCCCCTTGAGAAGGAGAAACACAAATACAAATAACAGGTGACTGTCTTTGAGGAAGAGGTAAGACGAAAGACCTCAATGGTACTTCAGGGTGTTGATAACACCTTGTTCCTTAACCTGGGTGGTTGTTGCATGAGTGTTGACATTTGATAATAATCTAATTGTACACTCATATTTTTATCTGTCATGTTAGTCGCTCAGTTGTGTCCAACTCTTTACGACCCTATAGACTATAGCCCACCATGCTCCTCTGTCCGTGGGATTTACCAGGCAAGAATATTAGGGTGGGTAACATTCCCTTCTCTGGAGTATCTTCCTGACATAGGAATCAAATCCAAATCTCCTGTGGCTCCTGCATTGCAAGTGGATTCTTTACCGATGAGCCACCAGACTTTGACCAAAAAGTTAAAGGGGAACTACTGAAATAAAATCGAGCTTCAAAGAAACGGAAACTTTCATCGTTCATAATGAAAATATGCTCTAAAGACAACAGTAAAATTTATTTTAAATGACTGCAAACAACTAAATCAACCAGGTGGTAGACGAACTCAGGAATAAATGCAGAAGTGCAAAAAAAGAGAAAAATAATGTGAGAAGAGACACATTTTGTGGAAAACATCAAATGAGGATCTAGCATTAGACTGACAGGCACACCTGAAAAAAAAAAAAAAAACAGAAATAACAACCATTCAAGATGTGAGAGCAAACTAAACTAACCTACACTAGAAGGAAGACCCAAGACATTAAACTAAGAAGCTGACACTGTTACTGGCAAAAATAACATGAAACAACCACACTCAGACATTTCCCAATGGTCATGGGGAGTCATGAGGAGAGTAAACCCCAATATCACAGCTGCAGCAGAAAGGTAGGCTAAATTACATCTCAAGAGCCCCAAACAGGAAAACAACCCAAATATCCATCCTGAATGGAACGAACACAGAAACTGAGGTATATTTATATACAGTGGAACACCATACATGCATGAAAATGAGTAAACATCAGATAGTGGCAAGTTTAGTTTAAGACAGCTTCATAAGATTATTCAATAAGTAGCAATGTGAAAACTACTTATAAAATATTATAATCCATGTCTCTAATAAAATTCCACATGATACTCTAAAAGCACAAGACACTACCAATAAATTCTGTATGTCCATAAACTCTCCAGGTAAGTTGCAAACTCCTTGGGCCAGGCAACAAATATTATACTTCTGTGAATTCCTCCTCCACCTAGAACGCATTTGGGCAAACATTCCTGTAATGAATGAGTGACTAGAAATGAATATATAAATGAACATGAACGAATGAATGAAGAGCTCAACCAATTTATCACTGCTGAGTTTGTTTGCTGGGTGATTTCTATCTCCAATCTGGCCAACTTGATGCAGCTTTGCGTTATTTCCTCCTGAGTTTTGTTTATAAAGAAATAGAAACTTCCCAGAGTGAATGGCAGCTGGAGGTGGCCCACGTGGCAAGTGACCCTGTTCTCGGGAAGTTGTTGTTTAATACTTGACCAAAAAGTTAAAGGGGAACTACTGAAATAAAATCGAGCTTCAAAGAAACGGAAACTTTCATCGTTCATAATGAAAATATGCTCTAAAGACAACAGTAAAATTTATTTTAAATGACTGCAAACAACTAAATCAACCAGGTGGTAGACGAACTCAGGAATAAATGCAGAAGTGCAAAAAAAGAGAAAAATAATGTGAGAAGAGACACATTTTGTGGAAAACATCAAATGAGGATCTAGCATTAGACTGACAGGCACACCTGAAAAAAAAAAAAAAAACAGAAATAACAACCATTCAAGATGTGAGAGCAAACTAAACTAACCTACACTAGAAGGAAGACCCAAGACATTAAACTAAGAAGCTGACACTGTTACTGGCAAAAATAACATGAAACAACCACACTCAGACATTTCCCAATGGTCATGGGGAGTCATGAGGAGAGTAAACCCCAATATCACAGCTGCAGCAGAAAGGTAGGCTAAATTACATCTCAAGAGCCCCAAACAGGAAAACAACCCAAATATCCATCCTGAATGGAACGAACACAGAAACTGAGGTATATTTATATACAGTGGAACACCATACATGCATGAAAATGAGTAAACATCAGATAGTGGCAAGTTTAGTTTAAGACAGCTTCATAAGATTATTCAATAAGTAGCAATGTGAAAACTACTTATAAAATATTATAATCCATGTCTCTAATAAAATTCCACATGATACTCTAAAAGCACAAGACACTACCAATAAATTCTGTATGTCCATAAACTCTCCAGGTAAGTTGCAAACTCCTTGGGCCAGGCAACAAATATTATACTTCTGTGAATTCCTCCTCCACCTAGAACGCATTTGGGCAAACATTCCTGTAATGAATGAGTGACTAGAAATGAATATATAAATGAACATGAACGAATGAATGAAGAGCTCAACCAATTTATCACTGCTGAGTTTGTTTGCTGGGTGATTTCTATCTCCAATCTGGCCAACTTGATGCAGCTTTGCGTTATTTCCTCCTGAGTTTTGTTTATAAAGAAATAGAAACTTCCCAGAGTGAATGGCAGCTGGAGGTGGCCCACGTGGCAAGTGACCCTGTTCTCGGAGGGTAACCTCTCATGGACTGGGTGCCCTTGATCTTTTACACTGAAGGAAAGGAACATTCCATCCCCCATGATAATCACTGACGGAGGGAAGGAACCTGCCCTTAGTGAGCCATAACTGGAGGCTGCAGCCATGGCAGGGTGGGGACAGTACCCAGCTAACATCTGTGCCCAATGTGACTGGACCACAGACAATGCCTCAGTACCCACCTGTGCCCAACACACCAACTCTCTGTGCCATACCCTGTGTCCTGTGAGGATAAATAAGTGGTCCCAAACAGTAGGACATTAGGGCTTAGCTGACACAACGTAGTTCCAGGAAAACAGCAAACAGATGTAGTCTCGGAAACTTTGGTTTCCCCAACAACCAACTGCAGTCCTCTAAACTGTTGCAAGCCTGCTGGTTTTCAGACCCCGCTTGCCTGCTCAGAACACATCTTCCCAGCCCTTCCCGGAGCCCCAAGGTGCTCGTCACAAAGCATGAGCTGTCATAACTCAGGGTTCACCTTGGCGAAAAAAGATAAATAAATAAGTAGAAGGAATCTTCCATCAGAAAATAAATGGCCTTTCTCCAGGCTAAGAACCTGGAATACCTTCTTGAAGGACAAATACAGCATTTTCCCCAGCCAGCCTCAGGCCACAAAGTGCAGCTTTACTTAGCCAGGGGCCACTGTTCCCCCTACCACCACCCCAACCAAGGCTTCCATGGCTATGCTCACCCACCTAGGCTGTGAGAGTCAGTCCCTGCTGGTCTCATCTGCTGAGAAGATACATTTCAGCTCTGCTCAGCTGCCTGACCATCAGTATGGAGGCCAGTTCAGCCAGTGCCTAAGTGCAGAAGGATCCAAATCCAGCCAGTGGGTCTCCTGAAAAGCCATGGGCTCTGATAGCAGCCCAGATTTCACAGGAAAAAGTCATGGCTCTGAGAATTCTTGAAAAAATCATCTCTTGATTATTCACAGCAAAGTTGAGAAGAAGAAAGAAAAATGGAAAGTGAGGGTACATGAAGGCCACAGGTGCTTTCCAAACTGCCAGTGCTCTTTAGTGCCAGAAGGAGGCAGCTGACCCTCATGGTTCTCGGAGGGTAACCTCTCATGGACTGGGTGCCCTTGATCTTTTACACTGAAGGAAAGGAACATTCCATCCCCCATGATAATCACTGACGGAGGGAAGGAACCTGCCCTTAGTGAGCCATAACTGGAGGCTGCAGCCATGGCAGGGTGGGGACAGTACCCAGCTAACATCTGTGCCCAATGTGACTGGACCACAGACAATGCCTCAGTACCCACCTGTGCCCAACACACCAACTCTCTGTGCCATACCCTGTGTCCTGTGAGGATAAATAAGTGGTCCCAAACAGTAGGACATTAGGGCTTAGCTGACACAACGTAGTTCCAGGAAAACAGCAAACAGATGTAGTCTCGGAAACTTTGGTTTCCCCAACAACCAACTGCAGTCCTCTAAACTGTTGCAAGCCTGCTGGTTTTCAGACCCCGCTTGCCTGCTCAGAACACATCTTCCCAGCCCTTCCCGGAGCCCCAAGGTGCTCGTCACAAAGCATGAGCTGTCATAACTCAGGGTTCACCTTGGCGAAAAAAGATAAATAAATAAGTAGAAGGAATCTTCCATCAGAAAATAAATGGCCTTTCTCCAGGCTAAGAACCTGGAATACCTTCTTGAAGGACAAATACAGCATTTTCCCCAGCCAGCCTCAGGCCACAAAGTGCAGCTTTACTTAGCCAGGGGCCACTGTTCCCCCTACCACCACCCCAACCAAGGCTTCCATGGCTATGCTCACCCACCTAGGCTGTGAGAGTCAGTCCCTGCTGGTCTCATCTGCTGAGAAGATACATTTCAGCTCTGCTCAGCTGCCTGACCATCAGTATGGAGGCCAGTTCAGCCAGTGCCTAAGTGCAGAAGGATCCAAATCCAGCCAGTGGGTCTCCTGAAAAGCCATGGGCTCTGATAGCAGCCCAGATTTCACAGGAAAAAAGTCATGGCTCTGAGAATTCTTGAAAAAATCATCTCTTGATTATTCACAGCAAAGTTGAGAAGAAGAAAGAAAAATGGAAAGTGAGGGTACATGAAGGCCACAGGTGCTTTCCAAACTGCACTGGGTTAGTCACTGCAGCCTCTTTAAGTGTTGCTCAACATATATCCAGCAACAACCTTAAATTGAAAAGTGGCAGCCCACTGTTCACTGCAGCACTATTTACAAGAGTGAAGACATGGAAACCACCTACCTAAGCACCAATAGATGCTCACTGGATGAAGAAGCTACGGGCCATGTATACATGAAATATACATATATATATATATACACCATATGTATACAGTGGAATATTACTCAGGAATAAAAAATGAAATAATGCCATTTGAAGCAACATGGATGCTAAGCAAAGCCAAAGACAAATATCATAGGATATCACCTACATGTGAAATTTAAAAATGACCTTATTTATAAAAAAGAAATAGGCCACAGGCATAGAAAACTAACTTATGGTTATCAAAAGGAAAGGCGGGATTGTGGGATTAACATGTATCCCTACTGCAAATAGCAATCCACTCTAGTGCTCTTTCCTAGGAAATCCCATGGGCAGAGGAGCCTGGCAGACACAACCGAGTGACTGTGTCATCTGTCATCATCATCAATAACATATAAGGGAGAGAATATATATATATAATTGAATCACTTTACTGTACACCTGAAACTAACACAACACTGTAAATCAACTATTCTTCAAAAAAAAAAAAAAAAGGTGCCTGAAACACATAGACTTTCTGCCCAGGTCTCATGCCTTCTGCTCCATGGGGCTCCACACAGGAGGCTCCCAGTCCCTCCTGCAAACTGGTGACTAAAACTAGGGCAGCCTACTCAAATAAACACCAGGACCCTGTCCCCCGAATCAATGCACCACTGCCTAGCTCTCCACTGGGGCAGACTCCTCCTTGGGCACAAGAAAGCCCGGGCCTCACCTCACTTACAAACATCCCCAGCTCAGTCAGCCTTGGCCTTCTTTATTGGCCATCAGGACAGATTCTATTGCCTATGTCCATGTCCTTGTCCAAATATCCTCCAGTCAACTGACGGCCAGGAGACAAGAGGATACAGCTCTTCCCGTTGGCCATCTGGCACGGTAAAAATGGAAAGTGAAGGGGTACATGAAGGCCACAGGTGCTTTCCAAACTGCACTGGGTTAGTCACTGCAGCCTCTTTAAGTGTTGCTCAACATATATCCAGCAACAACCTTAAATTGAAAAGTGGCAGCCCACTGTTCACTGCAGCACTATTTACAAGAGTGAAGACATGGAAACCACCTACCTAAGCACCAATAGATGCTCACTGGATGAAGAAGCTACGGGCCATGTATACATGAAATATACATATATATATATATACACCATATGTATACAGTGGAATATTACTCAGGAATAAAAAATGAAATAATGCCATTTGAAGCAACATGGATGCTAAGCAAAGCCAAAGACAAATATCATAGGATATCACCTACATGTGAAATTTAAAAATGACCTTATTTATAAAAAAGAAATAGGCCACAGGCATAGAAAACTAACTTATGGTTATCAAAAGGAAAGGCGGGATTGTGGGATTAACATGTATCCCTACTGCAAATAGCAATCCACTCTAGTGCTCTTTCCTAGGAAATCCCATGGGCAGAGGAGCCTGGCAGACACAACCGAGTGACTGTGTCATCTGTCATCATCATCAATAACATATAAGGGAGAGAATATATATATATAATTGAATCACTTTACTGTACACCTGAAACTAACACAACACTGTAAATCAACTATTCTTCAAAAAAAAAAAAAAAAAGGTGCCTGAAACACATAGACTTTCTGCCCAGGTCTCATGCCTTCTGCTCCATGGGGCTCCACACAGGAGGCTCCCAGTCCCTCCTGCAAACTGGTGACTAAAACTAGGGCAGCCTACTCAAATAAACACCAGGACCCTGTCCCCCGAATCAATGCACCACTGCCTAGCTCTCCACTGGGGCAGACTCCTCCTTGGGCACAAGAAAGCCCGGGCCTCACCTCACTTACAAACATCCCCAGCTCAGTCAGCCTTGGCCTTCTTTATTGGCCATCAGGACAGATTCTATTGCCTATGTCCATGTCCTTGTCCAAATATCCTCCAGTCAACTGACGGCCAGGAGACAAGAGGATACAGCTCTTCCCCGTTGGCCCACAATCTGTCCAGACCACGGTAAGCAGCTGCTGGGCTAGGGGAGCCTGGCTCTGCCCACATCACTCCCCTTCCTCTGACACCCTTCAGCCTCTCCCCCAGACCCAGCCCACCAGGCCCTGAGCTTCACTGCTTCGTCATGGAAATAAGCAAGCCTCTACAGGTAGGCCTCTGCAATACTTTGGCAACCTGATGTAACGAGACGACTCATTGGAAGAACCCTGATGCTGGGAAAAATAGAAGGCAGAAGGAGAAGGGGACAACAGAGGACAAGATGACAAGAGGACGAGATGGCATCACTGAATCAATGGACACGAGTCTGAGCAAGCTCCAGGAGATGGTGAAGGACAGGGAAGCCTGGCATGCCACGGTCCATGGGGTTGCAGAGTTGGACACAACTGAGAGGCTTAACAGAACTCAACAGGTAGGCCTGGGAGATACCATAAGTTCAGTTCCAGACCACTGTAGTAAAGCTTATATTAATATCACAATAAAGGGAATCACTGAATCTTTTAGTTTCCTAGTACATATAAAAGCTGTGTTTATGGATTTCCCTGGTGATCCAGTGGTTAAGATTCCTGCTTCCACTGCAGAAGGCATGGGCTCAATCTCTCGTTGGGGAACTCAGATCTCACATGCCACATGGGATGGCCAGATACATAAATACAATAAAATATCTTTTCTAAAAAAGTTACATTTATACTATACTATACTGTATTAAGTGTGCAACAGCAACATGTCCAAACAGTGTAGGTACCTTAATCTAAAACCATTTTATTGATAAAAATGCTACCCAGCATCTAACAATGCAGTGTTACTACAAACCTTAGATTTGTAAATAAAAAAAAAAAAACAAAAGCAGTATCTGAGAAGTGCAATAAAGCAGAGCATCATAAAATGTGGTACGTCTGTTAAGAAGCAAGCAAACAGCATGGGCGAGAGCAGGAAAGCATTCCGATGGCCCTGTTCTTCGTTTGTTCCATCTCTGGTCCTCATGAAGCAAGTTTGGCTTCCCTGCCTGAGCGCTGAAACTTCCCACGTTCCCCTTACAAGAAATGAGTCCAGAGAAAGCGTGCTGGTTCAGACCATTACACTTCAAAGCAAAGATACAGGTCACCTGGGGTAATTTTAACTTCCCTATTTTAGAAAGTAAATTTAAACTTTTTGTTTTAAAACAGTGTGTTACCAGGAACACAGCATTCCAAAACAAGACAGGAAACTGATCTGGCTTGGCCTCGGCAGATGTAGCACCTAAGCAAACATCTGGCCGAATCAACCTAATTCTCTATTCTAAAAAAAAAATTCTTTCTTCCTCATTTTAATTTTTTAATTAAGGAGCAGGATACAGAGGAGGCGCCGTGCCAGGATGAATTCAGTCACCATGTTCCCTGGTTCATTCCCATCCCCAAGGCAGGGTTACACTGCTACAAAGGCAATCAAAATAATTGCTGGCCATTTCCACCTAGACGCAGTTTTCAGATGATTCTGATCTGGGCAGGATTCAAAGCACAGTGGCCACAAGTCAAGAGATGGCCATTAACAGGGCTATAATCTCCCCGAAGGTGGGCCCCATCGCGAATGACAGACAAGATGGAAACAGGACAATACTACTGACAATCAAGATTCCATCAACTGGAAAATACATGTGGGGGGTTGAAAGCTGTCTCCCCAGTTGGTATCCAAAGGGACCAAAATATTCACCATAGATTTTTCAGGCCACCAGGTCCATCCCACACAAAGAAGTCGTCTGGGCAGAAGCGATCTCTGAGCTCTTTCTGCCGCATCACGGTTAGACTTGGCCACGACTGATGGCCAGGATCTCAGAAGCACAACAGCCCCAGATGGTTCCCTTGAGTGGCTAGCCTCCCACGCAGGGTGGGCTCCTTACCGTCCAGCTCCTCCACGGAGATGTTAGCCAGCTGCTCACTGTCGCTGCCAGCAGAGAGAGATCGGTTGAGGTAATTCCCCTTGTACAACAGGCCAGCAGTCACATGGTGAAAAGGCATCTTCTCCCTGCTCACGAGAGATGGCGGGGTGGGAAGAGAAAGACATCATCATCCATTCCTCCTTTCCTTCCCTGAAGGACCACCCTGGTGTTCAGATGGCCAGGGAAATTTAAAATAACAGTAACATTGGTAGAGGGAAAGTCAGATGATTTCAGGGTTCCCAAAGCCAGAATAATTTCCCAGTGCCCCCAAATTCTGTCCCTTCCTTCACTGCACATCTTACCTCATTTTCCTCATTGAATGATGAGCTTAAGCCATGGGGTCCTGGCAGACTGTTGGATACCCCGGCATCCACCAACTATCTCTCCATGAAATCAAAGGTAACTCTCTGTTCCTTTCTCTGGCCTGATAAACCTCTTATCTGTCCTCATAAAAAAGAACTGAGCAGCCCAGAAATGTGAGTCTACCCAGGGACTGGATGTCTTAGCTGTGACCGTACAGAAACCAAAGTGTTTCATTTTTCCCACATAAAGCAGGTGTTGCACTTATTCTGTACTCAAAGCAGGTAGGACCTTCTGGCTCTAAGTAAACACATTCAACAGCCTGCACCTCTGAGAAGCAGCCCTGTACCTGTTTGCGTGAGTGGGTTGTATTCACAGCCCTCTGAGATGCCAGTCACACCTGTCCTGCTGGAAAGGTGGACAGCATCTCCAGGTGTCTCAGAACGAAGGAGCTTCCAGGACTCTCACCAGAATTGAAAGCATCAGTTGTTAGTGTTAGACACACTAACAAACCCTCCAAACTCCTTGGCCCAGAGCGCTACCCCTGGGGCTGTGAAGTTCCCACCAGTGCAAGGCCGGTCAGAGGTACCAGACTAAGGTGAAAGGGAGGGAAGAGAGATACAGTTAGAAAGATGGGTCCCTCACAGTACGGAGATTCTTCAAACAACTAGAAACAGAGTTGCCATATGATCTAGCAATCCCACTTCTGGGCATATATCTAGAAAAAACTTTTAATTCAAAAAGACACATGTACCCCTATGTTTACAGAAGCACTATTCACAATAGCCAAGATACAGAAACAACCTAAAGTCCATCAATAGATGAATGGGTAAAGAAGATGTATACATGGAATACTACTCAGCTATAAAAGGGAATGAAATAATGCCATTTGCAACAACATGGATGGACCTAGAGATTATCACAGCAAGTGAAATAAGACAAACATCATATGATATCACTTGTATGTGGACTCGAAAATATGAGACAAATGAACTTATCTACGAAACAGACTCACAGACCCAAGAGAAGAGACTTGTAGTCACCAAGTGGGAGAGTGGCAGGGAAGGGTTAGACTCAGAGTTTGGAGTTAGAAACTGCAAACTGCTACATTTAGAATGTATACACAACAAGGTTCTACTGTATAGCATAGGGAACTATATTCAGTATCCTGTAATAAACCATAATGGAAAAGAATATGGAAAAAAACAGAGAGAGAATGTTGGATTTCCCCCTAGTGGAAAGAGCAAGTTCTGTTACAGTGAGTGAGCCGTGGGGCATATCCAGGTCTGCTTCCCCATCTGCAAAGTGGGCTAAAAGGACTGAGAAACCTCTGAGCAGAACGAGGGAACTGGCAGGAAGGATGAGGAGTCAATTATAGGGCACAGGTAGAGGACATCCTTTTAAGAGAGCTCAAGAAGGTAAACTGGGCAGCACGGGAAGAGGTGATCTTCCCGCCACTGGGGGCATTCAAGCAGAGGCTGAAGCCTCCCTGCCAGGGTTTCTGTGGGGGAGAAACAGCCCCTGTACTCTCTCCCCGCATACCAATCATTCCCTCTGTAAGTCCCCTGTAGGGTCCCTGTGGACATTAAAATTTGCATCTGTGTGTTGAGCTGAAGTGGCCCTAGCAACCCCTTCAGGCCCTGCTGAGCAACAAGGTGTAAATTACAGGAAGAGACAGCCGGCAGAAGGCCAGTCTCTGGGGATGACTGTTCAGGCTTCAGAGCTCCCAAACCTTGTGTCCCTCAAGTCACACGCATGACAAGCAACTGCCCCTGATGATGGATGCCAGGGGAGGGCTGTCTTCTTTGCCCTGTGACACTACTGAGTGACAGGCCGGCACAACACCCCTCCTCTCTCCCTCCTGACTAGAGCCCACGCCAGCATATCCCGGGAAGGACTGAGACCTGCTGATTTAGAGGTCAACCCATGAGACTCCTAAGAGTTCCAGGGCTTGACCAAGAGCAGGAAGCGGATGAGTGGAAGAATCCACTCTAGAACACAAGCCTCCCAAGCATTCTTTCAACTAAGCAGTCTCATCTCTCCACTAGATGTTTCCACCTGATGTCAAACCCTCATTTCAAACTCAAGATGTCGAAAAATGAATTAATTATCTTCCTAACAAAATAGGCCACACTTCCTGATTTCTCTATTTCTATCAAAGGCACTTTTCTCTCATTATAACAACTGGGATGACTCTCACAAATGTTGTAGGCCTCGAAAAATAAAACAGACACATGGTTGAGGCTGGAGCCAGACACCAGCCTCCAACCGACCCTTAACTCTTTCCACAGTCAACCAAACATCCATCCATCCACGGGTTGATCACAAGTGACAAGACGGAGTATGCATGCCTTCAACAATTAGAAGGGGCACATGTTCAGCTATTCATAAGTCAGACTTTCCCCCTTCTGGCTGAATCTATCGTTATACATAAATGGGTAAGAATCTTTCTTTGGGGAACTTCCCTTGGTGGTCCAGTGGGTAAGACCCCAGGCTCCTAAAGCAGGGGGTCTGGGTTCAGTCCCTGGGTATGCAACGAAAGAGTTTGTGTGCCACAACTAAAGACTATGCATATCACAATGAAGACCCAGCACAATCACATAAATAAATAAAAATATTTAAAACAATAAAAATAAACATTAATTTTAAAAAAGAAGCTTTCTTTGAAAGAAGACTTAAATTACCATCTTCTCTTTTCTCTAAGTTAACTTTCAGACCAAACAGATCTAAAGGCAAAAATTAGATGCCCAAGTTGGGACCACTGTCCCTTTCTTGCAGCCAGTCCTGCTTTGGGGCACCACGTGCCACGGCGCTCATTTCAGCATGGACTGATTCCCACGGTCCAGGGGTGAAACATCAAGACTAACACTTCCTGTGTGGTTTCAGCTTCCCTCTCAGCACGGGCCCCAGGACCCAATCAGTCTGTTATTTTAACCATCATTAAATCCTTCATAAACACGGGAAAGCACTCACACTGGTCTTTAATTTTGTCGCCTAGAAGGAGGCCCCACTCAGGTCAGCACAGGCACAGAAAGCATTTCTTCCCACTCGACACACAAGTGTCTCAGTATTTTGTAAACATCTTCCCATGATCACCTTCACGCAGCTGTCGGAAGCTCTGGATCCACCACACTTTTTTACAGCCTCTGTAACAAGGTTATACTCAAACACACGTGTCCAAGCCACACTCAGCTGCAGAAGAAATGCTGAATGCTCTGCAGAGAAAACTGGTCAGCACTGAGTCTACTCGATAGACCAACATAATTTGCTTCTGGAAAAAGCAGCCTACAAAATTAGGTACAGATTCAGTTCATTCACCCGAAACCACTTGAAGTCTAGTGGGAAAGAAAACACGTGCAATTGAACCATCCATATAGATAGATAGTCATGTTCAAGAAAGGGAAGAACATTATCCCAAGTAAGCTAAAAACAGCCACTGCAATTAAGAACTAAATTTTACCCTAAGCCACCTGGGGAAATCCAGGCTTTAAGATTCTCTGGCTACAGAAGGGAAACATACAAGTTCATCAGCAAAGACAAACGTGGCCCTGAACTAAAGCTTAGAGATGGGTGTCTTACATGGAGGGCAATATATATATATATAAAGTGACTGTTTATGAAGTGAACATTTTTTTCTATGTTTTCTGTGAGATAGGATAGTTTCCTGGATAAGAATCAGGACTATCTGGTCAAAAGCAGTGTTAGCTGCTTTTAAACCCTAGCTCTGCACTGATTAGCCACGTAGGTAAATTAATTAACTTCTGAAAAACCTCGGTCTCTTCCTCTGTAAAACTCAGAGTTTGAAAGATACTGCATAGGATTTTTGTAACTATCAAATAAGATAAGATATAGAAAGCATTTGACTTAGCACATGTTCTCAATAAATACCATCAGTAATTATTTGCTAAGGATTACATAAAGTGGGACGCAGGGCAGAAGAAGGTCACAATATGTCAGGAAGATAAAATATGCTGGGGTTTTGAAGGAGGATCCAGAAGGACCTGGTGGAGGATGAGTTTCAGAGAGAAGCTGGCTGGCACTGCACGACATGGATGCGCCAAGGGATTCAGCATGTATGGGGCCCCTCAAGACTAACACTTCCTGTGTGGTTTCAGCTTCCCTCTCAGCACGGGCCCCAGGACCCAATCAGTCTGTTATTTTAACCATCATTAAATCCTTCATAAACACGGGAAAGCACTCACACTGGTCTTTAATTTTGTCGCCTAGAAGGAGGCCCCACTCAGGTCAGCACAGGCACAGAAAGCATTTCTTCCCACTCGACACACAAGTGTCTCAGTATTTTGTAAACATCTTCCCATGATCACCTTCACGCAGCTGTCGGAAGCTCTGGATCCACCACACTTTTTTACAGCCTCTGTAACAAGGTTATACTCAAACACACGTGTCCAAGCCACACTCAGCTGCAGAAGAAATGCTGAATGCTCTGCAGAGAAAACTGGTCAGCACTGAGTCTACTCGATAGACCAACATAATTTGCTTCTGGAAAAAGCAGCCTACAAAATTAGGTACAGATTCAGTTCATTCACCCGAAACCACTTGAAGTCTAGTGGGAAAGAAAACACGTGCAATTGAACCATCCATATAGATAGATAGTCATGTTCAAGAAAGGGAAGAACATTATCCCAAGTAAGCTAAAAACAGCCACTGCAATTAAGAACTAAATTTTACCCTAAGCCACCTGGGGAAATCCAGGCTTTAAGATTCTCTGGCTACAGAAGGGAAACATACAAGTTCATCAGCAAAGACAAACGTGGCCCTGAACTAAAGCTTAGAGATGGGTGTCTTACATGGAGGGCAATATATATATATATAAAGTGACTGTTTATGAAGTGAACATTTTTTTCTATGTTTTCTGTGAGATAGGATAGTTTCCTGGATAAGAATCAGGACTATCTGGTCAAAAGCAGTGTTAGCTGCTTTTAAACCCTAGCTCTGCACTGATTAGCCACGTAGGTAAATTAATTAACTTCTGAAAAACCTCGGTCTCTTCCTCTGTAAAACTCAGAGTTTGAAAGATACTGCATAGGATTTTTGTAACTATCAAATAAGATAAGATATAGAAAGCATTTGACTTAGCACATGTTCTCAATAAATACCATCAGTAATTATTTGCTAAGGATTACATAAAGTGGGACGCAGGGCAGAAGAAGGTCACAATATGTCAGGAAGATAAAATATGCTGGGGTTTTGAAGGAGGATCCAGAAGGACCTGGTGGAGGATGAGTTTCAGAGAGAAGCTGGCTGGCACTGCACGACATGGATGCGCCAAGGGATTCAGCATGTATACAAGAGAGCACCAGGGGGCCCAGCCCTGAGTGGTGTCAACAAGCAGCTGACTGTACCAGGCTCTGTTGCTGCTTGGTCACTCTGTCACGGCCGATTCTTTGCAACCTCATGGACTGTGGCCCGCCAGGCTGCTCTGTCCATAGGATTCTCCAGGCAAGAAAACTGCAGTGGGTTGCCACGCCCTTCCCCAGGGGACCTTCCTGACTCAGGGATCAAACCCCGGTCTCCCACATAGCAGGCAATCCCATCTGGGCCACTACGGAAGCGTGACTGTATCAGGAGGAGGGGGGTATTTTAATGAAAAGCACCAGAGCTGAAAAACAGTCTGTTTCCTGGGTACCACCAGGCTCCACGATCAACACCAAAGACAAGTTGTCAGAAAGTTAAAAACAAATGAAGTTCCTGTTTTCACGATCAAGGAACTGGCACATTTCTTGGAAAAGTAACAAAACCAAAGAGCCTCACTCCCCTTGACTTAAGACGATGCTCTTCAGCCAACAGTTAATTTTGTGTCACCTTGGCTAGATCAGGGGGTGCCCAGATATTTGGTTAAACGTTTTTCTGGATGTGTCTGTGAAAATGTTTCAGGGTGAGGTTAACATTTAAATCGGCTGTCTGAGTAAAGAAGACTGCCCTCCCCAAGGTGGTTGGACCTGATTCACTCTGTCAAGAGGCATGAATAGAACAGAAACAAAAAGTAAAGGAAAACGTGTTCCTTCTGCCTGAACTGTTTGAGCTGGGATGCTGGTCATCTCCTGCCTTTGGACTCGGACTCAGGCTGGAGTTTATACTAACAGCTCTCCTGGGTCTCTGGCTCACCAGACTGTAGGAGTTCTCAGCCTCTAAAACAATATGAGCCAATTCCTTACAATAAATTTCCTTCTATATGTATATGTGTGTGTGTGTGTATATATATATATATATATATATGTGTGTGTGTGTGTGTGTGTGTGTGTATATGTATATATATATATATATATATATATATATATATATATCTCCTATTGGTTATATTTCTCTGAAAAACATAGACTAGCATAATTTCCATTTTTTCTCTGAATACCAAAGACCCAGGCACATTGCTGTAGGCTGATATTATTGTTCTGGATAGAGTATTCCAGAATGTAATTCTTCAGGGCCTCTTAACTACTCAAAGTGCAGTGAGTAGACTATTGCCAGCTGAATATTGTTTGCTGTTTGTCTGCAATGAGATAAGGGCAAGAATTGAAAGAAAGCATTGAAATTTTTATAGCAACTGGGAGCATTGTCCAAACACCTAAGCATGTGACCAATTGACTTGATTTTTTTTTATATCCCTGTTTTTTTTATTTTATTTTCCACTAATTCATTCTTTCTGCATTTTACAGAAATCAGTGTGCCAAAGTGGAGCATTAAACAACAGCAACAAATTTAAAATATAAATAAATAAATAAATAAAACAAAAAACAAAACAGTAGTCCCTCCTCACAAACAGTTTTGTTTGAGAAGCATTGCTCTCAAAACTACTTTAAGTTGCATCAAGTACTGGTAATGGGCTACAGAGAGAGAGGAAGAAAGGCACCCAGAGAAATGCACTTGAACTTGCCTCTGAAATTTTCTCCAAGTGCAACTGAAATAAAGTTGTTTAGAAGGAAGTGCTTCTGACCATGTTGGAACTGCTTTTTTAATGGAGGCTGGATCCAATCCCTTCTGTCCCTTAGCACCACTGGGAAGCAGCAATTCCCCTCCTCTGGCTAGGCAGGGATCATCCCTCTCAGTCTGCAGTATGGCTAGGAATAGAAAGATCTGTGGCATTATGGGTTCTCCGTGTGAAGATGTGACATTTGCTGTAGGCTTTTCGTGTATTGCTTTTGATTAAGGAAGAACTGCAGAAAACCTCAGATACAACAGAAATGTAAGTCTCCTCCTCAGAGTGCAAGAGTTAAGCAAATGGGACAAGAAGATCCCCTTCTTACTCCAGCAAAGATGGACTAGATGGATGCCAAAGGAGCGTTTGGCTAAGTACTTATAAAACAATTGTGTTCTCTTGTAAAGATCCTGCAGGGGCAGGCCAGTTGGCAAGGAGGGTTTGGATAGAGCTCAAATCAGATAGAAATGAGTAAGCAGAAAACACCAACGTGAGGGTCTAAATAAAAGTTCTGCATCATTAGAGAAGAAAGCACTTTCAAGAAGATGTACAGCCAAAAGCAGATTGTCAACAACAACATGATACAAGAAAGGAGACAATTTTACCAAGTGTCTGGTTACATCCTTAAAAATAAGTAAGAAAGCAGGCTGCCTGTGAACTAAGAATGAAATAAGGATGCAAATTCATAAGGAAATCTCAGTGTACAGTGAGGAAACATCAAGTCAAAAAGAGAAGACAGCTTGCCGAGAGGCAAGCTGATTTGGAAAAAAGGTGCAGGTCTTTGCAAAGCAAAGGAATCCAAAAATAGCAGCTGAATGAAAATCTACATTAACAGCAACAAAGAATATTTCAAATAAACAGAAAATTCAGTGAATAATATAATGTATGGTTTTTTTTGCGGGGGGCGGGGGTTGGGAGGGGGGGCGAGTGGGCCACTTCTCTTGGTCTTTCATTTATCTGTTTTCATCCATCTTTGTTCTTTGGCCCGGGTTGGCCTCCCATCATGGTCGCCTCTGTTGTCGCAGAGCACTGGCTCTGGGTGCATGCGCTCCAGAGCTCCGGCTCGGTAATTGGACACATGGGTCCAGCCGCTCCGCGGCACGTGGGATCTTCCCAGGCCAGGGATGGAACCGGTCCCCCTTGCACTGCAAGGCGGTGTCCTTACCCACTGGACCACCAGGGAAGTCCCATAATGTATGTTTTTAAGCGTTCATGTTTTTAAATTTTCCTACATTTAGGTGTAACTATATAGAATATATTATAGTATTGCTCTGGGCTTCCCTGGAAGTTCAGACGGTAAAGAATCTGCCTGGAATGCCACTCCAGTATTCTTGGCCTGGGGAATTCCATGAACAGAGAAGCCTGGCAGACAATAGTGCATGGAGTCACAAAGTGCCGGACACAATTGAGCAACTTACACACACATTATTGCTGTATATATCTTTCAATTTACATAAATATCACACTATACATATCCTCTTATAACATGTATATTTCAATCTATATTAGACTTTAGGGACTTAGCCAAATCCATATACACATACCTAGTATAGTTCTAACTGTGCCATAGCTTTCCATTTTTTAAAAAATTTATTTTAAAGTTTTTACAGAGTTTTGTTGTTCACAGACATGCATGTTCCCAGATCAGTCATGCACATATCCCTGGTCCCCTCCCTACTCCCAGGCCTCCCCATCCCACCCTCCATGCTCTCGCACCAAGCCATTGTAAATACTCCTCATAGCTTTCCATTTTAAAAGCATATTGCAATTTGTTTATCCACTATCCACTCGAAAGAATAGTATTCTGTAATGAACATCTTCATATGTGTCTCTTTGCACATACTTAGGGGAATTTCTCTAGCCCACATACCTAGATCATACAGGGCATCTGGTCAGCATAGTTGTCTATCGCTATATAATTACCCTTGAACTTACTGGCTTTGAACAGCAAATATCTATTATCTCACAGGTTCTATGGGTCAGGAACTGCTTTGCCAGGTGGTTCTGGCTCAGACAGTCTCGTGAGGTTGCAGTCAAGACACTGACCCGGGTTTCCACCATCAGAAGGTGTGACTGGGTCACAGGATCCACTGCCAGGATGGCGCACTCACGTGGCTCTTCACAACAGCCTCGGGGGACGCTCCAGAGGGCTGCTCGAGTGTGTTTCCGACATGACACCAGCTTCCCCCAGCAGGTGATCCAAGACACAAGAGGAGGGGGCTTTTATGAACTGGTCTCAGAAATCACACAGTCCCTTTCTATATAGTCTGTTCATCAGAAGCAAGACGCTAAGTGAAGCCTACACTCACGGGAAAGGAAATTAGGCTCCATCTTTGGAAAGATGGAGTATCAGAGGATTTGCAGACCTCTCTTAAAAACATCATCAAGGTTGCAGCAATTTACAGACCCACCAGAGCCTGTTCTTCCATCCATCTCCCCCACAGCCTTGCTGACACGGAATATGAGCAGACTTTCATTTTTCTTAATTAGATTTCCTTGACTGCTGGTTCAGGCATCTTTTTATATGGTTTTGGCCACTCTAATGTTCTCTTCCACAAATTTGTTTTTTACTTTTATCCGCTGGGCTGTTTTATCATTTGGGGGTTGCTTTGCTCTTCCCTGTCACTGGTGTCTAATATTCCAGCATCAGCCTCATCTTTAGACCTCTCAGCATCAGTCATCATTATCACTGTAGCTGTCATCAGGGTGTATGTTAAGTTTGTGTTTCATTTATCATGCATTTAAGAATGGCTATGTTTAATAACTGGCTCGCAAAATTCCTGAAAGTTTAATAAATGGCTTTCATGAGCTGACTCCATCATGACTTTTTCATGACTATTTTTTGGCTGTTTCTACAGGCAAGAAAAGTCATGGAAACATGATGCTTTCTTGAATCAGGGTTCCTCTGTCCACTGTCTAGTCACCCAGCTGTGAAGAGGTGGTCAAGGTGTTCACAGAAAAGCAATGGCTTCTGAATCTTCAGATCAACTTCAAGTCTATTCTTCAGCTTTCAGGAGGTCAGGAGAAGTTTTAGGGACAAGAAGCACATTCCAGTGGGGTCTCAGTGGTAGCAAACCTCCCAGAGTGCTGATCTGAATTATTCTGGGAGTCATTCTGGAGAGTCATCCAAAACCCAGTCCTTTAGGACTTCAACAATTTTGTAAGCATTAAATTCCCTGTATTAAGTCCCTTCCTTCTTAAAATATGCAGTGTGGTTACCAGTCCTTGAACTAAACCTTAACCGACACTGTATGTTCAAAGCTTCTTAAACTTTTTAAAATTTTCTTTCTTTTATCTGTGTATCTCTCCTTTAAGCAATTTCCTCAAAATTACTTTTACAGTCAAATTATTTTTTTCAGTTGTAACTTAACTCACAGTTTAACCTATCTGCTCAGTTTTTATCCAAATGATCCTTTCAATTTCTAGAAGTTTTTTTAAATTCATATTTTATTTATGAGAGTTAATCTTACATATCAGAGATTGCCTTCAAAACATCATCAAGGTTGCAGCAATTTACAGACCCACCAGAGCCTGTTCTTCCATCCATCTCCCCCACAGCCTTGCTGACACGGAATATGAGCAGACTTTCATTTTTCTTAATTAGATTTCCTTGACTGCTGGTTCAGGCATCTTTTTATATGGTTTTGGCCACTCTAATGTTCTCTTCCACAAATTTGTTTTTTACTTTTATCCGCTGGGCTGTTTTATCATTTGGGGGTTGCTTTGCTCTTCCCTGTCACTGGTGTCTAATATTCCAGCATCAGCCTCATCTTTAGACCTCTCAGCATCAGTCATCATTATCACTGTAGCTGTCATCAGGGTGTATGTTAAGTTTGTGTTTCATTTATCATGCATTTAAGAATGGCTATGTTTAATAACTGGCTCGCAAAATTCCTGAAAGTTTAATAAATGGCTTTCATGAGCTGACTCCATCATGACTTTTTCATGACTATTTTTTGGCTGTTTCTACAGGCAAGAAAAGTCATGGAAACATGATGCTTTCTTGAATCAGGGTTCCTCTGTCCACTGTCTAGTCACCCAGCTGTGAAGAGGTGGTCAAGGTGTTCACAGAAAAGCAATGGCTTCTGAATCTTCAGATCAACTTCAAGTCTATTCTTCAGCTTTCAGGAGGTCAGGAGAAGTTTTAGGGACAAGAAGCACATTCCAGTGGGGTCTCAGTGGTAGCAAACCTCCCAGAGTGCTGATCTGAATTATTCTGGGAGTCATTCTGGAGAGTCATCCAAAACCCAGTCCTTTAGGACTTCAACAATTTTGTAAGCATTAAATTCCCTGTATTAAGTCCCTTCCTTCTTAAAATATGCAGTGTGGTTACCAGTCCTTGAACTAAACCTTAACCGACACTGTATGTTCAAAGCTTCTTAAACTTTTTAAAATTTTCTTTCTTTTATCTGTGTATCTCTCCTTTAAGCAATTTCCTCAAAATTACTTTTACAGTCAAATTATTTTTTTCAGTTGTAACTTAACTCACAGTTTAACCTATCTGCTCAGTTTTTATCCAAATGATCCTTTCAATTTCTAGAAGTTTACTATTTCTTTTCTAAATTCATATTTTATTTATGAGAGTATAAATCTTACATTATAGTCTTTATTCTCTGTCTTTTTCATATTTTCTTTTGAAATGCCATTCTGTCACCTTACTTTCTCAAGGCACTGATCTTCTTCTTGGTGCCTGTCACTAGCAGTGAACAGTTTCCAGGTGTGATTTCACTCTGTGGGCAGAAGTATCTTCAGCAGGTGTTGCTTTTCCCTTTGTTGCTGCACACATGCAGCAATCCACACCCAGGGCACCAGCCATGGGCTTCACCAGTTGGGGACCAGTTTGCCCGTTCATCCTTGGCTTGGAAGACCTGCACCACATGGGTAGTTTAGATTTTGACACACACACCCCAGGCACAGGTTTGGAGTCTGCCTTTGTCCCGGGCGTCTTTTCCTTTGGCAGCCATCCTGGTAGACATAAGCATCTCAGCCACTTTGCTGAGTTGGGGGCTGACTGAGTCTAGTTCCCACTTATAAGAGGGGCAACCATCAGTGGAAGCAAGGTCTCCATTCCTGCTTCCTGACTGCTATGGATCCAAGACCACGCCCTTCCTCCCTGCATGGACATTAAGAATCCCTACTGCAGCCTTTTGAGGTTTTCTTATCCTGCAGCATCACCCACCCCTACGCTTTCAACCACAGACTCTGAGTTTCCTCTTCCTTCCTTTCACACTAAGTTATTTTAGCATGTAAAACAGCAAGAGTGCGGTCAGAAAAACAGAGCCTAAGTCAGCTAATTTATCAAAGATTTGAAACAGTGAGCTACCTACTAAGCAGGCAGAAGGGCTGCAAAGCCCCCCGGAGCCTGGTTAGCAGAGATCAGCAGCAGCAGAAAATTGTTCCCACCCTCTGTCTGGAGGCACATACGGAGATGGTGTTATTACCGGGACCTCAAAGTTGGGATGCCCGGAGGAGCTACAACTGCTAGAGGATGCCCAAGAGGATCTGGGATCATGCAAGAAAAGCTCTGCTCTGCAAAGATGGGGAGGGCCCAGAGAGGTGTCCCCAACATATTGTCATCAATTACTTTTTCTTTTTTTTCATTATTTTCCTATCTGCTCAGTTTTTATCCAAATGATCCTTTCAATTTCTAGAAGTTTACTATTTCTTTTCTAAATTCATATTTTATTTATGAGAGTATAAATCTTACATTATAGTCTTTATTCTCTGTCTTTTCATATTTTCTTTTGAAATGCCATTCTGTCACCTTACTTTCTCAAGGCACTGATCTTCTTCTTGGTGCCTGTCACTAGCAGTGAACAGTTTCCAGGTGTGATTTCACTCTGTGGGCAGAAGTATCTTCAGCAGGTGTTGCTTTTCCCTTTGTTGCTGCACACATGCAGCAATCCACACCCAGGGCACCAGCCATGGGCTTCACCAGTTGGGGACCAGTTTGCCCGTTCATCCTTGGCTTGGAAGACCTGCACCACATGGGTAGTTTAGATTTTGACACACACACCCCAGGCACAGGTTTGGAGTCTGCCTTTGTCCCGGGCGTCTTTTCCTTTGGCAGCCATCCTGGTAGACATAAGCATCTCAGCCACTTTGCTGAGTTGGGGGCTGACTGAGTCTAGTTCCCACTTATAAGAGCGGCAACCATCAGTGGAAGCAAGGTCTCCATTCCTGCTTCCTGACTGCTATGGATCCAAGACCACGCCCTTCCTCCCTGCATGGACATTAAGAATCCCTACTGCAGCCTTTTGAGGTTTTCTTATCCTGCAGCATCACCCACCCCTACGCTTTCAACCACAGACTCTGAGTTTCCTCTTCCTTCCTTTCACACTAAGTTATTTTAGCATGTAAAACAGCAAGAGTGCGGTCAGAAAAACAGAGCCTAAGTCAGCTAATTTATCAAAGATTTGAAACAGTGAGCTACCTACTAAGCAGGCAGAAGGGCTGCAAAGCCCCCCGGAGCCTGGTTAGCAGAGATCAGCAGCAGCAGAAAATTGTTCCCACCCTCTGTCTGGAGGCACATACGGAGATGGTGTTATTACCGGGACCTCAAAGTTGGGATGCCCGGAGGAGCTACAACTGCTAGAGGATGCCCAAGAGGATCTGGGATCATGCAAGAAAAAGCTCTGCTCTGCAAAGATGGAGGGCAGGGACCTTTACGAGAGAGGGTGTCCCCAACATATTTGTCATGTCACCATGGACACATCTGTCAAAGGCAAAGCTGTCTTCACCTTATCCTCTCCCGTTGGCGCCTCCCTCTGGTCAGGGAATCTAGAAATGTAGTTTGCTTGGATGGAGCCTACTGTATGAATGGAGTAGAGACAGAGGATAAATTTGTAAGCAAGCAGACAAACAATGGGGTGAGTTATAGAGCTAACTTTTTTGTTATAATTTGATCCTGTATCTCTATATTTATGGCAGGAAAATAATCCACATGAGCTCAAGTGACCACCCTGACAGAATTAGAAATCCCTGTAACATTTTTGAATTTCAAAGATAAGGAAAATTCTTCTGAGCATCCAGGTTGAAACATACAGGTTACCCACAAAGGAACAAGATGAAACTCAGCTCTCTTCACAACAGCAAGCAGCCATGACAGAGACACTATCTCTACTCACTGCTGCCTTTAAAGCTCACTTAAAGTAAAGGAGTAGTTTACCAACTAAATTATGGGAAAAGACTTAAAGGTAAAGGTCAAAGAAAGCAAAGTTCTAACTGCAAAACAATTCAAAATAAAAAGCATTGAAAATACAGTGAAGGTCAGTTCACATTTCAAAGAGTAAAATCCAAAATAATCCAAAATAACCAAATATGAGTCACACTCTATGTATCACATATTCTATCATGGATACGAATAAGGTAGGCATTTTTTTGCGAAGGCTAATGTAATGTGTTTGTCTGTGTGTGAATGTGTTCCCACACTCCCCAGAAATCACTTTTCAGGTATCTGTGAAACATTTACAAGAATGTATCAAATAGAAGACCACAAAGCAAACTTCAGTATAGCCAGTCAAAAGCAGGTCTGACACAACTGAATATAAACAGAAACAATAATAAAGTCAATACTTTAAATGCTAAAACGGACATCTTTTTCTCACTTTACTGAGCTACAACTGACATACAGCATTGTGTAAGTCTAAGTCATACAAGGTAAGGTGTTGGTAACCTTATATGTCGCAAAATGATGACCACCACACCTTTCCCTAACACATTCGTCATGTCACATAATTATTCTTCCTTTTATGTTGAGAACATTTAAAACCTCTTCTCTCAGCAACTTTCAACTATATAACACAGTATTATTAACTATAATCACCATGCTATACCTTTAACCTCTAGAACTTATTCATTAAAATTGAAAAATTTAATATACTCCTAGATCAAAGCTTGAATTAAAATTTAAATTATAGGCTATATTAAAAACTTTAAAGGGAAATAATTCTTATTAAAAATCATATGAGGTGTAGCAAAGTAGCATTCAGATAAGCTGTGAAGTTTTTAAGGGCTCTTACTGTTTTTAAGAGAAAAAATAAAACACTAAATAAGTCTTCAACACAACCTTTTAGAAAAAGAATAACAAAATAAATTAAGAAAACAGATAAAAAGAAATAATGAGATAGATAAATTAGAAAACAGATAAATTAAAAGAGCTGGTTCTCTGAAACATAAGCAATTAACCAGACAAATCTCTGACAAGTTTATTAAAATAAATAAAGCACAAATAGACCACAGTCTGAAATATGAGAATTCTACATGCAACTCTAGACTAATAAATTTAAAACACTGCTTAAATGAATCTCTCAAAATACAGAAATTGGATTTTCACTGAAAGCAGTGTTATTTAATACTATTCACACTTATTGGAAATCTTGACATAACAATTTGTTATATCTGCAGATCTGGTTTTAGGATGGGCATATTTCCATACTTGATTTTAATATCCACCATAATAAAAAATACACCTCAGAAAAATTTACAGATCCAAATGGAAGAAAAATGTCACTGTCCGTATTTACTAAAGCACAGCATTCGTTCTGTAATCCATCCCACAAACATACCAAGCGTTTTGCTGATATTTGGCTGGTAAAGTTCCATCTTCCTTAATGTCAACAGATGATTTTTGCAAACTGATCAAAAGTGGTTAAATTTTCTTATTTTTTAACCAAAAATACTTGATCTCTTCATTTAGAAGATTCTTAAGCGATTAACAAAATTTTGTTTACAGATTTTTAACTTCACAGATTTGAGTTTATAGATAGCCCCTTTTCAGTCAAGGTGTTGTGTAACCTTATTTATTTGTCGCAAAATGATGACCACCACACCTTTCCCTAACACATTCGTCATGTCACATAATTATTCTTCCTTTTATGTTGAGAACATTTAAAACCTCTTCTCTCAGCAACTTTCAACTATATAACACAGTATTATTAACTATAATCACCATGCTATACCTTTAACCTCTAGAACTTATTCATTAAAATTGAAAAATTTAATATACTCCTAGATCAAAGCTTGAATTAAAATTTAAATTATAGGCTATATTAAAAATTTTAAAAGGGAAATAATTCTTATTAAAAATCATATGAGGTGTAGCAAAGTAGCATTCAGATAAGCTGTGAAGTTTTTAAGGGCTCTTACTGTTTTTAAGAGAAAAAATAAAACACTAAATAAGTCTTCAACACAACCTTTTAGAAAAAGAATAACAAAATAAATTAAGAAAACAGATAAAAAGAAATAATGAGATAGATAAATTAGAAAACAGATAAATTAAAAGAGCTGGTTCTCTGAAACATAAGCAATTAACCAGACAAATCTCTGACAAGTTTATTAAAATAAATAAAGCACAAATAGACCACAGTCTGAAATATGAGAATTCTACATGCAACTCTAGACTAATAAATTTAAAACACTGCTTAAATGAATCTCTCAAAATACAGAAATTGGATTTTCACTGAAAGCAGTGTTATTTAATACTATTCACACTTATTGGAAATCTTGACATAACAATTTGTTATATCTGCAGATCTGGTTTTAGGATGGGCATATTTCCATACTTGATTTTAATATCCACCATAATAAAAAATACACCTCAGAAAAATTTACAGATCCAAATGGAAGAAAAATGTCACTGTCCGTATTTACTAAAGCACAGCATTCGTTCTGTAATCCATCCCACAAACATACCAAGCGTTTTGCTGATATTTGGCTGGTAAAGTTCCATCTTCCTTAATGTCAACAGATGATTTTTGCAAACTGATCAAAAGTGGTTAAATTTTCTTATTTTTTAACCAAAAATACTTGATCTCTTCATTTAGAAGATTCTTAAGCGATTAACAAAATTTTGTTTACAGATTTTTTTAACTTCACAGATTTGAGTTTATAGATAGCACACGACATTTTTCCAGTCACAAAATCAATAAGCAAAGTACATTCATAGCAGAGTATGCTATGTACCAGTGCTGTTTTCTAAATTTTTAATGATGTCAGAAATCTTTACAACATGCTGTTAACTCTACAAAATATTGCAAGTAGGAAAACTGAACATACTTCTCTCTTCTAAAATCCCATTAAAATCATGGTACAGAGGAACAAAATGGAATAAAATCATAAAAGCTCTGAATGTGGAGAAGAGGGAGAAGAACATGAGCACATCCCTGGAGGGCAGAATCGCCTTGCTCATCCTGATAGACAAGGCTGGACAGAGCAAGGCAGGGCTGAAAGTGTGACAAGAGAAGACCGTCCCTGGTGGAGAGAGGAGGAGTGGGAGGCCACAGAGCACCCCTGAGTTGACTGGTACAGAGAGCTGGATGGAGGTGGGGTGGACCCGGGGGAACTGATGAAAGTCTTTACTTGGAACAGTGGGCTGAGTCTCCCACCCAGAGAACACCGTCTCTTAAAAGGACTAATGTGCCTGCAGGTTAGTGGGGGTAGGAGTGAGGCTCTCTTCCTCTGGCATTTGCATGGGGACAACCTGTTCACCTCTGACGGTACTGAATCTTAAGATGAATCCTGTTCGTCAACACAGCCCACCCTCTGAAGGTTTGCTGCCATTCCTCTCATTTGAGAGGGAAGCTGGTGTTCAGAGGAAACCTGACTCTTGTTGGCACATGTCATTCAGACAGGACAGGAATGCCACGGGCCAAACAAGGGTTGTCAGACACTTTCAGAAAGCAGCATTTACCAAAGGATAGGACAAAAAAAAAGGTGACCACAGAAACAACAAGGATGATTTTGGAGGGAGTAGACAAAGTGAGAGAATGTTCAGGTATTAATAAAACTTCAGAAGATCTTAAAGGCTACCACGAAAAATTTGCAGTCAAATTTTTCAAGATCAAGAATTCAGGGAAGGGCTTCCCTGGTGGTCCAGTGGGTAAGGACACCACCTTGCAGTGCAAGGGGCGCCGGCTTGATCCCTGGCCTGGGAAGATCCCACGTGCCGTGGAGCAGCTGGACCGATGTGTCCAATTACCGAGCGGGAGCTCTGGGGCGCATGCGCCCAGAGCTGGTGCTCTGCGACGACAGAGGCCACCACAGGAGCCAAAGAACAAAGACGGATGAAAATAGATAAATGAGAGACCAATAGAAGTGGCCCGCCCGTCCGCCTCCCTCCCCACCCCACCCCCCAAAAAAGATAAAAAAAAAAAAAAAAAAAAAGAATTCAGGGAAGGGCTTCCCTGGTGGTCCAGTGGGTGGGGAGTATGCCTTGCAGTGCGAGGGGCGCCGGTTCCATCCCTGGCACAGGATCCCACGTGCCGCGGAGCGGCTGGACCGGTGTGTCCAATTAGGAGCCAGTGCTCTGGAGCGCATGCGCCCAGAGCTGGTGCTCTGCAACAAGGGAGGCCACTGCGATGGGAGGTGCACACAGGCCAGAGAGTTAAGATGGATGAAGATAAGTAAATGAAGGACCAATAAAAGAGGCCAAAAAAGAAAGAATTCAGGGAAGTGGAAATTTTGATTGGAGAAAGAATCAGAAGAACTAGAGGGAAAAGTCATGGAAAATACAGACAGTATAGCAAAATAGAGATGGAAATTTTAATTAATAAACAGGATTAACGCAGAAGGACCACACCCACCTAGGAAGCAATTGAGAAGCAAAGAACACAGAGGAAAGGAAGTAACAGAAGAAAAAACTCGGAGAGCTGATGACATGAGCCTTCAGACTGAAAAGGCCTGTCATAGAGCCAAAACTTCATCAATCACCCACAACTTCATAATGTTTCAGAACACAAGCATAAAGAAAGCACTGTCAAGTTTCTAACAGAGAGAAGAGACAACTTGCTAATGAATGACAATCATACTGGCATCAGGTGCATATTCAGCATCATCAGACACTAGGTGACAGTGGAACAAGTCTTTTAGCCTCATAGGAAAAATCTTCACCCAATCAACATCTAGTCAAGAGAGAAAGACTTCCATCCATAGACACTTCCAAACAGAATCACTCAATAAATTACTGCAGCAAAACACAAAGAAATCCAAGAGGGCTTCCCTGGTGGTCCAGTGGGTAAAGAGTCTGCCTTGTAATGCAAGGGGCACCAGTTCAATCCCTGGCCCAAGTGTGTCCAATTACGAGCCAGTGCTCTGGAGCGGATGTGCCTGGAGCCAGTGCTCTACAATGTGAGAGGCCACTGAGATGGGAGGCACACACAGGCCAAAGAGTAAAGATGAATGAAAACAAACAAACAAACAAATAAAAAACAATAAAAGAGTTCAAAAAAAGAGAAAAACGAAGAAATTAGAATGGGGGATCGATGTCATGGATGAAATCTGAGGACGAGGTATGACTCCCAAGGATAACCGTGGAAGCAAATTGGACTCACAGTCCTAAGGGCAGGGAGAAAAGGGACTCACAGCAGCTGACAGTGGCTTAAGCTGGATCATCTGTCCAAGAAGGAGAAGCCAAATATCCATAATAAATGTCAAATATGAAAAGATACATGCCCCCCCCCCCAATGCTGCAGCAGCATTTAAAATAGCCAGGATATGCTAGCAACCCAAGTGTCGTTGACAGATGAATGGATAAAGAAGATGTGGTATACATATACAATGTAATACTACTCGGCCATAAAAAAGAATGAACTTCTGCCATTTACAACAACTGGGATGGACCTAATATATACTTAGTGAAAGGAAGTCAGACAGAGAAAGACCAGTACTGTATGTTATCACCTACATGTGGAACCTAAAAGGTAAAACAAACATATATATATAGTCAAAAAAAAGAAAGAAAGAAGCAGATTTAAAGAACAAATGAGTGCTTGCCAGTGGGGAGACGAAAGGGAGAGAGACAAAAACAGGGGTAAGGGATTAAGAGATACAAACTACCATACAAAATAAATAAATAAAGGGGACTTCCTAACGGTTCATCAATCACCCACAACTTCATAATGTTTCAGAACACAAGCATAAAGAAAGCATTAGCTAACAGAGAGAAGAGGCAACTTGCTAATGAATGACAATCATACTGGCATCAGGTGCATATTCAGCATCATCAGACACTAGGTGACAGTGGAACAAGTCTTTTAGCCTCATAGGAAAAATCTTCACCCAATCAACATCTAGTCAAGAGAGAAAGACTTCCATCCATAGACACTTCCAAACAGAATCACTCAATAAATTACTGCAGCAAAACACAAAGAAATCCAAGAGGGCTTCCCTGGTGGTCCAGTGGGTAAAGAGTCTGCCTTGTAATGCAAGGGGCACCAGTTCAATCCCTGGCCCAAGTGTGTCCAATTACGAGCCAGTGCTCTGGAGCGGATGTGCCTGGAGCCAGTGCTCTACAATGTGAGAGGCCACTGAGATGGGAGGCACACACAGGCCAAAGAGTAAAGATGAATGAAAACAAACAAACAAACAAATAAAAAACAATAAAAGAGTTCAAAAAAAGAGAGAAAAACTAAGAAATTAGAATGGGGGATCGATGTCATGGATGAAATCTGAGGACGAGGTATGACTCCCAAGGATAACCGTGGAAGCAAATTGGACTCACAGTCCTAAGGGCAGGGAGAAAAGGGACTCACAGCAGCTGACAGTGGCTTAAGCTGGATCATCTGTCCAAGAAGGAGAAGCCAAATATCCATAATAAATGTCAAATATGAAAAGATACATGCCCCCCCCCCCAATGCTGCAGCAGCATTTAAAATAGCCAGGATATGCTAGCAACCCAAGTGTCGTTGACAGATGAATGGATAAAGAAGATGTGGTATACATATACAATGTAATACTACTCGGCCATAAAAAAGAATGAACTTCTGCCATTTACAACAACTGGGATGGACCTAATATATACTTAGTGAAAGGAAGTCAGACAGAGAAAGACCAGTACTGTATGTTATCACCTACATGTGGAACCTAAAAGGTAAAACAAACATATATATATAGTCAAAAAAAAGAAAGAAAGAAAGAAGCAGATTTAAAGAACAAATGAGTGCTTGCCAGTGGGGAGACGAAAGGGAGAGAGACAAAAACAGGGGTAAGGGATTAAGAGATACAAACTACCATACAAAATAAATAAATAAAGGGGACTTCCCTAACGGTTCAAGGGTTAAGACTCCAGACTTCCAATGCAGGAGGCATGGGTCCAACCCCTGGCAGAAGAACCAAGACCCCACATGCATCATGGCACAGTCAAAAAATTTTTAAAAAAATTTTAAACTAAAGCAAACAAAAAATAGATAAGCAACAAGTATATATTGTAGAACACAGGGGAAAATTGTTACTGTTGTGTAATAACTTTAAATGGAGTATAATCTATAAAATATTGAATCACTATGTTGTACACATGAAACTAATATAAACCAACCACACTTCAAGTAGAAATATTATTTATGTTATCAGTTCAAAAAGAACTTCTAAAAACTTATGAAAAGTGAACATGTTAGTCACTCAGTCGTGTCCAACTCTTTGCAATCCCATGGACTGCAGTCTGCCAGGCTCCTCTGTCTGTGGGATTCTCCAGGCAAGAACACTTGAGGGGGTTGCCATTTCCTTCTCCAGGGGATCTTCCAGACCCAGGGATCAAACCTGGGTCTACAGTATACTGCAGTCAGATTTTTTACCATCTGAGCCATCAAAAATGTCAAATATAAACAGAGGACTTCCCCTCCCCTCCTTCACGCCTTCTAAGTTACGATTTGTTTAGATCTTTTTGATACATTTCTCCTATGAATGGCACAGGGTTAATGATGCAATGTTTGTTTCTGCAGGGAACAATATTTACATATCATAGTATTAGAAACAGAAATTGATAGATGAATCATGGAAGTTTCTATTCCAGACATATACCAGAGAATAAGTGCTTGAACCCATGATGGTCTAGTCATAAAAGCAGTTTAAAAAGTTTACAACGGAAAAAGGATTGTGAGGTGTGAAGTGGCTCATCTTTCATGATGTGAGGTCATTTATTGTTTAAAATGAGTAAAGCAATAAACCTATTTAATTTAAAGATTTAAATATCACTGTTGGGGGCTTCCCTGGTGGTCCAGCGGGGAAGGACACCGCCTTGCAGTGCAAAGGGCACTGGTTTGATCCCTGGCCTGGGAAGATCCCACATGCCACAGAGCAGCTGGACCAATGTGTCCAACTACCGAGCTGGAGCTCTGGAGCGCATGCGCCCAGAGCCAGTGCTCTGCGACAAGAGAGGCCACTGCGATGGGAGGCCCACATGGGCCAAAGAACAAAGATAAATAAATGAAAAATCAGTAGAAGTGGCCAAAAAAAAAATTCACTGTTGGGACTTCCTGGTGGTCCAGTGGCTAAGACTGGACACTCACAATGCAGGGAGATCCCAGGTTCCATCCCTGCTCAGTGAACTAGATCCCACATACCACAACTAAGAGTTTCCATTTTAAGAGTTTTTACAGTTCACAACTACAAAGGAAAAAAGATCCCAAGTGTTCCAGCTAAAACCCAATGCAGCCAAGTAAATAATTAATATTTTTAAATACATTACAAAATTCTAAAAATAAAAATCAGTGTAAGGTGAAAAGGGGATTGCCAGAAGGCAGCAAGGATCTATCGTTCATAAGAGAAGATGGATGGAGAGACTCCATTTCAAGTGGCGAACCAAAAACATAGAAACACTTATTTGGAGTGATTTCATTCACAATGATAAATCATTAAAAATAATCACCTCTGACATGCAAATAAAGTTTGGCTGGTAGGGACTCTTACATTTCATATATACACACTTCTATTGCTTTTTATGCTATTCTTGTACTATTTTTATAAGATTAGGCCATAAAATATAAACAGAGGACTTCCCTTCCTATAGTTACGATTTGTTTAGATCTTTTTGATACATTTCTCCTATGAATGGCACAGGGTTAATGATGCAATGTTTGTTTCTGCAGGGAACAATATTTACATATCATAGTATTAGAAACAGAAATTGATAGATGAATCATGGAAGTTTCTATTCCAGACATATACCAGAGAATAAGTGCTTGAACCCATGATGGTCTAGTCATAAAAGCAGTTTAAAAAGTTTACAACGGAAAAAGGATTGTGAGGTGTGAAGTGGCTCATCTTTCATGATGTGAGGTCATTTATTGTTTAAAATGAGTAAAGCAATAAACCTATTTAATTTAAAGATTTAAATATCACTGTTGGGGGCTTCCCTGGTGGTCCAGCGGGGAAGGACACTGCCTTGCAGTGCAAGGGGCACCAGTCTGATCCCTGGCCTGGGAAGATCCCATGTGCTGCAGAGTGCCTGGACCGATGTGTCCAACTACCGAGCTGGAGCTCTGGGGCACATATGCCAGTGCTCTACAACTAGAGGGGCCACTGCGATGGGAGGCCCACACGGGCCAAAGAACAAAGATAAATAAATGTAAGATCAATAGAAGTGGCAAAATAAAAAATTCACTGTTGGGACTTCCTGGTGGTCCAGTGGCTAAGACTGGACACTCACAATGCAGGGAGATCCCAGGTTCCATCCCTGCTCAGTGAACTAGATCCCACATACCACAACTAAGAGTTTCCATTTTAAGAGTTTTTACAGTTCACAACTACAAAGGAAAAAAGATCCCAAGTGTTCCAGCTAAAACCCAATGCAGCCAAGTAAATAATTAATATTTTTAAATACATTACAAAATTCTAAAAATAAAAATCAGTGTAAGGTGAAAAGGGGATTGCCAGAAGGCAGCAAGGATCTATCGTTCATAAGAGAAGATGGATGGAGAGACTCCATTTCAAGTGGCGAACCAAAAACATAGAAACACTTATTTGGAGTGATTTCATTCACAATGATAAATCATTAAAAATAATCACCTCTGACATGCAAATAAAGTTTGGCTGGTAGGGACTCTTACATTTCATATATACACACTTCTATTGCTTTTTTATGCTATTCTTGTACTATTTTTATAAGATTAGGCCATAAAATTATATGGAGAACATAATCACAACTGTACAAATATAATTATCTAGTCACATATATAGATAGATATATTAACACATACATATTCACAGAAAAAATTATTGAAGGAAATCAACCAAAATGTAAATACTAGTCACTGCAGAGTGATGAATTTACTATCATTGTATTCTTATTTATTAAACTGTCCACACTTAGCACCATCAGCCTATTTTATTTTTAGAGCTAAGAAGAAACTAACAGGACTTTACAAACTAAAGAGCCTACCTGGAACTCCCTCCACATGAGGGTAGGGTACCAAGGAATCTAAAGGCAGGACTGAGGCTGCTTCAAGTGACCCACAGCCATCAAGTGTGAGCACAGGGTGTGGCTACAGCACAGGTCCTGGAAGAGAAAGCCTTGATAGGAGGACAATACGCTATGTCAACCAGATGAATGTGTTATCTCCTAAACCAATCTTGATTTTCAGTGGCACTGTCTCTCCAAGAATTTCTGGCCCTTCCAATTCTTTACTAGTTGCCAAAGCAAGGTATCTTAGACTTGGTAGCTTAAACAATAGAAATTTGTTTTCTCACAGTTACAGAAGCTAGAAGTCCAAGGTCAGGCAACTCCTTTATCACTATTCCCTCACATAGAGTGAAGAGAGAGCAAGCAAACTGTGGGGGCTCCTGTTATAAGGACACTAATCCCGTCACTCTCATGACCTCATCTAAACCTAAAGATCTTCCAAAGCCCCCATCTCCAATGCCCACCCCCTCTAGGGGTTAGGGCTTCAACATATGAATTTTGGAAGGGACACAATTCCTTCCACAGCACTAACCAAGTTGAGAGTAAATATATTTGAAGATGGGCAAGACCTAGCAGGGGTAGCCCAGAGCTTTCTAGGTAGTTCAGGGGATAAAGAAACCACCTGCCAATGCAGGAGGCACAAGAGACTTGGGTTCATTCCCAGGGTCAGGAAGATTCCTTCGAGGAGGGCACAGCAACTCACACCAGTATTCTCACCTGGGAAATCCCATGGACAAAGGAGCCTGGCAGGCTACAGTCCATGGTGCCCCAAAAGAGTAGGACATGACTTAGCAACTAAACAACAAGACCAAGCAGAAGTCTAATAAAAGTCTGCTGCCTCCCATTATTTTTTCAAACTTGAATTAGTCCTACCTTACCTAGAAGAAGCTATAAGAGATTGATAGACAAAGGTATGGGACTCTGCTCGCTGTGCCCTCAACTGAGCTTCATTCGGGCCAATTTACATGAAAAGCATGTAAATTAGATTCATTCAATCCATCGTTTAAATGGAAAGTGGTTTGAAATTTAACTATTATTTTTGAAAGGGTTTTACCTCAATTTGAGACTTAAACCCAGGGCCCAGATCTGATCAAACCCTGTTTGGGACTTGAACCCACGTGGCTAACACTTAACCACAGCCAAAACCCTGCTTGGGACTTGAACCCACATAGTCAGGACTCAATCCTGGCCAAAACCCTGTCTGGGACTCAAACCCACGCGGCCGGGACTTAATCCAGCACCCTTCTACCTACTGTCCCCTGCTAAGACTCTACAACCACCTACCTGTTCTACTCTGTCCCTATCATTTTGAAATTGAGAGCATAAGAATATTTGGAAATAAGACAATAGCACTGAGGACAAGGATTTCGTTTTTTCTGAGATTTCTTTTCATTCTGCTGTAAAACTGAGGGTATGCCCAGGGATGAGGGGAGGGGTAGGCAGCTGAAGCAGATCTAGCCACAGGAAAGATCAGTTCATCCATTCAGCTACCGAGACAGTATGGACTTAGACCACCTAGAATGCTATGATCCAGGATAGTGTTACAGCAGAAGGTACAGCCCATGTCCTCAAGATTAAGAACTGTCTGGGGCTTCCCTGGTGGTCCAATGGGTAAGGACACCGCCTTGCAGTGCAAGGGGCGCCAGTTCGATCCCTGGCCTGGGAAGATCCCACGTGCCGCAGAGCGGCTGGACCGATGTGTCCAATGACCGAGCCCGAGCTTTGGAGCGCATGCGCCCAGAGCTGGTGCTCTGCAGCAAGAGAGGCCACTGCAATGGGAGGCCCACACGGGCCAAAGAACAAAGATGGAAATAAATGAAAGACCAATAGAAGTGGCCAAAAAAAAAAAAGAACTGTCTGAGCCATGCAACCACTTGAGAATTGTGGACTTAAAAAATATTCACAGCCTAAAAGTTGAGAGTTATGTTTTATTTGGTGGGAATGTTTAGGACTTGAAGTCTGGGTGACTGCATCTCAAGTGACCCTAAGAGAACTGCTCAAAGGAGAGGAGGGGAGGAGCCAGGTTATATAGAAGGTTTACAACAAAAGGCAGGTAGTCTGAATATCAAAAGACTATTGTTAATTAAAGAAAACCATATATTCCAAGTAAAGAAATTCAGTGCTTTGCTATGCATGGGAAGATGCAGGAATTTGGGCTCACTGAAATCATTCCTTTGGTATGTACCTCAGCTATCCGGGGCCAGTATCCTGTGTTTTCACACCCTGACTTTCCTCAGGGCTCACCCACCATGGGGAGAGGCTGCAGTCAGCTGGCAGCTGACTGGCAGGTATTCTTCTCTTTCCTGTGTTCCCTCAGGGCTCACCGGCTCATGGCGGCTGAATGTGACATCCTTGTCTACTGATACGGCAAGAAATTTTCCATTTCTCAGAAACATGCACTTAGAAAAGAGCAAGGCTCAGAAGCAAGCCTCCTGGCTGAGCCTGTGGTCCAGGTGGTGTCTGAAGGTTGACACAGGGCCCAGGCCTCTCGCCTGCAGGCAGCCATGCCCAAGACAGTGGGTGGCCCCAGGAATGTCACAAACAGGCCACAAGGTCACCCTGACAGCTGGGCAGAGGACAGTGAAGGCAGGAAAGCAGTCACCTCAGGAACATCTGCTGGCAAGAGAAAGGATTCAGCTGATGGGAAAAACCACAGGCAGAGACCAAAAATGAACCCAACCCAAGACGCTGAGTTCTCTGGGAAGACATCCCACGAGGCCCCTCAGTCAGGATCAAACCTTCACAAAGACTCTGTGGTGGTGAAGAATCTGCTGAAAGAAATGAGAAGTAACTCTATGCTCAAGAGTCATGAAAAACCAGGTATCATCAGCAACAACATGATTCACAAAGCAGGGACTTCCCAGGCAGTCCAGTGGTTGGGACTCGATGCTTCCACTGAATCAGTCCTTGATTGGGGAGCTAAGATCTCCCATGCCATGCAGCAAAAAAAAAAGAAAAGAAAATTTATTGAACTAAATAAAAATGAAAATAGAACATATCAACTTAAAAAAATCCACAAGGGCAGACAGAACGACTGGGTGGAGCCATGCAACCACTTGAGAATTGTGGACTTAAAAATATTCACAGCCTAAAGTGAGAGTTATGTTTTATTTGGTGGGAATGTTTAGGACTTGAAGTCTGGGTGACTGCATCTCAAGTGACCCTAAGAGAACTGCTCAAAGGAGAGGAGGGGAGGAGCCAGGTTATATAGAAGGTTTACAACAAAAGGCAGGTAGTCTGAATATCAAAAGACTATTGTTAATTAAAGAAAACCATATATTCCAAGTAAAGAAATTCAGTGCTTTGCTATGCATGGGAAGATGCAGGAATTTGGGCTCACTGAAATCATTCCTTTGGTATGTACCTCAGCTATCCGGGGCCAGTATCCTGTGTTTTCACACCCTGACTTTCCTCAGGGCTCACCCACCATGGGGAGAGGCTGCAGTCAGCTGGCAGCTGACTGGCAGGTATTCTTCTCTTTCCTGTGTTCCCTCAGGGCTCACCGGCTCATGGCGGCTGAATGTGACATCCTTGTCTACTGATACGGCAAGAAATTTTCCATTTCTCAGAAACATGCACTTAGAAAAGAGCAAGGCTCAGAAGCAAGCCTCCTGGCTGAGCCTGTGGTCCAGGTGGTGTCTGAAGGTTGACACAGGGCCCAGGCCTCTCGCCTGCAGGCAGCCATGCCCAAGACAGTGGGTGGCCCCAGGAATGTCACAAACAGGCCACAAGGTCACCCTGACAGCTGGGCAGAGGACAGTGAAGGCAGGAAAGCAGTCACCTCAGGAACATCTGCTGGCAAGAGAAAGGATTCAGCTGATGGGAAAAACCACAGGCAGAGACCAAAAATGAACCCAACCCAAGACGCTGAGTTCTCTGGGAAGACATCCCACGAGGCCCCTCAGTCAGGATCAAACCTTCACAAAGACTCTGTGGTGGTGAAGAATCTGCTGAAAGAAATGAGAAGTAACTCTATGCTCAAGAGTCATGAAAAACCAGGTATCATCAGCAACAACATGATTCACAAAGCAGGGACTTCCCAGGCAGTCCAGTGGTTGGGACTCGATGCTTCCACTGAATCAGTCCTTGATTGGGGAGCTAAGATCTCCCATGCCATGCAGCAAAAAAAAAAGAAAAGAAAATTTATTGAACTAAATAAAAATGAAAATAGAACATATCAACTTAAAAAAATCCACAAGGGCAGACAGAACGACTGATGGGAGGGACGGGAGGTGAGCAAGATGGCGCAGACTCAGGGCACCAAGAGGAAAGTCTGTCCCTACTGCAACAGGGATGTTGGAAATTACCATTACAGACAAAGGCTACCCAATGAAGTCTCACCGAATCCGCATGACTCATAATTTGGTCCTTAACTATGGTCTTTACTGGAAGATGGAAATCTATCACCCTCACAAAGCCAATGCTGAGGAGATGACCAAGTACCACAGTGATTACTACATTAAATTCTTGTGCTCCATTCACCCAGAGAATACAGCAAGCAGATGCAGAGATTCAACGTTGGTGAGGACTATCCAGTATTTGACGGCCTGTTTGAGTTCTGTCAGCTGTCTACTGGGGGCTCTGTGGCAAGTACTGTAAAACTGAATAAGCAGTAGACGGACATCACTGTGAATTGGGCTGGGGGCTTACAGCATGCAAAGAAGTCCGAGGCATCTGGCTTCTGTTACGTCAATGATATCATCTTGGCCATCCTGGAACTGCTAAAGTATCACCAGAGGATGCTGTATATTGGCATTGATATTCACCACGGCGACGGTGTGGAAGAGGCCTTCTATACCACAGACCGAGTCATGACTGTGTCCTTTCATGAAGAGGACTTCCCAGGAACTGGGGACCTACAGGATACTGGGGCAGGCAAAGGCAAGTATTATGCTGTTAACTACCCACTCCAAGATGGGATTGACAACGAATCCTATGAGGCCATTTTCCAAAGTAATGGAGATGTTCCAGCCCAGTGCAGTTGTCTTACAGTGTGGCTCTGACTCCCTGTCTGGGGATCGGTTCAGTTGCTTCAGTTTGACTATCAAAGGGCATGCCAAGTGTGTGGAATTTGTGAAGAGCTTCAACCTGCCTATGCTGATGCTGGGAGGAGGTGGCTACACCATTCGTAACGTTGCCCAGTGCTGGACATACGAAACTGCTGTAGCCCTGGACACGGAGATCCCTAATGAGCTTCTCTACAACAACTACTTCGAATACTTTGGACCATATTTCAAACTTCACATCAGTCCTTCCAATATGACTAACCAGAACACTAATGAGTACCTGGAAAAGATCAAACAGCAACTGTTTGAGAACCTGAGAATGCTGCCCCACACACCTGGGGTCCAAATGCAGGCCATCCCTGAGGATGCCATTCCAGAGGAGAGCGGCGATGAGGATGAAGAAGACCCTGACAAGCACATCTCAATCTGCTCCTTGGACAAACTAATTGCCTGTGAGGAAGAGTTCTCCAACTCCGATGAGGAGGGAGAAGGTGGTCGCAAGAATTCTTCCAACTTCAAAAAAGCCAAGAGAGTCAAAACAGAAGATGAGAAAGAGAAAGACCCAGAAGAGAAGAAAGAACTCACAGAAGAAGAGAAAACCAAGGAGGAGAAGCAAGAAGCCAAAGGGATCAAGGAGGAGGTCAAGCTGGCCTGAAGAGGCCTCTCCAGTTCTGGCTTCTTGCCAGATTCCCCACCTTCATCCCACATCCCCTCAGATTTTATATTTTCTATTTCTCTGTTTGTTTTTTTTAAAACCATAGTTGGAAAGTCCGAGGCATCTGGCTTCTGTTACGTCAATGATATCATCTTGGCCATCCTGGAACTGCTAAAGTATCACCAGAGGATGCTGTATATTGGCATTGATATTCACCACGGCGACGGTGTGGAAGAGGCCTTCTATACCACAGACCGAGTCATGACTGTGTCCTTTCATGAAGAGGACTTCCCAGGAACTGGGGACCTACAGGATACTGGGGCAGGCAAAGGCAAGTATTATGCTGTTAACTACCCACTCCAAGATGGGATTGACAACGAATCCTATGAGGCCATTTTCCAAAGTAATGGAGATGTTCCAGCCCAGTGCAGTTGTCTTACAGTGTGGCTCTGACTCCCTGTCTGGGGATCGGTTCAGTTGCTTCAGTTTGACTATCAAAGGGCATGCCAAGTGTGTGGAATTTGTGAAGAGCTTCAACCTGCCTATGCTGATGCTGGGAGGAGGTGGCTACACCATTCGTAACGTTGCCCAGTGCTGGACATACGAAACTGCTGTAGCCCTGGACACGGAGATCCCTAATGAGCTTCTCTACAACAACTACTTCGAATACTTTGGACCATATTTCAAACTTCACATCAGTCCTTCCAATATGACTAACCAGAACACTAATGAGTACCTGGAAAAGATCAAACAGCAACTGTTTGAGAACCTGAGAATGCTGCCCCACACACCTGGGGTCCAAATGCAGGCCATCCCTGAGGATGCCATTCCAGAGGAGAGCGGCGATGAGGATGAAGAAGACCCTGACAAGCACATCTCAATCTGCTCCTTGGACAAACTAATTGCCTGTGAGGAAGAGTTCTCCAACTCCGATGAGGAGGGGGAAGGTGGTCGCAAGAATTCTTCCAACTTCAAAAAAGCCAAGAGAGTCAAAACAGAAGATGAGAAAGAGAAAGACCCAGAAGAGAAGAAAGAACTCACAGAAGAAGAGAAAACCAAGGAGGAGAAGCAAGAAGCCAAAGGGATCAAGGAGGAGGTCAAGCTGGCCTGAAGAGGCCTCTCCAGTTCTGGCTTCTTGCCAGATTCCCCACCTTCATCCCACATCCCCTCAGATTTTATATTTTCTATTTCTCTGTGTATTTACATAAAAGTATATTAAATATAAATATCCCCAGGAACTAGACAGGAACCAAGGCCCTGAGGTCAGGACACACAAGTTAGGTGAGCTTTTCTAGTAGCTGCCCTGCAATCCATCCTTCCCAAACTTTTAATTTTGAGCCCTAACGGGTACCAGGTCTGGGTGAAAGGGATCTGCTTAAGCAGCCATAGGACAAAATCTTGAAGTGCCTGCTTAGTAGCTTTGAAAAAGTTCTCTTACTGAGCATGTGAGAAGGGGTGACTAGTCTTCAGGGTCTCCCTGTTGTTTTCAGGCTCTTAAGGTGACACCAGCCATGTTTAGATTGGTTCTGTTCCCACGCCCTTCCTCTCTGTCCTCCCCTCTGCAGGTGAAGATTGGTGGGCTATAGTTTCCGTTTTGAGATACTATTTTCATTTTTGTGAGAATCTTTGTAATAAAATGGTACATTGCTGTAAAAAGAAAAATATCCCCAAAGTACAACCAGACACTGAGCTCTTCAAACACAATGTTTTCCCAGCATCAGTCATAGAAGGAGGACTCAAAATGTCTGTGGGATGTGTATGTGTATGAATGAATGAATGATAAGGTGAATCTTGTCCTCGAAGAACCACCATGACAAGGAGGAAATAAGATGACTCCCTTGGAGTTACTATCCTTCCACCATGACCCTGGGACGAAACATCCCTAGGGCCATTAGCATCAGAAAGGAAAAACTCAGGAGCAAGAACTCTCATGGAGTCATAGGATGCTAAAAGTTTCTCTGGGGACCATGCCCATCTGGCCTGAACATACAAAAGGAAAATTTCTGAGAATAAGTCAGGCATGAACAGAGTGACTATTTTTAGTGGGCTTACTGTGTGATAGGCAATTCTAATTAAACAATGTTAAGTAATGTCTCAGTTATACTTCATGAAGCAGGATTAACATTATCCCCATTTTACAGATGAGGAAAGTGAAGCACAGGCAACATTTAAAACTGCTCCAAAAAGTGCAGAATGCAACAGTGGTAGGGTAGGAACTCGAACCCGAGTGGCCTGACTCCAGAGATCTCTTAGGACAACCTTCCCAGCTGCCTCCTAAGACAGGGACCTAGAGACAGGATCCTGTGAAAGAATTTTCAGAATTCATCCTGGGATGGACAAACAGAAACAGTGAAGGCATTTATTTACTCTAGAAATGCATACTCATCTTTTGGATGCCACAACATGACAGAGGGCCTCTGTGGATATACATGCTCCTCTGTCTACAAAGGAAACCACTGGAGGACGTCCTTTATGGTCCAATGGTTGAGAAACCACCTGCCCATGCCAGAGGCGCAGGTTTGATCCCTGGTCTGGGAAGACTCCACATGCCGCGGGGCAACTAAGCCCACACTCCACAACTGCTGAGCCCACGCTCTGGAGCCCATGTCCTGCAACAAGAGAAGTTACTGCATTAAGAAGTCCATGCACTGCAACTAGAGAGTAGCTCATACTTGCAGCAACTGGAGAACACCCATGCACAAAAATGAAGACCCAGCACAGTCAAAAATAAATAAATAAAAGAAATTATTTTTTAAAAAAGAAATATACTGGAGGCCAGTGTGAGACTCAAAAGGACCATGAAATTCAGGAATGGAACACTCTCCACTGACAAAGGGTCTCAGCCACGGTCATGTGAGTTGGAAACACAATCCTATCAGGTGTACAACGTGGAGGGAAGCATTCGCATCAGTTGACAAATGAGGACTCCTGGAACTCGGGGAGGTGGCCACAACAGAGGAAAGGAAGCCACCTTCAAGAGTCCTTGACTGCGGGCATCAGAGGCCAGTTGATGTATCAGGAGTGGCAGGCAGGGAAGGGTACCAAGAGGCAAACAAAGCTGAGTGCAAGGTTCCCTGCTGTTTGCTGTCTTCTTCTGTCCTCCAGCCAGCCAGGAAAAGCAATGCTGGATCACTTCCCACACTGCACTCCCAGCCAAAGAGGTACAAAAGCCAACCTAATTTAGTCATCTTCTCCTTACTCTCTCCTAAAATGACCTTACTCACCAGGGCCAGGGAGATGGTCCAAGTCTGAATGAAGATGTGCTTTGCCTGGGCTTCCTGCTTCAAGAATGCCCAGGGGGAGGGGTCTTTTCAGGCCAGAGGGTGAGGTGCTGACACTTCCAAAGGGGCACCTGCCAGCCCTCTCCCATCTGGGTGCCCTACTGGAGTTTCCCATCATGCCCCACGTACCACCCCTTCAGGTCATCAGCCTCTGACTGCTGCTGTTGGTGGCCCTTCCAAATGTTCAACTTAAGGACTTGCTCAATAAGGAGGATTTTCCCTTCAACCTTTAAACACTTACACAGAAGCAGCATAACCGACTGGCATTCAAGTCAAACAGACCCTTGACCCAATCCTGGCTCAGCCACATTCTAGTGATAAAACCCTACCAACATCACCCCTCTGAGCCTTAGTTTTCCTCACTCGTGAAATGGGAGTCAAAGATATCTACCTCATTAGGCAGTGAGGGCTACTGTCTGGAATTCTCCATAAAATACTTAGGGCAAAGCCCAGTGCATGGTAAGTGATACATCTGGCTCCTGGCACTCAGAATTCTATCACCCAGAGCAATGACCTCACTAACATCAGTGGGTCAGGAAGGTCCAGGTGGAGAGAGGGAAGAGCAAAAAGAATGTGACCTCCATGGCCATGATGCTGGTATCCTCCTGGTGCCATCTTAGACAAGACCTTGGGCAGTTTCAGACTTCAATTAGCAACTGGGATGGAGGCGGGAAAACCAGACACACCTGATGACACTGAAACACATCAGATAGAATGTGGCATTTTAGAAGGGACCAAAAAGGAAAATACAGACGGCCTATTATGAAAGGATTAAAAACCATGGTTTTTCCATAAGACGTTACAGAAAACTCAAATGAAATTTTGGGCCAACCAAATATGTGCATGTGTGTGTGTCTGTGTGTGTGTGTGTGTGTGTGTGTGTGCACGTGTGCACATGTGTGTGTGTGTTTTACAGAGGAGTAAGGTGACCTGTGAAGGTTCTGATGCCATGCATGCATGCTCAGTCATTTCAGTCGTGTACAACTCTTTTGACCCTATGGACTGGAGCCTGCCAGGCTCCACAGTCCATGGGATTCTCCAGGCAAGAATATTGGAGGGGTTGCCATGCTGTCCTCCAGCAGATCATCCTGACCCAGAGATCAAACCCACGTCTCCTGCAGTGCAGGCAGATTTTTTACTGGGGATGCCACCAAGAAGCCCTTGGATGCCATAGACAAGCCTACACTTTAAAGAAAAATAGGGATGATCCAAGGTAATAGAAAAGATACACAGGAAAGTGTTGATAAAACAGGGAAGAAGCAAACCAAAGACGACAGAAGAAGCCTGCCACAACACAGCCATTTCCAGCCATGTAAGATCCACTCATGCCTGGAACATTCAGCTGACTTTTCCCAGCACTGCCAAGGGCCACCTGCCCAGACTACAGGGAGAAGTCTGGTTCCAATGAGTCACTCCTTTATGCTGTGGTGGGTCTTGCTTTTGAACCCAGGTGATACCCACCAGCTGTGTTCCCCTAGACAGACAGCACTTTGAACCTGAGGGGATAAAAGACTGGATTACAGGTAAGCCATGCGCACCAAGAAATCCCTATTCCAGGGGAATTTTTTGCAATATAACTTTTAAAAATATAACGTTAGAAAAGATGCCTCAAGTTTAGAAAAGTGGGTCAGGAAGGTCCAGGTGGAGGGGAAGAGCAAAAAGAATGTGACCTCCATGGCCATGATGCTGGTATCCTCCTGGTGCCATCTTAGACAAGACCTTGGGCAGTTTCAGACTTCAATTAGCAACTGGGATGGAGGCGGGAAAACCAGACACACCTGATGACACTGAAACACATCAGATAGAATGTGGCATTTTAGAAGGGACCAAAAAGGAAAATACAGACGGCCTATTATGAAAGGATTAAAAACCATGGTTTTTCCATAAGACGTTACAGAAAACTCAAATGAAATTTTGGGCCAACCAAATATGTGCATGTGTGTGTGTCTGTGTGTGTGTGTGTGTGTGTGTGTGTGCACGTGTGCACATGTGTGTGTGTGTTTTACAGAGGAGTAAGGTGACCTGTGAAGGTTCTGATGCCATGCATGCATGCTCAGTCATTTCAGTCGTGTACAACTCTTTTGACCCTATGGACTGGAGCCTGCCAGGCTCCACAGTCCATGGGATTCTCCAGGCAAGAATATTGGAGGGGTTGCCATGCTGTCCTCCAGCAGATCATCCTGACCCAGAGATCAAACCCACGTCTCCTGCAGTGCAGGCAGATTTTTTACTGGGGATGCCACCAAGAAGCCCTTGGATGCCATAGACAAGCCTACACTTTAAAGAAAAATAGGGATGATCCAAGGTAATAGAAAAGATACACAGGAAAGTGTTGATAAAACAGGGAAGAAGCAAACCAAAGACGACAGAAGAAGCCTGCCACAACACAGCCATTTCCAGCCATGTAAGATCCACTCATGCCTGGAACATTCAGCTGACTTTTCCCAGCACTGCCAAGGGCCACCTGCCCAGACTACAGGGAGAAGTCTGGTTCCAATGAGTCACTCCTTTATGCTGTGGTGGGTCTTGCTTTTGAACCCAGGTGATACCCACCAGCTGTGTTCCCCTAGACAGACAGCACTTTGAACCTGAGGGGATAAAAGACTGGATTACAGGTAAGCCATGCGCACCAAGAAATCCCTATTCCAGGGGAATTTTTTGCAATATAACTTTTAAAAATATAACTTTAGAAAAGATGCCTCAAGTTTAGAAAATTCAGGAAGGACAAGTAAGTCAAAGAAAAAATTGACAATTGCACTCTTTAAAAAAGAAGAAAGAAAGAAAGGACGAGGTGCCCACAAGGATGTAGGGGCCAGTCTGTGCACAGGACTGGAGGGGCGGTGCAACCTGATGGCATAAGTCCTACACCCAAGCTCCTTGGACTCCTGCTCCAAAGAGCACCTCCTAAGGACGGCAAGGGACTGCCCCTGAATACTGCTCAACTTTCAGCTCTGTGTAATACACTATATCAATGATTTTTTAATTTAGAAGGAAAATGTTAAATTTAGAAGTAAATATTTGTGCAGTCTTAGTGTAAGGAAACATTTTCTAAGCATGACTCCCAAACTTAAATATTTATAGGGGAAGGATAAAATGTGATTAAAACATCTTCAAAATACCAGTAAGTTAAAAATAATATAAAAGAAATAAGATAAAGAACAAACTTGGAAATTTCTGAAACACAGATTAAACAAAAGGTATTCATAAATACTCTTCCTATTATATTTCTTACAAATTATTTTTAGAAAAGAATCCCTCAAAAAATGTATGTGTTTGCTTATAGCCCAGAAATCCAGGATAAAACAATAATGTAAAACCACCTGGCTACCAAATTTCAAAAATGAGTTAACGCCCATAGCAGATGGTGAGGATGTATATAAATAAGTCATCAGAATGAGCCAACCCACATTATCAGAAGTGGGAATGGGAAAAAATCTTTAAGACGACAGAAGAAGCCTGCCACAACACAGCCATTTCCAGCCATGTAAGATCCACTCATGCCTGGAACATTCAGCTGACTTTTCCCAGCACTGCCAAGGGCCACCTGCCCAGACTACAGGGAGAAGTCTGGTTCCAATGAGTCACTCCTTTATGCTGTGGTGGGTCTTGCTTTTGAACCCAGGTGATACCCACCAGCTGTGTTCCCCTAGACAGACAGCACTTTGAACCTGAGGGGATAAAAGACTGGATTACAGGTAAGCCATGCGCACCAAGAAATCCCTATTCCAGGGGAATTTTTTGCAATATAACTTTTAAAAATATAACTTTAGAAAAGATGCCTCAAGTTTAGAAAATTCAGGAAGGACAAGTAAGTCAAAGAAAAAATTGACAATTGCACTCTTTAAAAAAAAGAAGAAAGAAAGAAAGGACGAGGTGCCCACAAGGATGTAGGGGCCAGTCTGTGCACAGGACTGGAGGGGCGGTGCAACCTGATGGCATAAGTCCTACACCCAAGCTCCTTGGACTCCTGCTCCAAAGAGCACCTCCTAAGGACGGCAAGGGACTGCCCCTGAATACTGCTCAACTTTCAGCTCTGTGTAATACACTATATCAATGATTTTTTAATTTAGAAGGAAAATGTTAAATTTAGAAGTAAATATTTGTGCAGTCTTAGTGTAAGGAAACATTTTCTAAGCATGACTCCCAAACTTAAATATTTATAGGGGAAGGATAAAATGTGATTAAAACATCTTCAAAATACCAGTAAGTTAAAAATAATATAAAAGAAATAAGATAAAGAACAAACTTGGAAATTTCTGAAACACAGATTAAACAAAAGGTATTCATAAATACTCTTCCTATTATATTTCTTACAAATTATTTTTAGAAAAGAATCCCTCAAAAAATGTATGTGTTTGCTTATAGCCCAGAAATCCAGGATAAAACAATAATGTAAAACCACCTGGCTACCAAATTTCAAAAATGAGTTAACGCCCATAGCAGATGGTGAGGATGTATATAAATAAGTCATCAGAATGAGCCAACCCACATTATCAGAAGTGGGAATGGGAAAAAAATCTTTAAGAAAGGTCCCAAATTCTTGACCTGATCATTCCATGTCTAGGAACTTATCCTTAGAAAAATAACACATGTCAAAAATAGCACATGGAACACCTGTTTGTGGAATAGAATGCATTCATTAAAAAATGATGAGGTGGGAACACATATAACAACCTGGAGAGACATCCACAATACATTCATTTAAAAAAACAGCTAATACAAGAGTATTCACATCATGACCCCTTCGAACAAACAGAGGAATGCTTCATAAATACATATGAAACGCCCACACGTACAAACACAAATTCTGAGAGCTTTTATCCTCAAGCTGTGATCCTTCAGTTATCTCTGGGTTCACAGGATTAAGAGCAAATTTTATTGTCTTCTCTTTGCATGTTCTCCAAAGCTTGACTGCACGTTTTTTACTTTTGTACTTAAAGCAACATTTTAATACAAGACAGCCAAGACCAGATGGCAGGAATTTACTCCTTCAGAGAGCCCCGTGGGGTTGGGAAGTCTGAGTGCTCATCATCTCACGGGGGAGTTTATTCCCGAGTGTTTCTAAACCAAGGCTGAATGGGTCTAAACTGGGCAATCTGGTGCTACGACTGCTCCCACGACTTTGCTTGCTCTGCCTGGCTGGCTCCACCAGGGGACCAATGACAGCCAGCATCTGGCAGGACAAGATGACAGGACAGTAAATGATGGGGTCAGAGCTGTAACTACAAGGTAAGCTCTCCCAGCCCTCAAACAGCCTCGGTCTAGGAAGTATCCCCCAGATATAGCCAGGAGCTCTGAGCCCAAGGAAAGAAAGGGGCGACGGGTAGGCACACTTCCTCCAGCCCATCCAGGGCAAAGGACTTAGTGACCTTCCAAGAGATACCACTAAGTCCTGGTAGATGCAAAAAAGGCTTTCTCTTGTTTTTTTCCCCAGCCACACCACACAGCATGTGGGATCTTAGTTCCCCGACTAGGAATCCAACTCCCACCCCCTGTATTAGAAGTGCAGAGGCTTAAACACTGGACCATCAGGAGAAGTCCCCCAAAGATTTTCTTGACAAGAGTGAAACAGACATCGTGCATGCCCTGGAAAGGCGAAAGGAAGAATGTTAAATCATCACACCCTTTCGGAAAAATGTTTGACTTTGTACAATAAATCAAATCCTATTTCCCAGTAATCTGCATTGGAAAAGGAAATGGCAACCCACTCCAGTATTCCTGCCTGGAAAAATCTCATGGATAGAGGAGCCTGGCGGGCTACAATCTATGGGATCACAAAAGAGTCAGACACGACTTAGTGACTAAATAGCAACCATAGGTCAAAACTCTATTTCACAACGATCTGTATTGCAATATCTGACCTGCTTGCCATTATTTATGATTATGCTCCCTCTTGCTGTTCATGGGGATGGTTTCCCCTGCCCTCACCTCTCTCTGTCAATTTTACCTACTGATCTGGACACCATTCAAATTCATGAGGGCAGTTCCTTTTTTAGAGGACCCTATAGTGAATTGTTTGATTTCAGTGCTATCATGACTTCCTGTTCAGACTGACTTCAAAGGTCCCTTTAAGAAGCACCTTAATTTTCCTTTGTTTTGAGACCCCTTTGGCTGAGTGCTCATCATCTCACGGGGAGTTTATTCCCGAGTGTTTCTAAACCAAGGCTGAATGGGTCTAAACTGGGCAATCTGGTGCTACGACTGCTCCCACGACTTTGCTTGCTCTGCCTGGCTGGCTCCACCAGGGGACCAATGACAGCCAGCATCTGGCAGGACAAGATGACAGGACAGTAAATGATGGGGTCAGAGCTGTAACTACAAGGTAAGCTCTCCCAGCCCTCAAACAGCCTCGGTCTAGGAAGTATCCCCCAGATATAGCCAGGAGCTCTGAGCCCAAGGAAAGAAAGGGGCGACGGGTAGGCACACTTCCTCCAGCCCATCCAGGGCAAAGGACTTAGTGACCTTCCAAGAGATACCACTAAGTCCTGGTAGATGCAAAAAAGGCTTTCTCTTGTTTTTTTCCCCAGCCACACCACACAGCATGTGGGATCTTAGTTCCCCGACTAGGAATCCAACTCCCACCCCCTGTATTAGAAGTGCAGAGGCTTAAACACTGGACCATCAGGAGAAGTCCCCCAAAGATTTTCTTGACAAGAGTGAAACAGACATCGTGCATGCCCTGGAAAGGCGAAAGGAAGAATGTTAAATCATCACACCCTTTCGGAAAAATGTTTGACTTTGTACAATAAATCAAATCCTATTTCCCAGTAATCTGCATTGGAAAAGGAAATGGCAACCCACTCCAGTATTCCTGCCTGGAAAAATCTCATGGATAGAGGAGCCTGGCGGGCTACAATCTATGGGATCACAAAAGAGTCAGACACGACTTAGTGACTAAATAGCAACCATAGGTCAAAACTCTATTTCACAACGATCTGTATTGCAATATCTGACCTGCTTGCCATTATTTATGATTATGCTCCCTCTTGCTGTTCATGGGGATGGTTTCCCCTGCCCTCACCTCTCTCTGTCAATTTTACCTACTGATCTGGACACCGCATTCAAATTCATGAGGGCAGTTCCTTTTTTAGAGGACCCTATAGTGAATTGTTTGATTTCAGTGCTATCATGACTTCCTGTTCAGACTGACTTCAAAGGTCCCTTTAAGAAGCACCTTAATTTTCCTTTGTTTACTCTCCTGCCTCTTCTCCAGGAAACTCAAGGGCTGGAAAGAAGTGGTTCATTTAATTCATTTCCATTCCTCTTCTTATGTCCCCTTCTCCAGTGTGAGAAGTGTCTCAGCTATCATCTCAATCTTCAATGACAGCAAATGATCACAGAGCAAGTGATAAAGACAAAGGTTACTTGCAGTGAGAACCATCTCGCCAACCAACACAGGTCTGTTCTTCCTACATTAATATCCAAGTCTTAAGGCCACAGAGGGTCAAATGCACAGCTAGATCCCCACAGCACTGCTCTCCAATTAAGAAACATCTCCTGGGCTTCCCTGGTGGTCCAGTGGGTAAAGAGTCCACCTTGCAGGGCAAGGGGCACTGGTTGGATCCCCGGCATGGGAAGATCCCACATGCCGCGGAGCAGCTGGACCGGTGTGCCCAATTACAAGTCAGCACTCTGGAGCGCATGCACCCAGAGTCAGTGCTCTGCAACGAAACAGGCCACTGCAATGGGAGGCCCGCACAGGCCAAAGAATAAAGATAGATGAAAATAAATAAATGAAGGACCAATAAAAGAGGGAAAATTTTTAAAAAGAAAAGAAAAGAAAAGAAACATCTCCTAACATATCTCACAGGCACACACACCATGAAGCCCTATCCATCAAAAACAGAACAGCAGGTTAACTTGTAAAGAGTCTATTTCCTCCTTCGAAGAAAGCAGACACCTTCTAAAATCCCTTTATTTTTACTTTTCCAGGACTTCGAAATTCTAAATTTAGCTAACCCAAGCCAATAAGCATTAGAGTAAATGTCGAGGTAACAAACATACTTGTATAATAAAAATTACACAAACACAGAGGAAGGAGAAATTAAATTCATCGCACGGGGATCAGGGAACACTCCATCAGGAAAGTCAGATTTAACTGCCTTGAAATGTCAAGGGGCTCCTAGGCTGCAGATGCAGCTGGCGCGGAGACACCACACATAGACCTTGAAGGTGGCAGTGGTCAACGACAAAGGAAGCCAAATGAAAAGCACCAGAGAGTCGGAATTTCAACCTCAGTGAGATGCAGCCAGAACATTCTAAAAGTCCAGAGTGGCATGAGTCCATCGTATTTCCAATGAACAGACTTGGAGGAGCAGGCTCAAATCCAGGCCAGAATAACAGCAGTGCCAGTGGGGCTGGAATGGTGGTCTCAAAGTGACACACCCATCAATCACAGGTGGGTGGCATTGGAGGGTCAGAAATGACAACCAGTGTCTTGTCCTGATCATCCACAGGGCTGGGGGCTGATAAAGTGTTGTGTGTTGCAGAGGAAATGGTCCATTGTGTTTGTGACAGGCTGAGTTTGGACTGCCTGTGAGATTATTTACATCTCACGTCTGCTAAGAGGTGATTTTACTAGAGCTAATTAGTGTGTGGAGGGAAAGAAGATTGTTCCAAGAGAGAAATTAGAGTATGGAAAGAAAGAGGGGCAAGGCTAAAGAGGGAGAGAACATATGTATACCTACGGCTAATTCATGTTGATGTATGGCAGAAACCATCACAATATTCTAAAGCAGTTATCCTCAAATTAAAAATAATTTTTTAAAAAAGAAAGGGCCCTGGGCTTCCCTGGTGGTCCAGTGGGTAAGGACACCACCTTGCAGTGCAAGGGGTGCTGGTTCGATACCTGGCCTGGGAAAATCCCACGTGCCGTGGAGCAGCTGGACCCATGTGTCCAATTACCGAGCCCGAGCTCTGAAGCGCATGCGCCCAGAGCCGGTGCTTTGCGACAACAGAGGCCACTGCGATGGGAGGCCCACAGCGGCCAAAGAACAAAGATGGGTGAAAATAGAGAAATGAAAGACCAATAGAAGTGGCCCGCCCATCCCCTCCCTCCCCAACCTGCCCCCTTAAAAAAAAATTAAAAAAAAAAAAAAAAAAGGGCCCAAGGCATGGAGTGTGGGAACATTTGAGGGGTAGTAAAGGAAGACAGACATAGGGTCTCCCAAGTGGCTCAATGGTAAAGAATCTACTTGCCAGTGCAGGAGACGCAAGAGACGAAGGTTCGACCTCTGATAGGGAAAATGCCCTGGAGGAGGAAATGGCAACCCACTCCAGTATTCTCGCCTGGAAAATTCCATGAACAGAGGAGCCTGGTGGGCTTCAATCCGTGGGGATGCAAAAGAGCTGGCCATGACTGAATGAGCACACAAACGGAAACATGGAGACAGAAAAGTTGGATGGCTGGATGGTGTCTTCCCCCAAAATTCATATGTTGAAGTTCTAACCTCAGAATGTACCTTAGAACATGACCATGTTTGGAGATAGACTTTTAAGAGGTCATTAAGTTAAAATAAGATAATCTGAGTCCTGGTCCAATATAAGACTAGTGTCCTTATAAGAAAGAGGACACTGGCCAAAGACACAGACAAGGGAAGACCAGGTGAAGACAGAAGGCTCTGTCTGCAAGCCAAGGAAAGAGATCTGGAACAGATCCCTCACTCAGCCTCTGAAACCAGCCCTGCTGATACCTTGATCTTGGACTCCAGCCTCCAAAGCTATGATAAAGTAAATCTCTGCTGTTTAATCCACCCAGTCTGTGGTGCTTTGTTACTGCAGTCCTAGCAGACGCATATAAAATGTTAAGAGGTGAGAATAAAGCCAGGAGACTTTATTCAGTGGGGAGCTACCTGGGGGAAGGGTGACTGATAGTGTCATATACTGCGCCAAGCATGAGAAGTGAGTCCACATCATTAGATTTTAAAAATGAAGATGTCAATGACCTTTCAAAAAGCAACTTTACCGTACATTAAGCATACTGTTGTAAGGGACCAACAGTAGGATCAGCCAGAAGCCAAGGGCTAATGGAAAAGACAAGAGTAAGATCAAAGAGTAAGAGTGGCAGGGGCAGAGCCTTCTTTCCAGAAGCTTCCCTCTAAAGAGAGGCAGTGGAATAGGATGTCAGCCTATGGAGGCAGCAGGGTCAAGCAAAGTGTTAGAGAGACTCAGGTTGATGAGATAAAGGAAGGAAAACTGGAGATCTGACCAAGGAGAAATGGTTAGAAGCACAGTAGGCTTTTGTGTAAAAGAGTAATAATATGTCTTCCTTGCCAGTGAGGACGCAAGAGACGAAGGTTCGACCTCTGGGAAAATGCCCTGGAGGAGGAAATGGCAACCCACTCCAGTATTCTCGCCTGGAAAATTCCATGAACAGAGGAGCCTGGTGGGCTTCAATCCGTGGGGATGCAAAAGAGCTGGCCATGACTGAATGAGCACACAAACGGAAACATGGAGACAGAAAAGTTGGATGGCTGGATGGTGTCTTCCCCCAAAATTCATATGTTGAAGTTCTAACCTCAGAATGTACCTTAGAACATGACCATGTTTGGAGATAGACTTTTAAGAGGTCATTAAGTTAAAATAAGATAATCTGAGTCCTGGTCCAATATAAGACTAGTGTCCTTATAAGAAAGAGGACACTGGCCAAAGACACAGACAAGGGAAGACCAGGTGAAGACAGAAGGCTCTGTCTGCAAGCCAAGGAAAGAGATCTGGAACAGATCCCTCACTCAGCCTCTGAAACCAGCCCTGCTGATACCTTGATCTTGGACTCCAGCCTCCAAAGCTATGATAAAGTAAATCTCTGCTGTTTAATCCACCCAGTCTGTGGTGCTTTGTTACTGCAGTCCTAGCAGACGCATATAAAATGTTAAGAGGTGAGAATAAAGCCAGGAGACTTTATTCAGTGGGGAGCTACCTGGGGGAAGGGTGACTGATAGTGTCATATACTGCGCCAAGCATGAGAAGTGAGTCCACATCATTAGATTTTAAAAATGAAGATGTCAATGACCTTTCAAAAAGCAACTTTACCGTACATTAAGCATACTGTTGTAAGGGACCAACAGTAGGATCAGCCAGAAGCCAAGGGCTAATGGAAAAGACAAGAGTAAGATCAAAGAGTAAGAGTGGCAGGGGCAGAGCCTTCTTTCCAGAAGCTTCCCTCTAAAGAGAGGCAGTGGAATAGGATGTCAGCCTATGGAGGCAGCAGGGTCAAGCAAAGTGTTAGAGAGACTCAGGTTGATGAGATAAAGGAAGGAAAACTGGAGATCTGACCAAGGAGAAATGGAAACTCATGAGATTCATGGCACAGTCAGGCTTTCTGTGTAAAAGAGTAATAATATGTCTTCCTTTGAAACAGGAAGGAAGGAGAAATTTTGAAGCAAAAAGGATGGAGAATGTTGAGGCTGAGGGGAGAGGTGATGCATACACGCCCCAGGTCTCTCAAATAGGAAGCAAGGCCATCTGCAGAGAAGGCATGTGAGGGCGGGGAGGAGGACACTAAGAGGAGAAGAGACTTAGGAATATGGCCATTGTGTTTCTGATGAAGAAACCAGCCAGAGTTCAATACAACGATTTGCAGAAAGAATTTAAGACCTAGCTGTTGTTGAACAACCTACCTTTTCTAATGGAATTGATTCAGCTGACTGAGAACTTGAAAAAGTGAGTGGCTGGTTTAATTCAAAGTCAAGGTTGCAAAGTGAATACAGCAATAAGTCAGGAAGGTCAACAGGTACAGGGAATTCAGAACAGAAATCATGGTCCAGGGTTCTAGGCTATGCATGCCAATGGCCTCTACAGAGACAGAATCATTGCAGGCTGGAAGAAAGAGGCAGCAAACAGGCATTCTGCAGCAGGGGCCCACAAACAAAATCCACCCCACACTCTGCTGTAAATGAAGCTTTACGCAACACAACTACCGATACATACATTCATTTACACCTAGTTTACTTTCCAGCTATAAGAACTGAGTCACTGCAATAGGAACCACAGGACCTGCAAAGCCCAAAATATTTACTGTATACATCTTTACAGGAAAACTTTGCTAATCCCTAAGGAAGGGACGTGAATATCAGATAGCAACACCAGACAAGCAGGAAGAGAGGCAGAGCCAAAATCAGGCCAAGCTGACGACCAAGGCAGTGGGCATGGGCTGGAGAGAATGAAGCATCAGGGTCCCCAAGCTCACTGCCAAGGGCAGAGCGGTTATGGCACAACATGGGCAAGGCCTGGACCTGGGAGATTCAGCACAGAGCAGGCCTGAAGAAAGGGAGAACTCAGGGGATCCCATCAGTCTGGCAGAACTCCCACTAGAAGCTCATGGTGAGAAGATAAGATCAAGCAGTATGAACAGTTGGGCAAGGATGAGGCAGAGACGAAGCCAGAGTCCTCACCCCCGATGAAGGCCAAAACTGACTATTATGTGTGTGGCCAACAGGGGACGGGGGCAAAGTCGGAAAGTCACGTAGGACACCAGTATCTGACAGGTCCATACACAGTTCCCTCCTGCAAAACACTCCAATCCTACATAATGCATTCTCTTGTTTATGAACTAGGGTTTGTCCAGAGGTGGGCCCATCAATGGGCACACCTACAGAGAGCTAGAAAAGCAAAGATGGGGGAAAACAGGACAAGGTTGTCTGCACCCATTCCAGCAGTATGAGGAAGCAGGCCTCCACTCAGAGGTCAAAGGGTGCTCCGGGAGGGGAATGGCAGAGTCAGGGTCTGAGTGACAACGTCCTGTGGAAATTCTCTGCAGACCCTCGCATGTCCTGGGCAATCAGAGTTACAAAGATAGGACAGCCTGGTAACTTAAAGGTGACTTAAAGTTCTAGAATCATGAGTCAAGCTTTGGTAGTCATTAGCTGTGTGACCTTCAATAAGATACTTAACCTCTCTGTGGCTTGGTGGCCTCATCCATACCCATGGAGAAAGTAGCAATGTCTACTTCATTATATCTTCACTGAAAGAATTTAAGGAGTTAACAAATGCAAAGTACTCAGAAAGGAGGGCTTATATAACCATTAGCTATAATTACACTGCCTCGATCTCTCTACTAACTTTCATGTGCCCTAAGTTTTCTCCCACTCTGTTTAAAGACTTGACCTTCTGAGGCAAAATACACACACCCTGAGAAAGCAGTGTCCATTTGGTCCCTGAGTGTCATGTCCACTTGTCTTCAAGTTACTTTCTGAGGTATAAAAATGATGGGCAGGAAAATGTCCCTGCCAGCAATGACATGCTGAAACAGGTGTCTGGAGTTGAAAAAAGTGGGGGGGTGGGGGGAGGGAAGAATCCAACAAAATATAATTTATTAGTCATCACCTGCTGAACACGTCATGGCTGGGTGATAAATGCCAAGAACATCAATTATGAACTATTCTTACAGCAGGTTTAACATAATCCACCACGACACCCAGAAGCCTATATGTTGAGAATGTTCTTTATTTGTTTGAACAAGAGGAGGAAAATATTTGAGGTAGAAATGGTAAATGTAATTATTTTTTGTGATGTAGGGCAGCCTGCATCAGCATTCTACCAGGGACTGGGCTGTTGAACATCTGTCAAGATGTCAACTCCAATCGCAGAAGCAAAGAACTTGGTCACATTTCTGCACCCTTCCTGAATTCCCCTTAACATAATTTGCATCTCTTGTTTATGGGTTTGTCCAGAGGTGGGCCCATCAATGGGCACACCTACAGAGAGCTAGAAAAGCAAAGATGGGGGAAAACAGGACAAGGTTGTCTGCACCCATTCCAGCAGTATGAGGAAGCAGGCCTCCACTCAGAGGTCAAAGGGTGCTCCGGGAGGGGAATGGCAGAGTCAGGGTCTGAGTGACAACGTCCTGTGGAAATTCTCTGCAGACCCTCGCATGTCCTGGGCAATCAGAGTTACAAAGATAGGACAGCCTGGTAACTTAAAGGTGACTTAAAGTTCTAGAATCATGAGTCAAGCTTTGGTAGTCATTAGCTGTGTGACCTTCAATAAGATACTTAACCTCTCTGTGGCTTGGTGGCCTCATCCATACCCATGGAGAAAGTAGCAATGTCTACTTCATTATATCTTCACTGAAAGAATTTAAGGAGTTAACAAATGCAAAGTACTCAGAAAGGAGGGCTTATATAACCATTAGCTATAATTACACTGCCTCGATCTCTCTACTAACTTTCATGTGCCCTAAGTTTTCTCCCACTCTGTTTAAAGACTTGACCTTCTGAGGCAAAATACACACACCCTGAGAAAGCAGTGTCCATTTGGTCCCTGAGTGTCATGTCCACTTGTCTTCAAGTTACTTTCTGAGGTATAAAAATGATGGGCAGGAAAATGTCCCTGCCAGCAATGACATGCTGAAACAGGTGTCTGGAGTTGAAAAAGGGGGAGGGAAGAATCCAACAAAATATAATTTATTAGTCATCACCTGCTGAACACGTCATGGCTGGGTGATAAATGCCAAGAACATCAATTATGAACTATTCTTACAGCAGGTTTAACATAATCCACCACGACACCCAGAAGCCTATATGTTGAGAATGTTCTTTATTTGTTTGAACAAGAGGAGGAAAATATTTGAGGTAGAAATGGTAAATGTAATTATTTTTTGTGATGTAGGGCAGCCTGCATCAGCATTCTACCAGGGACTGGGCTGTTGAACATCTGTCAAGATGTCAACTCCAATCGCAGAAGCAAAGAACTTGGTCACATTTCTGCACCCTTCCCTGAAGCTGCTGGGGCGGTACGGAGAAACACAGGTATCATTGGCAGTAGTGTTTCCAGATTAACAGGTGTTTGAATGTGACGATAACCCCATCTTTCTGGATGCCTGTGTCTTATGATCCTCTTGCTTCAGAAGTAGCATGGGGAGTGGGGGTCTTCTCCCTAGGATTCATCCTCCCACATCTCTCCTTCAGGTCTCGCATCCACAGCAGCCTCAGCCTGATGATCTGTGACTGGACAAATCTCTCTGAATCTTAGCAGCCCCCTCTCCAAAACTGACTGGTTTAGACTAGCTAATTCCCATGGCCCTTTCCAGCATGCAGAGCCTCTGATTCTGACTCTATGAATGCTGACTGAGGACAGGACAATATGCTGGATCCAGAAAGACAAAAATACAGCAAGTGATGCACTTTTGTGATACCAACTTCTGGGCTCTAATACTAGAACAATAATACTCCGATGTTCAGAGGTGAACTCTTAACAAATATTCAATTATTCTATTTTTCTTTATAAGAATGCAAAGTAGAAAAGGCAAGAGCCAAGCCCCTGTTCTCTAACCCTTCCTCAGAGGAACTAAAGAGGTCATACTCTCATGAAAAGGCAATGAACCCAGAAGCCCTCCTTATGAAGCTAAGTAAGTCTGAAGCATGTTTCTTCTAACTGGGCCCTGCTCTCTGGCAGCACCTGGAGTTGGTTAAAAATGCAGGCTCTCAGCCTGCTCCAGACCCAGCATCAGAACTTGCACTTGAACAAGACCCTCAGGCTATAGGCGCCACGAGCCTTGGAGCAAATCAGGTTGGCTGCACAGTGGAATCACCTGGGGCGGGGGCAGTGCGGAGGACCACCTCCCTCTCCTTCCGCTCCCCACAATGATGCTTCAGATTTCACTGGTCTGGGATGTGATGGGGCACTGGGGCTTTTTTAAGGCTTGCCAGTGAATTCTAACATGCAGCCAAGTCTGAGAAGCTCTGAACTAGATTCTCAAGTTCAGGTTTTAAAATTCAAATCCAGAGCCAGCCAATCTCCCTCTAGAATGACCTGCATCACCTTTCTTAAGACCACAGCAGGGTCACCCACCCTCTGGAGTTCTACCTGATGAAGGGTCACTGTCCCAAGCCAGTCCCCACCTCTGGCATGTACCTTTGTGTCTGAGGTCGTGGCCCTGTCGTCTCCAAGGTCCTACAGGATGTGGCTACTCCCAGGGAAAGCTACCTGGCAGCACGGACTTGCTGTTTCTTCCTCTTTATCTCCGTCACTCATGCCAACCACCACACTCCAGATCTGAGGACAGAACTCTGCTTCAGCAACAGTTCTCAGGCAGGATCTCCAAGCATATGGATCCCTCGGGCCTGCAGCTGGAACTCAGGCAGCCAGAAGTGTCCAGGGGACATCCTCCCTGGCTTCAGTCCCTGTGCCAGATTCTGAGTCAGCCCGTGTCAGGATGAATGACTTAAACCTAAGGTCTCTGAGTGAGGACCCACTGAAAGTACCCCCTATTTCTGTTTCCCTCCTTTATATGAGTCTTCCCTGTTGCCTACTGCCCTTTGAAGCCTCCATGGATTCTGTGCTTCTGGGGTCTGGAAAGACGCATTTCTCTCCTTGGGTGTGAGAAGCTGAGCACTTTGGTATTTGTCTAAAGACAGAGCAGTAGCCAAGCCAGGAGCCAGCAGTTCTGAATCTACCAGGGCTCACAAGGCAGTTAAGAGTTCAGTCTTGGAGTAACAAGAGAACCACCAGTCTCAACTGAGGGCAGATGATCTGTGCTGGACTACCTATCACCAAGTGACTCAGGAAGGGAAGGGATCATGAAAACTCACCAAGCAGACTTGAAAACGCCATCCCCGTGGAGGACTCTTGGCAGCCCTACATTCATGAATTTGCCCAAATGAAAAGTGATTTAACGGGCTTCCCTGGTGGTCCAGTGGGTAAGGACACTGCCTTGCAGTGCAAGGGGCGCCAGTTTGATCCCTGGTCTGGGAAGATCCCATGTGCTGTGGAGCAGCTGGACTGATGTGCCCAATTACCGAACCGGAGCTCTGGAGCACACGTGCCCAGAGCCGGTGCTCTGCAACAACAGAGGCCACTGAGGTGCGGGGTCCATACAGGCCAAAGAACAAAGATGGATGAAAACAAATAAATGAAAGACCAATAGAAGTGGCTAAAAAAAAAAAAGAAAAAAAGTGATTTAACTAACATGATTTCACAAAGTCACACCTGATCTTTGTTGCAAGAAGTCTGCTTTACTTAGTGAGAAAAGGGAAGGTGGAGATTTAACTAGTGAGTTACACGTCTCCAGAGGGGAGATTATGATGTGCTGGTTCCCAACCATCACAGGTTAACCCGGGCCCCTGAGCTGTCTGTTCATTTCTTCATCTGTAAAGTGGGGGGAATGCTCATCATGAGAGAGTGGGTAACACGTAGCAAGTACGATGCGAGTTTCCTATTATTACTCGCCACTTTCTGCTGGATCCAGAACGTGTGTTTATGTGTCTGTGCCTCAAATGAATCATCCACCATAGACCAGAGGAAATAACAGAGCAACTGGTTTTAAGAACAAGCAGTAGGATGCTGGAGGCTGAACAGCCCCATCAGTGTGCAGTACAGATGTTTGGAGGTTTTCTTACCAGGCTATAAAAATGTTTACACAGTAATTAGGCCTGTTATCAGTACACAAACAGATTACACTCTACAGAATGAATGAACAGCACAAAAACCCTCCCATTTTTCATCAGGTCCGGCGTGCTTTCCTAATTCTTGAGTATACCAAAATAACTTCATTTTTCTTACAACACGGAGCGGGTGCTGAATATACGGAAGAGGCACCAGGGTGGGGAAATTGACTGTTTAACAGAGTGCATGTCATGTGCCCTCTCTGGGCCTCCTTTCTCCCCATCTGTAAAATGAGATAACCAAGGTCCCTGCTCACTCATCAACTCTATGGTTCTATTATTTCTCAAGCATTCTCTTCTAACACGTCTTCGCTCTCCTCTTCCCCAGGAAAGGATGTGTTTAATTAAAGGCCTGATGGGAAAGGTCATAATTCTGCTGAATCACACAAGGAGTCTCCCATCTAACACAGGAACACAGAGTTGGTGGCAGTTCACTCAAGACCCTTCATCCCCCAAAGTCACTCTGAACAATGAGACCACAAAGTGCTTCCCAAACATATCCACGCCTCTACATAACACTCTGTGGAAGGCTTCACTTTTCCTGTTTTCAAAGGATAATATTCCATGGTAATAAACATGTCACCAAAATAATGAACCAAACTCCCTGACTTGCACTTCTAAGTCTTCATAGAATGAACTTGTATTAATGAAACAGAAGTGATCTGCAATCATAAACCCAACTTTGGGGCTCCAGCGCTACAGCAATATTGTTTAAATGCTCAGAGATAAACTTTTAATGAATATTTAATTGCTCAATTTTTTATTAGTATAAAGTATGCTTTCAGTGAACACTCTGAATACTAAAAGAGGCAAGATGCCATTTCTCTCAGCTAAGTGATGGGTTCAAGTTTCCTCATGATTTTTTTTTCAAGGGAGTAAAGGCCATCAAGGTTTCAAGCTCTGGAGGAAGGAGTCTGGAAGAGTCGTTTGGAGACAGGGTAACTTGTTACAGCAATATTCCAAAATTCTTTGACAAAATATAGATGGAGGTATTTGAAATGCAGAGGAAGAAAATCTAAAGATACATGTATAAAAATATGAATGAGCTGGGGAAGGAGAAAGCAGAAAGGTGCTTTCATTTTTTTTAATGTAACATTTCCATATGGCTTTAATTTCTTTTTTTTGTTTTAAAAAAAGAATGTTTGCCTTCATAATGAAAATATTTTTGTAAGCACAAAACAAAGAGCCACCCACTGGACAGCTTGTGCAAAGTAAGTACTAATTTCTGCACCAACCAGCCTGACTGTGCAAAGAAAGGTCTGTTTAACAGAGTGCATGTCATGTGCCCTCTCTGGGCCTCCTTTCTCCCCATCTGTAAAATGAGATAACCAAGGTCCCTGCTCACTCATCAACTCTATGGTTCTATTATTTCTCAAGCATTCTCTTCTAACACGTCTTCGCTCTCCTCTTCCCCAGGAAAGGATGTGTTTAATTAAAGGCCTGATGGGAAAGGTCATAATTCTGCTGAATCACACAAGGAGTCTCCCATCTAACACAGGAACACAGAGTTGGTGGCAGTTCACTCAAGACCCTTCATCCCCCAAAGTCACTCTGAACAATGAGACCACAAAGTGCTTCCCAAACATATCCACGCCTCTACATAACACTCTGTGGAAGGCTTCACTTTTCCTGTTTTCAAAGGATAATATTCCATGGTAATAAACATGTCACCAAAATAATGAACCAAACTCCCTGACTTGCACTTCTAAGTCTTCATAGAATGAACTTGTATTAATGAAACAGAAGTGATCTGCAATCATAAACCCAACTTTGGGGCTCCAGCGCTACAGCAATATTGTTTAAATGCTCAGAGATAAACTTTTAATGAATATTTAATTGCTCAATTTTTTATTAGTATAAAGTATGCTTTCAGTGAACACTCTGAATACTAAAAGAGGCAAGATGCCATTTCTCTCAGCTAAGTGATGGGTTCAAGTTTCCTCATGATTTTTTTTTCAAGGGAGTAAAGGCCATCAAGGTTTCAAGCTCTGGAGGAAGGAGTCTGGAAGAGTCGTTTGGAGACAGGGTAACTTGTTACAGCAATATTCCAAAATTCTTTGACAAAATATAGATGGAGGTATTTGAAATGCAGAGGAAGAAAATCTAAAGATACATGTATAAAAATATGAATGAGCTGGGGAAGGAGAAAGCAGAAAGGTGCTTTCATTTTTTTTAATGTAACATTTCCATATGGCTTTAATTTCTTTTTTTTGTTTTAAAAAAAGAATGTTTGCCTTCATAATGAAAATATTTTTGTAAGCACAAAACAAAGAGCCACCCACTGGACAGCTTGTGCAAAGTAAGTACCCTAATTTCTGCACCAACCAGGACCCATGGGTTTTTGACATGAAAATGTCAAAAAAAAAGGGAAAAAGTGTTTAGTTGATATAGTCTTAAAACATACCATTGACAACACTGATGGTCATCAGCATATACATTTTTACAAAATTGTTTCTGATTATAAAAGAAATTTGAGCTCATTATAAAAGATCATTCATAATGCCAGTTCCTTTGGACAAGCAATGTTAACATTTCTTTCTATTATTCTTCTCTGTCACATTTTAAACAAAACTGAAATCATACTAGAAATGTGGTTTTGTCCATATCCACATTTAATTGGTACATTAAAAACCACTAAATTAAGGTCACCAAAGCATTTTCTCTCCATCTGTTACTCTTAAATATTACATTTCATTTTAGTCTCTGATGAATAAAGACTCACTTTGTTGTACTAAGGTAGTACACACAGAAGGCACAGCTGCCAGAGTGATCCTTTGAAAACAGAAATTAAATCATGTCACTTTGCAGTTTAAAATTCCCCTGGTCCTCCTAACAAACTCAAACTCTGCAGGATGACCTCTGAGGCCCCGCTATGAACTAGCCCCTGCTTCTTGGTACACACCTGCTGCCACACTAGCCTTCTTCCTGTTCCTCTAAAGCACCTAATGGTTCCTACCTCAGGACCTTTGCACTGGCTGCTGCCACCTTCTCGAAGTTCTTACCCAGATCTTCCACCAACTTACCCAACTTAAATATAACTTCTCAGAGAGAACTTTCTTGATCACCCAATCTGAAGGAGCCCCTGCCTTTGTATCCATGATATCACCTGATTTTATTTTCCATTTTTACTTTTTCATTGTCTTACACCACCAGAATATGAAAGTACTACCTCTATCTGTCTAACTGGTCGTTGTCCCTGGTACTCACACCAAAGACACTCAATAAATACTGGATGCATGAACGAAATTGTTTTCAAAGGATCCAGATTTGTAGGGCATGAGCTAAAGTAACCTACTTAAATAGGTCTTATTCTCAGCAGCACAGCCCCTTAATGAGACTTTTTAAAATAGGCCGTCACTTTCTCTCCAGCCTGGTCACGGAAAACTGCCCACAGCTCTGCTGGTGGTGAAACAAGTGAGTTATTTGGCCTGGACCAGACTTTCATTTTGCTTATCCACCCCATTACCTACACTGGAAACTCTATGGTCATGCTACACCCTTCCGTTCTCCTACTGCTACTCAATCAATCAGTAAATCCCACCAACTATTCCTCCTATGGAGGACATGCTCAAGTCTTCTAGCAGGATCACTGCGGCTTCCTTTCAGAAAAACTACCTCTCCTCCGGTGAAATTTCAGAAAACCATTCCTGATATGAAGACCCAAACCTATGCCAGTTAGATATTTCCTCTGAGCATTTTGAATGTAGCAAAATGATAATAATAATATGATAATAATGATGATAATGATGATGGAAGAGGAAAAGGCTGGAGATCATCAACTTCCAGAGCATCACCTGAGAGAAACCGTAAGACTTCAAGGAGATCAGCCTTCAAGATCCCCTTGACTGCCTAATTCCCATCTTCTCCAAGCCTGGCTCTTCAGGTGTGTCCTGAGCCCTGTGAATTCCTATCACTGCTTATACAACATTCTCCTTGTTGGCTTCAGTTGCTAGCTGGAGCTGGTTTCTGTGGCTTGCACCCCAGGAATCCTAACTGAGAATTTTCCTAAATGCTCACTCCGTCCATCACTCCTCCTCCACAGTCCCCACCATAACCTCTGCACCAGCCACCTCGCTTGTGTCTATGCCTCTGGTTTTCTCACTGCCCAGTCCATTCTCCACAAGATTCCCAACCAGACTTGACTAAAATCCCAATCTGACCATGCCACTCATCCCCTGGTCCTGATCAAGAGCCTCCTTCTACCATGCCAGCTGCTTCTCTTGCCCTTCCCTGCCTCGATCTTGAAGCTCCAGGAGCTCCAAATTGCCAGTTGCTTCCTCATATTTTCCATGTCTTTTTTCCCCTTACCTCTCCAGCAACTTCCTCTGCCCTGGGATACCCACGGAAGGCTGGCCACTTTACAACCATCCTTCAAGCTCAGCTCAGGCATCACGGCCACACTAGGTTGACTGCCTTCCGTCTCTGCTCCCAAATGTGAATCCTTCACACATGGCTTGCCTCTCCCACTAATCTGTGAATTTGTTGATGACAGCCGCTGTGTCATATTCATCTCATATCCATCCCTACATCCGTACCACATAATAGGCACTAAATACATTTTTGTTAAACGTTTAAATGATTTTTAAAAATCATTCACTCGGAAAGCCCTGGGTTGGATGCCACAACTATAGTTTCACTTTCCTCCTTTCAAACCACACACAGAATTAGCCTCCAGTGGAGCCATGGAGGAATCGGCCAGCGCCCTGCCCATCCTCAAGGACAGTATCACTGTCTGCAAGTCAGGATGCACACTGTTTAAACAAGCATTGGAAGCTGGGGCTGATTGAGCCATCTAATGGTTCTCCATCATGAAAGACATTTCAGACACCCTGACTACATCAAGTTAAGCCTCAAGGGAAGGGCAAAGATGCCCCCAACCCCATACCACTGTGGGCACAGGCAGGGAACATGCAAACAAAGACGCAGCAGCCTATGATCAAGCTAATGTGCATTCGAGCCTCACGTGGCTCCAGTGTGGGCACAGGTGGAGGGCAGGGTCTCCTTCCCTGACCCACTGCGCAAGACAGAGCTCCTCCTGTGCCTGAGTTTCCTTGTCAGGAGTAAGGATTGAGACACTGCCTGGATTTGCTCAGCAAACAGAGAGGGGTCACCCGCCATAGGCCTGACCCTGGACAAGGTAGTAAAGGTCAAAGGTCACTAAAAAGCTCTTCAGGTCATAAGCAGCAGTATGGAAAGTGCCCTGGATCTACAATCAGGAACCCCGGCCTCTTAGAATCAACCCCTAACCCTGCCTATTATCCACAAGCTACGTGTCCTTAGAAAGTGAATTATCCACCTTCAATAACAGTTACCAAATATGAAACAGGAGAGTTCATGAGTTCCAATGGGCAGAAGTGTCTGGCATCAAGAAGAGTCACAGAAATCTGAATTAAGGGTATGTGCAAAGACCTTAAATGTCCAAAGTTCTCTCTGAACCACCAGAATTCCTCTCAATATAAGAACGAGCACCCCCTTCTGCCACTCACTGGGCACTGCAGAAGCTTTGGAGCCAGAGTGGGCTGGCAAAGCCCGTGAGTCTGCAGACACAGCGCCAGGACCAAGTATCAGCCCTCACATACGTCTCCCAGGCTGTTGACTCAGGAGCACACTGTCCCTCCCAGGGCCACTAGCTATGTAAAAGAAATGTCTAGATTGGTATCTAACCCTGCCCAATGCTTTGACCCTGATCAGAGGGCTCCCACTACAGAGATAAATGTAGCCAAGTAGCGTGGCACCTGCACCCTCCCTTCACCCCTATTCCCACCACCCCTCAGCGAGGAATGGGTCTCCATCCAGTCCTGCCTATTATGTTCTCCGGGAACCAGCTGAATGAAATGATTTTCTTTCTGCAAAGCCCTCTGCAGCACCCTCACTGAAGGCCTGATTACTGGCAGTAGTTACAGTCCAAGTTCAGAGAAAGGTGATCTCGATGAACAGTTCTAAGAGGATTTAGCGCTCCTCCAATAAAATATCTGAGGGATTGGGTTTCCAGAGAGTTTTGTTTTCATTACTCCACTTGGATACAGCCAGTAACCAACATCAGCGTTGTAGACCAGCTTCTCGGTAAACATAGCTGTTTTTCAGGCAGCTACTGACATGCGAAAACCCACTTGTCTGTGAGCTCAGAGGTTGGAGGGGGTGCACAGGCTTGGGGGGAACATGTCCCAGGGGGATCCATTGCCTATGTTGCAGGAGGCAACTGCCTAAGGAACTAGCAAAGCTTTGCAGCTCCTGGAGCTCAGGAATCGACCCTGAGATGGGGGGTGTTCTAAAAGAGCGCAAACACGGGAGCAGTCCGAGCTGCCCCCCAGATATCAGAGCCTCATAGAACCAAGTAGCAAAGACCACGGGGGCTCGACAACACCTCCTTCTTCACCCCTTAACCCCTCCTTTCCCCCAAAATGGATGAAATAAAAATCACCCACAAACCTTGGAGGAGAGCTGGAGTCAGGGTTGGATAAAAACTTTTTGGGGCAAATTTGCTCTCTACAAACAATTAAGGGTATGTGCAAAGACCTTAAATGTCCAAAGTTCTCTCCGAACCACCAGAATTCCTCTCAATATAAGAACGAGCACCCCCTTCTGCCACTCACTGGGCACTGCAGAAGCTTTGGAGCCAGAGTGGGCTGGCAAAGCCCGTGAGTCTGCAGACACAGCGCCAGGACCAAGTATCAGCCCTCACATACGTCTCCCAGGCTGTTGACTCAGGAGCACACTGTCCCTCCCAGGGCCACTAGCTATGTAAAAGAAATGTCTAGATTGGTATCTAACCCTGCCCAATGCTTTGACCCTGATCAGAGGGCTCCCACTACAGAGATAAATGTAGCCAAGTAGCGTGGCACCTGCACCCTCCCTTCACCCCTATTCCCACCACCCCTCAGCGAGGAATGGGTCTCCATCCAGTCCTGCCTATTATGTTCTCCGGGAACCAGCTGAATGAAATGATTTTCTTTCTGCAAAGCCCTCTGCAGCACCCTCACTGAAGGCCTGATTACTGGCAGTAGTTACAGTCCAAGTTCAGAGAAAGGTGATCTCGATGAACAGTTCTAAGAGGATTTAGCGCTCCTCCAATAAAATATCTGAGGGATTGGGTTTCCAGAGAGTTTTGTTTTCATTACTCCACTTGGATACAGCCAGTAACCAACATCAGCGTTGTAGACCAGCTTCTCGGTAAACATAGCTGTTTTTCAGGCAGCTACTGACATGCGAAAACCCACTTGTCTGTGAGCTCAGAGGTTGGAGGGGGTGCACAGGCTTGGGGGGAACATGTCCCAGGGGCATCCATTGCCTATGTTGCAGGGAGGCAACTGCCTAAGGAACTAGCAAAGCTTTGCAGCTCCTGGAGCTCAGGAATCGACCCTGAGATGGGGGGTGTTCTAAAAGAGCGCAAACACGGGAGCAGTCCGAGCTGCCCCCCAGATATCAGAGCCTCATAGAACCAAGTAGCAAAGACCACGGGGGCTCGACAACACCTCCTTCTTCACCCCTTAACCCCTCCTTTCCCCCAAAATGGATGAAATAAAAATCACCCACAAACCTTGGAGGAGAGCTGGAGTCAGGGTTGGATAAAAACTGTGTCCTCCTCTAGCCCCAAGACAATTTCACACCAAATGGCTTTAAAACCTTTTCCAAAGCTCTGAGGCCTGAACTGAGAGTTTATCTTTTGGGCTGAGTGTCAGCAGTTACGGAAGCAGAACGTGGAAATTCTAAGAGTTATGAGTTTTCACTTCTGCACAAATGTTCTGTGTCTGGACACACAGAGGGCAGAAATCTACCCATTCCTCCTACAGGAATTCCTACCCCAATTCCATCCCGAGGCTGCCCTTTTGTGGTTATTATTAGAACTAATCAGACTTCAGTGGACACGACCCAACACAGCCCACTCATGGCAAGACCCAAGGCAGACCCAACACTCTCCTTCGAGCCCAGCAAAGTGCCCTTTTTGGCAGGGGAAAAAAAAAAATCAAGCTCAACACCTGGGGATGGCGCCCCAATCTTGGGACCTCAGGAACTGCAGGCACCATTTCGCCGGAGCAAAAGGACTTCACCAAGGCAAGGAAGGCGCTTTCCCCACACACTGGTCCTCAAAGGGAAAAACAAAAAAAAGCAGAGGGAAATGATGCTGGGCGTGGGGGCAGAGGGCGCACGTGGCTGGCGCCTAGATGGCAAAAGGTAGACCCCTGTCCACGTTCAGCACCCCATCCCATCCGGGTGAGGCGTCCTTCGCTTTCCCTGGCCCCAAGGCCGGCTGAGAACTACCTGCTGCTGCCTAGACGCCCTCAGGCCAAGTCTGATGGAAGTTCACTCTCCGTGGCGCCAGTCCGGGGAGGCTGGAGCACCCGGTAAAACCCAGACTGCCCGGCGAAGTCGGCGCCCGCCTCCACCGGGCCGCGGGACTCCGGGAGCTGCTGGGGACCCAGGAGCCAGAAGAGTGACAGCCAGGACCCAGGCAGGGCTGCTGGAGGCCTCCGGGTGAGCCCGCGCTCCCCAGGGCCCCCGCGGACACCGGGCGGGTGGCGGCGAGGAGCTTACGTCCCGGAGGGCGAGCAGCACCCACCGGGGCTGGCGATACAGGGAATCCTCCCCAGAAGGCCATGACTCCCGCTTCCCGAGTACCTGGAAGCCGCCCCGTTCTCCACCTGGGCTGCGGTGCAGTTCCCCTCCCTTCCACCGCCCCGGCGCCCGCGGCCGGGGGCGCGCAGACAAGCGGCTACCTGCGCCCAGGACTCGGCGAGCGGCTCCCAGCCTGCAGCCCGCACAGTTCTGGGACACCAGGGTGGGACACCCGTTCGCTCTGCCCGGGCCCCACGCCCCCGGGCGGGCGGACAGCAACCAGCCCCAAGGAGAGCAAGGCGGCTTGGGCAACCCCCAGCCCTCCCGGTGCCCTCTGCCAGCGCCAACAGGTATGTAAGGCGTTGTCGCCCGCCCGCCCACTCCGGGGCTAGGGGCCCGCCACGGCCCCGGGATTTGGGCACGGTGCAGAGGGGCGAGGCTGAGGCAAGAGGCGAGGGCGGGAGCGAGCAGGCGGCGGCACTCACCTCTAGCTGGGCCGGGGCCGGCCGCTCCGGCCCGCCGCCCCGAAGCCCGGGTTGCGAGGCGCCTCCGCACGCGCCGGGGGCTTCCTCCGAGGCCCGCAGGGAGGAGGTGGCGCGAGGGGAGGCGCCCGCGGGCAGCGCTCAGCCTCACGCTCACACCCCCAGCCGGCCGCCGCAGCCCGGCGCCGGCATCCTTGCTGCCTCCGGCTCCCACGGCGCCCCGGGCCGCTCCCCAAGCGCGCGCCGGGGCCGGCGCGAGCCCCTCGTCGGCTCGGAGCGCGATCTGGGCGCGCTCCTCCTGTCCTTGTCCTCGGCTCCCGTCTGGGGACGCTGCCCCGCACCCCGGCTCGGCGCGCTCCTCTACCCCTCCCGCTCCCGCTGGCCGTGCAGAGCCCCAGCGCGCGGGCTCAGCCCATGTGCGCGGCTGCCTCGCTGCGCCCCGGAGCCTAGTGGCCGAGGCCCCGCCGGAGTTGCGCGCCCTAGAAACTCCATGCAGCTCCGGCCTCCTCCCCGGCTCCTCCCCGGCGGGCCCCCCGGGGCCTTGAGGCAGCCCGCAGCGCCGTCCCCGCCCAGCCTTCGCCCTCTTCAGGAGCCGGGTTTCTGGGCGCGCCTCGCCTCGGAGGGTCGGGGAGCCCCCACCCCCACCCCTCCGCCTTGCCAATGGCTCTCTCGGTTTCCAGGCAGCGCAACCTGAGGAACGCCTCGGCGCGCGCGCACTCACACTCACGCACACACACACATACACACACGCACTGCACACACAGTCACACGCGCGCGGGGGGCGAACTGGAGCTTGGCAGACGGTACTCCTTCCTTCCTCCCCAAAGAAGCTGCCCACGTTGACTCCGGCAAACTGCTGTTCCACATATTGGACAACTCACCGAAGCGCCCCCCACCTTAACTACTTCATTCCCGGCACGGGGATCACACCTGCATCCGCGCCCAGGAGGAGGGCGGGCTCCAAGTCGAGGTCCCAGTGGCCAAAACTGGGGGAGGAGAGGGCTCGGATGCCAACCCCAGCACCACCTAGGGAGGCGCCTCTGCAGCAATCGCCCGCGGACCACTGATCCCGCTCCCCTGGATCTGACAACACGTGGTTTGCCCCCGCTTTCCCTTCCCAAGGTCACAGAATGGATCTGATGTGGGGGTTGAAGGTGTTTGAACAGAGGTATGAGCTCCGCACCTCGAAGACTGCACGCAACCTGCCCGACACTGCCCTCTGCCAAGTCCATACCTAGACAGACCCCTCGCCTCCCCTGTCACATACCTCAAGGGCAACTGGATAGCTGAGAGGCTCCAGCCCCCTTTTCTGGTCCCCACCTCTCTCTCATGTTCCAAAAAGCCAACCGAATACACAGTGCTACCAAGGTTTGTGTAGTCAAAAAAAAAAAAAAAAAAAAAATCAAAACCAACGGGCATCTCAGTCTGTCCCATAGACAGAGTCAAACACCTACCAGTCCCCTTCCGCTCCTCCCAAGAGTGGGCCACAGGAGAAGGAACCCACCTGGCTGTAACGACTAGTCTTTCCTGATAGCACCCTCTTTTTCAGGGTCCCCAGTCTCTTGCCCCCCTCTAGGTGGCAGAAAAACTGTGCCACCAGCTCAGGTTCTTCCAAGAAGATAAATATATGAATTCTCACACTAATCAGGAGCAAAGCAGGCAATACTGCCCTGAGCCTCTGGTCCAAACAGCTCAGCAATCACCTCTCTTCTGGCTGGTCCAGCTGCCAAGAGAATGTGGGCATTGGTGCTGCCAGCCAGGGGCACAAGTTAATCAGGGTTCCCTCCTTGCCTCCACCTCCTGGCTTGCACTCTGAGTGTGGTTCCTCTGAGCCCTAGTAACACACTCATTGCTGGTACCATACCTTTGGCATTCAGCATTTGCTACCCTGTATTCTTACTATCTTTTCTTATACCTGCCCTACTTCCCAAATTATCTTCTTAAGCCACTGGCTGAATCGAATGTACCTAGTTCAAAGATGTACAGAGAAGTCATTTCAGGAAGTTTCTCTGAAGGGTCACGGGCAGATGAATTAATACAGTTGGTAGAGTCTCTTTCCTTCTGCAAGTTTCCAAGAAAGCTGCATTTTCTAGCAATCAGTTTCCTCCGCTAGCAATCAGTTGTTTTGTCACTTTCTGGATGGCCATCAGGTCACCAAAGTCCCTTAAGCTAGTCTATATACACGCATGGAGTTCCTGGTAGAAAGTAGATTTAACCATTTAACCAGAGAAGGACACATCTATCAGATCCCTGCCCTCGTTGCTTGTGTGAATTTGGGTAAGTTGTTTGTTCTTTCTAAATCTTACTGTCCTCCATAGTGAATGGCCCTGTGGACAGAGAGACGGAAAGAGAGGGTGGAATGAACTGAGAGTGTAGCGATGACATATAAACACTACTATGTGTAAAAGAGACAGTGGGAAGCTACTGTCTAGCACAGGGAGCTCAGCTCATTGATCTGTGATGACCAAGAGGGGTGGGATGGGGCGGGGGCGGGGATCAGAGGTAGGCTCAAGAGGGAGGTGATGTATACACATAGCTGATTCACATTATTGTCCATCAGAAGCCAACACAACACTGTAAAGCAAATATACTCCAATTAAATAAGTAAATAAAATCCTCACTGTCCTCATCTGTAAAATGAGCATTTTACCACCTCTACCTCAGCCATTCCCCTGTCTTCCTTTCTTTTGTTTTTACCTTCAATAAATACATTTACTTCAAGTGCCCAAGACAGTCAAGGGTAGGGGGTGATGAAGGGATCTGTTGCATTCTGAAAAGAAAGAAGCAGAAAAAAAGTCGTTTGGGTACATGTTGGCGGGAAACGTTTTCCATATATTCCTATCAAAGTGCAGACTATGGAATGCATTGACTTCTTTACAACACATTCTTTACTTTGTGGCAAAAGGTTTTAGAGTGGTTTGTTAGGCAGCAACAGATGACCAGAATGCAATTTGGAAGTAGACAGGTGCTGCACCAAATACTTAAAACACTGGCTCTGGAGCTGGATAATGAACAGAAGCTGCTAGACGTGCCACATAAGACTGCTGGTGAAAGCTGCAAGGTCCTCAGGAAGACTCTTGGAGAGGACGTGAAGGACACTGAGAACGCTGTTCCTGGAAAAAGAGCACCTGAGTCATGGACTGCTGGGTCAGTTAGCGAGACAAGTGCCTTTACAAACGTGACAGATGAGAAGGCTACCTAATGAATCCGTGGGCCTGACTAGAAGAGTTTCAAGTAGAGCATAGAAGAGCCAACTGGATTCTTCTAGATGCCTGTGATAAAAGAGAAATGGAGGTGAATTAAAGCAGAAATTATCCCCCCCCTTTTTAGTAGAATGTATAGGAACTAGAACCAAGACTTGCTGGGTTAGAGAGGAGAACTGCTCCTCATAATGACATCTCCACAAAAACATTCAAATCCTGGGGCAGCAGAATGTGGCCTGAAGATAAAGTTAGGGATGGAGCAGTCAGACCTCACACAGGGACTCCCCCAGTGGTCCAGTGGCGGAGAATTCACCTGTCAAAGTTGGCAACACAGGTTATATCCCTGATCTGGGAACTAAGATCCCACATGCCACAGGGCAACTTAAGCCTATCAGACACAACTAATTAAGTCCGTGCACCACATTAGAGAATAGCCCTCACACAACAACAAAGAGCCCATGTGCTGCAGCAAAGACCCAGTGCAATTAAAAAAGAGGGGAAAAAAAAAAAAAAAACACCTCACATATATTCAAAGGCAGGCCTAAAAGAGCTTTTGAAAATCTCAGAGACATGGTTCCTCGGCAGCCTCATCAGGGGCTGAAAATAGAGAAGGGCCTTTTTTTTTTTTTTTTTAATTTTGGCCTCTTTTATTGGTTTATTGATTTATTTTCATCTGTCTTTTTCTTTGGCATGTGTGGGCCTCCCGTTGCAATGGCCTCTCTCAATGCAGAGCACCAGCTCTGGGCACACGTGCTCCAGAGTGCTGGCTCATAATTGGACAAACTGGTCCAGCCACTCCGCAGCACATGGGATCTTCCCGGGCCAGGGATCGAACCAGTGCCCCTTGCACTGCAAGGCAGACTCTTTACCCATTGGACCACCAGGGAAGCCCAAGAAGGACCTATTCTTTTTTTTTTTTTTTAAGATATTTATTTATTTATTTATTTTGGGGGTGAGGTAGGGTGGGGAGGGAGGGGAGCAGGCGGGCTACTTCTCTTTCATTTCTCTATTTTCATCCATCTTTGTTCCTTGGCCCCTGTGGGACTCCCATCGCGGTCGCCTCTGTTGTCGCAGAGCACCAGCTCTGGGCACATGAGCTCCAGAGCTCTGGCTCAGTAATTGGACACATGGGTCCAGCCGCTCCGCGGCACATGGGATCTTCCTAGGCCAGGGATCGAACCGGCAGCCCTTGCACTGCAAGGCGGTGTCCTTACCCACTGGACCACCAGGGAAGCCCAACCTATTCTTAAAGAGATGTGTAAGTGTAGATTTTGTCAGATGGATGGATTACAGCTTGAATTATAGGAACCTCTCAATGTTTTTAAAGAAACATATGAGTTTGGGACTAACAGGGACAGAAGATAGTACAAAGGGAAAGAAGGCCTTTGGATCCCCAAAGCTCTGTGGACAATAAACATGCTGCAAACAGGAGCCATTTCTTATGGGAGAGGGAGAAGGACTCAGAGAGAAACCAAGAGCCCAAAGGATGAAGCCAAAAGCCATGAACAGTCATTCCCAAGAAGAAGGACTGGGTCTTAATTAAACAGCTGATGACATGCTCCCAGCTGGATTTCAGAATTGCTGTGAACCAGTGTGACTGTTATGGGAACTACCACCCACATACTCCCTTATTGAATGGGTATCTGTTGTGGTTGGGCTTCCCCCAAGATGCATCAGATAAAGAATCCATCAACAATGCAGGAGACAGGAAATGGGTTCCATCTCTTGGTCAGGAAGATGCCCTGGAGAAGAAAATGGCAACCCACTCCAGTATTCTTGCCTGAGAAATCCCATGGACAGGATACTGGGAGGGCTACAGTCCATGGGGTCAGAAAGAGTTGGACATGACTGAGCAACTAAGCACTATCGCAATTGCTGTACCTCTGCCTCACTGCTGTAGGTGGGGTGTTTAGAGGAGAGGAGAGAGGAGCTCACAGATCTTCAAACTGAGAAGAACTGCTCTGAACCTGCTTTAGACAATCTAGAACTGAGCCTGAGGCTGGTGCCACATGGAGAGGTGCTTTCAGGTGTGTCTGGGTATGTTTCCCCTGAAAAAGGGCATGGAAACCCACTCCAGTATTCTTGCCTGGAGCATCCCATGGACAGAGGAGCCTAGTGGGTAGCAAAAAATCGGACACGACTGAAACGACTTAGCATGCACACATAGGTATGTTTCATGTTAGAAGAATATAAACAAGGTTTGACTGAAGGTGAATTTTTGACTGTGTTGAATTAAACATGGCTGTAAATTATTTAATATTGCTGTCATCAAGTTGAGACCTACGGGACATCTCTGGTGGTCCATTGGCTAAAACTCCACACTCCCAAAGCAGGGGGCCCAGGTTTGATCCCTGTTCAGGGGAAATAGATCCTACATGCTGCAACTAAGAATGTGCATGCTACAATTAAAGATCCTGCATGCTGCAACTAGAAAACCATGATGCTGCAACTAAAGATCCCACAAGACCTAGCTTGAGCAAATACAGAAACAAAAATTTATAGGTTGGAATTTACATCACTCCTCCCATGAAACTGAACAGGATATGATACTTCTTTAATCAAATAAAGAATCAAAGTTATTTCATGCCTATTTTCAGACTTACGACTTAAACTAGAAGCTTTGGTTTCCAGTCTCTCAGAACACTCTCTTAGGGCTCTAAGTCACCATGTGAGAGTCCAGCACACCACACTTCAAGGCAGTTCAAAGTACCTGTGTGGCAGGAAGGAGGTCCAGAGGCAAGGAAGGAGAAATGGAGAAGGGGAGGGAGGTTGAAACAGAGATCTGTCAAGTCCCCAGCTACTCTAGCCCCTGCTGTAAGAGCCTTCCAGCTGAGGACCCAGATATTATTTGGCAGAGTCTGAATTCCTGACCCACAGACTGAAAGAGGTAGTAATACGCTGATGTTTTTAATCATTTACTTTAGGGATGGTTTGTTATGCAGTAGTAGATGACTGTAAATGTGCAAAGGGCATGACTGAGCAACTAAGCACTATCGCAATTGCTGTACCTCTGCCTCACTGCTGTGGTGGGGTGTTTAGAGGAGAGAGAGGGGCTCACAGATCTTCAAACTGAGAAGAACTGCTCTGAACCTGCTTTAGACAATCTAGAACTGAGCCTGAGGCTGGTGCCACATGGAGAGGTGCTTTCAGGTGTGTCTGGGTATGTTTCCCCTGAAAAAGGGCATGGAAACCCACTCCAGTATTCTTGCCTGGAGCATCCCATGGACAGAGGAGCCTAGTGGGTAGCAAAAAATCGGACACGACTGAAACGACTTAGCATGCACACATAGGTATGTTTCATGTTAGAAGAATATAAACAAGGTTTGACTGAAGGTGAATTTTTGACTGTGTTGAATTAAACATGGCTGTAAATTATTTAATATTGCTGTCATCAAGTTGAGACCTACGGGACATCTCTGGTGGTCCATTGGCTAAAACTCCACACTCCCAAAGCAGGGGGCCCAGGTTTGATCCCTGTTCAGGGAACTAGATCCTACATGCTGCAACTAAGAATGTGCATGCTACAATTAAAGATCCTGCATGCTGCAACTAGAAAACCATGATGCTGCAACTAAAGATCCCACAAGACCTAGCTTGAGCAAATACAGAAACAAAAATTTATAGGTTGGAATTTACATCACTCCTCCCATGAAACTGAACAGGATATGATACTTCTTTAATCAAATAAAGAATCAAAGTTATTTCATGCCTATTTTCAGACTTACGACTTAAACTAGAAGCTTTGGTTTCCAGTCTCTCAGAACACTCTCTTAGGGCTCTAAGTCACCATGTGAGAGTCCAGCACACCACACTTCAAGGCAGTTCAAAGTACCTGTGTGGCAGGAAGGAGGTCCAGAGGCAAGGAAGGAGAAATGGAGAAGGGGAGGGAGGTTGAAACAGAGATCTGTCAAGTCCCCAGCTACTCTAGCCCCTGCTGTAAGAGCCTTCCAGCTGAGGACCCAGATATTATTTGGCAGAGTCTGAATTCCTGACCCACAGACTGAAAGAGGTAGTAATACGCTGATGTTTTTAATCATTTACTTTAGGGATGGTTTGTTATGCAGTAGTAGATGACTGTAAAAAATGTGCTAAGTTGGAAAGATTTCCAAACTATAAGTATAAAATTCTATACTTTTATATTTATATAATTTTTATAAATTTATTTAAATTTTATATTAATTTATATAAATTTTATATTATATAAAAAAGCAAATTGCAGAATAATATGCAAGACCCCATTTTTGAAAAAGAAAACTTTGCTTATAGTGTCCATATATACAGAATAAAATTGCAGTGCTGTCTGTTACCTAACTCACTCTGGAGAAACAGTATTAAGATTTCTACTCTTAGATATACATTTTATACAGTGTATGACAAATATTTTTTAAATTGGCTTTATTTTTAAATGAGCAAATATCCTGTATTTATTTTATTTCAAAGCAATAAACATGTTGTATCCACCCATGAAAAGAATAACACAAGGGACCCTGTGGTGACCTGGAGGGGTGAGATGGGGAGGGAGATGAGGGAAGGTTCGGGAAGGGGGGAACATATGTGTACCAATGGCGGATTCAGGTTGACGTGTGCCAATAAACAACAAAACTCAAAAAAAATTAATAAAATGTAAGAAGAATAACAAACTCTCTGCCTTTAAAAAAACAAACGGTTTACTCCGTGACTGGATTGTTAATGAAAAGAGTTATATTGATATGTATGCTGATTTGATCTCTAGGATAAAAACAATTTTAAGTTCTCAACAAAGCAAAAACAATCAACAAAGGGGAAAAAATTATTAGCTGCAGGAGTGTATGCAACACTAGATCACAGAAGAAAAATGAGCCAATAAACAGAGGGTAACTGGTCCCATCTAGGACTTGTACAATACATTTAGATTGTTATCATATAAAACTAAGAGGAAAATACTTTCCAAATGAAACAAGTGAAGAAATAAATGGCTTTATTTTTTTTTTTTACACATTCTGGGAAAAATACTCAAAGATTTGGATTCACCAATTAAAAAAAAAAAAAAAAATCAAAGTGACGAACTCAAGAATGGAGCCAGGAACCCAGAGAGAAGGAAACAGCGTTGGTGTGAACCTGAAATTCTCTGCTGCCTTTGATTTTGAAACATTAGCTGATTTCCAAGTTGCACTGGACAGAAATTTTGAAATTATCACAGGTTTAGAGAGAAAACAATCGGGTTCCCGTGCTACCAAGCTAGTCAGGACCTGAGGGACTAAAATTGAAGGAAAGAAAAACCTCAAGAAAGTGAATGTATTATTCTGCTCCACTTTCCTCCTAAAGGCATTTGCCCTGTTTTAAGCAGCAGAGTGAAAGGCAAAGAAAAGAAACCAAGCAGCAGCTAAACGGCTACACAGTCAAGGAGAACACTCAGGAATCTACACAGTCAGAGGAGAATATTAGGGAATCTCACAATGCCAGCAGAAAAAAAAATTGGAGCTTGGAACCTGACAAGGAGGAAAAACGCAAATAAACACACTAGGGTTTCAGCTGAAGTTCTTGAAAGACTATATGCATTAAGATGAACAGCAAACCAGAAGCTTTCAAAGAATCAAATGCACCTTCAAATTTCCTCCATTATTGATTAGTAAAAGGTCATCTACATCTCTCCTAACTACCTGCTAGATGAAAATGGGTATCTCTCGGAGGAGACAGAACAACATGTAGAACCACACATCATTTCAAACATAATATCTGGTATTTAATATTTTAATTGCCAAACATGCCAGGTGACAAGGTCAAATTAAGGAAAACCAACAGGGGGCTTCCCCTGGTGGTCCAGTGGGTAAGGACACTGCCTTGCAGTGCAAGGGGCGCCGGTTCGATCCCTGGCCTGGGAAGATCCCACGTGCCGCGGAGCGGCTGGACTGATGTGTCCAATTACCGAGCCCAAGCTCTGAAGCGCATGCGCCCAGAGCCGGCGCTCTGCAACGACAGAGGCCACCGCAGTGGGAGGCCCACAGGAGCCAAAGAACAAAGACGGATAAACATAGAGAAATGAAAGACCAATAGAAGTGGCCCGCCTGCTCCCCTCCCTCACCAACCCAACCCCCGCCCAAAATAAATAAATAAATAAATCTTTAAAAAAAGAAAAAAGAAAAACCAACAGGGCTTCCCTGGTGGTCCAGTGTGTAAGTACACCATCTTGCTGCGCAAGGGGAGCCGGTTCAATCCCTGGCCTGGGAAGATCCCACGTGCAAAGGAGCGGCTGCACCGGTGTGTCCAATTACTGAGCCAGAGCTCTGGAGCCAGTCAGTGCTCTGAGACAACAGAGGCCTCTGTGATGGGAGGCCCACATGGGCCAAAGAACAAAGATGGATGAAAACGGGTAAATGAAAGACCAATAGAAGTGGCCCGCCTGCTCCCCTCCCTCACCAACCCAACCCCCGCCCAAAATAAATAAATAAATAAATCTTTAAAAAAAGAAAAAAGAAAAACCAACAGGGCTTCCCTGGTGGTCCAGTGTGTAAGTACACCATCTTGCTGCGCAAGGGGAGCCGGTTCAATCCCTGGCCTGGGAAGATCCCACGTGCAAAGGAGCGGCTGCACCGGTGTGTCCAATTACTGAGCCAGAGCTCTGGAGCCAGTCAGTGCTCTGAGACAACAGAGGCCTCTGTGATGGGAGGCCCACATGGGCCAAAGAACAAAGATGGATGAAAACGGGTAAATGAAAGACCAACAGAAGTGGCCCGCCCGCCCTCCTCCCTCCCCAACCCACCCCCCTCCCAAAAAAAAGATTTTTAAAAAAAGAAAAACCAACAGAACAAAAAAAAAACAAAGAAATCACAGGTGATCTAGATATTGGAGATATATAGAATAGACATTAAAACAATTGCAATACATGTTCAAGAAAATGAATGATAAGACAAAGAAAAATACCAAGGAAGGACTATAATTTTACATTAAAAACAGAATAAAATAGTCATTCTGGAACCCCTCAAAATGCATTCAGTAGGTCTTCTTAAAGCAGAACCAACACAACAAAAGATATCAGTGAACAGTTAATTAGGTCAGGAGAAAATATCTTACTGAGATATGAAGAGAGGAAAGAATGAAAAATAGAGAAAAAGAGCTTAAGAGATACAAAGACTATCATGAATGATCAAACATATAATTGAAGTCTGAAAAAAGGCAGGAGAAAGAAGCAGACAAAATGTGGCAGATAGTCTTTGCTGAGAATTTGCCAAAGACTGATTAAGCCACTATTTCAGGAAGTCCTAATAATTGGAAGCAGGATATGTACAAAGAAAGACACACATGGGCAATCATAATTACATTTCTAAAAACCAATGAAAAAACATTAATATTAAAAGAAGCCAGTCCCTTTCTCTTTACATGCACACAAACACACTACTTTCAAAGAAACAACATTTCAGCCAAAATGACAAAAATTAGTATAACTTACAAACATTGATATAACCTTTGATGTGGTAAAAGTAAATAACTGCCTTCTAAAATTCTGAATGCAATGAAAATATTCATTAAAAAGAAAGCTGAAGAATTTTTGCTCTGAGTTAGTGTTAAATTTGCCCCCACTGTTAACACTAGAAAACTACATATAAAATATATAAATGAACTGTTTCCAATAATTGGACAATAGTCAGTGAAGGACTATAATCTATATGAGAACCGAAATAATAAAATGAGCCCTACAATTGCCCAGCTCTCTGCCCGGAGTCATTTTCTATACACTGTAGACGGGAAAGAAACCAAAACACAGCACAGTGGTTTCACTGAGCTGAGGAAACAGAGATCCCTCTTCACCAAGGGTTAGGAAGCTGGTATTTGTCAGAATCCTAGAGAGAGAAAAGAAAACTATGCAGCAAAGAGTTGAGGAAATCTTTATAGGGATTCCTTTGAGTTCCGGGTTGATAACTAAGATTTACATCCACAGGATAAAATGCCACATGGTCAAGCAAAGTAGAGCTGGTAGAGAGCTGTATGTTGAACAATTCCTAGGACTGAAAAAGAACTTTTGTAGAGTGGACAATTTAGAGTTCTATGAAAATACCAAGGAAGGACTATAATTTTACATTAAAAACAGAATAAAATAGTCATTCTGGAACCCCTCAAAATGCATTCAGTAGGTCTTCTTAAAGCAGAACCAACACAACAAAAGATATCAGTGAACAGTTAATTAGGTCAGGAGAAAATATCTTACTGAGATATGAAGAGAGGAAAGAATGAAAAATAGAGAAAAAGAGCTTAAGAGATACAAAGACTATCATGAATGATCAAACATATAATTGAAGTCTGAAAAAAGGCAGGAGAAAGAAGCAGACAAAATGTGGCAGATAGTCTTTGCTGAGAATTTGCCAAAGACTGATTAAGCCACTATTTCAGGAAGTCCTAATAATTGGAAGCAGGATATGTACAAAGAAAGACACACATGGGCAATCATAATTACATTTCTAAAAACCAATGAAAAAACATTAATATTAAAAGAAGCCAGTCCCTTTCTCTTTACATGCACACAAACACACTACTTTCAAAGAAACAACATTTCAGCCAAAATGACAAAAATTAGTATAACTTACAAACATTGATATAACCTTTGATGTGGTAAAAGTAAATAACTGCCTTCTAAAATTCTGAATGCAATGAAAATATTCATTAAAAAGAAAGCTGAAGAATTTTTGCTCTGAGTTAGTGTTAAATTTGCCCCCACTGTTAACACTAGAAAACTACATATAAAATATATAAATGAACTGTTTCCAATAATTGGACAATAGTCAGTGAAGGACTATAATCTATATGAGAACCGAAATAATAAAATGAGCCCTACAATTGCCCAGCTCTCTGCCCGGAGTCATTTTCTATACACTGTAGACGGGAAAGAAACCAAAACACAGCACAGTGGTTTCACTGAGCTGAGGAAACAGAGATCCCTCTTCACCAAGGGTTAGGAAGCTGGTATTTGTCAGAATCCTAGAGAGAGAAAAGAAAACTATGCAGCAAAGAGTTGAGGAAATCTTTATAGGGATTCCTTTGAGTTCCGGGTTGATAACTAAGATTTACATCCACAGGATAAAATGCCACATGGTCAAGCAAAGTAGAGCTGGTAGAGAGCTGTATGTTGAACAATTCCTAGGACTGAAAAAGAACTGTAAGACATTTAAGTTCTGATGAACCTGAGTGGACAAAACACCTGGGATTCTAGTAGATTTCAGGTGAATTGTTCCTTAGAAGTAGGACTGAATTCGCCTTACAACAGAAGTTACTCTACTGCCAAGATCAAGCTTTAAAATAAAAATCATCAAATAAATCAAGCTAATACTCAAGAAACTTACCTGCATAACAAACAGACTTCAAAACTCTTTAAGGACAACAACAAAATCCAGATACTTGAAAAACAATTAACACTAAAGAAGGCATGAAAAGAGGGAAAAGTAAAGAACAGATGGGACAAATAGAAAATAAACAGCAGGATAGTAGATTAGAAACTAAATATACTGCGAATTACATTTAAAGAGTCTAATGTCACAAGTAAAGGGCAGAAAACATCAGACTGGATAAAAATACATTAAGATTCAACTATAGACTGTTTACAAGATGAACTTTTTATATATACAAGCACAGGTTTAAAAGTACAAGGATAGAAAAAGATATCATGAAAATATTAATCATAAGAAATCTGGAACAATTACATTAAATATCAGACAAGATGTATTGCCAGACACAGACTTAATTCATAAGGATAAAGAGCCAATTCATTAAGAAAATATAACAATCCAAAATGTACCATAACAAAGCTTTTAAAATACATGAGGCACAATATACGAAGAAAACAACAAATAGTGAATATACCTTCCTCAGCATAGATAAAAACATGGAAAGACATAGAAGACTTGTCATACACTAGGAAATAACTAACCAAACTGAATTTATAAAACACTGCATTAGCAACTTCTGATACACAGTCGTTTCAGGTACAAACGACATATGTTGGGCCTCAGAAGGATTCTCGACTGAGGAAACAGAGATCCCTCTTCACCAAGGGTTAGGAAGCTGGTATTTGTCAGAATCCTAGAGAGAAAAGAAAACTATGCAGCAAAGAGTTGAGGAAATCTTTATAGGGATTCCTTTGAGTTCCGGGTTGATAACTAAGATTTACATCCACAGGATAAAATGCCACATGGTCAAGCAAAGTAGAGCTGGTAGAGAGCTGTATGTTGAACAATTCCTAGGACTGAAAAAGAACTGTAAGACATTTAAGTTCTGATGAACCTGAGTGGACAAAACACCTGGGATTCTAGTAGATTTCAGGTGAATTGTTCCTTAGAAGTAGGACTGAATTCGCCTTACAACAGAAGTTACTCTACTGCCAAGATCAAGCTTTAAAATAAAAATCATCAAATAAATCAAGCTAATACTCAAGAAACTTACCTGCATAACAAACAGACTTCAAAACTCTTTAAGGACAACAACAAAATCCAGATACTTGAAAAACAATTAACACTAAAGAAGGCATGAAAAGAGGGAAAAGTAAAGAACAGATGGGACAAATAGAAAATAAACAGCAGGATAGTAGATTAGAAACTAAATATACTGCGAATTACATTTAAAGAGTCTAATGTCACAAGTAAAGGGCAGAAAACATCAGACTGGATAAAAATACATTAAGATTCAACTATAGACTGTTTACAAGATGAACTTTTTATATATACAAGCACAGGTTTAAAAGTACAAGGATAGAAAAAGATATCATGAAAATATTAATCATAAGAAATCTGGAACAATTACATTAAATATCAGACAAGATGTATTGCCAGACACAGACTTAATTCATAAGGATAAAGAGCCAATTCATTAAGAAAATATAACAATCCAAAATGTACCATAACAAAGCTTTTAAAATACATGAGGCACAATATACGAAGAAAACAACAAATAGTGAATATACCTTCCTCAGCATAGATAAAAACATGGAAAGATATAGAAGACTTGTCATACACTAGGAAATAACTTAACCAAACTGAATTTATAAAACACTGCATTAGCAACTTCTGATACACAGTCGTTTCAGGTACACATGGAATGTTCATAAAAGACATATGTTGGGCCTCAGAAGGATTCTCAATAAATTCAAAAATACTGAGATCATACAGAAAACATTCTCTGCCCACAATGGAAATATATTAGAAATCAGTAACAGTCAAGCACTTAGAACACTCTCGAGTATTTTATAAGTAAAACACAGTTTACATAATGCACAAGCCAAAGAATTACAAAATTAAAAAACGGATGTTTAAAACAATTTTAAAGTAAAGTAAATGAAAGTGCAATGTTATGACTGATCTGGGAACATACATGTATATGAACAACAAAACTCTGTAAAACCTTTAAAATAAAGAATAAAAAAAAAAAAAAAGAAAGTGCAATGTGTCAAACTTTGTGGGGTGCGACTAGAACAGTGCTTAGAGGAAAAATTATAGCTTAAAATGTTTATTTTAGAAAGAGAAAGGTTTAATACTAATACTCTAGCATTCTACTTTAAGAAGCTAGAGGAGCAAGTTAAACCCAAAGAAGAAAGAAGGAAGGAAATGAAAAAGATAACAATGAAACAGACAAAATGGTCGAGAAAAATCCATGAAAATGTCTGGGAAATCTCTAACCTGCTTTTAAAATCTAGAGAAAATACAAATTACCAAGGCCTAATAGAAGGGGGCTTCAGTATAGATCCTAAAGACAATAAAAATAACAAAGAAATATTATAAAGGGCTTCCCCTGGTGGTCCAGTGGGTAAGGACACCGCCTTGCAGTGCAAGGGGCGCTGGTTCGATCCCTGGCCTGGGAAGATCCCACGCGGCTGGACCCATGTGTCCAATGTCCGAGCCGGAGCTCTGGAGTGCATGCGCCCAGAGCCGGTGCTCTGCAATGACAGACGCCACCGCGATGGGAGGCCCAGAGGAGCCAAAGAACAAAGACGGATGAAAATAGAGAAATGAAAGACCAATGGAAGTGGCCTGCCCGCTTCCCTCCCTTCCCAAACCGACTCCCGCCCAAAATAAAAAAAAAAAGGAAGAAAAAAAAAAGAAATATTATAAATAACTTTATTCCAAAAAACTTGACAACTTAGACAACATAGAAAAACTCCTTGAAAAATACAAATTAACAAAATAGATCCAAGAAGAGATATAAAATATGAACAGTTTCATATCTTTTAAAGAAATTTAATTCATAATCATTAACTTCTACCTTCCTAACACAAAAACAAAACACTTTTATACCCAGAAATTTAATTAAAATTTAATAAAGAACAAACACCAATTTATAAAAATCTTTCTAAAACAATTTTAAAGTAAAGTAAATGAAAGTGCAATGTTATGACTGATCTGGGAACATACATGTATATGAACAACAAAACTCTGTAAAACCTTTAAAATAAAGAATAAAAAAAAAAAAAGAAAGTGCAATGTGTCAAACTTTGTGGGGTGCGACTAGAACAGTGCTTAGAGGAAAAATTATAGCTTAAAATGTTTATTTTAGAAAGAGAAAGGTTTAATACTAATACTCTAGCATTCTACTTTAAGAAGCTAGAGGAGCAAGTTAAACCCAAAGAAGAAAGAAGGAAGGAAATGAAAAAGATAACAATGAAACAGACAAAATGGTCGAGAAAAATCCATGAAAATGTCTGGGAAATCTCTAACCTGCTTTTAAAATCTAGAGAAAATACAAATTACCAAGGCCTAATAGAAGGGGGCTTCAGTATAGATCCTAAAGACAATAAAAATAACAAAGAAATATTATAAAGGGCTTCCCCTGGTGGTCCAGTGGGTAAGGACACCGCCTTGCAGTGCAAGGGGCGCTGGTTCGATCCCTGGCCTGGGAAGATCCCACGCGGCTGGACCCATGTGTCCAATGTCCGAGCCGGAGCTCTGGAGTGCATGCGCCCAGAGCCGGTGCTCTGCAATGACAGACGCCACCGCGATGGGAGGCCCAGAGGAGCCAAAGAACAAAGACGGATGAAAATAGAGAAATGAAAGACCAATGGAAGTGGCCTGCCCGCTTCCCTCCCTTCCCAAACCGACTCCCGCCCAAAATAAAAAAAAAAAGGAAGAAAAAAAAAAGAAATATTATAAATAACTTTATTCCAAAAAACTTGACAACTTAGACAACATAGAAAAACTCCTTGAAAAATACAAATTAACAAAATAGATCCAAGAAGAGATATAAAATATGAACAGTTTCATATCTTTTAAAGAAATTTAATTCATAATCATTAACTTCTACCTTCCTAACACAAAAACAAAACACTTTTATACCCAGATGACTACTCTGTTGAATCCTAACACACATTTAATAAAGAACAAACACCAATTTATAAAAATCTTTCATAAAACAGAGTGACACATCTCAAGTCATTTTATGAGGCCAGTGTTTTCCCATTACTAAAATCAGATAAAGGCTTTACAAGAAAATAAATACAGATGCAAAAGCTTTAACAAGATATTAGCAAATGGAGCCCAAGATCTGTGTATTAAATACTATAAAACACTGGTGAGAGAAATTTTAAAAGATCAAAATGAAATGGAAAGATATAACATGTTCATGATTTTGAGTTTTGATATTTAAGATGTTAATTCTTCCCCATATTGATCTATAGGTTCGACATAATTTAAGTCAAAATGCCAAAACACTTTTCTTCAGAATGTAACAAGCTGGTTCTAAAATTTATATATAAGTGCAAAATTGCATTAATACATACAATAGCCAAAATAATTTTTAAAATGAAAGCTGGAAAGAGCTACCTTATTTTAAGACTTACTATAAAACTAATGAAAAGAGGGTGGTTTTGGCATAAGAATAGACCTACAGATCCAAGGAGATAACAGTTCAGGAATAGATCTACACACATGTGATGAACTGACTTTTTGACAAAAGTGCCAAGTTAATTCAATGGAGAAAAGGCGAGTTTTTTTTATCAAATTGTGCTGGATGACTGGATATTCATGAGAAATAAATGAACTTTGATATTTACTTTATCTCATACACAAGAATTAACTCAAAATTAGATCACAGATCACAGAACCTTTAAAAGACAATAGGAGAAAATCTTTGCAACTTTGAGCAAGTAGAAATTTCTGAAATAAGACATAAAAAGCAAAAATTATTAAAGCAAAATACTGATAGTTTTACTGCATCAAAATAAAACTCTTGTACTCTTCAGAAGACACCCTTGCAAAAATGAAAAAAGCCATAGATAAGGAAAAATATTCCCTGGTTGTCCAGTGGTTAGGACTCAGTTCTTTCACTATCGTGGCCTGAGTTCAATCCCCAGTCTGGGAACTAAAATCCACAAGCTACATGGCAGGGTCAAAAAAAGGGAAAAAAAGTCACACATAGGGAAAAATTACATATATATAATTTATATTTCTATATTATATATAATTTATAGGCATATAATCTATATATCTGGAAAAAAACTTGAGTTAAGATTGTATCAAGAAATATGGGGGGCTTCCCTGGTGGTTCAGTGATAAAGAGTTCATCTGCCAATGCAAAAACCGTGGGCTCAATCCCTAATCTGGGAAGATGGCACACACCAAGAAACAACTAGGCCCATGCACCACAGCTGTTGAGTGTGTGCTCTAGAGCCTGGGAACCACAACTACTGAGACCAGGTACAGAGCACCCTGGAGGCCCTGCTCTGCAACAAGAGAAGTCATCGCAATGAGAAGCCCACACACTGCAAAAAAAAGTGGCCCCCACTCACGGGAACTGGAGAGAAGCCCATGCAGCAACAAAGACCCAGCTAAGCAAAAAATAAATTAATTTAAAAAAAGAAGGGAAATCTTGGAACTCAATGGAATGAAAATAACTCAGTCTTTAAATGGGCAAGTGATAGAACAATACTTCACAAGATAGAGGAATAGCCAATCGCATAGGAAAAATAGTCAACTTTGTTAGTCATCAGCGAATGCAAAGTAAAACTACAACAGAATACCACTACACAACAGTAGAGTGGATAAATTTTAAGCATCTGACAGTACCAAGTGCTGACAAAAATGTGGAGCAACTGGAACTCTCGTTCAATGTGGCTGGAAATATAAATAGTTTAATCATTTTGAAAAACAGTCCATTCTTTATAGAGTTAAACACACAGTTATACTACGATTCAACAATTTCAGTTGTAGGTAATTTTCTTAGAAAAATGAAGTACACAGTATACCTGTTACATGATTGCTCATAGCAGCTCTATTCATAACTGCTCCAAACTGAAAGTAATCCAAATGTTCATCAATTAAGTGAGTGGATAAATAAATGATACCATAGGCATATACTGAAATGCTGCTCAGCAATTAAAAGGAACAAAACTAGATACCCACCACATCATGGCTGAATCTCAAAAATGTTATCCTGAGTGAAAGAAGCCAGACATATAGAAGTATATACTCCATTATTTCATTCTTATGAAATGCTTGAACAGGCAAAATAAATCTAAAGTGACAAAGTAAATCAATGGTTGCATAGGGTAGAGACTGGGGCAGGGCTGGGGGTGGCAGTAGTGCTGACTGCCAAGGGGCACTAAGGAATTTTTTAGGATTGATGAAAATGCTTATGTCTAGACTGATGCTTCTACCAATGTGTGTACATTTGTCAAAACTCATCAAACTGTACTCATAAAATGACTGCATGTTACTGTTCATCATGCTCAATGAACTTAATTTTAAAAGAAAAATGTGAAGCCTTAAAAATATTATGATTTAAAAATTTTGTGAAGTAAATACACTTTTAGACACACAGAAGATTTTGCACCAACATTCATCCTAAAAGAAAAGGCAGACTGAATTGTTCAGGCATAAGAAATAAGATTCCAGATAGAAGAGTGTGGATAAAAGACTAAAGAGCTTGGAAATGATTAGTAGGTGGTAAATTTAAATAGCAATTATTTTGTTTTAATCTGATAATAATATATCTTAAAAACAATATTTGGTAGGTTATTAAATATATGAAGAAATAAAATCCATGATGTGATCAGTCACTCAGTTGTGGCCAATTCTCTGCGACCCCATGGATTGTAGTCTGTTAGGCTCCTCTGCCCATGGAATTTTCCAGGCAAAAATACTGGAGTGGGTTGCCATTTCCTTCTGCAAAATCCGTGATAACAGTTATATAAAGGATGGCAGTGAACAGAGTTACAAGTGTTCTCAGGTCCTTCCATCACACTGAAGTGAGAAAGTTATTCATTTAAGATCTGTAACAGTGGGTCAAGGATATATGTTGCAATTTCTAAGGTAATTGCTAAAAGAATAATAAAAGAATATACAACTGGTAAGGGGGAATGGAATAATAAAAACACTTGATGAACTTAAAAAAGGGGAGCGGAAAGGGGGAAGCACAGGGCAGATGAGATGAGCAGAAAGTAAATAGATTGTCAATTAAAATCTAAATAGAGGGCTTCCCTGGTGATCCAGTGGGTAAGGACACCGCCTTGCAGTGCAAAGGGCGCCAGTTCAATCCCTGGCCTGGGAAGATCCCACATGCCACCGAGCAGCTGGGCCCATGTGTCCAACTGCCGAGCTGGAGCTCTGGAGCACATGCACCCAGAGCCGGTGCTCTGCGACAACAGAGGCCACCGCAATGGGAGGCCCACAGGAGCCAAGGAACAAAGATGGATGAAAATAGAGAAATGAAAGACCAATAGAAGTAGCCCGCCTGCTCCCCTCCCTCCCCAGCACCCCCCCCCCGCAATAAATAAATAAATAAATCTTAAAAAAAAAAAAATCTAAATAGATCAGCAGTTGCATTCAATATTACTGGACTAAAAATATTCTAGTCTCCAGAGAAAGATTGCTAGATTATTTACAAATACATTAGATATAGATTTTGCTCATAATGAATACACATTAAATAGGAGACTTCAGACTTCTTCAATGAAAGAATGGTACAATACCATCACTGAAGAAAGTTGGGACAAGTGTGCTAACATCAAACAGACTGAATTTTAAGGCAAGAAGAGACATGGAGCTTTTCTGTAGGTAAGGAGAAAGCCAGGATGCAGGATGCATGCCGTGAAAGTGGCAGGTGTGTTTAGTGGGTAGAAGTCAACGTTATTTTTACATAAATCTTTGTTGACTTTGCCACTGATGACAGATGGAGAGGAATCAATAAGTTGCACTTTTCTTCTCTCTCTGGTTGACTTTTTTAATGCTGGGGCCAGACAGACAGGGATCAAAATGTCAGCTTCCGTATGCTGCACGCAGAATTAGGTAATTTACCACCTGGCCAGTCACAGGAGGTGGTGGGCCAATAAAAGCTCAAGGCCAGCAGTGCTTTTCGCAGACAGGAATAGCCCAAAAAATAAAGAATGAAAGGCTGAGCTATCAGACTTTTTCTCCTTCAAACTTACCAATTAGAGATGTGAGAGAGAGAGAGTAGCAATTCTAGTAGTAGTAGCAATACTGATTAATATCACTCCACGTAGAAACATGAAATCCAAGAAAAGATTTCCTGCCACTCACTTTTCCCTCAGTATTCCTATAAGCATGTTTATTTCTCCACACTTCTGTCAATATTGGGTGTTATGAATACTTAAAATTTTTACCTATTTGTTTGGGTTAAAAATGTTACAGAGAAAATTTTCAACTACAGTTATTGCCTGGGCCTCATTTTTGTTAAGATTCAGATTCAGTTGGTTTGGCATGACTCATTTAAAATACTTTAAAACATTTAAAAACCTCATCCCTGACAATCATGTTATACATACAGCTACGATGGAAACAGCACTGACATTTTATTGAGGGAAGGATGAATTGGTGACAGCAAATGCCTTTCTCTGTCTTGGATGTTCTGCTTTGATTAGAAATTTGCTTTATTTCTTATCAAATTCCTCCCTTTCCCAATCAGAAAGCCGGGATACATGAAAATTGGTGATGCCTGGACATGGAAGCCTGCCCTGGCTTCCCCAGCCTCTCTGCTGTCGCTGATCTGAGGTGAAGCAGGGAGCCTGGTTCCTTCCGAACCCACCCACCTCTCCAGAGCTCAGCTCTAGCTTGGGGTGGGGGACACTATCGGGAGGTTCTTTGGCCAATAACTCTGTGCTGGTTCTCATGCTCAGGAAACTTGGTCAGCTCCCAGCATCCTATTTCATTTTGATTCCAACTGTGCTGTGTCTGGCAAGGATTCTTCAGCATTTGTAGAAAAAGAGTAAGGTTGTCCCAAAGTTTCAGCTTAGTTTTCATTTTAGTTGGTAACGCCTCTGTTGATTTTGTAAGTTCAAGGAAGAGAGCCTTTAAAAATGTCTATTTGTGCTGCTCTATTTCCTGGAAATCCCTCCTTCCTGCCCTGAATTAAAAAAAATAAGCTCAGAAGTATTTACGTTGAAAAGCAATAAATTCTTGCTCCAGGCTTTCTCACTCACCCTGAGGCAACTATGTTTAAACAGATCCATTTCAACATATACAGACTAAATAAGAGGCTCAGACTTTTCCCTTCACTTACATATTTTATATATTTTTATTCTTTTATGTTTGGATGTATGTATATTTTTTTAGATCTTTGATTATTCACTGTATCACTTGGGTTGGACTAGGCTATGTGTCTAATTCTAATTTCTTACATATTGGGTTATACAAGTTGAAAAGATTTCCTGCCACTCACTTTTCCCTCAGTATTCCTATAAGCATGTTTATTTCTCCACACTTCTGTCAATATTGGGTGTTATGAATACTTAAAATTTTTACCTATTTGTTTGGGTTAAAAATGTTACAGAGAAAATTTTCAACTACAGTTATTGCCTGGGCCTCATTTTTGTTAAGATTCAGATTCAGTTGGTTTGGCATGACTCATTTAAAATACTTTAAAACATTTAAAAACCTCATCCCTGACAATCATGTTATACATACAGCTACGATGGAAACAGCACTGACATTTTATTGAGGGAAGGATGAATTGGTGACAGCAAATGCCTTTCTCTGTCTTGGATGTTCTGCTTTGATTAGAAATTTGCTTTATTTCTTATCAAATTCCTCCCTTTCCCAATCAGAAAGCCGGGATACATGAAAATTGGTGATGCCTGGACATGGAAGCCTGCCCTGGCTTCCCCAGCCTCTCTGCTGTCGCTGATCTGAGGTGAAGCAGGGAGCCTGGTTCCTTCCGAACCCACCCACCTCTCCAGAGCTCAGCTCTAGCTTGGGGTGGGGGACACTATCGGGAGGTTCTTTGGCCAATAACTCTGTGCTGGTTCTCATGCTCAGGAAACTTGGTCAGCTCCCAGCATCCTATTTCATTTTGATTCCAACTGTGCTGTGTCTGGCAAGGATTCTTCAGCATTTGTAGAAAAAGAGTAAGGTTGTCCCAAAGTTTCAGCTTAGTTTTCATTTTAGTTGGTAACGCCTCTGTTGATTTTGTAAGTTCAAGGAAGAGAGCCTTTAAAAATGTCTATTTGTGCTGCTCTATTTCCTGGAAATCCCTCCTTCCTGCCCTGAATTAAAAAAAATAAGCTCAGAAGTATTTACGTTGAAAAGCAATAAATTCTTGCTCCAGGCTTTCTCACTCACCCTGAGGCAACTATGTTTAAACAGATCCATTTCAACATATACAGACTAAATAAGAGGCTCAGACTTTTCCCTTCACTTACATATTTTATATATTTTTATTCTTTTATGTTTGGATGTATGTATATTTTTTTAGATCTTTGATTATTCACTGTATCACTTGGGTTGGACTAGGCTATGTGTCTAATTCTATCAATTTTGCTTTACATATTGGGTTATACAAAAGTTCACTCAGGTGTTTCAGTAACATCTTACAGAAAAACACAAGGAGCTTTTTGGCCAACCCAATATTTTGAGCATATGTTAGTAGGTGTTTCCAATTCATCTCTAAATCCCCTCATGTGGTTCAGAATTCCAAAGAAAAGAACACTACTCAGGAAAATAGCTCCCTTCTACAGGTCTAACAGACATTCTGCTGTCCTCCCATCAAGCAAGCATCATTACCACTTTCCTGTGTGTCCTTCCAGATATATTGTACAGGTATACGCCGCTTCTTTCTATAAAAGGTATCACACAGTATAGATTGTTTTGCATCATCCTTTTTCACTTGTCAGGATACTGTTTTCAGGTAAAATTGACATCTAGCAAGGTGCCTGGATCTTATGTGTGCCCCTTTGATGACTTCTGTTAGACGATACACCAATGTGGCATTCCTGATGACTCAGAGGTAAAGAACCTGCGTGCCAATGCAGGAGATGCAGGTTCGATCCCTGGGTCAGAAAGATTCCCTGGAGAAGGAAATGGGAACCCACTAGAGTTTTCTTTCCTGGGAAACTCCATAGATGGAGGAGCCCGACAGGTTACAGTCCTTGGGGTTGCAAAGAGTCAGACACGACTTAACGACTAAACACCACCACCACCTATGTGACCACCTCACAATCAAGATTCAAATATTTCCATTAGTTTCCAGAGTCGCATTAGTTTTATACCATACATATTTCTCCATTTGTTACCTTGTCTCCATAGCCAATAGAACCCTCTACCCAAGGTGCCATCCTTTCTCTCCCAGCTTATCCAGTGGCCCAGTGATGGGCTCCTAGCATAGAACTCCAGCAGAGAGGTTTTCTCCAAGGTTCACCTGGTCTGGGCATCACCCCATCTATAAAATACACTTCTGTGACTTTTCTTTACCCTCTGGGGGAAAATCCAAGTTCTTCCATGGACAGTGACCACCCTGTAAACCCATGGCCTGATTCCATGACCTCTCTGTGCTCCTCTGATACTGTTTTCCACTGTGTACTTGTTATGCCTTTCCATACTACCAGCCATCACTGAGTTCTACCCATGTGCCCAACTCTTATTCATCTCTCAGGTGTCTGCCTGCATTCCTTTGTCTTCAGGACCCTGCTCTTGTAGCCCCATCTTAACAAGGGTAATGGTACTTATTCTCTGAATCTCAGCCATCATCTCTTCCTGGCAGCATTCATTTCGGGCTGACCTCCCCGACCAGCTCACATGCCCTCTGTTAAATGCTCCCCTTTACAACACTAATTGTAGCTGAATATATGTGGCTCATATGTATATCTATGGCTAATTCAGGTTGATGTGTGGCAGTAAACAACAAAACTCTGTAAAAAACTTTTAAAATAATATGAAAAAATAATATATATGTACATATATATATGACTATTTGATCAATGGTTGTTTCCCCCACTCAAAGGTGAATTCCATGAGGACAGGGCTATATCTACTTCTGTTAGACGATACACCAATGTGGCATTCCTGATGACTCAGAGGTAAAGAACCTGCGTGCCAATGCAGGAGATGCAGGTTCGATCCCTGGGTCAGAAAGATTCCCTGGAGAAGGAAATGGGAACCCACTAGAGTTTTCTTTCCTGGGAAACTCCATAGATGGAGGAGCCCGACAGGTTACAGTCCTTGGGGTTGCAAAGAGTCAGACACGACTTAACGACTAAACACCACCACCACCTATGTGACCACCTCACAATCAAGATTCAAATATTTCCATTAGTTTCCAGAGTCGCATTAGTTTTATACCATACATATTTCTCCATTTGTTACCTTGTCTCCATAGCCAATAGAACCCTCTACCCAAGGTGCCATCCTTTCTCTCCCAGCTTATCCAGTGGCCCAGTGATGGGCTCCTAGCATAGAACTCCAGCAGAGAGGTTTTCTCCAAGGTTCACCTGGTCTGGGCATCACCCCATCTATAAAATACACTTCTGTGACTTTTCTTTACCCTCTGGGGGAAAATCCAAGTTCTTCCATGGACAGTGACCACCCTGTAAACCCATGGCCTGATTCCATGACCTCTCTGTGCTCCTCTGATACTGTTTTCCACTGTGTACTTGTTATGCCTTTCCATACTACCAGCCATCACTGAGTTCTACCCATGTGCCCAACTCTTATTCATCTCTCAGGTGTCTGCCTGCATTCCTTTGTCTTCAGGACCCTGCTCTTGTAGCCCCATCTTAACAAGGGTAATGGTACTTATTCTCTGAATCTCAGCCATCATCTCTTCCTGGCAGCATTCATTTCGGGCTGACCTCCCCGACCAGCTCACATCCCCTCTGTTAAATGCTCCCCTTTACAACACTAATTGTAGCTGAATATATGTGGCTCATATGTATATCTATGGCTAATTCAGGTTGATGTGTGGCAGTAAACAACAAAACTCTGTAAAAAACTTTTAAAATAATATGAAAAAATAATATATATGTACATATATATATGACTATTTGATCAATGGTTGTTTCCCCCACTCAAAGGTGAATTCCATGAGGACAGGGGCTATATCTACTTATGTTCAACACTGCATCCCCAGGGACCAGCACAGTTTGCACTCTATACATTCTAATTGAAAAATAAATGAACACATTCAGCATTTTTTACAATCATTAAAAAATGGAAGTAGATCCATAACTTCATATTGATTACAAAAACATTTTCTACAAGGGAGGAAAAGAGGGATGGTTCTTTCTGCAGAGGAATGCCAACTAATTAACATAAAAGGAATAATAGAAACTGAAGTCATCACTTCACAACCACTGCAGTCATGCTTGGTATAGGCAAGGATTGTCAGCCTGCCTGTTTATGTGCATTCTCCAGCCAAGAATGGTTTCACATTTCACATTTTTTAATGGTTGGAGGAGAAAAGAGTATGTGATGGAGATCTTATGCAGTCTGCAAAAACCTAAAATATGTACGATCTAGCCCTTAACTGAAAAGCTTGCCTACCTTTGCAATAGATGAAAGATAGCTAGAGAACAGAATATGGAGAAATCTGGCAGGCATGATTTTACGGAATAAATGTAACATAACAAATAGTGGGGCATACTAGCATGTAGATCCTAACATGATACACTGATAAAATAGCATCACATATGGAGTGTTCCTGCCAAAAATAACCTGATTCCAAACACAAGGAAACATCACACAAGCTCAAACTGAGGGACTTTTTGCTCAACAACTGACCTCAACTCTGCAAAAATGTCAATGCCATAAAACACATGAAAAGAGGCTAGGAAACTGTTCTGGATTAAAGACCTGACAACTTACATGTAATGTGTAATTATGATTGCATCTTGGATTTAAAACAAACGAACAACTGTAAAGGATATGATGGCAATTATGGCAACAATCAGGGAAATTTTATGCTGGTCTGTATTTACTATATCAATGTTAAATTTCTTGAGTATGATCATTATATTGTGGTCATGTAAAGGAATGTAATTGTTCTTAAGAAATGTATGCTGAGAATTTAGGGGTGAAGTCTATCGTGAAGTCTTCAATTTATTCTCATCTAACTTTCCAAAGGTTCAGGAGAGAGAGAATGAGATAGAATGGAGGGGGGTGGTACGAAGGGTTAGTGTCTTTTTTTAACTTTTTGCAACTTTTCTCTAGGCTTGACATTTTTTAATTTAAAAAATTAACAAATGCAAACATCTTACATGCTTATATTAACATTAATTGAAACCAAACAGGCAGCACTGGTAGTCAGTCACCTCTGGGGGACAGAATGGGGTGGCATTTGATAGAAGGGCAACTGCCATAACATTTCTTGCTCTTTTTTCTCCCTGATTTTTGTCATGCAGTACGGCATGTGGGATCTTGGGTCCCAGACCAGCCATCTAATCTGTGACCCCTGCAGTGGAAGTACACTGGACCAGCAGGCAAGTCCCAACATTTTTCTGTTTATTTCTGCATTGGTGCCATTTGCTACAAGAAGAATGTGTTTTTTTAATATTTTGTATTTTAAAAAGCTTACTTTCAGTAACTTTTAAAAGCTTCCATTGATTATTCATATTCAAATCAGGATTACACATCATCAATGAAGCCTCTCTCCAAGTACACCCAGCCTCTCTCATCTCACTTCTGGAGCCCTTGAATTTCCCTGATCTGACAACCAGGGTTCAGAAAGAAGCCTCTAGAACTCTGGTCCCTAGGGCTGGATACTAAGTATTTGAATATTGCTTCCCATAAAATCCCATAAAATCCACTGAGGCTTCCCAGTTGGCACAGTTGGTAAAGAACCCGCCTTCTGATGCAGGAGACACAAGAGATATGGGTTCGATTCCTGCATTGGGAAGAACCCCTAGAGTAGGAAATGGCAACCCACTTCAGTACTCTTGCCTGGAAAATTCCATTCAGAGAGGAGTCAGGTGGGCTATGCCCCATGAGGTCTCAAAAGAGTCAGACACAACTGAGTGCATACAGACATTCATATAGAATGAATGTTAAAGATTCCACCTAGCCAGGGGTTAACTTGTTGATGTTTTTTAAAATGTTTACCATATCATAACCTGTATGTACTACACTTACATGATAACACAGTTTACCAGGTTACCATACACAGGATTCAGGAAGAGGGGGAAGAAGAGGAGAAAAAATAAGGACAACAATTGGAAAATAATAATCTGTTTCCTTATCTTTCAGAGGGAAAGTGTTTCATTGTAAAGTGTTTAATTGAAAAACATGTTAAGCTTGTAAATTAAAGTTATAAATTAGTGGAACTAAATATCCACATATACATATACATTTCAAATCACCAAAGAGAAAAAAGATTTTTAAATTATATGACCTATTTTTTAAAAGACAAATGCACATAAAACTCTCCTTTTAAAAGAAAAAGGTCTCAGGCTAGGTTTTATATTTTAAGATACAAAAAGGAGAAAGTAAAAGAACTGATAGCAGGCATTGGTGGGAAAATACACAAGTTAAATATTTTAAAGGGTTATTTACAATATATGATAAAAATTAAAATGCACATATACTTTCATCCATGTTTCTCTTACAGGAATTCCTCTCTGTATTCCTTTGTATGTGTATGTGTAGTAGAATAAGTGCATAACTATATTCCAGAGGATGATATGGTTGGGGGCATCACTGATTCAATGAACATGAACTTGTGCAAACTCTGGGAGATGGTGAGAGACAGGGAAGCCTGGCCTGTTGCAGTCCATGGGGTTGCAAGGAGTCCAACATGACTTGACAACTGAACAACAACATAACTGTGTTCATGGAAACACTGTGGTAATTTCCAAAAGAAGGAAAAGAAACCTTGAAACAACCCTAATTACCCACTAAAGGGTTTAGGGAATATTTTGGTTTTGTCTTGATTTTAGAAAATAAGCAGTAGTGCATTTAATACAACAGTTTAAAATAATGAGGTCAAGATTGGTTTATATGTTGCGATATGGAGAGAGATCCAAAATAAATAAGTAACCAAAAAATGCAATTTACAAGACAGTATGTTTAATTCAGTTGCATTCACATAAAAAGCAAGTTTTGCTGATATGCTAATATATGCACAAAGAACAGCTATGGAAGAACATTCACTCAGCTCTAGAGTGGTCATCTCTGGGCTGGGAGATGAAGGGTAACTTTTGCTTTCTATACAAATATATTCTTTGTTGCTAGATTTTTACATAAGTGTTGTATCAACAGAATAAAGAATTTGTCTGACCTTTGTTCCCCAGTTCCTGGCACAGAACTTCTAAAACTCTTGGAATTTCCCAAGTGATAAAACTGTGTTTGCCATTCATGAGCCCCTAGATCACTCCTGAATACATGCTAATTAGGTGACTCATGGTGTGCCCCATCATAGCTTTAGGACAGGGACTGGTCAACAGAGGGACCAACCTCGTGATCAGAGAGTTGAGACTTTGAGCCAGCCTGACCTCCAGAGAAGGAAAGAAGCTGGAGGTTGAGATAAATCACGCAGCCAATGATTTAGTCAACCATGCCTACGGAAAGAAATACCAATAAAAACTCTGGACACCAAGGCTTGGTGGAGCTCTTGGTTGGTGAACACATCATGTTTTCTGAGAGAGTAATGTCCTAATTCCATGGGGAGCAGGCACAGAAGCTGTGCATTCCCCCCCACACCATAACCTAATTTTTGCCTTTTTTTAAAAACAAAATATTCCAGAGGATGATATGGTTGGGGGCATCACTGATTCAATGAACATGAACTTGTGCAAACTCTGGGAGATGGTGAGAGACAGGGAAGCCTGGCCTGTTGCAGTCCATGGGGTTGCAAGGAGTCCAACATGACTTGACAACTGAAGAACAACATAACTGTGTTCATGGAAAGACTGTGGTAATTTCCAAAAGAAGGAAAAGAAACCTTGAAACAACCCTAATTACCCACTAAAGGGTTTAGGGAATATTTTGGTTTTGTCTTGATTTTAGAAAATAAGCAGTAGTGCATTTAATACAACAGTTTAAAATAATGAGGTCAAGATTGGTTTATATGTTGCGATATGGAGAGAGATCCAAAATAAATAAGTAACCAAAAAATGCAATTTACAAGACAGTATGTTTAATTCAGTTGCATTCACATAAAAAGCAAGTTTTGCTGATATGCTAATATATGCACAAAGAACAGCTATGGAAGAACATTCACTCAGCTCTAGAGTGGTCATCTCTGGGCTGGGAGATGAAGGGTAACTTTTGCTTTCTATACAAATATATTCTTTGTTGCTAGATTTTTACATAAGTGTTGTATCAACAGAATAAAGAATTTGTCTGACCTTTGTTCCCCAGTTCCTGGCACAGAACTTCTAAAACTCTTGGAATTTCCCAAGTGATAAAACTGTGTTTGCCATTCATGAGCCCCTAGATCACTCCTGAATACATGCTAATTAGGTGACTCATGGTGTGCCCCATCATAGCTTTAGGACAGGGACTGGTCAACAGAGGGACCAACCTCGTGATCAGAGAGTTGAGACTTTGAGCCAGCCTGACCTCCAGAGAAGGAAAGAAGCTGGAGGTTGAGATAAATCACGCAGCCAATGATTTAGTCAACCATGCCTACGGAAAGAAATACCAATAAAAACTCTGGACACCAAGGCTTGGTGGAGCTCTTGGTTGGTGAACACATCATGTTTTCTGAGAGAGTAATGTCCTAATTCCATGGGGAGCAGGCACAGAAGCTGTGCATTCCAACCCCCAGCCCCTACATGTCTGTTCCTGAGATATATAGTTTTTTAACCATATGAGTAAGCACTTTCCTAAATTCTCTGCGTCATTCTAGCAAATTATGAACCTGAGGCATGCTGGGAATCCCATAAACTTAAAGGGGTGTCTGGGGCTTCCCTGGTGGTCCAGTGGATAAAGACACCGCCTTGCAGTGCAAGGGGCGCCGGTTCGATCCCTGGCCTGGGAAGATCCCACGTGCCGCGGAGTGGCTGGACTGATGTGTCCAGTTACCGAGCCAGCGCTCTGGAGCACGTGCACCCAGAGCCAGTGCTCTGCGACAACAGAGGCCACTGTGATGGGAGGCCCACACAGGCCAAAGAACAAAGATGGATGAAAATAGATAAATGAAAGACCAATAGAAATGGCCCACCCGCCCCTCCTCCCGAACCCGCCCCCAAAAAAAAAAAACTTAAAGGGGGGTCTGAAGTGGGGACTGAGCCCTTAGTCTGTGGAGTCTGCACCAACTCCAGGGCATTACAGTCAGAACCGAACTGCAGTAACCAATTGTGATTAGAACAGTTGGTGTCTAAATAACAAGCATATGCGTGTGTGTATGTACTTGGTCACTCAATCATGTCAGACTCTTTGCAGCCCCATGAATGGCAGATCGCCAGGGACCCCTCTGTCCATGGGATTCTCCAGGCAAGAATACTGGAATGGGTTGCCATTCCCTTCTTGGCATCTTTCCCACCCAGGGATTGAACACTAGTCTCTTGTATTGCAGGCAGATTCTTTACATTCTGAACCACTAGGGAAACCCTAACAAGCATATACTATTTTGTAATAGAATTAAAAAGTTTTAAGTGAAAGTATGGGCAATGTTGACAAATCCAAACAAGAAAATGAAATCCACAATTTAAATATCAGAAAAAATTGAATTTGAGTTGAAAATGGCTAAACAGGATAACGAAAATACCTCCAGAGAAGGAAAGAAGCTGGAGGTTGAGATAAATCACGCAGCCAATGATTTAGTCAACCATGCCTACGGAAAGAAATACCAATAAAAACTCTGGACACCAAGGCTTGGTGGAGCTCTTGGTTGGTGAACACATCATGTTTTCTGAGAGAGTAATGTCCTAATTCCATGGGGAGCAGGCACAGAAGCTGTGCATTCCAACCCCCAGCCCCTACATGTCTGTTCCTGAGATATATAGTTTTTTAACCATATGAGTAAGCACTTTCCTAAATTCTCTGCGTCATTCTAGCAAATTATGAACCTGAGGCATGCTGGGAATCCCATAAACTTAAAGGGGTGTCTGGGGCTTCCCTGGTGGTCCAGTGGATAAAGACACCGCCTTGCAGTGCAAGGGGTGCCGGTTCGATCCCTGGCCTGGGAAGATCCCACGTGCCGCGGAGTGGCTGGACTGATGTGTCCAGTTACCGAGCCAGCGCTCTGGAGCACGTGCACCCAGAGCCAGTGCTCTGCGACAACAGAGGCCACTGTGATGGGAGGCCCACACAGGCCAAAGAACAAAGATGGATGAAAATAGACAATGAAAGACCAATAGAAATGGCCCACCCGCCCCCCTCCCTCCCGAACCCGCCCCCCCAAAAAGAAAAAACTTAAAGGGGTGTCTGAAGTGGGGACTGAGCCCTTAGTCTGTGGAGTCTGCACCAACTCCAGGGCATTACAGTCAGAACCGAACTGCAGTAACCAATTGTGATTAGAACAGTTGGTGTCTAAATAACAAGCATATGCGTGTGTGTATGTACTTGGTCACTCAATCATGTCAGACTCTTTGCAGCCCCATGAATGGCAGATCGCCAGGGACCCCTCTGTCCATGGGATTCTCCAGGCAAGAATACTGGAATGGGTTGCCATTCCCTTCTTGGCATCTTTCCCACCCAGGGATTGAACACTAGTCTCTTGTATTGCAGGCAGATTCTTTACATTCTGAACCACTAGGGAAACCCTAACAAGCATATACTATTTTGTAATAGAATTAAAAAGTTTTAAGTGAAAGTATGGGCAATGTTGACAAATCCAAACAAGAAAATGAAATCCACAATTTAAATATCAGAAAAAATTGAATTTGAGTTGAAAATGGCTAAACAGGATAACGAAAATAACTTATTAAGGATAAAGACTACAATCCACAGCAAAAATATTTGTAATGTACAAATGCTATGCATAAAAGCAATAAATAACCTAAAGAACAAATCAATTGAAAAACTATTATGAACAATATTCACCTAAGTGAGAGGTTATAGAAATACATGCCAAAATCAATAGCTTTTTTATATACAACAACAACTAGGTATGAAACATGATAAAAGCAAAATAAAATCCCTCTGACAATAGCAACCAAAAAATACTCAATTTATAAGGAGAAAATGTTTGAATTCTACTAAGGAACTGATAGGACACAGTTGAATAAAAGAAAATTTGAGTGGAGAAACCCACATTACCATTAGATAACAAAAAAACATTGTAAAGAGGTCAAGTCTTGCAGAATTAATTTCAAAATTCAGGCAATCACAATCAAGATCCCAATTTATATTAGAATTTGAACAAATTATTCTAAAGTTCATCTGTAATATTTATAAATATTTACAAAATAACAAAACTATTGAAGAACTAGCTCTACCTGGTATTAAAATATACCATAAATCAATAATACTAAAGACCTCATCATACTAATTCAGGAAATGAAATAAAAGTAATGCTTATGGTTTGCTGTCAGTCTTTATATCTCCCTCTGAAAGTTAAGCTCCATGAGGAGAGGAGTTTCATATCTCTCTCTCTCTCTTTTTTTTTTAATTGATACAGCTCCAGTGTTTAGAAGGTACATAAGTATTTGTTGGATAAGTGGATGAACAAAGCAGTAAAATTGAGTCCTCAACTACAAAATAGACATACAGACATCCTTAGGGATTTCTGGGTACAGATAAGTTGATATTTCAAATTAGAGCAGAAACAATCAATTAAAGTGTTGGATTAAATAGTTGATTAGGTTCTTTACATTCTGAACCACTAGGAAACCCTAACAAGCATATACTATTTTGTAATAGAATTAAAAGTTTTAAGTGAAAGTATGGGCAATGTTGACAAATCCAAACAAGAAAATGAAATCCACAATTTAAATATCAGAAAAAATTGAATTTGAGTTGAAAATGGCTAAACAGGATAACGAAAATAACTTATTAAGGATAAAGACTACAATCCACAGCAAAAATATTTGTAATGTACAAATGCTATGCATAAAAGCAATAAATAACCTAAAGAACAAATCAATTGAAAAACTATTATGAACAATATTCACCTAAGTGAGAGGTTATAGAAATACATGCCAAAATCAATAGCTTTTTTATATACAACAACAACTAGGTATGAAACATGATAAAAGCAAAATAAAATCCCTCTGACAATAGCAACCAAAAAATACTCAATTTATAAGGAGAAAATGTTTGAATTCTACTAAGGAACTGATAGGACACAGTTGAATAAAAGAAAATTTGAGTGGAGAAACCCACATTACCATTAGATAACAAAAAAACATTGTAAAGAGGTCAAGTCTTGCAGAATTAATTTCAAAATTCAGGCAATCACAATCAAGATCCCAATTTATATTAGAATTTGAACAAATTATTCTAAAGTTCATCTGTAATATTTATAAATATTTACAAAATAACAAAACTATTGAAGAACTAGCTCTACCTGGTATTAAAATATACCATAAATCAATAATACTAAAGACCTCATCATACTAATTCAGGAAATGAAATAAAAGTAATGCTTATGGTTTGCTGTCAGTCTTTATATCTCCCTCTGAAAGTTAAGCTCCATGAGGAGAGGAGTTTCATATCTCTCTCTCTCTCTTTTTTTTTTAATTGATACAGCTCCAGTGTTTAGAAGGTACATAAGTATTTGTTGGATAAGTGGATGAACAAAGCAGTAAAATTGAGTCCTCAACTACAAAATAGACATACAGACATCCTTAGGGATTTCTGGGTACAGATAAGTTGATATTTCAAATTAGAGCAGAAACAATCAATTAAAGTGTTGGATTAAATAGTTGTTTGAAAAGGAATTAAACTAAATTCTTTATTTCATATGGTAAAAGAGATTTCAGGTAGATCTAAAATGTAAACATTTTAAAAAATTATAATACACTACAAAAAAAATAGAGTAGTGCTATTATAATCCTGAAGATCAAGAACCCTTTTAAAATATGAAACAGGGCTTCCCCTGGTGGTCCAGTGGATAAGGACACCGCCTTGCAGTGCAAGGGGCACCGGTTCAATCCCTGGCCTGGGAAGATCCCACGTGCCGCGGAGCGGCTGGACTGATGTGTCCAATCACCGAGCCGGAGCTCTGGAGCGCATGCGCCCAGAGCCGGTGCTCTGCGACAACAGACGCCACCGCGATGGGAGGCCCACAGGAGCCAAAGAACAAAGACAGATGAAAATAGAGAAATGAAAGACCAATAGAAGTGGCCCGCCCGCTCCCCTCCCTCCCCAACCCGACTCCCGCCCAAAAATAAATAAATAAATAAATCTTTAAAATATGAAACAAAAACCATAAAGGCAAAGATTTATAAAGCTGATCCCATTTAAAGAACAAGCAAAGATAGTAACAAAAACAACAGACTATGTGCCCTACCCCCCGCCCCCAAGAAAAAGCCTAGCAACCACAACACATACAACCAAATTAAAAGGTAAATGAAAACTTGAAATAAGTGCTTACAACACAGATGAGTTAAAAATTTTTTTCCTCAGCATATAAAGAATGCGTATAAATCACTGGTAAAAGATAATAGGATAATTATCAAAGTATACAAAGTGAGGAATACATTTAAAACAAGATATATAAGTTCACGACTAAATATAACAATGTAAAATGTGAAGTTATTCTTCTCTTATCAGATTGACAGGAGTTAAAAAATATAGAGACAATTCACTGTGAGTGAAGAAATAGAAAAATGTTCCCTTAGTCAATGTTGGTGAGATTGTAAACTGTAACCCTTTTCAGGAAGGAACTTGGACAATGTGTTTCAAAATTTAAATGTACATGGGGATGGAAACCTATATTGTCATGTGTGGAAAAGATAGCTATTGTCATTGTGCTAAGGGAATAGGAGTGCTTACAATGGCTTGGGGCAAACGTCTGGAGGGGTGGGATGGCGGGAACTGGGGGGGTGGGGGCCATGGATATGCATATGACTGATCTGGGAACATACATGTCTGTGAACAACAAAACTCTGTAAAACCTTCAAAATAAAAAATTTAAAAAAAATGTACATGGGCATACCCTTGGATACAGAATTTCAGTTTTAATCATTTATCCTGAAGTGATAATCAGTCACCTGCAAAAATGACATGTTTGTAAGGATATGAAATATAGCTTATTATTGAAAAATTGAAAGCAAAGTAGAAGTCCATCAATAAACAACGAAGTAATTAAAGCCTGGTATACCATATGATGGATATTATTAACTGACATGGAAAGATGCCTATGACTCAGAGCTCAGTGATTAATGCAAGTTATGAAATGGTTTGTCTATATGATGGCATTTATTCAAAGTTATATACATTTAAGTTGCATGTATAAGACCCAGCAATTTCTTTCATAAGCATATAAGCAATAAAAAATACATACATATGCTCATGAAAGGCATGCACTCAAATATTTATAGCAACACTATTCATAATGGCCCCAAACTGGAAACCACCCAGATGCCTGCCAACAATAAAATGGATAAATACATTCTGATATAGTCACACAATGATGTGAGAATGAACCTCCATTATGAATGAACTGCAACCCCTAAAATCTTACGGATGAACCTCACCAATAAAACGTTGAGTGAAAGTAGACAGATAAAGCAGAATACATTCTTCATGATTACAATTAAATAAAATTTTGAACCTGGCCAAAATCTTTGTCATTAGAAGTCAAGGCAGTAGTTAAACTGGGAGATTGAGACGGACGTACATACACTGCGCTGTGTAAAGCAGACAGCTCGCGGGAAGCTGCTGTAGAGCGCAGGGAGCTCAGTCTGGTGCTCCGTGCGGACCTGCGGGGACGGGAGGAGTGTAGGAGGAAGATCCAAAAGGGAGCGATATATGTACACACAGAGCTGACTCACTTCACCGTACAGCAGAAACTAACACAACATCGTAAAGCAACTATATCCCAATATATTTTTTTTTAATTTTAAACTGGCTAGGCAAAAAAAGAGATAGTGGGACTTCCCTGGTGGTCCAGTGGCTAGGACTTCACACTCCCAAGGCAGGGGTCTCAGTTCGATCCCTGGTCAGGGAGCTAGATCCCACATGCGGCAACTAAGACACACTGCAGCCAAATAAATAAATAAATAACAAACCAATAGCAACAACAACAAAAGAGATAGTAATTATCCTTGGATTGGAGGGGAGTGGTCTATGACTGGGAGTGGACACAAAGATGCCTTACAGAAGGCAGCCAGGGTTTGTTAACTACTTGAGTCCCAGTTAACTAATTATGTTCAGTTTGTGGTAATCTGCACACTTACGATTTGTGTACTTTTCTGCGTGTAGGGACATACATGCACACTCAAAGTATATATATGCACAGAAAAATGTCAGGAAGGATTCTGGCAGAAATATTAAGAGTGGTTATACCTGATGAGGGAGTTCAGCATGATCTGGCTTCTCTGATAGGTATCACTAGTCTAATTCAATAAAAAGTTATATACATTTAAGTTGCATGATAAGACCCAGCAATTTCTTTCATAAGCATATAAGCAATAAAAAATACATACATATGCTCATGAAAGGCATGCACTCAAATATTTATAGCAACACTATTCATAATGGCCCCAAACTGGAAACCACCCAGATGCCTGCCAACAATAAAATGGATAAATACATTCTGATATAGTCACACAATGATGTGAGAATGAACCTCCATTATGAATGAACTGCAACCCCTAAAATCTTACGGATGAACCTCACCAATAAAACGTTGAGTGAAAGTAGACAGATAAAGCAGAATACATTCTTCATGATTACAATTAAATAAAATTTTGAACCTGGCCAAAATCTTTGTCATTAGAAGTCAAGGCAGTAGTTAAACTGGGAGATTGAGACGGACGTACATACACTGCGCTGTGTAAAGCAGACAGCTCGCGGAAGCTGCTGTAGGCGCAGGGAGCTCAGTCTGGTGCTCCGTGCGGACCTGCGGGGACGGGAGGAGTGTAGGAGGAAGACCCAAAAAGGGAGCGATATATGTACACACAGAGCTGACTCACTTCACCGTACAGCAGAAACTAACACAACATCGTAAAGCAACTATATCCCAATATATTTTTTTTTAATTTTAAACTGGCTAGGCAAAAAAAGAGATAGTGGGACTTCCCTGGTGGTCCAGTGGCTAGGACTTCACACTCCCAAGGCAGGGGTCTCAGTTCGATCCCTGGTCAGGGAGCTAGATCCCACATGCGGCAACTAAGACACACTGCAGCCAAATAAATAAATAAATAACAAACCAATAGCAACAACAACAAAAGAGATAGTAATTATCCTTGGATTGGAGGGGAGTGGTCTATGACTGGGAGTGGACACAAAGATGCCTTACAGAAGGCAGCCAGGGTTTGTTAACTACTTGAGTCCCAGTTAACTAATTATGTTCAGTTTGTGGTAATCTGCACACTTACGATTTGTGTACTTTTCTGCGTGTAGGGACATACATGCACACTCAAAGTATATATATGCACAGAAAAATGTCAGGAAGGATTCTGGCAGAAATATTAAGAGTGGTTATACCTGATGAGGGAGTTCAGCATGATCTGGCTTCCTTCTGTATAATTGGTATCACTAGATTTATATGCAGAAAAACACTAAATGAAGGAATGAAAATAAATTTACTAAACATTCTCCCTAAGAAGTTAGGAAAATAAACAATCAAAATGGGCAAAGGGCTGAGTGAAGTAACCAAGAGCTAGAAAACAATCAGAAAATATGGAGGTAGCCTGAAAGGACTGGATACACTTGTTTTCAAATGACCATTAATGGACTTATGATTTTACAGAAAAAGACAACATGCAAAATAGCATTTTAACAAGAAACTGAAGAACTAAGGGGATTTCTCCTGATTCCACAATCACATAGAATTTATTGAGGTATAATTCACATATAATAAACTGAATATAAAGTGTACCATTTGATGTGTTTAGTGCATATATATACCTGTGAAATAATCCCCACAATTAATATGAAAAATATATCCGAGGAGGAGTCGCCCGGGAAACCCCCCGCCGAGGAGCGCGGGCGGGTAAGTTTAGCCACTCCAACTGGAGGGCTTGCTGAACGGAGAGGGGAAGTCACCCACGGGTTGCTGACCAGGGACCGGGCACGAGCTGGACGGGAAAGCTCACGCCCGCCTTTGGGACTTAGACACATAACCGGCAGTGCACGTGTGCCAGCGGCAGAGGAGCCTGCGCACCCCTAGAGCTGCAGCAGCAGCGGAGGAAGCCGGGGAAAGAGCAGGAACTGGAGACTACAGGCGGGGCCGGGGCACCCCCCTCCAACACCGCACTGCGCGCACCGCGGCCTCCGCCCGACTGACTGGGATCAGCCCACCATCCCGGCCAGCACCCAGTATGGCAGCAAAGCCCTCATTTTGTTGAACACAAAAACAGAAACCATAGCAACCGGCGCTATAAGGGAAAGACTACGCCATCAAGACACCACCATCAAGAGCAGATTGGTTTCCAACAGGCAGATGAGAAGATAAAAACCAGGTACAGTATTTAACTTTTTTTTTCTTCTGCTTGTTTATTTGTGGTGGATTATTTTGCTTACTTTTTATACTGATGAGGGATGTCAGGAAGGATTCTGGCAGAAATATTAAGAGTGGTTATACCTGATGAGGGAGTTCAGCATGGCTTCCTTCTGTATAATTGGTATCACTAGATTTATATGCAGAAAAACACTAAATGAAGGAATGAAAATAAATTTACTAAACATTCTCCCTAAGAAGTTAGGAAAATAAACAATCAAAATGGGCAAAGGGCTGAGTGAAGTAACCAAGAGCTAGAAAACAATCAGAAAATATGGAGGTAGCCTGAAAGGACTGGATACACTTGTTTTCAAATGACCATTAATGGACTTATGATTTTACAGAAAAAGACAACATGCAAAATAGCATTTTAACAAGAAACTGAAGAACTAAGGGGATTTCTCCTGATTCCACAATCACATAGAATTTATTGAGGTATAATTCACATATAATAAACTGAATATAAAGTGTACCATTTGATGTGTTTAGTGCATATATATACCTGTGAAATAATCCCCACAATTAATATGAAAAATATATCCGAGGAGGAGTCGCCGGAACCCGCCGCCGCGAGGAGCCGCGGGGCGGGTAAGTTTAGCCACTCCAACTGGAGGGCTTGCTGAACGGAGAGGGGAAGTCACCCACGGGTTGCTGACCAGGGACCGGGCACGAGCTGGACGGGAAAGCTCACGCCCGCCTTTGGGACTTAGACACATAACCGGCAGTGCACGTGTGCCAGCGGCAGAGGAGCCTGCGCACCCCTAGAGCTGCAGCAGCAGCGGAGGAAGCCGGGGAAAGAGCAGGAACTGGAGACTACAGGCGGGGCCGGGGCACCCCCCTCCAACACCGCACTGCGCGCACCGCGGCCTCCGCCCGACTGACTGGGATCAGCCCACCATCCCGGCCAGCACCCAGTATGGCAGCAAAGCCCTCATTTTGTTGAACACAAAAACAGAAACCATAGCAACCGGCGCTATAAGGGAAAGACTACGCCATCAAGACACCACCATCAAGAGCAGATTGGTTTCCAACAGGCAGATGAGAAGATAAAAACCAGGTACAGTATTTAACTTTTTTTTTTTTCTTCTGCTTGTTTATTTGTGGTGGATTATTTTGCTTATTCAATTGATTGGTCTGGTTTGGGGTTTATTAGTTGGTTTGTTTATTCTGTTTTTTTGTTGTTATTTGTTTTTTGTTGTTGTTTTCATTTGTTTTGTTTTTTGTGTTTTTTGTTTGTTTTTTTGGTCTCTTATTAATTTTTTCTGCCCTTTTTAATTTTTAATTTCTTTTTTGACTTTTATTTTATTGTATTTTTTTAATTTTAATTTTAATTCTTGAAAACCTCTAATTCTCTTTCCTCTTTCCCACTGCTTTCTTCCTCTATGTTCTAAATGTAAAACACTTTCCTATCTACCAATATCCGTTAGATAAATTATTTCCTATCTTCCTGTCTCCACTATTCTCTTCCAAATACACTAAACAATACACACACTAATCTTTGCTACCTAATCCTATAAAATCCTTCCAAGACGAATCTTTTCCTTTTTATTACCTATAGACTCTCCTCCTCATCACCCCCAACACATGTCCTAATTAAAAATTGCTCTCATTGTAATTATCCAAGCCAGGACCTTGTGCTGGATCCATTTATTCAGGCACTATTTTAATTAATTCAAAGCTTAACGGGCAAGTATCATCTATGATTGCATGAATTGCCAGAAAGATTTCCTGTGCCTTATCTCTGTAAAACTGGTCAATTGTGGGAATTGCTGTGTATGTATGTATATCTTAAGATTATGTTAGAAAACATCTGCATGCTTTTATGACTGTCACCCATCAGGGATGCACCTCTTGCTCCTCAGATGCTAGTATGTGAACTAATATCACGGAACATCATAGCAAACCAGACACAGAGCCTACACCCCTTGACCAGTCATCAAACCAAGGATCCTCGGAGCGGAAGCCCTGATTCCAAGACCTCACACTATCAAAGAACATACAACACTAGAGATTATTCACCTGTAAACAAGGCCTAACACCACCCAAGACAAACCACTGAACCCTTCTACAAGGACAGAAACCCAAAAGAAGGGAGAATTCAACCAAGAAGCTTGGTGGGGAAAAGAACTCCATATCCACAGACATGCAAAGAAAAAAAAATTAACCTAATAATGAAACATCAGAGAAACACTGCACAAATGAAGGACCAAGCTAGAGAAACACCACTTCAAATGACAGAGGAGGAGATGGACAAACTATCTGAAAGAGAATTCTGAAAAGCTATACTAATGAGGATGCAAAACACCGAAAACAGAGGAAATTAGTGCACTGAGAAGAGACATGCAAGAAATGAAAAATAAGCAAATAGAGACCACCAACTCAATTGCTGAACTCAAAAATACTATAGAAGGTCTCAAAAGTAGAGTATCAGAGGCAGAAGAACAGATAAGTGAGCTGGAAGACAGAATGGTGGAAATAAGTGCTGAAGAACAGAACAAAGCCCAAAGAATTAAAAGAACTGAGGATAGCAGTAAAGACCTATGGGACAATATCAAACGCACCAACATTAGAATTATAGGAGTTCCAGAAGAAGAAGAGGGGAAGAAAGACTATGAAAAACTTCTTGAAGAGGTTATAGTTGAAAACTTCCCCAGCATGGGAAAGGAAATAGTCGACCAAGTCCAAGAAGCACAAAGAGTTCCATACAGGATAAACCCCAGAAGAAACACACCAAGGCACATTCTAATCAAACTAATGCAGACTAAATATAAAGACAGATTACTAAAAGCAGCTAGGAGCAAACAACGAATAACATATAAAGGAAACCCCATACATTTAACTGCGGATCTTTCAACAGAAACCCTGCAGGCCAGAAGAGAATGGCAAGACACATTTAAACGGCTAAAAGAGAATAACCTCCAACCAAGAATTCTCTACCCAGCAAAAATCTCATTCAGAATTGATGGTGAAGTCAAAAGCTTCACAGACAAGCAAAAACTAAAAGAATTCTGTACCACAAAACCAGCCCTACAACAAGTGCTAAAGGGCCTGATATAGCCAATAAATAGAGTAGGAGAAGCCTTACAAATCAAACCCCAAATTTCTAAAAAGATGACAACAGGAACATTTTCATAAAATTTAACGTAATCACTAGAGATTATTCACCTGTAAACAAGGCCTAACACCACCCAAGACAAACCACTGAACCCTTCTACAAGGACAGAAACCCAAAAGAAGGGAGAATTCAACCAAGAAGCTTGGTGGGAAAAGAACTCCATATCCACAGACATGCAAAGAAAAAAAAATTAACCTAATAATGAAACATCAGAGAAACACTGCACAAATGAAGGACCAAGCTAGAGAAACACCACTTCAAATGACAGAGGAGGAGATGGACAAACTATCTGAAAGAGAATTCAGAAAAGCTATACTAATGAGGATGCAAAACACCGAAAACAGAGGAAATTAGTGCACTGAGAAGAGACATGCAAGAAATGAAAAATAAGCAAATAGAGACCACCAACTCAATTGCTGAACTCAAAAATACTATAGAAGGTCTCAAAAGTAGAGTATCAGAGGCAGAAGAACAGATAAGTGAGCTGGAAGACAGAATGGTGGAAATAAGTGCTGAAGAACAGAACAAAGCCCAAAGAATTAAAAGAACTGAGGATAGCAGTAAAGACCTATGGGACAATATCAAACGCACCAACATTAGAATTATAGGAGTTCCAGAAGAAGAAGAGGGGAAGAAAGACTATGAAAAACTTCTTGAAGAGGTTATAGTTGAAAACTTCCCCAGCATGGGAAAGGAAATAGTCGACCAAGTCCAAGAAGCACAAAGAGTTCCATACAGGATAAACCCCAGAAGAAACACACCAAGGCACATTCTAATCAAACTAATGCAGACTAAATATAAAGACAGATTACTAAAAGCAGCTAGGAGCAAACAACGAATAACATATAAAGGAAACCCCATACATTTAACTGCGGATCTTTCAACAGAAACCCTGCAGGCCAGAAGAGAATGGCAAGACACATTTAAACGGCTAAAAGAGAATAACCTCCAACCAAGAATTCTCTACCCAGCAAAAATCTCATTCAGAATTGATGGTGAAGTCAAAAGCTTCACAGACAAGCAAAAACTAAAAGAATTCTGTACCACAAAACCAGCCCTACAACAAGTGCTAAAGGGCCTGATATAGCCAATAAATAGAGTAGGAGAAGCCTTACAAATCAAACCCCAAATTTCTAAAAAGATGACAACAGGAACATTCGTATCAATAATGACTTTGAACGTAAATGGACTAAATGCTCCAAACGACACAGGCTGGCTGAATGGATCCAGAAACATGACCCATATATATGCTGTTTACAAGAGACCCACTTCAGACCTAGAGACACTCACAGACTGAAAGTGAAAGGCTGGAAAAAGATATTCCATGCAAATGGAAATCAAAAGAAAGCTGGAGTAGCAATCCTCATATCAGACAAAATAGACTTTAAAGTAAAGAAGATTCTAAGAGACAAGGCAGGTCACTACATCATGATTAAGGGATCCATCCAAGAGGAAGACATAACAGTCATGAATATCTACGCACCCAACACAGGGGCACCTCAATACATAAGACAGATACTTTCAGACATAAAAGAAGAAATCAACAATAACACAGTAATAGTAGGAGACTTTAACACTCCTCTCACAAAAATGGACAGATCATCCAAACAGAAAATTAATAAAGAAACACAAGCCTTAAATGCCACACTGGAAAAGATGGACCTCATCAATATCTTTAGGACATTCCATCCAAAAGCAGAAGAATACACTTTCTTCTCAAGTGCTCACGAAACATTCTCCAGGATAGACCACATCTTGAGCCACAAATCAAACCTCAGTCAGTTCAAGAAAACCGAAAGTATATCAACCATCTTCTTGGACCACAATGCAATGAGACTAGAGAGCAACTACCAGAAAAAAAAACCTAAAAACACAAACACATGGCGATTAAACAATACATACCTAAAAAATCAACTGATCATTGAGGAAATCAAAGGAGAAATTAAACAATTCCTAGAAGAAAATGACAATGAACACACGACAGTGCAAAACCTATGGGATACTGCAAAAGCAGTTCTAAGAGGGAAATTTATAGCAATACAATCCCACCTCAAGAAACTAGGAAAATATGAAGCAGATGACTTAACCCTCCACTTAAAACAATTGGAGAAAGAAGAACAAAAACATCCCAAAGCCAGCAGAAGAAGAGAAATCATAAGGATCAGAGCAGAAATAAATGAGAAAGAAACAAAAGAAACAATAGTAAAGATAAATAAAACAAAAAGCTGGTTCTTCGAAAAGGTAAACAAAATTGACAAGCCACTGGCCAGACTCATTAAGAAAAAGAGAGAGAAGAACCAGATCAACAAAATCAAAAATGAAAAAGGAGAGATTACAAGAGATAATGCAGAAATCCAAAGGATTCTAAGAGACTATTATGAGCAGCTATATGGCAACAAACTGGACAACCTGGAAGAAATGGACAGTTTCTTGGGGAAGATTAATCTCCCAAGACTGAGCCAGGAAGAAACAGAAACTTTGAACAACCCAATCACAAGCTCAGAAATCGAATTTGTGATTAAAAATCTACCCCAAAATAAAAGCCCAGGGCCAGATAGCTTCACAGCCGAATTCTACCAAACATTTAAAGAAGAGCTAATGCCTGTCCTTCTAAAACTCTTCCAAAAAATTGCACAGGAAGGAAAACTTCCAAACACATTCTACGAGGCCACCATCACCCTGATACCCAAACCAGGCAAAGACAACACAAGCCTTAAATGCCACACTGGAAAAGATGGACCTCATCAATATCTTTAGGACATTCCATCCAAAAGCAGAAGAATACACTTTCTTCTCAAGTGCTCACGAAACATTCTCCAGGATAGACCACATCTTGAGCCACAAATCAAACCTCAGTCAGTTCAAGAAAACCGAAAGTATATCAACCATCTTCTTGGACCACAATGCAATGAGACTAGAGAGCAACTACCAGAAAAAAACCTAAAAACACAAACACATGGCGATTAAACAATACATACCTAAAAAATCAACTGATCATTGAGGAAATCAAAGGAGAAATTAAACAATTCCTAGAAGAAAATGACAATGAACACACGACAGTGCAAAACCTATGGGATACTGCAAAAGCAGTTCTAAGGGGGAAATTTATAGCAATACAATCCCACCTCAAGAAACTAGGAAAATATGAAGCAGATGACTTAACCCTCCACTTAAAACAATTGGAGAAAGAAGAACAAAAACATCCCAAAGCCAGCAGAAGAAGAGAAATCATAAGGATCAGAGCAGAAATAAATGAGAAAGAAACAAAAGAAACAATAGTAAAGATAAATAAAACAAAAAGCTGGTTCTTCGAAAAGGTAAACAAAATTGACAAGCCACTGGCCAGACTCATTAAGAAAAAGAGAGAGAAGAACCAGATCAACAAAATCAAAAATGAAAAAGGAGAGATTACAAGAGATAATGCAGAAATCCAAAGGATTCTAAGAGACTATTATGAGCAGCTATATGGCAACAAACTGGACAACCTGGAAGAAATGGACAGTTTCTTGGGGAAGATTAATCTCCCAAGACTGAGCCAGGAAGAAACAGAAACTTTGAACAACCCAATCACAAGCTCAGAAATCGAATTTGTGATTAAAAATCTACCCCAAAATAAAAGCCCAGGGCCAGATAGCTTCACAGCCGAATTCTACCAAACATTTAAAGAAGAGCTAATGCCTGTCCTTCTAAAACTCTTCCAAAAAATTGCACAGGAAGGAAAACTTCCAAACACATTCTACGAGGCCACCATCACCCTGATACCCAAACCAGGCAAAGACAACACAAAAAAGGAAAACTATAGGCCAATTTCACTGATGAACTTAGATGCCAAGATCCTCAACAAAATCCTAGCAAACAGAATTCAATGACACGTCAAAAAACTCATACATTACGATCAAGTCGGGTTCATCCCAGGCATGCAAGGCTTCTTCAACATCCGCAAATCAATCAATGTGATACACCATATCAACAAATTGAAAGACAAAAACCACATGATCATCTCAATAGATGCAGAAAAGGCCTTCGACAAAGTACAACATCCATTTATGATAAAAACTCCTCAGAAAATGGGCATAGAAGGAACCTATCTCAACATAATAAAAGCCATCTATGAGAAGCCTACAGCAAACATTATCCTTAACGGTGAAAAACTGAAAGCATTCCTTCTAAGATCAGGAACAAGACAGGGGTGCCCACTTTCACCACTACTATTCAACATAGTCCTGGAAGTCCTAGTAACAGCAATAAGAGAAGAGAAAGAAATCAAAGGAATCCAGATTGGAAAGGAAGAAGTCAAGCTCTCTCTTTTTGCAGACGACATGATATTATACATAGAAAATCCCAAAGACACTATTACAAAGCTACTACGGCTCATCAACGAATTCAGCAAAGTCACAGGATACAAAGTCAACACACAGAAATCACTGGCATTCCTATACACAAACAATGAAAAATCAGAAAATGAAATCAAAGAGGCAATCCCCTTCACCATTGCAACCAAAAGAATCAAATATTTAGGAATAAACCTACCCAAAGAAACAAAAGAATTGTACACAGAAAATTACAAGACACTCATGAGAGAAATTAAAGAAGACTTAAACAGATGGAGAGATATTCCATGTTCCTGGATCAGAAGAATCAATATTGTGAAAATGACCATACTACCAAATATCATCTACAGATTCAATGCAATGCCTATTCAACTACCATTGACATTTTTCACAGAACTAGACCAAATAATAACACAGTTCATATGGAAACACAAAAGACCTCAAATAGCCAAAGCAATCCTGATAAAGAAAAACGGAGTTGGAGGGATCAGCCTCCCTAACTTCAGACTCTACTACAAAGCAACAGTCATCAAGACAGTATGGTACTGGCACAAAAACAGAACTATAGACCAATGGAACAAGATAGAGGACCCAGAGATAAACCCACGCACCTATGGGTACCTTATTTTTGACAAAGGAGGAGAAACTATAAAATGGGAGAAAGACTGCCTCTTCAACAAATGGTGCTGGGAAAATTGGACAGCTACATGCAAAAAAATGAAGTTGGAACATTCCCTGACACCATACACAAAGATCAACTCAAAACGGATTAAAGACCTAAATGTAAGACCAGAAACCATCAAACTCTTAGAGAAGAATATAGGCAAAACCCTCAAGGACATCAATCAAAGCAAGATCTTCTCTGACCCACCTACTAAAATAGTGGAACTGAAAAGAAAAGTGAACACGTGGGACCTCATGAAACTTAAAAGCTTTTGTACAGCAAAAGAAATCACCAAAAAGCTGAACAGACACCTCACAGAGTGGGAGAAAATCATAGCAAATGAAACAACAGACAAAGAATTAATCTCCAAGGTCTGCGGGCAGCTCGGACAGCTCAGCACAGGAGGGGCAAACAACTCAATCAAAAAATGGGAAAAAGATCTAGGGAGACACCTCTCCGGGGAGGACATGCAGATGGCCCAGAGGCACGTGAGATGATGCTCAACCTCGCTTATCATTAGAGAAATGCAAATTAAAACCACAATGGGATGCCACCTCACACCTGCCAGAGTGGCCATCATCAACAAATCGACAGACAACAAATGCTGGAGGGGGTGCGGAGAGGGGGGAGCCCTCTTGCATTGCTGGTGGGAATGTGGATTGATGCGACCTCTATGGAAGACAATGTGGAGATTCCTTAAAAAACTAAAAATAGAAGCACCCTATGACCCAGCAATCCCACTATTAGGCATATATCCTCATGAAATCAAAAATGATAGAGGCACCTGTACCCCAATGTTCATTGCAGCTCTCTATACAATAGCCAGAATATGGAAGCAACCTAGATGTCCATTGACGAATGAACGGATACAGAAGCTCTGGTACATATATACAATGGAATACTACTCAGCTGTTAAAAGAAATGAAGACTCAGTCCTAATGAGGTGGCTAGCTCTAGAACCTATCATAAAAAGTGAAGTAAATCAAAAAGAGAAAGACAAGTACAGTATACTAACTCATATATATGGGATCTAGTAAGATGGTCATGATAACACACGCAGTGAACTCATGAAAAAACAGAGAATAGACATAAAGACATTGTGGAGACCGAACAGTGGGAGGGAGGCATGGAGGGAGTAACATGGAAACCTATACTGTCATGTGTGGAAAAGATAGCTATTGTCATTGTACTAAGGGAATAGGAGTACCTACAACCACTTGGGGCGATGGTCTGGAGGGGTGGGGGTGGGGAGAACTGGGTGGGGGGAGGGTCCAGGGATATGCATATGAGTGGTCTGGGAGCATACATGCCTGTGAGCAGCAGGGCTCTGTGGAATCTTTAAAATAAAGGAAAAAAATATATATATATACCCACTATTCCCTAGTTTCCTCATATCTCTTTGCAATTCTTTTTCACCTTCCCCCCTCATCCACAAGAATCATTACTGCTTCTGTTTTCTAGAATTTTACAGAGATAGCATTGTACTATATGTGCCTTTGTTGCCTGACTTCTTTATTGTAGCATAATTATTTTTTAAATCATCCAAAATTTTGTACATAACAATAGTTTTCTGAGTAATATTACATTGTATGAATAGATAGCAATTTGTTAATTCACTAACCTATTGGCAGACATTTAGGTTGGTTCCAGTTTTGACTATTACAAATAAAGCTGCAATGAGCAGTCATATTTAGTCTTTGTAAGAACATAATTTCAGTTTAAATATCTAGAAGTGGAATTGCAGACCATATAACAGATGTATAAAGAATGCAAAAAGTAATGTATTAAGATGCATGTTTGACTGTTTTAAAAAAAAGCCTGCCAAATTGTTACACAAAATGCACCATTTTACATTCCCACCAGCAGTGGATGAGCATTTCAGTGCCTTTGCTTTCTCATGATCACTCAGTATAGACAGTCATTGTAGTTTTAGATATTTTAATAGGTGTATAATGGCAACTCATTTTATTTTTGATTTGCATTTCCCTAAGGTGGCACAGTGGTAAAGAATCCACCTACCATTGCAGGAGAGGTGGGTTTGATTCCTGGATCAGGAAGACTCTCTGGAGGAGGTCTTTCAACAAGCTTTGTTGGCAAAATTATGCTTTCTCCAGTGAACTGCCTTTCCACTTTTCTTGAAATAATCCATTGACCAACCTTCCATTTCTGGTTAAGAATACTGAACATATATATTCCACTAAATGTAGCCTAAAATCAGAGCGGAATGCATGGAACAGCTAATTGAGGACTCCCAAAATAGCTCCTAACGGGCAGACTAGGAAAGAACATGAAAACTCAAAGGACCATCAACTGGTGATGAGTTTATCCTTTCTTTCTTCTTGTGTTTACAGGTCTGAATTCAATGCAACCTGAAACTTGAAAGTGAGTGTAAGCACAACAGAGAAGGTTCTATAAGATGCCTCAAGTTCTGGATGGATAAATAGGAAAGTAGCTTCCCTAGTTTCCTCATATCTCTTTGCAATTCTTTTTCACCTTCCCCCCTCATCCACAAGAATCATTACTGCTTCTGTTTTCTAGAATTTTACAGAGATAGCATTGTACTATATGTGCCTTTGTTGCCTGACTTCTTTATTGTAGCATAATTATTTTTTAAATCATCCAAAATTTTGTACATAACAATAGTTTTCTGAGTAATATTACATTGTATGAATAGATAGCAATTTGTTAATTCACTAACCTATTGGCAGACATTTAGGTTGGTTCCAGTTTTGACTATTACAAATAAAGCTGCAATGAGCAGTCATATTTAGTCTTTGTAAGAACATAATTTCAGTTTAAATATCTAGAAGTGGAATTGCAGACCATATAACAGATGTATAAAGAATGCAAAAAGTAATGTATTAAGATGCATGTTTGACTGTTTTAAAAAAAAGCCTGCCAAATTGTTACACAAAATGCACCATTTTACATTCCCACCAGCAGTGGATGAGCATTTCAGTGCCTTTGCTTTCTCATGATCACTCAGTATAGACAGTCATTGTAGTTTTAGATATTTTAATAGGTGTATAATGGCAACTCATTTTATTTTTGATTTGCATTTCCCTAAGGTGGCACAGTGGTAAAGAATCCACCTACCATTGCAGGAGAGGTGGGTTTGATTCCTGGATCAGGAAGACTCTCTGGAGGAGGTCTTTCAACAAGCTTTGTTGGCAAAATTATGCTTTCTCCAGTGAACTGCCTTTCCACTTTTCTTGAAATAATCCATTGACCAACCTTCCATTTCTGGTTAAGAATACTGAACATATATATTCCACTAAATGTAGCCTAAAATCAGAGCGGAATGCATGGAACAGCTAATTGAGGACTCCCAAAATAGCTCCTAACGGGCAGACTAGGAAAGAACATGAAAACTCAAAGGACCATCAACTGGTGATGAGTTTATCCTTTCTTTCTTCTTGTGTTTACAGGTCTGAATTCAATGCAACCTGAAACTTGAAAGTGAGTGTAAGCACAACAGAGAAGGTTCTATAAGATGCCTCAAGTTCTGGATGGATAAATAGGAAAGTAGCTTCCTAACACAGAGAAGGAGAATAGAAATTCCCCATCATTCTTTTTTCTCTGTGCTCTTGTACCTCAGCCACCAGAGAGCTCCCTTGGAAGCAGAAGTGGTAGTGGCAGTGAGAGCCAATATAGGTGTAGGCACGCATGCTCAGTCGTGTCTAACTCTTTTTGCAACCCTATGGACTGTAGCCCACAAGGCTGCCCTGTTTATGTAATTTCCCAGGCGGGTTGCCATTTCCTCCTTCAGGGAATCTTTCTAACCCAGGGATCGAACCTGCATTACTTGTGTCTCCTGCATTAGTAGGCAGATTCTTTACCACTAGTGCCCACCTGGGCGGCCCATGAGGGCAGGTAAGAGCCTAAAATTCTGAGTGAGAGAACAGAACTCTCTGGTATACGGTCCCCAAAGTGTGGGAAGGACCTCCATTTCCTTTTGTCTCTCTCTGTCCTCCCTTGGCTTGGCCCAGACACAAGTGCAGTTGGAAAAAGGGTACAGTAAATTGAGGTAAAATTGCAGCTTTCTACCTAGAGAACCAAATTAAAGAGTAGCAAGCAAATATTAATAAAAGGATAGTGTTATTCGACTCATGTCTGTGATAGTGCTAAACTCTCCAAACATAATTGTAGATATGTCCAGTTCTCCTTAAAGTCCTGTAAGTTTTCACTTCGTGTATTTCAGTTTTCTTTGTTCTTTTTCTTTTTTTTTTTTTTTTTAGTCTTTTTTTGTTTTGTTTTGGCAGCACTAGATGCTGTGGCTGCATTCAGGGTCTTAAGTCTTTGGGCAGAATCTTGAGTTTTGGCAAGTGAACTCTTAGTCACACTATGTGGAATCTAGTTCCATGCCTAGGGATAGAACCTGGGCCCCCTGCATTGAGAGCACAGAATCTTAGCCATTGGACCTCCAGGGAAGTCCCCTACTCCATATATTTTAAAGCTCTGCTAAGCCCAAGTTCCTCTTCCCTGCACTAAGGCCTGGAAACTCTTCAGGCAGTAATTTGGGACAACCATAACACTCATTTTGTTTCCTATTTCTCAAGTCTCCCTATTCTTCATTGCACTATTATAATACCTTGAAAACCACTGTTTCATATACTTTTCAGGTTTCTGTTGTTGTTACTGCTTCAAGGGATGCCAATCAGATGACACTGTAATGTATATGAGGGGAAACATTGTCCTTAAGGCTCGAAGAAAGAGCCTATTCTTGAAGATACCATCTTGACAAAAAAGTAAATTTTAGAAACTGATAGATGACGGTAGATAGCTTACCATGAACAGTGTGGGATTCTTGATCTCCAAAGGAGAAGATTTCACATTGGGATCAAAAAGACTTGGCTTTGGCCACTCAGAGCTGCATGTAGTAAAAAGTTGATTAAAGAAAAAAGGAATAGAGAAAGCTTCTGGGTAAAAAACTGGAAGGGGGACAGAATAGTAACCCCAGAAGCCAGTTTAGGCAAGGCATTTTGTGCTTTCCAGTTGGTTATTGACAATAGGACAAAAGAATATTTTAAGGCTGTAAAGGTCTTATTACTAAATCCACTCCCACAACATTAACACAAGATTAGCCAGGGATGGTCTCGGATATCAAGATTAGATGAGGCATTCTAATGCTAAATAGTTTGCATCCATAAGACAATAAAGTTAGTTTCAGAGTAGATCTTTATCGTGGCAAAGATTTTGGGCTAGAAAATGTTTGTTCCCCACCCCCCTCCTTAGAATCCGCTGGCTTCCTTACCAAGTTTGCTGATTCACCTCTTTTAAAACCGTGTCCTCAGGGTCATCATAAGGATAAAGAAGGCAGGAAGTTTGTGAGACACGGACACACACACACAAAAAAAAAAACTAAGGGCTCCCCTCATGGTCCAGTGGGTAAAGAGTCTGCCTTGCAGTGCAAGGGGCATCAGTTCAATCCCTGGCACAGGAAGATCCCACATGCCACAGAGTGGCTACTCTGGTGTATCCAATTAAAAGCCAATACTCTTGAGTGCACGCACCCAGAGCCAGTGCTCTACAGTGAGAGAGGCCACTGCATTGGGAGGCCCACACAGGTCAAAGAATAAAGATGGATGAAAAATAAACAAATAAAAGAACAATAAAAGAGGCCAAAATTTAAAAAAAGAACAACCCAAGATGAAGACAAAGAGGCAAATAAGAGTGTACGAAAAGGAAAGAAACATCTCAGAATGAAAGCTGTCATCAGAAGCAATAATGACCCAACTTTTTTTCTTTTCAACAGCGGGGAATATTCCACTGTATATATGTACCACATCTTCTTCATTGGCATTTTTTTGTTCTGTTGTTGTTACTGCTTCAAGGGATGCCAATCAGATGACACTGTAATGTATATGAGGGGAAACATTGTCCTTAAGGCTCGAAGAAAGAGCCTATTCTTGAAGATACCATCTTGACAAAAAAGTAAATTTTAGAAACTGATAGATGACGGTAGATAGCTTACCATGAACAGTGTGGGATTCTTGATCTCCAAAGGAGAAGATTTCACATTGGGATCAAAAAGACTTGGCTTTGGCCACTCAGAGCTGCATGTAGTAAAAAGTTGATTAAAGAAAAAAGGAATAGAGAAAGCTTCTGGGTAAAAAACTGGAAGGGGGACAGAATAGTAACCCCAGAAGCCAGTTTAGGCAAGGCATTTTGTGCTTTCCAGTTGGTTATTGACAATAGGACAAAAGAATATTTTAAGGCTGTAAAGGTCTTATTACTAAATCCACTCCCACAACATTAACACAAGATTAGCCAGGGATGGTCTCGGATATCAAGATTAGATGAGGCATTCTAATGCTAAATAGTTTGCATCCATAAGACAATAAAGTTAGTTTCAGAGTAGATCTTTATCGTGGCAAAGATTTTGGGCTAGAAAATGTTTGTTCCCCACCCCCCTCCTTAGAATCCGCTGGCTTCCTTACCAAGTTTGCTGATTCACCTCTTTTAAAACCGTGTCCTCAGGGTCATCATAAGGATAAAGAAGGCAGGAAGTTTGTGAGACACGGACACACACACACAAAAAAAAAAACTAAGGGCTCCCCTCATGGTCCAGTGGGTAAAGAGTCTGCCTTGCAGTGCAAGGGGCATCAGTTCAATCCCTGGCACAGGAAGATCCCACATGCCACAGAGTGGCTACTCTGGTGTATCCAATTAAAAGCCAATACTCTTGAGTGCACGCACCCAGAGCCAGTGCTCTACAGTGAGAGAGGCCACTGCATTGGGAGGCCCACACAGGTCAAAGAATAAAGATGGATGAAAAATAAACAAATAAAAGAACAATAAAAGAGGCCAAAATTTAAAAAAAGAACAACCCAAGATGAAGACAAAGAGGCAAATAGAGAGTGTACGAAAAAGGAAAGAAACATCTCGCAGAATGAAAGCTGTCATCAGAAGCAATAATGACCCAACTTATTTCCTTTTCACAGCAGGGTAATATTCCACTGTATATATGTACCACATCTTCTTTATCCATTCCTCTGTGGGTAGACATTTAGGTTGTTTCCATGTCCTGGCTACTGTATAAATAACTAATGAGAACTTACTGTATAGTACAGGGAACTCTACTCAGTGTGCTATGGTTACTTGAATGGGAAGGAAGTCAGTGGTTGCACAAGTTCAGAAACCAAGGAGGAAGGCTGAATAGGTGAAGCTCAGGGTATTTTTAGTGCAGCAAAGCTATTAATATTCCATATGATACTATAATTATGGCTATATGACAATATGCATTTGTCAAAATCCACTGAACTTCAGCACAGTGTACCTTCCTGTATGCAATTTTTTTAAAAGAAATCATTTAGAAGGTCAGTAGATTTCCAGGAGGGAATGCAGAATGTGATAAATGAATTTCTGTTACACATATACGAAATAACTTCACAGAAGATAGTGGGCAAAGTGCTGATATAAGTAACATTGGATATGAGTGGAATCTGGAAAACTAAAGGCAATGGTGCTATAAAGCATTCTTGTTGATAAAGTTGTTTCCCACAGGTGTATGTGTTGACAATTATGATACTGCTGTACATGTTATTGCACTTAAAACAAGTAGGGACTTTCCTGGAGGTCCAGTGGTTAAGAATTCACCTTCTAATGCAGAGAACCGAGCTTGATCCCTGGTCAGGGAACTAAGATCCCACATGTCACAGGGCAGCTAAGCCTGCGCACCACAGCTAGAGAAGCCTGAGCACATCAATGAAGACCCAGCACAGTCAAAATACAAATAAACAAAAAACAAGTAAACGGATGGTGGATGGTAGGAGCTCGATTTCTGTTGGAGAGGGAATTTACAGGTAAGAAAGGGGAAGATGCTAGAAGGATCCTGTGTAATGGAGTTGAGTTGGAGACCCCAGTATAAAGCTACGTTTAGCTTGATACAACTAAAGATGTCACATATAGAAATATTTATACGTATGTGTATATACATAGGTTGATATTTACATAAATATTTTCTTGTTTTGTCAGCTGAAAGGGCCTAGAAGCAACAATGCACAAGCACGCCTAGGGCTCAGATCTTGGTTTCTACCACCATTCTCATATAAAGAAACCAGGCTAGGAAACTGGGTCAAGAAATACACAAGATGATCTTGGAGCATCCTATCAGGCCAGAAAGTAAGAAAATGTTCAAAAGGCAAGAGCCAAGAGCTCCCAATGGCCAAGACTGCAACCATTTAAGCAAAACTAAGTTGTATGGCATCATCACCTAAAATATACAATAAATATCCATGATCCCAAAGTATGAAAATACACAGTTGCAAAAATAAGTAGGGAAAGAAAGATAAAATTCGCTCTATAAAATAATTCCAACTAACTTATGTAGATAGTCTGCCTTCATGGAGACAGAGCACAACTCCTCATTTCTTGTGTAACTTGTGCATAGTAATTTCCTTCCAAAGAGTGAAAATGAAGTCATGTCCAACTCTTTGTGACCCATGGATATACCATGGAATTCTCCAGGCAAGAATACTGGAGTGAGAGCCTTTCCCTTCTCCAGTGAATCTTCCCAACCCAAGGATCAAATTCAGGTCTCCTGCATTGCAGAAGGATTCTTTACCGTCTGAGCCACAAAGTAAGTTCAAGAATAATGGAGTGGGTAGCCTATTCCTTCTCCAGGGGATCTTCCTGACCCAGGAATCAAACCAGGATCTCCTGCATTGCAGTAGGATTCTTTATCAGCTGAGCAACAAGGGAAAAGAGAATCCCCAAAGAGTACAGTATGGAAAAAGAGAAAAATTAGTAACTTTGCAGTGGAGAATTGTGACAAACACACCTCGGCCACGTGATCAGGGTCAACATCAACGGTGACTAGATGTTGATAGCATATACCCTTGGTATGATGTGATGATAACGGCACTTGGCCTCTACGGTCTTCCTCTCCCAAACCCATAACTCCAGTCTAGAAGGATCCTGTGTAATGGAGTTGAGTTGGAGACCCCAGTATAAAGCTACGTTTAGCTTGATACAACTAAAGATGTCACATATAGAAATATTTATACGTATGTGTATATACATAGGTTGATATTTACATAAATATTTTCTTGTTTTGTCAGCTGAAAGGGCCTAGAAGCAACAATGCACAAGCACGCCTAGGGCTCAGATCTTGGTTTCTACCACCATTCTCATATAAAGAAACCAGGCTAGGAAACTGGGTCAAGAAATACACAAGATGATCTTGGAGCATCCTATCAGGCCAGAAAGTAAGAAAATGTTCAAAAGGCAAGAGCCAAGAGCTCCCAATGGCCAAGACTGCAACCATTTAAGCAAAACTAAGTTGTATGGCATCATCACCTAAAATATACAATAAATATCCATGATCCCAAAGTATGAAAATACACAGTTGCAAAAATAAGTAGGGAAAGAAAGATAAAATTCGCTCTATAAAATAATTCCAACTAACTTATGTAGATAGTCTGCCTTCATGGAGACAGAGCACAACTCCTCATTTCTTGTGTAACTTGTGCATAGTAATTTCCTTCCAAAGAGTGAAAATGAAGTCATGTCCAACTCTTTGTGACCCGTGGATATACCATGGAATTCTCCAGGCAAGAATACTGGAGTGAGAGCCTTTCCCTTCTCCAGTGAATCTTCCCAACCCAAGGATCAAATTCAGGTCTCCTGCATTGCAGAAGGATTCTTTACCGTCTGAGCCACAAAGTAAGTTCAAGAATAATGGAGTGGGTAGCCTATTCCTTCTCCAGGGGATCTTCCTGACCCAGGAATCAAACCAGGATCTCCTGCATTGCAGTAGGATTCTTTATCAGCTGAGCAACAAGGGAAAAGAGAATCCCCAAAGAGTACAGTATGGAAAAAGAGAAAAATTAGTAACTTTGCAGTGGAGAATTGTGACAAACACACCTCGGCCACGTGATCAGGGTCAACATCAACGGTGACTAGATGTTGATAGCATATACCCTTGGTATGATGTGATGATAACGGCACTTGGCCTCTACGGTCTTCCTCTCCCAAACCCATAACTCCAGTCTAGTCAGGAGGAAAACAGAAGACAAATCTCGATAGAGGGACCTTCTACAAAATACCTGACCAGTACACCTCAAATTATCAAAGATATCAAAAACAAGTCTGAGAAAATGTCCCAGCTAAGAGGACCCTAAAGAGATACGACAATTAAATGTGATGCCATTTCCTGGATGAGATCTCAGAAGAAATAAAGGACAGGAGATAAATCCTAAGGAAATGTGAACAAAGTATGGGCCTTACCTGTGCCATATTGTGTGAAATGTTAATAAAGGAAACTGTTAGGTATATGTCAACTCTCTGTATTATCATCTCAATTTTTCTATAAATCTAAAAATATTCTCCCAAAATAAAATTTTATTTTTAAAAATGTTTACTGTCTCCTATTGTTTCCTCCAGGTGTTGGGTCCTGTCACACAGTCACAGGTATCCTGCTGGCCTCCAAACCTGAAGTTTGGAGCTGGTGGGTTGGGGGGTCCTTCCTGTAGTTGGTGCAATGCTCTCATGAGTCCTGGTATCTGCCCTTCCTGTTTGGCCTTCTCCCAGCTCCACGTGACTGACATCCCTAGGTCTCTGCTTTACACTCCATCCAAGTCTGGCCCAGAAGTCTACACCCATCCTCTCTTCTGGGGACTCCTTGGCGTTGCCTCTGTGACAGACCAGCAGCCTCCTCACTCACTGTCTCTGCCCACTGCGACTGTCTCTGTCACAGTGACTCGGGGAGATCTGGGGGGATCCGCCTCGATCTGCTCTCCACACACTGAACCAGACCAGAGGCGATGTCTAAGGGTAGCTGCCGTGTCTGGTGGGCTCCCAAGTATCCCTCCCGCCAGGAGGAGTGAGGCCGGAGCCTCTGTCCTTAGTGCTGACCTTGTGCAGCCCCTGGGCACCAAGAGAGATGGAAGCAGTCATCCCTGCTCTCTCCTGCCTTTTTCATTTCTACTCCTCCCTCCAACTTCTGACCACAAAAATGAAAAGAAGCCAGGAAAAGGGGCAAAGAAATACACCAGACAGGGGTACAGGGGGACTCTCACCCTTGGTATCTCAAGGACAAAATCAAGGGATCCATGAATTTGGATGTGATACAGTACACCTTTATTTTCATCAGTCCCTAAATGGAATCTAGTATTTCCTTCAATTACAAACACAAGCCTCATGGTGCAGTGAGGTTAGCAGTACTGTGACTTTGCCACTAATATTTTCCTACCAGGTTACAGTTGTCAGAATTATCTCCCCATGTTGTTTATACTTACAACCACAATATTTCAAAATTATGATTGTTATTACACCCACTGCCAGCTCTTATTATTTAACGCATCAACAAGGAAGCTCATGTGTTATTACATCACCCATTTGTTTTGTATTGCCACACTGTACTTACAAATAATTGATTTCCTTTATTGGTCTCTCAATTATTCTATTTTATGCATTTAAAAACACAATTCACAGGCTTCACCGGACTGCCAAAGGGATGCATGCACAGAAAGGCCCTCTAAAAGTATTTTTATTTTTCCTGACTCTAAGAAGGTTTCCTTGTAGATGGTGATTTTTCCCTACACTGAAATTATTCTTTTAGACTTTAAGAAGATTTCTTTGTAGTTGGTAAATTTTCCCTGCCTTGGTTATTCCCAAGCCTTCAGCAAAATCCGTGATTTATATCCATCTGCTGTGTGATGATGGCCTGGTGGGGAATTGAGGCAAAGGAAATCGCACCCTTGCACAAGCACCAACCCTCCAGGGCTTGGAAGCTGCTGCTTATCAAGAGAACATGGGGGCTCCAGTGCAGACCAAAAGTGAAGCTGCATGGGGCTGAGACAGTCCTCAGCCCTTATATGGGGTAGCAACTAGAAATCAGCTGCAGGTGGACTGACTCACATACAGACCCAAGGCCCTACCTGCTTCCCTGAAATATGAGGACATGGCCCTGGTAAGGAAATGAAACAACTGGCCAACAACAGCACAGTGGTACCAATGACTGCTTTTCTTTAAGTTCCATCAGAGCTCTGTGTGACCAGGACCCAATTAATTACCCAGTGTCCCTAGAGTTGTGGTGTAGTGCATTTCTTCATTTGTATCCCCAACCCTGACTTATGAAGAAATAAAAAAACACACAGACAGGGGTACAGGGGGACTCTCACCCTTGGTATCTCAAGGACAAAATCAAGGGATCCATGAATTTGGATGTGATACAGTACACCTTTATTTTCATCAGTCCCTAAATGGAATCTAGTATTTCCTTCAATTACAAACACAAGCCTCATGGTGCAGTGAGGTTAGCAGTACTGTGACTTTGCCACTAATATTTTCCTACCAGGTTACAGTTGTCAGAATTATCTCCCCATGTTGTTTATACTTACAACCACAATATTTCAAAATTATGATTGTTATTACACCCACTGCCAGCTCTTATTATTTAACGCATCAACAAGGAAGCTCATGTGTTATTACATCACCCATTTGTTTTGTATTGCCACACTGTACTTACAAATAATTGATTTCCTTTATTGGTCTCTCAATTATTCTATTTTATGCATTTAAAAACACAATTCACAGGCTTCACCGGACTGCCAAAGGGATGCATGCACAGAAAGGCCCTCTAAAAGTATTTTTATTTTTCCTGACTCTAAGAAGGTTTCCTTGTAGATGGTGATTTTTCCCTACACTGAAATTATTCTTTTAGACTTTAAGAAGATTTCTTTGTAGTTGGTAAATTTTCCCTGCCTTGGTTATTCCCAAGCCTTCAGCAAAATCCGTGATTTATATCCATCTGCTGTGTGATGATGGCCTGGTGGGGAATTGAGGCAAAGGAAATCGCACCCTTGCACAAGCACCAACCCTCCAGGGCTTGGAAGCTGCTGCTTATCAAGAGAACATGGGGGCTCCAGTGCAGACCAAAAGTGAAGCTGCATGGGGCTGAGACAGTCCTCAGCCCTTATATGGGGTAGCAACTAGAAATCAGCTGCAGGTGGACTGACTCACATACAGACCCAAGGCCCTACCTGCTTCCCTGAAATATGAGGACATGGCCCTGGTAAGGAAATGAAACAACTGGCCAACAACAGCACAGTGGTACCAATGACTGCTTTTCTTTAAGTTCCATCAGAGCTCTGTGTGACCAGGACCCAATTAATTACACTCTCTGAGTGTCCCCTAGAGTTGTGGTGTAGTGCATGCTAGGTTGCTTCATTTGTATCCCACTCTTTGCAACCCCATGGACTGTAGTCCGCTAGGCTCCTCTGTCCAAGGGATTCTCCAGGCAAGAATACTAGAATGAGTTGCCATTTCCTCCTCCAGGGGATCTTCCTGACCCAGGGATTGACTCCACATCTCTTACGTCTCCTGCACTGACAGGCAGGTTACCACTAGTGCCATCTGGGAAGCCCCCAAGAGTTGTGGAGTCAATCACTTTTTTAATTTGCTGCACGACATGTGGGATCTTAGTTCCCCAACCAGGGATCAAACCTGTGTTGCCTGCATTGGGAGCACAGATTCTTAACCACTGGGCAACCAGGGAAGTCTCTGGAGTGGACTATTATGCAGTGGACCATTATGAAGTGGAGTGCATTATGATATGGGTGGTCTGACCACTCTCTCTCCTGGAACATATTTTATCAATTTTCCTGAAAACCTATCCTGATTAATGTCTCTTCTCATGTGGCAAAAGTTCCTCTATTTGCCAACATAGATCTATCCCCCCAGTTTCTTTTTCCTCATGAAGTCTGGTACACACGAGCCTAGGATAATGTAGAGGCAGACAAACCCTCTGCTAATATAATCATGTTCTGAGTTATGCACAAAATTCTCTAATCATTGGGAAGACCCTTTACCTTGTCTCCCCCTCAACGCACCCAGCACCCCATTTTTCTATGCTGCTTGGCAAAAAATCCAGAAGATGCTAAAAGAGGTGTGACACTGGGAATAGGTGGCAAAAGGATCCAGGATCCATGAACACAAATGTGGGAGTTTTGCAATGTGGTAATCTCTTCACTACTGATATGTGCTCTCTATGCCTCTGCCCCTGAAGCATCCAGTGCAGACCAAAAGTGAAGCTGCATGGGGCTGAGACAGTCCTCAGCCCTTATATGGGGTAGCAACTAGAAATCAGCTGCAGGTGGACTGACTCACATACAGACCCAAGGCCCTACCTGCTTCCCTGAAATATGAGGACATGGCCCTGGTAAGGAAATGAAACAACTGGCCAACAACAGCACAGTGGTACCAATGACTGCTTTTCTTTAAGTTCCATCAGAGCTCTGTGTGACCAGGACCCAATTAATTACACTCTCTGAGTGTCCCCTAGAGTTGTGGTGTAGTGCATGCTAGGTTGCTTCATTTGTATCCCACTCTTTGCAACCCCATGGACTGTAGTCCGCTAGGCTCCTCTGTCCAAGGGATTCTCCAGGCAAGAATACTAGAATGAGTTGCCATTTCCTCCTCCAGGGGATCTTCCTGACCCAGGGATTGACTCCACATCTCTTACGTCTCCTGCACTGACAGGCAGGTTACCACTAGTGCCATCTGGGAAGCCCCCAAGAGTTGTGGAGTCAATCACTTTTTTAATTTGCTGCACGACATGTGGGATCTTAGTTCCCCAACCAGGGATCAAACCTGTGTTGCCTGCATTGGGAGCACAGATTCTTAACCACTGGGCAACCAGGGAAGTCTCTGGAGTGGACTATTATGCAGTGGACCATTATGAAGTGGAGTGCATTATGATATGGGTGGTCTGACCACTCTCTCTCCTGGAACATATTTTATCAATTTTCCTGAAAACCTATCCTGATTAATGTCTCTTCTCATGTGGCAAAAGTTCCTCTATTTGCCAACATAGATCTATCCCCCCAGTTTCTTTTTCCTCATGAAGTCTGGTACACACGAGCCTAGGATAATGTAGAGGCAGACAAACCCTCTGCTAATATAATCATGTTCTGAGTTATGCACAAAATTCTCTAATCATTGGGAAGACCCTTTACCTTGTCTCCCCCTCAACGCACCCAGCACCCCATTTTTCTATGCTGCTTGGCAAAAAATCCAGAAGATGCTAAAAGAGGTGTGACACTGGGAATAGGTGGCAAAAGGATCCAGGATCCATGAACACAAATGTGGGAGTTTTGCAATGTGGTAATCTCTTCACTACTGATATGTGCTCTCTATGCCTCTGCCCCCTGAATCTAGGAGGATCTGGATTGCTTTGACGGCCATAATATGCCAGAAGTGATGTTTACAAGGCCAAGTCATAAAAGGCCAACCAAGTCCCAGCTGGTGCTCTTGGAAGGTTTATCTTAGAAGCCAGATACCATGCTGGGCAAAGCACAAACCATGTGGAGAAGTCATATGTAGATGCACCCAGCTGAGCTAGGCCTTCAGCCAGCCCAGCCACCAAACATATGAGTCACCAAATGAATCCAGCCCCTGGCCATCTGAGTCTTTCCAACAGAGACATCAGACATCTTAGAGCAGAGATAAATCCCCACTGAATTCCTGCCCCAGAGTCTCCATGAGCACAAGATGTCTGCTGGTTTATGCCACCGAGTTTGGGGTGGTTTATCGCAAAGCAGTAGTAGACAGACTAAGAAGAGACAAGAGGTTCAGGAGGAAAAGATTCCTGCAATGGCCACATGTGAACCATGGGCAGAAAGCTGGACATGGTCGGGTGAGAGAATCTGGGGAAGGGGCACCTGGTGGGACAGGCCTGAGGGTCCTGTGTGTTCCTCTAGTACCCTTTGAACTCTGCAACAAGCAGGACTGGCTTAACCTTGAGAGAAAGGGCTGTTTCTTTAGTCTTCTGCTGACAGCAAGTCTGTTAAGGCATAGATTCCATAGATTCTTCCCTCCCCATGAAGCCCTGCAATATAATATGTCTGGTGACAAACATTCTTCTAATCATTTCATGTGGCAAAAGTTCCTCTATTTGCCAACATAGATCTATCCCCCCAGTTTCTTTTTCCTCATGAAGTCTGGTACACACGAGCCTAGGATAATGTAGAGGCAGACAAACCCTCTGCTAATATAATCATGTTCTGAGTTATGCACAAAATTCTCTAATCATTGGGAAGACCCTTTACCTTGTCTCCCCCTCAACGCACCCAGCACCCCATTTTTCTATGCTGCTTGGCAAAAAATCCAGAAGATGCTAAAAGAGGTGTGACACTGGGAATAGGTGGCAAAAGGATCCAGGATCCATGAACACAAATGTGGGAGTTTTGCAATGTGGTAATCTCTTCACTACTGATATGTGCTCTCTATGCCTCTGCCCCCTGAATCTAGGAGGATCTGGATTGCTTTGACGGCCATAATATGCCAGAAGTGATGTTTACAAGGCCAAGTCATAAAAGGCCAACCAAGTCCCAGCTGGTGCTCTTGGAAGGTTTATCTTAGAAGCCAGATACCATGCTGGGCAAAGCACAAACCATGTGGAGAAGTCATATGTAGATGCACCCAGCTGAGCTAGGCCTTCAGCCAGCCCAGCCACCAAACATATGAGTCACCAAATGAATCCAGCCCCTGGCCATCTGAGTCTTTCCAACAGAGACATCAGACATCTTAGAGCAGAGATAAATCCCCACTGAATTCCTGCCCCAGAGTCTCCATGAGCACAAGATGTCTGCTGGTTTATGCCACCGAGTTTGGGGTGGTTTATCGCAAAGCAGTAGTAGACAGACTAAGAAGAGACAAGAGGTTCAGGAGGAAAAGATTCCTGCAATGGCCACATGTGAACCATGGGCAGAAAGCTGGACATGGTCGGGTGAGAGAATCTGGGGAAGGGGCACCTGGTGGGACAGGCCTGAGGGTCCTGTGTGTTCCTCTAGTACCCTTTGAACTCTGCAACAAGCAGGACTGGCTTAACCTTGAGAGAAAGGGCTGTTTCTTTAGTCTTCTGCTGACAGCAAGTCTGTTAAGGCATAGATTCCATAGATTCTTCCCCTCCCCATGCCCCACTTTCCTGATAGGAACAAAATTTTCAAATTAAACTTTTATACAAACACAGGGAGTGCATTTGATCAGTTTGATCTGATCCAGAGACTCTCCATTTTCCCTAAAAGAGCTTCTGATGATAAAGAACGATGAGGTTGTATCCCAAAACATCCCCTTGCCATCAAGAACCTGCGATTGTAGCCCAAGATTTTTGTCTTAAAAACTGGTATATCCTCGGGCTTCCCTGGTGGTCCAGTGGGTAAGGACACCGCCTTGCAGTGCAAGGGGCGCTGGTTCGATCCCTGGCCCAGGAAGATCCCATGTGCTGCAGAGCGGCTGGACCGATGTGTCCAATCACCGAGCCGGAGCTCTGGAGCGCATGCGCCCAGAGCCGGTGCTCCGCGACAAGAGAGGCCATTGCGATGGGAGGACCACACGGGCCAGAGAATGAAGATGGATGAAAATAGAGAAATGAAAGACCAATAGAAGTGGCCCGCCTGTCCCCCTCCCCAACCTGCCCCCCCCCAAAAAAAACTGGTATCCTACACCAGAACATATCAAGCATTGTTTTGATACTAAACTGTCTTCAGTTACCTGCCATAATGCCATTTGCAGTAACATGAATGGATCTAGAGATTATCATATGAAGTAAACTAAAGACAAATATCATACAATATTACTTATTTGTGGGATATAAAGAAATTATATACAAAATGAACTTATATACAAAATAGAAACAGACTCACAGACATTGAAAATACACTTATGGTTACTAAAGGGGAAGAGTTGAGAGATGGATAAATTAGGAGCTTATGATTAACATATACAGGTTGCTATACATAAAATATTTAATAGATAATCAACAAAGATCTACTGTATAGTTCAGGGAACTCTATAGTCAATACTTTGCAGACCCACCTGGGAAAAGAATCTGAAAAGAATGGATATATGTACATGTATAACTGGATTACTTAGCTGTACACCTGAAACTAACTCAACATTGTAAATCAACTATGCTCCAATATAAAACAAAATAAAACAAATTTGCGACATCTTTTCTTAGAAAAATAATGCAGGAAATAATGGATCCTGAATGAAAGAAGGATTTCCAAGAGGCTGAGTCAGAGAACCTCCAGGAGAGTGCAAGAGTGACCAAAAATTCTCAGCTAAGATCATTTGTAATATTCTCTGCAGAGTCCAGAGTTTACACTTTGGCTGTGCATGTAGAAATTTTTCTTCATGAATACTATGTTCTTGATCCCATGCCCCCTCGCTTCCTAAGAGACATTACTCTATTAATTATCACCTTCAAGCTCTTCTTCTCTCTTGCCTCCTTCCCCTCCACTCCTGTGTCCCCTGTCCTCAGAAGCCCTTCCCTTAGGTAAATTGGTACCTAATTCTGGAGAGCAATTTGGCAAATCTAGCAAACGAAAAAAAAAAAAATGTGTATACTTTCTGACCCAGAAATTTCACTTCTAGAAAATTTATATTTAGATATACTTGCACAAATTCATAAGGATAAACAGACAGAGCTGCTCATTGCAGCACTGCTTGTGAGAGCAAAAACAGGGCAGCCTAAACAGCCATCGAGAAGGGACTGGTAAAATCAATCACAGTAGAACAGAAAAGGATGTTGGTAATCTGTCCCCCTCCCCAACCTGCCCCCCCCCAAAAAAAACTGGTATCCTACACCAGAACATATCAAGCATTGTTTTGATACTAAACTGTCTTCAGTTACCTGCCATAATGCCATTTGCAGTAACATGAATGGATCTAGAGATTATCATATGAAGTAAACTAAAGACAAATATCATACAATATTACTTATTTGTGGGATATAAAGAAATTATATACAAAATGAACTTATATACAAAATAGAAACAGACTCACAGACATTGAAAATACACTTATGGTTACTAAAGGGAAGAGTTGAGAGATGGATAAATTAGGAGCTTATGATTAACATATACAGGTTGCTATACATAAAATATTTAATAGATAATCAACAAAGATCTACTGTATAGTTCAGGGAACTCTATAGTCAATACTTTGCAGACCCACCTGGGAAAAGAATCTGAAAAGAATGGATATATGTACATGTATAACTGGATTACTTAGCTGTACACCTGAAACTAACTCAACATTGTAAATCAACTATGCTCCAATATAAAACAAAATAAAACAAATTTGCGACATCTTTTCTTAGAAAAATAATGCAGGAAATAATGGATCCTGAATGAAAGAAGGATTTCCAAGAGGCTGAGTCAGAGAACCTCCAGGAGAGTGCAAGAGTGACCAAAAATTCTCAGCTAAGATCATTTGTAATATTCTCTGCAGAGTCCAGAGTTTACACTTTGGCTGTGCATGTAGAAATTTTTCTTCATGAATACTATGTTCTTGATCCCATGCCCCCTCGCTTCCTAAGAGACATTACTCTATTAATTATCACCTTCAAGCTCTTCTTCTCTCTTGCCTCCTTCCCCTCCACTCCTGTGTCCCCTGTCCTCAGAAGCCCTTCCCTTAGGTAAATTGGTACCTAATTCTGGAGAGCAATTTGGCAAATCTAGCAAACGAAAAAAAAAAAAATGTGTATACTTTCTGACCCAGAAATTTCACTTCTAGAAAATTTATATTTAGATATACTTGCACAAATTCATAAGGATAAACAGACAGAGCTGCTCATTGCAGCACTGCTTGTGAGAGCAAAAACAGGGCAGCCTAAACAGCCATCGAGAAGGGACTGGTAAAATCAATCACAGTAGAACAGAAAAGGATGTTGGTAATAAACTGCTGAGTGAAAAAAATCTTGTGGTCTAATGTGACCACATCAGTGAGAACAAACTATGCATACTTAGATGGATACAGGTTTATTTATTCTAGGAATGCTGCACAACTTCTGGGGATAACAGTCACATTGTATTCTTGTTTTATAAGTAATTGGTATACCCAGGAGCTGTAAAACTGCCTGGGTGTGTGTGTGTGCATGTGTGCATGCGTGTGTCTGTGTCTGTGTGTGTGTGTGTGTGTGTGTATGTGTTGCTTCAATCCATCTTTTCCATGAGCCTATAACTGTAAGAGGAAAGGGACTCTTCATCTCTTAATTCCCAACACCCAGCACAAAGCCTGGCACACCAATTATTAGTGTTTTGGTGAGTATTTGGCTGCTCACATTCCTTGGGTCCAGGGTATACCAGTTACATATCATTTCATAGAACTAGGCATGTCTTAGGGAGAGGAAATAAACACTTAGTCAGTGATTTCTTGGCTTTTATACACTCATATACATATACACTCATATTTACTCATATCCAATGTTCCAGGCTCAAACTGTGTTTGGAAAAGCTGAGTTAAGCCAAGAGAAACCATTTTCTGTGCTGTGAAACATCGTTAGGATTTTAATATGCACCAGTGCTCTCTAACAGGTAGATATAGCAAGGAGATCATCTGAACTTTACTGACCATGAAACACTTTTAGAGGAATATTTATTAACATTGATGTCTGATGATCATCAATTTGGAACATGCTGTATTAGAAGAATCACAAAGGAAGTAAATAGGTCCTTGGTGAAAGGAAGATTTCCAAGAGATTAGGTCCTTGGTGGAAGGAAGATTTCCAAGAGATAGGGTCAGACAATCTCCAGGAGAATGAAAGATTAAAAGTTACTTAGCCAAGATCATTTGAAATTCAAACTGGATGGCTGGACCTGATACAGAAAGGGAAAAGGAAAGGATGTGGTCATCCTAACAAGAGTGATCAAAGTATGCTTGCCCATGTGACACTGTGTCAGCAGAGACCCTCCCCATTCTCCTGGGGACCTGGCTGGGCTGTTGGTGAAGGTCCTAGGAGCACGGAATTGAGGCAGCAGATTTCCAGGTCCTACTTGAAAATCTTCTGATTTAGTAGGTAGAACCCACCAACATACACAGATTTTGTAAACTCACCAGACAAATTTTGATGAGGAGCTAAATTTTGACCATGAGTTGGCACTAGTCCTTCTGCTCTAACACTTACTGCTTGCTCCAGTCAGAGTAGGATCAGTGGATTGATGGGGGCAGAGGCCAGATCACAGAGAGTGAGGGCTGAGAAGTAAATGAAAAAAAAAAAATGGAGAAATGGAGCAAGTGTAGGCAATTTTTTCAAGAAGTTTCCAAAGCTCATATCAGGGCTTCTCTGGTGGACTAGTGGTTAAGACTCTACCTTGTAATGCAGGGGACACTAGCCCTGGTCCAGGGTATACCAGTTACATATCATTTCATAGAACTAGGCATGTCTTAGGGAGAGGAAATAAACACTTAGTCAGTGATTTCTTGGCTTTTATACACTCATATACATATACACTCATATTTACTCATATCCAATGTTCCAGGCTCAAACTGTGTTTGGAAAAGCTGAGTTAAGCCAAGAGAAACCATTTTCTGTGCTGTGAAACATCGTTAGGATTTTAATATGCACCAGTGCTCTCTAACAGGTAGATATAGCAAGGAGATCATCTGAACTTTACTGACCATGAAACACTTTTAGAGGAATATTTATTAACATTGATGTCTGATGATCATCAATTTGGAACATGCTGTATTAGAAGAATCACAAAGGAAGTAAATAGGTCCTTGGTGAAAGGAAGATTTCCAAGAGATTAGGTCCTTGGTGGAAGGAAGATTTCCAAGAGATAGGGTCAGACAATCTCCAGGAGAATGAAAGATTAAAAGTTACTTAGCCAAGATCATTTGAAATTCAAACTGGATGGCTGGACCTGATACAGAAAGGGAAAAGGAAAGGATGTGGTCATCCTAACAAGAGTGATCAAAGTATGCTTGCCTATGTGACACTGTGTCAGCAGAGACCCTCCCCATTCTCCTGGGGACCTGGCTGGGCTGTTGGTGAAGGTCCTAGGAGCACGGAATTGAGGCAGCAGATTTCCAGGTCCTACTTGAAAATCTTCTGATTTAGTAGGTAGAACCCACCAACATACACAGATTTTGTAAACTCACCAGACAAATTTTGATGAGGAGCTAAATTTTGACCATGAGTTGGCACTAGTCCTTCTGCTCTAACACTTACTGCTTGCTCCAGTCAGAGTAGGATCAGTGGATTGATGGGGGCAGAGGCCAGATCACAGAGAGTGAGGGCTGAGAAGTAAATGAAAAAAAAAAAATGGAGAAATGGAGCAAGTGTAGGCAATTTTTTCAAGAAGTTTCCAAAGCTCATATCAGGGCTTCTCTGGTGGACTAGTGGTTAAGACTCTACCTTGTAATGCAGGGGACACTAGTTCAATCCCTGGTCCAGGAAGATCCCACATGCCACAGGAAAACTAAGCCCACGCATGACACTACGGAGCCTGTGCTCTGCAGCCTGAGAGCCACAACTACTGAGTCCACATGCAGCAGCTACTGAAGCCCACATGCCCTAGGGCCCATGCTCCACAAGAGAAACCACTGCAATGAGAAGCCTGTGCACCACAGCTAAAGACCCAGCACATACAAAACTAAATAGATAAATTAAATGCTGTTTAAAAAATTTCATATTAGCCCCTTTTTTTAAAGGATAAGTGACACCAGAACAAATGTGCACACTTAGGGAAAGAAGAAAGAAGTGGAAGAACAACAAAGGAGGTACAAATGATGAAATAAGGTGCCTGAAGAGAGGGTGGCAGGGAATACATGTTTACGCACATGTGGCAGGTGCTCCTTGATGTGGTGAAAGGCATCCTCCTCCACTATGGTGGGCAGGAAGTGGCAAAGAGGAACTTGGATCCAGAAAAGGTGACAGAGAGGTTCTCACGCAGTTGAGAAGTTTCCTCCTGGAGCTTTTATTTGTGAATGAGAAAGTGGCATCATTCTTAGATAAGTGGGGAGAATGGCGGAGAATGGAGAGGAAAGCTGGCTGCTAGAAACATCTCTGAGTCCCACCATGACTCCATTGAGAATGAAAGCTATGAGTATGGAGGGGCAACTACCCATGTCCCATATCCATGTAAGGTTTTCTATACCCTCAATAGGAGTAACAGTAGCAAACACCATTAGGGAGGTTGTCAAAGAGGAGAGTATTGCACTGAGAGTTCTCTGAAGTTGAATTTGAAGCAACATGAGGTAGAAATGTTGCCTGGTCATACACACAGTTTTAGCTTCCTCCTTGCCAGACTATGGGAAGATGAGACACAAGCTTTGATAACTATGAAAAAAACACTTACTGCTTGCTCCAGTCAGAGTAGGATCAGTGGATTGATGGGGCAGAGGCCAGATCACAGAGAGTGAGGGCTGAGAAGTAAATGAAAAAAAAAAAATGGAGAAATGGAGCAAGTGTAGGCAATTTTTTCAAGAAGTTTCCAAAGCTCATATCAGGGCTTCTCTGGTGGACTAGTGGTTAAGACTCTACCTTGTAATGCAGGGGACACTAGTTCAATCCCTGGTCCAGGAAGATCCCACATGCCACAGGAAAACTAAGCCCACGCATGACACTACGGAGCCTGTGCTCTGCAGCCTGAGAGCCACAACTACTGAGTCCACATGCAGCAGCTACTGAAGCCCACATGCCCTAGGGCCCATGCTCCACAAGAGAAACCACTGCAATGAGAAGCCTGTGCACCACAGCTAAAGACCCAGCACATACAAAACTAAATAGATAAATTAAATGCTGTTTAAAAAATTTCATATTAGCCCCTTTTTTTAAAGGATAAGTGACACCAGAACAAATGTGCACACTTAGGGAAAGAAGAAAGAAGTGGAAGAACAACAAAGGAGGTACAAATGATGAAATAAGGTGCCTGAAGAGAGGGTGGCAGGGAATACATGTTTACGCACATGTGGCAGGTGCTCCTTGATGTGGTGAAAGGCATCCTCCTCCACTATGGTGGGCAGGAAGTGGCAAAGAGGAACTTGGATCCAGAAAAGGTGACAGAGAGGTTCTCACGCAGTTGAGAAGTTTCCTCCTGGAGCTTTTATTTGTGAATGAGAAAGTGGCATCATTCTTAGATAAGTGGGGAGAATGGCGGAGAATGGAGAGGAAAGCTGGCTGCTAGAAACATCTCTGAGTCCCACCATGACTCCATTGAGAATGAAAGCTATGAGTATGGAGGGGCAACTACCCATGTCCCATATCCATGTAAGGTTTTCTCTATACCCCTCAATAGGAGTAACAGTAGCAAACACCATTAGGGAGGTTGTCAAAGAGGAGAGTATTGCACTGAGAGTTCTCTGAAGTTGAATTTGAAGCAACATGAGGTAGAAATGTTGCCTGGTCATACACACAGTTTTAGCTTCCTCCTTGCCAGACTATGGGAAGATGAGACACAATAAGCACTAAGATATACCAGGAGTACTGGGGTGATTGGAAGGAAAGTAGGTGATTGGAAGGAAAGGAGAGGTCAGGCATAACATGCTGTGAAAGTCCAGCAACAGCCCCTACCAGGTGAAATGTCTCAATGCTCATCTCAGGGGGCTTGAAGGACCTCCCCACACTCCCAAACATTCTTGGTCCAACCAGAATGGGTCTTCTCTTTTTCTCTCTACATATTAGGGTTCCCCAGAAGACTTATCAAGAAAGGTTTTTTAAGGAAAAAAAAAAAACCCTCAACAGCACTGATAAGACTCAGCCCTCCCATCCAATCCAAGAGTGAGCCCAAGGGCCCCAGTGAGCTGACAAGGTGCCCGCAGCTGCATCCGTCCACAGAACCACCCCAATGATGTGGCCCCAGAGTTAACACTTGGTGATGAGACATCCTCATTAGGGCTGGTGATGTGAGCGCTGAGGTCCAACAGAGCTAAGCACTCTGGCAAGGGGAGGGAGGAGCAGTGGGCATGGTGGGTCATGGAATTTCCTGGGCACCTTTGAGGAACCTGAGGAGGAGAAGTAAGGATGGGCACACCAGCATCAGGGGGAACTCTGGTTGATGGTTCCAATCTAACTAGGGAAGCCAGCTTGGTAATTAAGCAGCAAAACTTTTGAGTTCCATCTGCCTCTCACTCAGCCCTGCAGGGGAACTCTGGTTGAGAAGTTTCCTCCTGGAGCTTTTATTTGTGAATGAGAAAGTGGCATCATTCTTAGATAAGTGGGGAGAATGGCGGAGAATGGAGAGGAAAGCTGGCTGCTAGAAACATCTCTGAGTCCCACCATGACTCCATTGAGAATGAAAGCTATGAGTATGGAGGGGCAACTACCCATGTACCATATCAATGTAAGGTTTTCTATCCCCCTCAATAGGAGTAACAGTAGCAAACACCATTAGGGAGGTTGTCAAAGAGGAGAGTATTGCACTGAGAGTTCTCTGAAGTTGAATTTGAAGCAACATGAGGTAGAAATGTTGCCTGGTCATACACACAGTTTTAGCTTCCTCCTTGCCAGACTATGGGAAGATGAGACACAATAAGCACTAAGATATACCAGGAGTACTGGGGTGATTGGAAGGAAAGTAGGTGATTGGAAGGAAAGGAGAGGTCAGGCATAACATGCTGTGAAAGTCCAGCAACAGCCCCCCTACCAGGTGAAATGTCTCAATGCTCATCTCAGGGGGCTTGAAGGACCTCCCCACACTCCCAAACATTCTTGGTCCAACCAGAATGGGTCTTCTCTTTTTCTCTCTACATATTAGGGTTCCCCAGAAGACTTATCAAGAAAGGTTTTTTAAGGAAAAAAAAAAAACCCTCAACAGCACTGATAAGACTCAGCCCTCCCATCCAATCCAAGAGTGAGCCCAAGGGCCCCAGTGAGCTGACAAGGTGCCCGCAGCTGCATCCGTCCACAGAACCACCCCAATGATGTGGCCCCAGAGTTAACACTTGGTGATGAGACATCCTCATTAGGGCTGGTGATGTGAGCGCTGCGAGGGTCCAACAGAGCTAAGCACTCTGGCAAGGGGAGGGAGGAGCAGTGGGCATGGTGGGTCATGGAATTTCCTGGGCACCTTTGAGGAACCTGAGGAGGAGAAGTAAGGATGGGCACACCAGCATCAGGGGGAACTCTGGTTGATGGTTCCAATCTAACTAGGGAAGCCAGCTTGGTAATTAAGCAGCAAAACTTTTGAGTTCCATCTGCCTCTCACTGTGCAGGACCTTAAATCATAGAGGACTTTATGGGTCCTGTTTATGAAGAGACTCTTTCTATAAGCTATTCAGAACAGGGGTGGGAGGGAAAAATAAGGAGAGAAAAATTCCCTTTGAATCCCCATTGCTTTTGGAGTCAGCAATTTAATGAGTCATGCATTCTAAATCCTTGCTTTGTCTACACATTTTCATTTCTAAATACTAAAAAACACTTTGTTTGGAACATGGGCTATTTTTAGCTCATATATCAAGAGTGCACATCCAATTCTCTCTATATTAGAAAAGCTTCCTTCGAGTTGGGTTGGAGGAGCACCATGGTGGTGGGGCTGTTTATCAGCAGTAGACTGCTGAAGCTACCTCAGCATTTCTCTATTCCCTGAGGACTCTCTTCCAGTTGCTCTCCTAAACCTAATGACCATTCATGAGTCAGCTCTAGACCTGATCAGAAGAGTTCCAGATATTAAAATCTAGACAAAAGGGAAAGAGCATCCTTTCAAGCCTCCAGCCTAAGAAATCAGTACCTTGGTGGGGCAGAGACAAGCAGGGTTCCACTGCTGTGGGCCCTTGTAAGACTCTTCAGAGAAGAGAAGGAACATCCCCATCTATAGGTCATCTGCTCCAGATCTATGAGAAGAAAAAGTCTAGCCAAGACCTAGGAATAGACAGCCTGGGGAGTTTGGTAAACTGCCAAGCTGACAAGCAGGAGAAAATGCTAGGAGGAAGCTAGGGGGTCCTGTCTCTCCTGCCTCTGTGTGAGGTCTCACTCCACAGGTCACTGTGATGGGTGCTCTCAGCCAGTTTCATCTACTCCATTGTTTTTGTCCACCAGCAATTGTTCATTCTTCTGGGTCTCCTGGGGACCACTCCCTTTTAAAGGCTCCAATGAATTCCCTAATGGCTCTGGGGTTAAGATTCCACGCTTCCACTACAGAGGCCGTATGTTCTTTCCCCAGTCAGGGTGAATCCCAGCATGCTATATAGCACGGCCAAAAAAAAAAAAAAAAAAATTAATAAAGGCAAAAATAAATAAATAAAGACACCATTAAATAAATAAAGGCAAACATATTATTAGCACCTCATGGACTGCTCACCAACTTCAAGAATGGAATACAAAACCACTATGCGAAGGACTGGGGATGAGGAACTGGCTGACCATTTTGGTCACTGTCTCTCCACCATTTTCATCCACGTATTTATAGTGGAAGCAACCGTGCTCATACCCTCTGACCTTTCTCCCCTGGATACTGTCAACTTGATTAGGAGAGGGCAGCTATGTGGCACTAGTGGTAAAGAACCCATCTGCCAATGCAGGAGACACAAGAAACACAAGTCTGATCCCTGGGTCCAGAAGAGTAGGAAATGGCACCCCAATCCAGTATTCTCACCTGGAAAACTCCATGGACAGAGGCAGTCCACAGGGCTAAAAAGAGTCGGACACAATGGAGCACACGTGCACGGACAGCTATGAGCCCATTCCCCAGGAAATTTCAAATTGAGACCATCCATGTTCCCAGTTGAGGTTGAAAGCCAAGTTGGTAGCTATTTGATAGGGATAATTTTCACACGGACAGAGAAACCAGAGAGATTTAGACAAGGAGAAACCTTCCTTAGATTTTCTGCATCCCTGAGGCTTTGGATTCTCTGACACACTGTCCCCTACCCTCCACCCCTGCCTGGATCTTCTGTTGCAATGTCACATGGTTCTCTTTTCACTTAGGAAAGTTGTACTGGACTTCTGTCACTAGCAACCAAAATGATACCAAGAGCTGGGGAAAATGACCTGGAGTGGGAAGAGGAAACGTGTGGAGAAGATGCCCCCTGACATTCTAGCTTGCTGACCTTGCCTGCACCAAACACAGCCATGTGAGCACAGACTGTTTTTCAGGTTTGAGGCCCCTGACGCTCTGAAAGCTAGATCCAATAACCAACACCCACGCTTTCTCTGAGGACAGGGAGGCGAGGTGCTCTGCAAGACCTCACCACTGGAATAGGCAGCCAATTTGGCTCTGGGGTTAAGATTCCACGCTTCCACTACAGAGGCCGTATGTTCTTTCCCCAGTCAGGGTGAATCCCAGCATGCTATATAGCACGGCCAAAAAAAAAAAAAAAAAAATTAATAAAGGCAAAAATAAATAAATAAAGACACCATTAAATAAATAAAGGCAAACATATTATTAGCACCTCATGGACTGCTCACCAACTTCAAGAATGGAATACAAAACCACTATGCGAAGGACTGGGGATGAGGAACTGGCTGACCATTTTGGTCACTGTCTCTCCACCATTTTCATCCACGTATTTATAGTGGAAGCAACCGTGCTCATACCCTCTGACCTTTCTCCCCTGGATACTGTCAACTTGATTAGAGAGGGCAGCTATGTGGCACTAGTGGTAAAGAACCCATCTGCCAATGCAGGAGACACAAGAAACACAAGTCTGATCCCTGGGTCCAGAAGAGTAGGAAATGGCACCCCAATCCAGTATTCTCACCTGGAAAACTCCATGGACAGAGGCAGTCCACAGGGCTAAAAAGAGTCGGACACAATGGAGCACACGTGCACGGACAGCTATGAGCCCATTCCCCAGGAAATTTCAAATTGAGACCATCCATGTTCCCAGTTGAGGTTGAAAGCCAAGTTGGTAGCTATTTGATAGGGATAATTTTCACACGGACAGAGAAACCAGAGAGATTTAGACAAGGAGAAACCTTCCTTAGATTTTCTGCATCCCTGAGGCTTTGGATTCTCTGACACACTGTCCCCTACCCTCCACCCCTGCCTGGATCTTCTGTTGCAATGTCACATGGTTCTCTTTTCACTTAGGAAAGTTGTACTGGACTTCTGTCACTAGCAACCAAAATGATACCAAGAGCTGGGGAAAATGACCTGGAGTGGGAAGAGGAAACGTGTGGAGAAGATGCCCCCTGACATTCTAGCTTGCTGACCTTGCCTGCACCAAACACAGCCATGTGAGCACAGACTGTTTTTCAGGTTTGAGGCCCCTGACGCTCTGAAAGCTAGATCCAATAACCAACACCCACGCTTTCTCTGAAGGAGACTCCCAGCCAAGGAACTGGAGGACAGGGAGGCGAGGTGCTCTGCAAGACCTCACCACTGGAATAGGGACACATGCTCCAGTTGGGCTGTGTTCCCTTCCCCATACGCATCCAAACCCTGGTGCAGAGACTGTGACCACCATCCATCTCTTGGTCCCATCTCACCCCTCTTCCTTTCACCTGTTTCTTGTGCTCTCTCTGCCCACTGCACAAAGAAATCTTTGCGAAATGTGTGCCTTTCCCCTCAAAGAAGGAGTAAACAAAAGTGTTATTATGTGTGTTCAGTTCTGGGGTCCAAAGAGAGTTCACGCTTCCTCCCAAGGAGAAGTTGATAGCTTGGGAAAAGTGGGTTCCCTCCTCTTGGGCTATTACTGTTCCCAGGGACAAGGGAAACTAACCTGCCTCATTCATGCCCATCATAGCTCTGGCCCCAGAATTCTAAAACCTAAAGTCATAGGAACAAATAGGGAAATATTTTTAACGTGGGCCTATGTTGAGTAAAAAGTATTTCTGACTCTGCTGGTGTTCTTTGTCTGTTTGCTGCATGGTATCTTCACACCCACTAGGTAGGCAACTCTCTCTATCCTCTGTAGCATCGGCCTCAACTGTCATTTGCCACAGACCCTGTAGAACATGCAGAATTATTTCTCTGTCCCAGTTTTTACCTCCATCCCTCAATACCCACCCCTACCCCTCCAGAGCAAGCACCCAGGATGGTACCACTTACCCCAGCCTGAGAATAAACAAATCAGGAATTTCATCTTGAACAGGACTGTGCCTCCTACAGAGGCTGGGGGAAGCCCAGGCCAGATCATCCTCTGACCCCTGACCAGCCTCCTAGAGCAGACACTCCCTCTGAGCCTGCCTTCAGTGTATGTCATTCCAGTTTCACATTGCCCTCTCCCAGACCTGTCCTCAGAGGTGATGAGAAGGGCTCCCCTGCAGGGCAGCACCAGGGCTCCTATCAGCTCCCACACTGATTTCCCAAATAATAAGCTGTATTGGAGAAGGTTCTGGATAGAGTCTTATAGCATCCTCTGCTGGGCCCTGCAGTCCAGGCCCCGGTTACGTAGAGATAGTGCTGAAGATCAGGAGCACTAGTCATCAGAAATATGGGCACTTCCTTTGGGCTTCCCTAGTGGCTCAGGTGGTAAAGAATCTGCCTATAGTGCAGGAGACACAAGTTCCATCCCTAGGTCAGGAAGATCCCCTAGAGAAAGGAATGGATACCCACTCCAGTATTCTTGCCTGAAAAATCCTATGGACAGAAGAGCCTGGCAGGCTACAATCCCTGGGGAAGGCTCAGACTTCCTTTATTTCCTAGAAGCATAATCCTGAACTCACAGCCCCACCATGAACCCCGCCCCTGGGTGTTATTATGTGTGTTCAGTTCTGGGGTCCAAAGAGAGTTCACGCTTCCTCCCAAGGAGAAGTTGATAGCTTGGGAAAAGTGGGTTCCCTCCTCTTGGGCTATTACTGTTCCCAGGGACAAGGGAAACTAACCTGCCTCATTCATGCCCATCATAGCTCTGGCCCCAGAATTCTAAAACCTAAAGTCATAGGAACAAATAGGGAAATATTTTTAACGTGGGCCTATGTTGAGTAAAAAGTATTTCTGACTCTGCTGGTGTTCTTTGTCTGTTTGCTGCATGGTATCTTCACACCCACTAGGTAGGCAACTCTCTCTATCCTCTGTAGCATCGGCCTCAACTGTCATTTGCCACAGACCCTGTAGAACATGCAGAATTATTTCTCTGTCCCAGTTTTTACCTCCATCCCTCAATACCCACCCCTACCCCTCCAGAGCAAGCACCCAGGATGGTACCACTTACCCCAGCCTGAGAATAAACAAATCAGGAATTTCATCTTGAACAGGACTGTGCCTCCTACAGAGGCTGGGGGAAGCCCAGGCCAGATCATCCTCTGACCCCTGACCAGCCTCCTAGAGCAGACACTCCTCTGAGCCTGCCTTCAGTGTATGTCATTCCAGTTTCACATTGCCCTCTCCCAGACCTGTCCTCAGAGGTGATGAGAAGGGCTCCCTGCAGGGCAGCACCAGGGCTCCTATCAGCTCCCACACTGATTTCCCAAATAATAAGCTGTATTGGAGAAGGTTCTGGATAGAGTCTTATAGCATCCTCTGCTGGGCCCTGCAGTCCAGGCCCCGGTTACGTAGAGATAGTGCTGAAGATCAGGAGCACTAGTCATCAGAAATATGGGCACTTCCTTTGGGCTTCCCTAGTGGCTCAGGTGGTAAAGAATCTGCCTATAGTGCAGGAGACACAAGTTCCATCCCTAGGTCAGGAAGATCCCCTAGAGAAAGGAATGGATACCCACTCCAGTATTCTTGCCTGAAAAATCCTATGGACAGAAGAGCCTGGCAGGCTACAATCCCTGGGGAAGGCTCAGACTTCCTTTATTTCCTAGAAGCATAATCCTGAACTCACAGCCCCCACCATGAACACCCTCATGGCCCCCACTAGGAGCTGGTGACAGAGAGGGTTGGAGATCTCATTCCAAACAGCCTTGGGGAAACCAATGCACACCATACCCATTTAAAGTACGATCAGCATCAATGACCTCAATGTCAGCATCACATAGATCAACATTTTCTTCTATACATAACCACTAAGAGTTAAAATTCCCCTTGAGTTTTTACAGCCATGAAAAAACAAGAAAAAGAAAGAGATCAAATCCAGAGAAGCCTGCAGTTGAGAACATACACAACTCCTCCACTGGAGCAGATCTCCTCATCCATAACTGGGGAAGAGGCTGGGGGATCTAATGGTTAGGAACAAGCTTTTAGATTCAGAGAGGTGGGTAGGAGTCTTGGATTAACCTTTGCCTTTGTAATATGGCCTATGTGATGCAGTCTGCCAGTTGTCTTCCTTTTCTCCTGTTAAAAACAGGGTTAATAACACCCGTATGCAGTTGTTGTGAGGATTAACTGAAATTATCTATGCAGAGCTCTCGCTTTTACACTGCCACAGAGTATGCACGCTATAAAAGGTATCTGTTGTTTTCTCTTGTTTCTAACAGCACCCTCTCCAACCTGATCCATCCATGATAGAGGCAGCTTTCAAACCCGTCCCCGCGTCCATCCACACAGTTGAGATTTAATCAGTTGGGCAGCTGTCGAGTTCAAGACAGATCATCAAATCTCTGGCCCTGCTGGGACCCACATCCCCTTGGGACCCCTCCCTGGTGTCCTGTCCCTGGACACTCAGCACAAAGGCTCCCAGCCCCACACCACCCCCTACCTGTGGGCTGAACACAATCAAGTCCTGAGCAAACATTCGAGAAAGCTTGTTTCTCCAGGGGTTTGGGGGTAGAAGACTTGCCAAGTGGGGAAGTCGGGGGCCCGGGTCCTCGGCGGCTCCTCTCCCCCTCCAGGGGCTCCTCTGCCCCCCTTTTCCTCATTCTCAGGCTTTCCCTCTCCGGGTTGCTCAGGCAGCCGCATCGGGGGTCCAGGGCGATGTTCTCAGAGAGATTTGTAAGCACATCAAGGGAACGTCAGCGGAGACACTGAGACTCTGCAAGGAGTTGACAGAAACTTACTGCCTGCACAGTGCTGGTGGGTTATTTAGTCAAAGTCAGTTGCCTAAATAATTCACACCCTCCCGTCCATGTTTAAACAGGACAATGATTAGAAACACAATCCTGGCACAAGAAATATAATTACAGTTGTGACAGATGTTTAGTTATTAATAAGGCCTCAATGTCACCAGAGGGTATTATTACACAAGAAACCAATAATGTGCCTTTGGAACCGACCTTCGTATTTACAGGTTCTTTTCCACTCCCGCTGCCATGGACTTTGCTGTAGTGTAAGCTTTGCAGAGGAAGCCTTAACAGACAATGTGACTGCAACTTGCAAGAAAGCCCAGCACCTTGCCAGCAAAATTTGTTTCCTGGTGGTTGACATCCACAGAGTCAAAGAAACAAAGTGCGTGTGCGTGGGGAAGGGAGCAGAGGAGTTTGCACAGCCATCTAATGGAACGGACTCTTGCCAAAGCTCTTAAGCTCGTGACGCTACTCACCCACCCAGGGCAACATCATCCTAAGGAACTAGACAAAGCAAACGACATCCTAGACTAAGTGGTCCTTTGCCAGCTCTAGTCCAGACTTGCCTCTCACATGAATGGAGCCTCTGGATTGGCTTGATGTCACCGAGTGGTGACTTCCTCTCTCTCCGCCCCTACCCCAGACATTTGGTCAACTACTGTCCTTTAAAACTCTGCTGGGTTATGGCACCCCTCGTCTGTGCCTATGTCTGCTGTCATCACAGCCTCTCTCCCCACGACAATGCACTGAGAAAAGTTCCAGGCAGGGAATCGTTCAGATACATGTTGTGTCACCAGGGCTAGGCTGAGATGACTTGAGAATAGCTGGTGATCAATAAAACACTTAACATTTAATTGATATTGGTTCTCTTTGGTTTCATACTGAAGCTTAGAAATAATAATAATTAAACAACTAATCTCCAGAAATGTGAAGTACAGGGAGGTTAACTGGAAGGATCTTGGCGATGGAATGAAAGAGCCCTGGACACTGTGGATGGAGCTCTCACCTGGGAAAGACCCCTGAAGGGGGTGTGCACATGGCAGTGGGCGGCTCCCTCTCCCAGAGACAGGCAGATGAATCTCCATTCCTCATGGCTCTGCCCCAGCACCCCGCCTCTTGGGCAAAGGCTCCCTACTCTACTTGCAGCCTCCTGATTCTGACCAGAGGTACATATTCATGCTTGGGAAGTGTTCTCCTGGAGAAGCCAGCCCAGAGAAGATGAGGCTCAGAAAATGGTCTGCATGAGGCCTTGGGAAGGTGTGTGCAAATGTGATCACTGTCATAAATTATGGTTATAAATCTTTATGTGTGGTAGGCACCAACAGTCCCACCACAGGTCAAATGGGACAGGCTCAGTCCCAAGCCTAAAGCATGTCAGTTGTTAGAATGAAAGAATGAGACACACAAACTGTCAGTGTGCTTTGTACCTTCTACCTTGAGCAGAAACCCCCGTCATCTAGTTCTCAGCTGGGCCAGAGACTGTCTGGGTGCTTGTGATCTACAGGATCCCTGATTCTCTGTGGTCTGTAGCAAGGAGTTGGGTCCTCCCCAAAATGAGGGGCTGGATCTCCTGTGGCTGGACTGGAAATCTCTCAAAGGTTGAAACCACTAGGATACCCAATAGAGAAAAAGCTTCCCTTCCCAAAACCAAAAGCCTTGTCTTATCAAATGAGAGTATAACACATCCAATCCAAGCAAGAGGACTAGACTCACCTCCCCCAACACTGCTGGTCTTCAGGCGTACACACACTCACAGAGTCACAGACCACTCTTCAAACGCTCACAGCCCATCTGTAATCTCAGCACCAAATGCAGCCCTTAACCTCAGACAAACACACAAGAAGGACTCACCCCACAGTCACACAGCTGCATGCACACTTCCCCGTGTCAACATGAGCACCCTCACAGACATACACACACACAACTCACATGTTCATGCATACCACAGTACCCAATTGCCCATATGCGCTGCACACACACCTATTCTCTTTGAGTCTCTCTCTACTTGTCATGTTAAGTTAAAAAGGAAAAACAAGTTCTTATGTCATTATACTAGAAATGCAAAAGAAAAGTGACATTTTATTTTCAGATATGCTTTTAGTTGCCATGACAGTCCCAGCACCATGAAAGCTGTGATTGGTGGCAAAAGCAGACTTCTAAAGAGAGTAATTTGCTCCCCATATGCAAGAATATCTAAAGGGGCCCCCTCCTTGTCAGTTGCCTCTAGGCCCAGTGGACACAGGGGCAGGGGCAGCCCCCTCAGTGCTAGTCTGGCTACCAGGACAGCAAGCAATAAGACCTGCCAGGAGCTCTCAGCAAGGATGTCCAAGCTGATGGTCACAGCAGCCTCAGAACCCAATCCACTTAATTACTTGGAACTTGCTCCCAGCTCAACAGGAGCATGGCACGGGAGGTGGCAGCTCCCCACAAGGAACAATTGCTCCTGCTGTTCGGCTGGCCTCTGGTGCCCTTCACTGCGGCACTCAGGATGTGCCAGAGAGACACAAAGCCAGGGGCTGGTCCCTCAGCCAAAAAGGTAGCCAGTTCCTCCAACAAGAAACTATCTCACCAGAATACTCCTCTCTTGGTCATGACTGGCCTGACACACACTGGCAGAAGCCAAGTCCCCTTCTACAATCCGAGACTGACCACCCACAGCCAACTAATGAGCCATCCTAAGTCAGCATCTGGACAGAAGATGGACCTGCATCTCCCCATGTCCCCAGGAGCTTCTCAAAGACTGAGCTGTGGGTATATGCACTTCCCAAGTAGCCAATGGCCTTATGCACCTTCGGGACCCACAGTACATACTTAGAGGAATTTCTCTTTGTCCCCAAATCAACTGGTTACTTCATTTCCTCATGAAACTCCTAAGGGCAATAATTTTTCAGAATTTCTCCCCTGAGTCCATTTGCCGGTTATCTTTATTGTCATCATCTGAAAGATTGGCCAGGAGCTGGATTTTGAGCCCAAGTCTAGAAGTTAGACCTTTGCACTAATTCTTGGATCCATATGACTGTTCTCTTCAGCTTTTCATTTCAGCAAATGACCCACCTACTTCCTTCAGCATCCGAAATGTTCCATAAGCACTGGCCACCCAGTGTGAGTCACTCTGGACCACCCGATATGTGATGCTGCTTTCATTCTTCCTTCAAGATACTCCACTGACCCCACTGCAGCCCATGATATGTGGAGACAAGGGTAGCGGCATAGTTGAGAACATGGCTAATTGAATTAGACCATACAGTTCAAATCCTGGTTCTGCCACATATGGGCTGTGTGATCTTAGATAAGCTCCTTTTCCTCTCTGTGCTTCAGCTTCCTCAGCTGCAAAATGGGCCTGATAATAATAGCACCTACTTTTTAGGGTTAATATAATGTGTCTGGCACATAGAAAGTACCCCATGCACTAGGTATCATTATTCGTTTCTTCCTTTTGCGCTTCATAGGCTGAGCACCAACTCTGCTCAGCTGCACCACGATGTGGTGCTGAGCTGACCACACAGTGACAGTCAGGGAGAGGCAGAAGTGACTCCACCATAGGTACAGTCCCACAGAGCTCCGAAACAAGCTGGGGACACAGACACACACACAGGTCAGAGAAGGAAGCTGCTCTTGCTCCTTCCGTTTGAAGAGTAAGTTTGTCCCTGAAGGTATTTGGGTGGAGAGTTTTGAGTCTCCTTTTCAATGGCACCACGTATGTTCTTAAATGGATTCTGTGCCTACCCCTGCAGTACATAGACTCACCCACAGCCAACTAATGAGCCATCCTAAGTCAGCATCTGGACAGAAGATGGACCTGCATCTCCCCATGTCCCCAGGAGCTTCTCAAAGACTGAGCTGTGGGTATATGCACTTCCCAAGTAGCCAATGGCCTTATGCACCTTCGGGACCCACAGTACATACTTAGAGGAATTTCTCTTTGTCCCCAAATCAACTGGTTACTTCATTTCCTCATGAAACTCCTAAGGGCAATAATTTTTCAGAATTTCTCCCCTGAGTCCATTTGCCGGTTATCTTTATTGTCATCATCTGAAAGATTGGCCAGGAGCTGGATTTTGAGCCCAAGTCTAGAAGTTAGACCTTTGCACTAATTCTTGGATCCATATGACTGTTCTCTTCAGCTTTTCATTTCAGCAAATGACCCACCTACTTCCTTCAGCATCCGAAATGTTCCATAAGCACTGGCCACCCAGTGTGAGTCACTCTGGACCACCCGATATGTGATGCTGCTTTCATTCTTCCTTCAAGATACTCCACTGACCCCACTGCAGCCCATGATATGTGGAGACAAGGGTAGCGGCATAGTTGAGAACATGGCTAATTGAATTAGACCATACAGTTCAAATCCTGGTTCTGCCACATATGGGCTGTGTGATCTTAGATAAGCTCCTTTTCCTCTCTGTGCTTCAGCTTCCTCAGCTGCAAAATGGGCCTGATAATAATAGCACCTACTTTTTAGGGTTAATATAATGTGTCTGGCACATAGAAAGTACCCCATGCACTAGGTATCATTATTCGTTTCTTCCTTTTGCGCTTCATAGGCTGAGCACCAACTCTGCTCAGCTGCACCACGATGTGGTGCTGAGCTGACCACACAGTGACAGTCAGGGAGAGGCAGAAGTGACTCCACCATAGGTACAGTCCCACAGAGCTCCGAAACAAGCTGGGGACACAGACACACACACAGGTCAGAGAAGGAAGCTGCTCTTGCTCCTTCCGTTTGAAGAGTAAGTTTGTCCCTGAAGGTATTTGGGTGGAGAGTTTTGAGTCTCCTTTTCAATGGCACCACGTATGTTCTTAAATGGATTCTGTGCCTACCTCTGAGGAAGAGATCCTATGGACAAGTCTGGGAGAATGGGTCAACCTCATCATTCCAGAAGCTGCAGCTCTGCCATCCAATCCAGCTGGGTGCACAGGTCACAGGCAAATACAGTCCTTCACAGATTTTTGTCCCTGCTGGAGTATCTAAAACTACAATCACTGTGAGAGCAGAGGATGGATGAAAATCTAATGTTTGTGACCAGAGTGTATGAGCCAGCATTGCTTACTGGCATGAATAATTCATAAATATGGGTAGCTAGTTTTATTTAGTTTCTGGAAAATCCAATAAACAATGCTTCCAAAGCTGATACTCTAAGACCCAGCTCAAACATTCACCAAGAAATGCTCTGTTCCATTGTGACCATACTGGGCTTCAGGTTAGAGTCTTCTGTGTCTTGTGTTCCCTGCTACCACTGGCAGCTGTTGATGGCCGCTTTATACTGAGTTAGACCTGTACTCTCTCTTCATGTTTGACAAGGGTTTTGCATGTGGATCTTTTCTCTCAAAACCCTTTATATACACGTCATCATATTTGATCCACAAGCAAAATTTATTTTTGTTACAACTGAATATAACCCTGTTTTTTTATTCACCACTTTTAATAAATTTGTTATTGGGTTTTTTAGCATATTTTCAGCATATTATTAACTAGTCATCAAGCTGTACATCAGGTCTACAGAATTTAGTCATCTTGTAACTGAAAGCTTGTACCCTACGATCAGCATCCTCCCTTTGCCCCCGTCCCTCAGCATCCGGTAGCTACCTTTCAACTCTAATACCATGAGTTCAACTTTTTTTTAAGATTCCATATGGAAGTGAGATCATGAAGTATTTGTTATTTTGGGTCTGTCCTATCTCACTTAGCATAATGTCTTCCTGGTTCATCCATGCTGTTGCAAATGTCAGGATTTCCTTCTTTTTTATGGCCAATTAATATTCCATTGTATATAAACATCACATTTTCTTTATCCACTCATCTGCCGATGGACACTTGAGTTATTTTCATATCTTGCTTACTGTATCTAAGCTGCAGTGAACATCAGAGTGAAGCTATCTCTTCAAGACAATGATTTTATTTCCTTTGGCTATGTACACAGAAACAGGACTGCTGGATCTTATGATAGTTCTATTTTAATTTTTTTTGAAGCCTCCATACCATCTTTCACAGTGGATATACCAATTTATGCTCTCACCAACAGTGCACAAATGTTTCTGTTCATATAACTCTGTTTTGAAGTCCTTCTGGCGAAGTGCAGTATCTAAAACTACAATCACTGTGAGAGCAGAGGATGGATGAAAATCTAATGTTTGTGACCAGAGTGTATGAGCCAGCATTGCTTACTGGCATGAATAATTCATAAATATGGGTAGCTAGTTTTATTTAGTTTCTGGAAAATCCAATAAACAATGCTTCCAAAGCTGATACTCTAAGACCCAGCTCAAACATTCACCAAGAAATGCTCTGTTCCATTGTGACCATACTGGGCTTCAGGTTAGAGTCTTCTGTGTCTTGTGTTCCCTGCTACCACTGGCAGCTGTTGATGGCCGCTTTATACTGAGTTAGACCTGTACTCTCTCTTCATGTTTGACAAGGGTTTTGCATGTGGATCTTTTCTCTCAAAACCCTTTATATACACGTCATCATATTTGATCCACAAGCAAAATTTATTTTTGTTACAACTGAATATAACCCTGTTTTTTTATTCACCACTTTTAATAAATTTGTTATTGGGTTTTTTAGCATATTTTCAGCATATTATTAACTAGTCATCAAGCTGTACATCAGGTCTACAGAATTTAGTCATCTTGTAACTGAAAGCTTGTACCCTACGATCAGCATCCTCCCTTTGCCCCCGTCCCTCAGCATCCGGTAGCTACCTTTCAACTCTAATACCATGAGTTCAACTTTTTTTTAAGATTCCATATGGAAGTGAGATCATGAAGTATTTGTTATTTTGGGTCTGTCCTATCTCACTTAGCATAATGTCTTCCTGGTTCATCCATGCTGTTGCAAATGTCAGGATTTCCTTCTTTTTTATGGCCAATTAATATTCCATTGTATATAAACATCACATTTTCTTTATCCACTCATCTGCCGATGGACACTTGAGTTATTTTCATATCTTGCTTACTGTATCTAAGCTGCAGTGAACATCAGAGTGAAGCTATCTCTTCAAGACAATGATTTTATTTCCTTTGGCTATGTACACAGAAACAGGACTGCTGGATCTTATGATAGTTCTATTTTAATTTTTTTTGAAGCCTCCATACCATCTTTCACAGTGGATATACCAATTTATGCTCTCACCAACAGTGCACAAATGTTTCTGTTCATATAACTCTGTTTTGAAGTTACCTTCTGGCCGAAGTGCGGAATGGAGAGACTCATGCCACGTGGGATTTGGTGAGGAACAAACTCGCCAGGAGTAAGAAATCAGAGACACAGTGTGAGGTCCAGCCAGCCCTCTAGCTAAGTCTTGCCTTTACTGGAACATGTGAGCACTGGAGCTCCTTCTACCGAGGAGAGAGCTCATAGAGAGGACGAGCAAAAAACCTGTGCCAGTGTTTACGGACTCAGAGGCACTGTCATCTTGGGAAGTAATTATTCACCAGCCTAAGTATTTTAATACTAAGGAGTATTCAAAAGAAAAAATAAAAGATATAAAATAACCCGGATTTTTTGCACATAGGAAATCTCCACTGAGTTCCTGAAGAATGAAAAAGCAAATGCTAACCACTCTCATCAATGTGAAATAAAAATGAAAGCCCGTTTTCTCTAGGTCTTGTCCAAAATCAACTCGATATCATGAAAATAAAACGTATACCTAGGTAAAGACAAGATTCTAAGCCTAAGTCAGAAAACTATTAATAAAACTAGTCCCTCAAAATCACCTGAAGCACAATTCTGCCAGTGCTACATCTCAGGAGCCCCAACGTCCCTTCAACAAGCTGGCTTCGATTCACATGAGCAAAATGTCCTAAATCCTAGATTCTCCACATGAAAATTAGGGACTGTAAACAGATCAGAGCAATTTAAGTTGAGAGCCACACTAAAATAGGAAAAAATGGATATTTCCTCCATATAAATACATACATCCATAACAGTTCAAAAGCCAGCACCCAGTTTCTTACTTCCAAAGAAATACCAGACATCCAATTGCTAGAATCAGGAAAAAGTCACCATCACCATCACTATTCACTGTATGTTCACTGTCTCCCCTACTATAAACACGACTGTGGGCCTTAACCAACATGATGAGACAAGCAATTAGAGGTGTAAGACTGGACAGGAAGAAACAAAACAAAATTAATCTTTCCGTGAAGATGATATGATTATATATCTGGAAAACCCAAAAGAATTCATGGAAAAAACCTATTATGAAAAATTTACTGACACTAAAATAGACACATAGATCAATAGAATAGAACAGAGAGTCCAGCAATGAACCCACATTTATATGGACGATTAATTTACAAAAAGGAAGCAAGAATACACAATGGGGAAAAGATAGCCTCTTCGAAAAGTGGTGCTGGGAAAACTGGACAGCTACACACAAATGAATCAAACTGGACTGCTCTTTCATACCACCCACAAAAAAAAAAAAATTCAAAGTGGATTAAAGACTTAAATGTATAATCTAAAGTCATAAAACTTCTAGAAGAAAACATGGGTAATGAGCCCTTTAACATTGCTCTTAGTAATATTTTTTTGGATATGTCTCTTCAGGCAAGGGAAACAAAAGCAAAAGTAAACAAATGGAACCACATCATATTAAAAAGGTTTTGCAGGGGCTTCCCTGGTGGTCCAGTGGGTACGGACACTGCTTTGCAGTGCAAGGGGCGCCGGTTCGATCCCTGGCCTGGGAAGATCCCACGTGCCATGGAGCAGCTGGACCGATGTGTCCAATTACTGAGCCAGAGCTCTGGAGCGCATGCGCCCAGAGCCGGTGCTCTGCGACAACAGAGACCACTGCGATGGGAGGCCCACACGGGCCAAAGAACAAAGATGGATGTAAAATAGATAAATGAAAGACCCCAACCCGCCCGCCACCTCCCCCAAAAAAAAGTTAAAAAAAAAAAAAAAAGGTTTTGCACACTGAAAGAAATGATCAACAAAATGGAAACACTACCTACTAAATGGGAGAAGATACTTGCAAACAACATATCTCATAAGGGATTAATATTCAAAATACAAAAAGAACTCATGGGCTTCCCTGGTGGTCCAGTGGGTGAAGAGTGTACCTTGCAGTGCAAGGGGCACCAGTTTGATCTGTGGCCCAGAAAGATCCCACGTGCCACGGAGTGGCTGGGCCAGTGTGTCCAGTTACAAGCCAGCACTCTGGGTGCCAGTGCTCTGCAACAAGAGAGGCCACTGCAGTGGGAGTCCCACACAGGCCGAAGAATAAAGATGGATTAAAAATAAATAAATAAAAAATCAATTTAAAAAGGCCAAATTAAAAAAAAAAAAACTCATATAAATCAACATTAAACACACACATACAAACAATCCATAGAGATGGCCAACAGGCACAAGAAAAGATGCTCGACACCGCCAATTATCAGGGAAATGCAAATCACAACCACAATGAGATTATTACCTCACACATGTCAGCAAGGCTATTATCAAAAAGACAACAAATAATGATTGCTGGTGAGGATGTGGCAAAAGGGGACCCTCACATGCACTTTTGGTAGGAAAGTAAACTGGTACAGTCACTATGGAAAACAGTATGGAAAATGAAAAATAGAACTACCATATATATGATCCAGAAATTCCACTCATGAATATTTATCTGAAGAAAACAAAAAGTTATGCAAAAAAATATATGTATCTCTATGTTCGCTGCAGCATTATTTACAATAGCCAAGATATGGAAGCACCTAAATGCTCATCCATAGGTGAATGGAAAAGAAGAGATAATGTGTTTGAACAATGGATTATTACTCCAGCTGCAAAAAGAAAATGAAGTCTTCCCATTTGTGGCAACATTGATGAACCTAGAGGGTATTATACTAAATGAAATAAATCAGACAAAGACAAGTACATGATTTCATATATAAGTGAAATCTTAAAAAAAAATGAACAAACAAAATAGAAACAGAGTTATAGACACAGAGAAGAAATAGGTGGTTGCCAGAAAGCAAAGGGGTGAGAAAAGGAAAGAAGTAGGTGAGAGAGATTAAGAGGTATAAACTTCCAGCTGTAAAATAAATGAGTTATAGGTATTAAATTGTGAGGAATACAGTCAATAACCATGGAATATCTTTATATGGTGACAGATGATACCTTGAGTTATTATGGTGACCAAAATTTAACATATCTCATAAGGGATTAATATTCAAAATACAAAAAGAACTCATGGGCTTCCCTGGTGGTCCAGTGGGTGAAGAGTGTACCTTGCAGTGCAAGGGGCACCAGTTTGATCTGTGGCCCAGAAAGATCCCACGTGCCACGGAGTGGCTGGGCCAGTGTGTCCAGTTACAAGCCAGCACTCTGGGTGCCAGTGCTCTGCAACAAGAGAGGCCACTGCAGTGGGAGTCCCACACAGGCCGAAGAATAAAGATGGATTAAAAATAAATAAATAAAAAATCAATTTAAAAAGGCCAAATTAAAAAAAAAAAAACTCATATAAATCAACATTAAACACACACATACAAACAATCCATAGAGATGGCCAACAGGCACAAGAAAAGATGCTCGACACCGCCAATTATCAGGGAAATGCAAATCACAACCACAATGAGATTATTACCTCACACATGTCAGCAAGGCTATTATCAAAAAGACAACAAATAATGATTGCTGGTGAGGATGTGGCAAAAGGGGACCCTCACATGCACTTTTGGTAGGAAAGTAAACTGGTACAGTCACTATGGAAAACAGTATGGAAAATGAAAAATAGAACTACCATATATATGATCCAGAAATTCCACTCATGAATATTTATCTGAAGAAAACAAAAAGTTATGCAAAAAAATATATGTATCTCTATGTTCGCTGCAGCATTATTTACAATAGCCAAGATATGGAAGCACCTAAATGCTCATCCATAGGTGAATGGAAAAGAAGAGATAATGTGTTTGAACAATGGATTATTACTCCAGCTGCAAAAAGAAAATGAAGTCTTCCCATTTGTGGCAACATTGATGAACCTAGAGGGTATTATACTAAATGAAATAAATCAGACAAAGACAAGTACATGATTTCATATATAAGTGAAATCTTAAAAAAAAATGAACAAACAAAATAGAAACAGAGTTATAGACACAGAGAAGAAATAGGTGGTTGCCAGAAAGCAAAGGGGTGAGAAAAGGAAAGAAGTAGGTGAGAGAGATTAAGAGGTATAAACTTCCAGCTGTAAAATAAATGAGTTACAGGTATTAAATTGTGAGGAATACAGTCAATAACCATGGAATATCTTTATATGGTGACAGATGATACCTTGAGTTATTATGGTGACCATTTAAAAATATATAGAAATATCGAATCACTATTTTGTGTAGCGGGAACTAAAATACTGCTGTAGATCAATTATACTTCAAAAACAAACAGAAAACTCATAGAAAGAGAGAGAGATTTTTCATTATCAGAGGCAGAGTTTGAAAGGGAGTAGGAATTAGATGAAGGCAGTCAAAGGTACAAACTTCCAGGTGTAAGATAAAGTACTAGGGATATGATTACAACAAGATAAATAACATCGCTATTTGTTATATGGTTTCCCAGGTGACTCAGTGGTAAAGAATTCGCCTGCCAGTGCTGGAGATGCAGGAGACACTGGGTTTGATCTCTGAATCAGGAAGATTCCCCGGAGGAGGAAATGACAGTCCACTTCAGTATTCTTCCCTGGAGAATCCCATGGACAGAGGAGTCTGGTGGGCTACGATCCATTGGGTCACAGAGAGTTGGACATGACTGAGTAATCATGCATATATATTTCAGTTAAGTAAATTCTAAGCACTCTCATTACAGGGGAATATGTTATTTTATTTATTTCATTTTGTATCTATATGAGATGATGGATGTTCACTAAAATTACTGTGACAATCATTTCACGATGTATGTATATCAAATCATTATGCTGTACACCTTATATTTATACAATACCATTGGTCAACTATGGGGCTTCCCAGGTGGCTCAGTGGTAAAGAATCTACCTGCCAATGCAGGAGACATGAGTTCAGTCCCCAGGTTAGTAAGATCTCCTGGAGAAGGGAATGGCAACCCACTCCAGTATTCTTGCCTGAAGAATTCCATGGACAGAGTAGTGTTCATAGGGTCGAAAAAGAGTTGGATACCACTTAGCAACTAAACAATGTCAACTATACCTCAAGAAAATGGAAGAAAAATATTGTTAAGAAAAACAAAAGCTGATTACAAATATTAAGAGAACTTAGTAAACTTGTAGGGTGCAAAATAAACATGTTTAACTTATTATACCTCATATAAAGAAACAATACTTAGTTATAAGAAGCAATGGATGAGCAGAGCTTATTTGCAATGGCAAAATAAATAAATTAGAATTGTTACATATTTTAATTATACCAAAAGGCGAAGGAAAGCAATTTCTAAAAATGGAAAATAAACAAACATGCAAACAGAACTGAATCTCAGGTTAATGCCAGGTACGGAGAGAAGAAAATTTTCAAATTACTTTAACACACAATATTTTGACTCTAAATTCCAAGTGAGATATATCCTAAGGACAAAAACAAACAAACTCTAGAGAAAATATATGTAAGTATATCATTAGGAATCAAGATCTTGTGTGTTAGAGAAAAGAAACATAAATATAAAATTTTAAAAAGAAATAAAACCCTGAAATGTAATTTGTTTTAGAGCATTAATGCAGGACTTATTTTTCCCTTTCAAGGTAATGTGGGTCCCACAAAGACTCTTCAACAAATAGTGTTGGGAAAATTGGACAGCTACATACAAAAAAATGAAGTTGGAACATTCCTTAACACCATACACAAAGATAAACTAAAAATGGATTAAAGATCTAAATGTTAGACCAGACCAGAAACCATAGAACTCTTAGAGGAGAATATAGGCAAACCACTCAATGACATAAATCAAAGCAAGATCTTCTATGACCCACCCTCTTGAATAATGGAAATAAAAACAAAAATAAACATGTGGGACCTAATGAACTTAAAAGCTTTTGCACAGCAAAAGAAACTACAAACAAGGTGAAGAGACAACCCACAGAATGGGAGAAAATAATAGCAAATGAAATAACAGACAAAGAATTAATTTCCAAAATATACAAGCAGCTCAGACAACTCAACACCAAAAAAAAGCAAACAACCCAATCAAAAACTGGGAAAAAGACCTAAAGAGACATCTCTCCAAAGAAGACATACAGATAGCCAAAAACACACGAAAAGACGCTCAACATCACTTGTTATTAGAGGAATGCAAATAAAAACTACAATGAGATATCATCTCACACCAGTCAGAGTGGCCATCATCAAAAAATCTACAGATAATAAATGCTGGAGAGGGTGCGGAGAAAAGGGAACACTCATGCATTGTTGGTGGGAATGTAAATTGATACAACCACTACAGAAGACAGTGTGGAGATTCCTTAAAAAAATAAGAATAGAAGCACCATATGATCCAGCAATACCACTTTATATCCTGATAAAATCAAAACTGAACAAGACACCTGTACCCCAATGTTCACTGCAGCACTCTACACAATAGCTAGAACGTGGAAGCAAACCAGATGTCCATCAACAAATGGATAAAAAAAATACTTTTTGACTCTAAATTCCAAGTGAGATATATCCTAAGGACAAAAACAAACAAACTCTAGAGAAAATATATGTAAGTATATCATTAGGAATCAAGATCTTGTGTGTTAGAGAAAAGAAACATAAATATAAAATTTTAAAAAGAAATAAAACCCTGAAATGTAATTTGTTTTAGAGCATTAATGCAGGACTTATTTTTCCCTTTCAAGGTAATGTGGGTCCCACAAAGACTCTTCAACAAATAGTGTTGGGAAAATTGGACAGCTACATACAAAAAAATGAAGTTGGAACATTCCTTAACACCATACACAAAGATAAACTAAAAATGGATTAAAGATCTAAATGTTAGACCAGACCAGAAACCATAGAACTCTTAGAGGAGAATATAGGCAAACCACTCAATGACATAAATCAAAGCAAGATCTTCTATGACCCACCCTCTTGAATAATGGAAATAAAAACAAAAATAAACATGTGGGACCTAATGAACTTAAAAGCTTTTGCATAGCAAAAGAAACTACAAACAAGGTGAAGAGACAACCCACAGAATGGGAGAAAATAATAGCAAATGAAATAACAGACAAAGAATTAATTTCCAAAATATACAAGCAGCTCAGACAACTCAACACCAAAAAAAAGCAAACAACCCAATCAAAAACTGGGAAAAAGACCTAAAGAGACATCTCTCCAAAGAAGACATACAGATAGCCAAAAACACACGAAAAGACGCTCAACATCACTTGTTATTAGAGGAATGCAAATAAAAACTACAATGAGATATCATCTCACACCAGTCAGAGTGGCCATCATCAAAAAATCTACAGATAATAAATGCTGGAGAGGGTGCGGAGAAAAGGGAACACTCATGCATTGTTGGTGGGAATGTAAATTGATACAACCACTACGGAAGACAGTGTGGAGATTCCTTAAAAAAATAAGAATAGAAGCACCATATGATCCAGCAATACCACTTTATATCCTGATAAAATCAAAACTGAACAAGACACCTGTACCCCAATGTTCACTGCAGCACTCTACACAATAGCTAGAACGTGGAAGCAAACCAGATGTCCATCAACAAATGGATAAAGAAACTATGGTACATTTATACAATGGAATATTTCTCGTCTGTGAAAAGAAATGCAGAAGAATCAACCCTAATAAGATGGGTGAATCTGGAACCTATTACACAAAGTGAAGTAAGTCACAAAGAGAAGAACAAGTACAGTATACTAACATATATATAGAATCTCATAAGATCACACTAATAAATACACACATGAGCAGTGATGGAAAAACAGACATGGAGAACAAACTTATGGACATTGGAGGGAGGGAAGCGTGGGTGAGAGGTATGGAAACGGTACCATGGAAACCTGTACTATCATATGCAAAAGAGATAACTATTGTCAATGTGCTGTGGGACTAAGGGATCTTACATGGGGGCTATGTGATAGCCTGGAGGGTAGGATGGGGGGACTTGGATGTGGGTACAGGAGGAAGGGATCAGGGATATACATATGACTTATCTGGGATTAAACCTATCTGTAAACAACAAAACTACGTAAATACAAAAAGCAAAATAAAAATACTTAAGTAGAAAAAAAAGGATAATATGGGTCCCAGTTTTGTCTCTATAAAGGCTTCAAAGTAATAAAACTCAGTAGCAATGAGCACCATTAGCAGGACCATGGTCTCTAAATACCATTTCCAGTTTTAAGTAATCAGCTCCAGGGGCCGAGAGTAAAACGCAGCCCCAGACTCCTTATCAGGCCCAGATACAGGTAAGCCCCCAGCCATGTCAAGTCACAGAACTATACATCTGAAGAAATACCCAATGGCCAGATGTGGGGAAATCTGTTCCCTTGAAAACTGTTATGGATGTAACTTCTAAGGCAGTGTTTCCTTGGTGGCTCAGAGAGTAAAGAATCTGCCTGCAATGGTAGATCCAGGTACCATCTCTGTGTCAGGAGGATCCCTTAGAGAAGGGAATGACTACCTACTCCAGTATTCTTGCCTGGAGAATCTCATGGACAGAGAAGCCTGGCAGCCTACAGTCCATGGGAGAAGAGTCAGACACAAATGAGCGACTGATACTTTCACACTTTCTAAAGCACTAATATTAAAAAAAAAAAAGATGATAAATGAAAGAATCAAGCAATGACTCTACTTTTTCTATACAAACTGCGCTACAAGGCAACGAAAAATTTGATGAGACAAAGTTCTTCTTTAGCAAGGAATCTCAACTGAGAAATTAAGAAGGAATGATAGAATGAGAGCATACCGATTTATCACCTCAAATGAAGTAATAGCTCTAGGGAACCATCATCAATGACTACAAAAACCATTAGATGTAAAACTGATAGTAAACTTGATCATGGATGAATCAGGCTGACAGAACCTCAACCTTAATCAACATCAACAAAATGCAACAACCAGACATGAAGCACCTTCTGATGTGAGGCAAGAGGAAGTGCGAGGTATGACCAAAAAGTGTTCTTCATATAAAGAATGGAATACAAATCTAATCAAGACTTCTATTATAGGGACTTCCCTGGTGGTCCAGGGGCTAAGACTCTACACTCCTGATGCAGGGGGCCTAAATTCAATCCCTGGTGGGGGAACTAGATCTCACATGCTGCAACGAAGATTCAAAGCAGTCAGATCAACAAAAATTAAAACAGATCTTAAAAAAGACCTTCATTATAAATATAAGGTCACAAGAGTAGAGAGAAATAACGTTAAACAACACATGAGAATAGAGGAAGCCAAAACCAGAATGTGGAAAGTTTACAGGAAAATGACACCATTTCTGTACCAAATTCATGGAGTGGAAAGAAAAGAAGGGCAACAGTTATGGATTAAAAGATACTTAACAGAACTATCAACCAACTATGACACGTGGGTCCAAGTTTGGATCCTGATTTGAATAAACTACATAACTGAGGCAGGCTTCCCAGGTAGCGCTAGTGGTAAAGAACCCGCCTCCCAGTGCAGGAGGAGGAGGGCGTGGAGGGCATGGAGGAGGGCATGGCAGCCCACTCCAGTGTTCCTGCCTGGAGAATCTCATGGACAGAGGAGCCTGGCAGCCTACAGTCCATGGGGTCCCACAGACTTGGACACAACTGAAGTGACTTAGCACACCTGCATGCACATAACTGAAACAACAGGGAAAATAGAATAGAGATGATGCTGAAGAATTATTGTTAATTCTGTTGGGACTGACAATAATATTTTAGTCATAGTAAATAAAAGGCATCTTTATCCATTAGAGATATATAATGAAGTATTTATATGTAAATTACATGTTGTAAGAAGAAAAATAAAACAAGACTGAAGGAACATCAGTAATTACTGACGTCTGTGTTTGGACACATTAGTTTCATTATACTAGTCTCTCTTAGTTTGGTGTAGATTTGAAATTTTCCACCATAAGTTTTTTAATGGTTGGAAACAGCGCCTGGTGGATCTGGATCTTGGCATGGTATCTTGTGTGTCTTAAGGGAAAAGAAATACACTCTGGACACATAAGGTCAGTTCTGCATTCAAGTGGGGCTGACACAATAGCATTTGCTAAGATGAGCAGTTATGGAGATGGAGAAGCCAAGTTAGAAACCAGGGTGCAAGACAGGAGTCTCTTAGCTTTCCTGGGTAAGATGGCATAAAAGGGTTTCTGCCATCCTTGCTATGATCACTGCTCAGCCTGCCCCTCTAAGTATGCTCAGAGCTTCGCATCAGTAGGCACCTAGTCTACTGAATAAATCTCAGATGGCATCAAGTCAACCATTGATAGGATGTGCTGTGATGCATTTTAAACAATCCACCCCGATCACTCTAGCCCATGACAATGACTCATTTCCACAGTCATAGATGCTCCTTCAGTTCCAGGAGTTGTTAGCTTTGTCAGAGCAATCATTCTCAAATATGGGGTCTCTATGCAGTCAAGTGTCATCACTGGTTATAAGGCAAATGGTAAATAAGTTGTTACTAATTAAAAAATTAAGAGAAGTATATTCTGAGTTCTCTTTCATAGTACCAGGATATTAACATAACCGGAGAATCTTGCATGGAACAGCACAAAAGGAAGAGACATCTATCTACAGCCTCTTCAAAGGCCATTGGAGCAGGGCTCAGTCCTGCTCAAAGATCAAGTGCAACAGGCAGAATGTCTCTTCTCCCAGCAGGGCTTGGTGTCCAGCGATTCCACCTGCCCCAGCCTCTCGGGCCCAGTTACTCTGCTGGGACCCCATGCTGTTTCCTCACCACCTTACTCTCACCCTGGCCCTGGATGACTTGGTCCCACAACCATCCTCTGACCCAAGGATGAGGGGCCTGAAGGGGCTCGAAGTCAGATGGTGTCCTGCTTGCTTTGTGGGCTCAGGCTTCCCTGTAGGCAGGCCCCCTTTGCCCTGATCCCCTCATCATCGACAGCAACTGGTTATTTCATGTTTTAACACCTCTGAAATCGAGGTACCTTTTACTACCACTGACATTTTAAATGGACGAAATAGCTAGTAATCGTTACACAAATGGAGCGTTTATGCCAGGAATACTTCAAGGAGCATTACATGAATTTACTCATTTAATCCTCATGATACCCTGATGAGGCATATGCTAAGATTAATACTGTCCCCATTCTAGAGATGAAAAACTGAGGCCCAGAGGTGGTGAGTGGCGGAATGGCAAGCTGTACTTCCCAAAAACCACTCCTCACCTGAGCTGCCACTAGCAGTGCTCCTCCTGCCCCAGAGCCTCCTGGAAGGTGGCTCTCGCCACCAGCAGCTTCTCTCTTTATTTAAAGTTCTGTAATGTTGTCACTTCTCACATGTGCTGTGGCCTGAACACAGCTGGCAAACCCTGCACATACTGTCTCTCAAGCAGATCAAGAACGTCAGGGGCCAGGAGTGCTCTCTCTGCTTTCAGCTTCTCAGCCTCCTGCCATGAAGGGGGCTCCCCTGCTTCAGGTTCTAGCCTGCATTAGATGGCTCCTTCAGTTCCAGGGTTAGTTTTCAGTTCCTGGGCTCAGTCAAGTGTCATCACTGGTTATAAGGCAAATGGTAAATAAGTTGTTACTAATTAAAAAATTAAGAGAAGTATATTCTGAGTTCTCTTTCATAGTACCAGGATATTAACATAACCGGAGAATCTTGCATGGAACAGCACAAAAGGAAGAGACATCTATCTACAGCCTCTTCAAAGGCCATTGGAGCAGGGCTCAGTCCTGCTCAAAGATCAAGTGCAACAGGCAGAATGTCTCTTCTCCCAGCAGGGCTTGGTGTCCAGCGATTCCACCTGCCCCAGTCTCTCGGGCCCAGTTACTCTGCTGGGACCCCCTGCTGTTTCCTCACCACCTTACTCTCACCCTGGCCCTGGATGACTTGGTCCCACAACCATCCTCTGACCCAAGGATGAGGGGCCTGAAGGGGCTCGAAGTCAGATGGTGTCCTGCTTGCTTTGTGGGCTCAAGCTTCCCTGTAGGCAGGCCCCCTTTGCCCTGATCCCCTCATCATCGACAGCAACTGGTTATTTCATGTTTTAACACCTCTGAAATCGAGGTACCTTTTACTACCACTGACATTTTAAATGGACGAAATAGCTAGTAATCGTTACACAAATGGAGCGTTTATGCCAGGAATACTTCAAGGAGCATTACATGAATTTACTCATTTAATCCTCATGATACCCTGATGAGGCATATGCTAAGATTAATACTGTCCCCATTCTAGAGATGAAAAACTGAGGCCCAGAGGTGGTGAGTGGCGGAATGGCAAGCTGTACTTCCAAACACCACTCCTCACCTGAGCTGCCACTAGCAGTGCTCCTCCTGCCCCCAGAGCCTCCTGGAAGGGTGGCTCTCGCCACCAGCAGCTTCTCTCTTTATTTAAAGTTCTGTAATGTTGTCACTTCTCACATGTGCTGTGGCCTGAACACAGCTGGCAAACCCTGCACATACTGTCTCTCAAGCAGATCAAGAACGTCAGGGGCCAGGAGTGCTCTCTCTGCTTTCAGGTTCTCAGCATCCTGCCATGAACTCTGGTGTGGGCCCCAGTGCCCCTGATTCCTCCACCCTGTTCCCCTCACAGAGAGGAGACACTGCCCCCAGGTACCCAGGCTGCTAGCTGTGAGTGAGTCCTTATGGAGCTTCATCATCTAGAGACAGTGAAAGGTACACAGATGAATCCTAAATCTGCACTCAGAATGCTGCCTGCTTCCTGGACCCCACCTTAGCGCAGCTGCATCCCAGCTGCCACCTGCAGCACCACTGAGCCTGCCATGCCCTTTGGTTTCAGTGCCCCTCCCCTAGGGCCAGACACTGAATGAGGTGACCCCCAATCCCTGTCCCCGCACCCTGCCGCATTGAACCTGCTTTGCAACAAACAAACTAGAACATCAAAAACACCCCCATTCCACATCAAACCCCAGGCCTGGGTCAAAGTCGTTTGTCTCCAACCCCAAGAAAAGTTTCCAGAACCGGTTCAACCACGGGGCAGAGGAAACTCCAGTGTTCCCAACTGTCTCTGGAGAGAGAAAGGATCCCCCTCCCTACATGCCCCCCAAAAGCTCCCAGATCATGGAGGCTACAGCCCAGGTCTGGCTTTCCCTATAGGACAATATTCATCCCCTTGTCTACTGGCCACAACTGGCCCTGCTCCAGCCAGCTTCCTGAGAATGTTCCCTGAAGCCCATGCAGGCTGGCACCCAGACCCCACCCAGAGTATAGCAGTCCAACCTTCAGAACTGAGGGCCGCCTCATGCATGGGCAGGTGTCAGTATTTGCTTTCTCACTGCTGGGCATCCTGGCAGAGGTTACAGAGAAAGATTTTGCTAAACACACACACACAGAGACACTCATAAGCACACACTTCCCCTCCCTTCTGCTTCTAGGATGTCTCTGTTGCCTCCTAAGGCTTTCTGTTTTTAAGAGTCCCCTGTTAAAAATAAAATACTCCTGAGAGCAATGAAGGTTTAGCAGCTAATAACTTAATTATCAGCTAATACATCTCATCGCTCTCGCCATGGGAGGAACAGTGAGGTAGGAAGCTGACTCCCAGGCTGGAGTTAGACTGTGGAAGGATCCGCGATCACAGAGTTAAGCAGGGAGGCCAGGATAGCCTGTGGTGGGACTAGAGTCAGACCATCCATTTCATGTGTCCACCCTGAGCTGGGTCCTTACCAAGGGCTTAGAAATATGTGCTAAAGGGATTTCCCTGGTGGTCCAGTTGGTGAAGAATCCACCTGGCAATGCAGGGGACATGGGTTTGAGTCCTGATTCAGGAAGATCCCACAGGTCACGGGGCAACTAAGCCTGTGCACCACAACTACTGAGTCTGCACCCCAGAGCCCGTGCTTTGCAACAAGAGAAGCCAGCACAGTGAGAGGGATGAGCACTGTAACTAGAGAAAGCCTGCATGCAGCAACAAAGAGTCAGCACAGCAAAAAATAAACAAAAGTTTTTAAAAATTATATACTAAAAGCAAATATGCAACCAGAGTAAAGGCCAATCCAAACACCCCCAGTTCACAAGTTGGAAGACTGAAACGCAAAGAGGTCAATCAACTTCTAAAGGCCACAAAGCTTCTCTCTCAGGCCAGAGGCCTTCCTGACACAAGTCCAGAGGCTCCTGCACTGGGTGGTAGAAGGACACTCCTACTACCTTCCCAGGGCTCCCAGCTGCTATCACTCTCACCCCAATAGGAGAGGTCACAACTTCCCAAAGGTATGACAGAAGAGTTTAGAAATGTCCAATGTAAATTGCCATCATGTGACCTGGGGAACATGTGCTCTCTGCCCTCAGCTTTCTCCACTGCTGACTCTGTATCTTTCACAAGTGACTCTTTCCATTTTTGTGACAAGCCTGGATGGCCTGAGACTCCATTCATTATCTGATTTCCCTTTCCGGTGATTGTTCTCTTGCCTCCAAATGTATATCCTGAATTTCAGGTATGTTGTAGACTGAACTGTGTTCCCCCCAAATTCATGCACTGCAGCCCTAACCACTTAACATAGGTCTTTCAAAAAGTAATCAAGGTTAAAAGAGGTCATAAGGGTAAAGCCTTAACCCAACAGAATTATGGTTTTACCAGAATAAGAAGTGAGGAATTCCCTGGCAGTCTAGTGGTCAGAACTTTCCCTTCCAATGCAAGGTACGTACAGGTGCTATTGCTAGTCAGGGAGCTAAGATTCTCACATGCCTCAAGGCCAAAAAAAACAAACCAGAAACAATATTGTAACAAATACAATGAAGACTTTAAGAATGGTCTTCATCAAAATAAAATCATAAAGAAATAAGAGGAAGTAATCTTTCTTCCTCTTCCAATGTTCCCTCTTTGGCAATGCAGGGGACATGGGTTTGAGTCCTGATTCAGGAAGATCCCACAGGTCACGGGGCAACTAAGCCTGTGCACCACAACTACTGAGTCTGCACCCCAGAGCCCGTGCTTTGCAACAAGAGAAGCCAACACAGTGAGAGGGATGAGCACTGTAACTAGAGAAAGCCTGCATGCAGCAACAAAGAGTCAGCACAGCAAAAAATAAACAAAAGTTTTTAAAAATTATATACTAAAAGCAAATATGCAACCAGAGTAAAGGCCAATCCAAACACCCCCAGTTCACAAGTTGGAAGACTGAAACGCAAAGAGGTCAATCAACTTCTAAAGGCCACAAAGCTTCTCTCTCAGGCCAGAGGCCTTCCTGACACAAGTCCAGAGGCTCCTGCACTGGGTGGTAGAAGGACACTCCTACTACCTTCCCAGGGCTCCCAGCTGCTATCACTCTCACCCCAATAGGAGAGGTCACAACTTCCCAAAGGTATGACAGAAGAGTTTAGAAATGTCCAATGTAAATTGCCATCATGTGACCTGGGGAACATGTGCTCTCTGCCCTCAGCTTTCTCCACTGCTGACTCTGTATCTTTCACAAGTGACTCTTTCCATTTTTGTGACAAGCCTGGATGGCCTGAGACTCCATTCATTATCTGATTTCCCTTTCCGGTGATTGTTCTCTTGCCTCCAAATGTATATCCTGAATTTCAGGTATGTTGTAGACTGAACTGTGTTCCCCCCAAATTCATGCACTGCAGCCCTAACCACTTAACATAGGTCTTTCAAAAAGTAATCAAGGTTAAAAGAGGTCATAAGGGTAAAGCCTTAACCCAACAGAATTATGGTTTTACCAGAATAAGAAGTGAGGACTTCCCTGGCAGTCTAGTGGTCAGAACTTTCCCTTCCAATGCAAGGTACGTACAGGTGCTATTGCTAGTCAGGGAGCTAAGATTCTCACATGCCTCAAGGCCAAAAAAAAACAAACCAGAAACAATATTGTAACAAATACAATGAAGACTTTAAGAATGGTCTTCATCAAAATAAAATCATAAAGAAATAAGAGGAAGTAATCTTTCTCTTTCCTCTTCCCATGTCTCTTTTTCTGCCATGTGAGAAGGTGGACATCTCCCAAGTCAGGAAGACAGCCCTTGCCAGGAGCTGACCATGCTGCCACCACCCTGATATCTGACTTCCAGCCTCAGGAACTATGAGAAAATAAATGTGGTTTAAGTCACCCAGTCAATGGTACTTTGTTATGTGCCCAAGCTGACTAATACAAGGTGAGCATCCTTCTCTTTGCTAGGCACTAGAATCTAATTCATACTAGCGTGTGACCCACTGCTGATTCATCAGTATTTTTTCCTTTTTATTATAAGACTGGGGATGGCAACTCCAATGCCTACAGGGACTGGGCAGTAACAAAGAAGCAAAGCCGGCAAGTGTCAAGCAAGTGGGTGACCCCAGTGGAATGACTCACCTTGCCCAAAGAGGTGGCCACAACTCCTGGGCAACTGACTACAGTGTGAGGAAATTCGTGACCCAACATGGCTGGATGTAATGTGTAAAGGGAAGCTAGAAATCTAGATGGCTGAAACAATAAACCAACTGATTGTTAAGAGCAGGCAACCACTTCAAAGGTTTATAACACTTTGTGAGAAAACAAAAAAAAAATTTAAAAACACAACAACACAAAACCAAACAACAGGGGCTTGCCTGACAATCCAGTGGTTAAGACTTCACCTTCCGGGGCTTCCCTGGTGGTCCAGTGGGTAAGGACACCACCTTGCAGTGCAAGGGGCGCCGGTTCAATCCCTGGCCTGGGAAGATCCCATGTGCCGCGGAGCGGCTGGACCCATGTGTCCAACTACCGAGCCGGAGCTCTGGAGCGCATGTGCCCAGAGCTGGCACTCTGCGACAACAGAGGCCACCGCGATGGGAGGCCCACAGGAGCCAAAGAACAAAGACGGATGAAAATGGACAAATGAAAGACCAATAGAACTGACCCGCCTGCTCCCCCCCCCCCCCCCCCCCCCCCCCCAACCAAAATAAATAAATAAATAAATCTTTAAAAAAAAAAAAAAAAAGACTTCACCTTCCAATGTAGGAGACTAAGGTTCAAAGCCTGGTCTGGGAACTAAGGTCTGATATGCTACGGGATGCAGTCAATACATAAATGTATTTCTCAAAAAAACAAACAAAAAAACCTCAAACAATGACAGTGGCAAGCCCCTCTGTGCACTAGCTCTGGGTCCAAGAGCCACCAGTTCACAGTCTCATTTTAGAAGAACCACCTGAGAAGTTCTGGAAGCCAGGGCAGTGAGTAAGGCGCTGGGAGCCCAGGTGGTGGGAAGAGGCCTTAGACAGGATGCGCAGCTGCAGGGCACAAACTGGGCCACTGACCTTCCCATGGGGACTCATCTGGGTGATGTAATTGGGCTCTCACCTGTTGTTTCCTTCAGCAGTGCTCACCCAGTGTCTGCCTCTGATGGATCCCTGGGGTCCAGGATTCTCCATCAAAAGGCAGCACAGAAACAGACAAACAGCTTCAGCCCCAGACTCAGTTTCTTTCCTCACTGTCATACTGCTCTTCCTGAAGGAAGCTTACTACTAATGCCTACATGGGCACCCCACAGTGTGAGGAAATTCGTGACCCAACATGGCTGGATGTAATGTGTAAAGGGAAGCTAGAAATCTAGATGGCTGAAACAATAAACCAACTGATTGTTAAGAGCAGGCAACCACTTCAAAGGTTTATAACACTTTGTGAGAAAACAAAAAAAAAATTTAAAAACACAACAACACAAAACCAAACAACAGGGGCTTGCCTGACAATCCAGTGGTTAAGACTTCACCTTCCGGGGCTTCCCTGGTGGTCCAGTGGGTAAGGACACCACCTTGCAGTGCAAGGGGCGCCGGTTCAATCCCTGGCCTGGGAAGATCCCATGTGCCGCGGAGCGGCTGGACCCATGTGTCCAACTACCGAGACGGAGCTCTGGAGCGCATGTGCCCAGAGCCGGCGCTCTGCAACGACAGAGGCCACCGCGATGGGAGGCCCACACAGGCCAAAGAACGAAGATGGATGAAAATGGACAAATGAAAGACCAATAGAACTGACCCGCCTGCTCCCCTCCCTCCCCACCCCTCCCCCACAACTAAAATAAATAAATAAATAAATCTTTAAAAAAAAAAAAAAAAAGACTTCACCTTCCAATGTAGGAGACTAAGGTTCAAAGCCTGGTCTGGGAACTAAGGTCTGATATGCTACGGGATGCAGTCAATACATAAATGTATTTCTCAAAAAAACAAACAAAAAAACCTCAAACAATGACAGTGGCAAGCCCCTCTGTGCACTAGCTCTGGGTCCAAGAGCCACCAGTTCACAGTCTCATTTTAGAAGAACCACCTGAGAAGTTCTGGAAGCCAGGGCAGTGAGTAAGGCGCTGGGAGCCCAGGTGGTGGGAAGAGGCCTTAGACAGGATGCGCAGCTGCAGGGCACAAACTGGGCCACTGACCTTCCCATGGGGACTCATCTGGGTGATGTAATTGGGCTCTCACCTGTTGTTTCCTTCAGCAGTGCTCACCCAGTGTCTGCCTCTGATGGATCCCCTGGGGTCCAGGATTCTCCATCAAAAGGCAGCACAGAAACAGACAAACAGCTTCAGCCCCAGACTCAGTTTCTTTCCTCACTGTCATACTGCTCTTCCTGAAGGAAGCTTACTACTAATGCCTACATGGGCACCCCACCCTTGACACTTTCCAATCCCCACCCTGGAACACCACACCCAGACTGAACTGGGCTGGGCTGGCTGGTTCAGGAGGCGTGGAAGTACAGGGAGGCAGCAAGAAGCTGCTCGGAGCTGAAGCCAAGGCCTTGGTCCAGGGTGTGTTTGGGGCCAAAACATGCTTCAGTTGCCGGGTCAGCTTCCGCAGGGGGCCCAGCTTCTCAGGTATTCCCTGGAGAGGCCTGATTCTTCGTCCAAGCTGGAGCACAGGAGAATGTTCCATGAGTATAGTCCATGAGTACTGGTGAAGGCGTCCAGACAGGATCTGGAAGCTGGCGTTTGGAAAGCATCAGTGCCATCTGATGCCCTTCACCGACCTTCCCAGGTGGCGCTAGTGGTAAAAATCCACCAGCCAGGGACTTCCCTGGTGGTCCAGTGGTAAGACTCTGCGTTCCCACTTCTGGGGACATGGGTTCAATCCCTGGTCAGGGAACTAGATCCCACATACCATAACTAAGACCCTGCACAGCCAAATAAATACATTTTTAAAAGAATAATAGTGTGAAAGATACTGTTTAAAAAAAAAAAAAAACCCACCAGCCAATGCAGGAGACATAAGAGATGCAGGTTCAGTCCCTGGGTAGGGAGGATCCCTAGAGAAGAACCTAGCAGCCAGTTCCAGTATTACTGCCTGGAGAATCCCATGGACAAGGGGAAGCTACAGTACATTAGGGTCACAGAGTCGGACACTACTGAAGTGACAGCACACATACACACCCTCTTCCCAGAGACTTTGGTTGCCCAGAGCATTGAGGGCTGAGGTCACCTGGACACCAAAAACAACCTGCAACCTCTGCTCCACCTCTCCAACCTAAACGAGATGAAGATTAAACACCAGCCAATAAAGGGTCAGAGCCACCCACAGCTTGTGCGAACAAGACTATGTCAGGGAGCTTCCCCTGGTGGTCCAGTGGATAAGGACACCGCCTTGCAGTGCAAGGGGCGCCGGTTCGATCCCTGGCCTGGGAAGATCCCACGTGCCGTGGAGCGGCTGGACCGATGTGTTCAATCACCAAGCCGGAGCTCTGGAGCACATGCGCCCAGAGCTGGCGCTCTGCGACAACAGACACCACCACGATGGGAGGCCCGCAGGAGCCAAAGAACAAAGACGGATGAAAATGAACAAATGAAAGACCAATAGAAGTGGCCCGCCCGCTCCCCTCCCTCCCCAACCCGACCCCCGCCCAAAATAAATAAATAAATAAATCTTAAAAAAAAAAAAAAAAAAAGACTACCTCAGGGTAGGAGGCAGTAAACAAGGACCTAAACTAAAAGTCAAGAACACCAGCGACAGGCCTGCAGGGGCTTCGCTCCCAGGCGCTGCAGCCCCAGGCTCCGCCAGCCCCGCTCTCTCAGCCGCCAGCCTCTCCTGCCAGCACTGGTTCCACTGTATGTTTGAATGTATTCATTATATTTTAATATGATTATGTTCAATCCAGTAGACTGAGACAGATTTGTCCAGATGTATAATTAGGTTCTAAATGCCTGTTATTCTTGGTGGCGGTGTCGGCAGAAGCTTGAAGAGTGGAGAGTCCATTAGCTCTTCATGTCCATTAGTCACAGTTGTGGGGGCCTCATCAATGGGTCTGGGGGTCACCCTGGCTGCCCTGAGATGCATGGACCTTAGGCTCCACCATAGTGGTCACTTGGCTTCCAAATACCCAGAGTCCCCCCCTCCTTGCCCACTCTTCTCCATTCCTCATCTTTGGTGGGAGTCTCCTCCCAACTCTGGTCCCGGGGCACTGAAGGATGGCAGTCCCCACTTCATAGGGTGTCTCCGGCACCTGGCTATCTATTCACACCTGGAACTTGTGGGAGACTGGACTCCACATCTCTGTCCTGGTGCTTGTGCACCCCTCCAGGTGAAAGAGCTGCCCTAGGAGTGACCACTCTTCTGGTCAACTTCCTCTGGATGGGCCCTCAGTGGTTCAGACTCGTCACATCTCCCAATGGTAACTTTGCTTTGTGACAGACCCCAATGCACAGAGGAGCCTGGAAGAAAGAAGATTCCAAGGAACACTTGGTCTTTTCACTGATGCCCAGAGGTACCTTTGGGCAGGGCATTTGCGGGTATCTTTACCTTAGCACTCATGTCTGGGTTGTGTTGGGTAGTCCTCAAGGCTGGGTTCAGGCAGTACTGTGCGTGTGTACTAAGTCGCTTCACTCGTGTCCAACTCTCTGAGATCCATAGACCACAACCCGCCAGGCTCTCCTCTCCATGGGATTTTCCAGGAAAAAGTACTGGAGTGGGTTGCCATTTCCTCCTCCAGGGGATTTTCCCTACCAGTAGAGTGAACTCATATCTCTTATGCCTCCTGTGCTTCCCCTGTTAGCCCTGACTGTGGGGATACTTCATTGTGCGAACCCACCCTGTTTTCCCAGCATGTCCTGGAGCCATATGAAAAGAGGTGCTCTCCATCACTCAGCCCTGACCCTTGCATGAAGATATAACCAGCAAGTATCTGGGGAAAACAAAGCAAGGCACAGAAGTTTCAGACACGACCTAACACCCCATCCTGGCTGTACTCCAGGCCAGGATGAAATAAGACCCTAATCTCATCCCATACCCTGCAGGCAACACTGCCTTCTATAGCCCCAAACAGGGGCTTTTGGCTTTTCCCTAGGCAGTGCTGCCCCAGAAACCTCAATCACTAAAGACGGAGATGTGAGTTTCAGGGCTCCTTCCCTCCCAGCTGTCCTGGGCATGGGAGCAGAGATGCAGAGGAGACAGGCTGGGCTTGCCTAAGCACTTGGTCCTGGGATGAGGGACTCACCACCTCAGCAGAAGACCTGCTCAGGCTGATGTATTTTTAGAAATCACTGGGCTTGGGACCCCAGGCAGGGTTCCACACCTCTCCTCTCTGCCCAGTGCCTCTGCAGAGCAGGCACTTGTGTGGGAGCCACCACAAACCCAGATGCATGAGCAACCATACCTCCTGACTATCTATTTCACAAAAAACCCTGTGGTCACAGGAAGCTGAAAAACTGCAGGGCCCAGGCTGCTTTGGGTTCCCGGCTTCATCAGCCCCATGGGGCTCTGCTTCTAGTACCAAATGCTGGGGCATGGAGCTGCCCGGAGAGCTCTCACGCAGAGCTCTATGCCCCAGCACTTTAGTACCTCAACCCAGAGGCACTGTTAAACTATGACCATGAATTCTGGACAAGCTAAATTTATCAGCATTTCTGAACCATCTCACCTCCAAATCATGGGCCCTAACCAAAAATATAAATGGAAAGCAGCCTTGTTCCTACCCATCCTTCTTATTTTCTAACTTTTTAGGGGGCACCCCTTGTGGTTCTGTGGGATCTTAGTTCCCTGACCAGGGATTGAGCCCAAATCCATAGCAGTGAAAGCTCATGTCTTAGTCTTAACCACTGGACCATCAGGGAATTCCTTTATTTTCTACCTTTGTAACTTGAGGTCCGTCCAAGATGACTGCCAAGTTCCCAGAATACCGATAAATCTGATACTGGGATCCTTGTCCCACGGATGAGGCAGCTGCTGATTTAATCAACCCTTGGGTTCAAGGCCGCACTGACATGATCCCCCAGGGGCATCTGTATTGCTGGAGGACCTCAGAAAGAGGGAACTTGGACTTTCCTGGCAGTCCAGTGGTTAGGACTTCACACTTGCACTGCAGGGGCCACGAGTCTGATCCCTCACCGAGCTGCCAAAAAACAAAAGAGGCTGCAGCCATATCATCTGTGCAGCCTCATACCCTGCAGGCAACACTGCCTTCTATAGCCCCAAACAGGGGCTTTTGGCTTTTCCCTAGGCAGTGCTGCCCCAGAAACCTCAATCACTAAAGACGGAGATGTGAGTTTCAGGGCTCCTTCCCTCCCAGCTGTCCTGGGCATGGGAGCAGAGATGCAGAGGAGACAGGCTGGGCTTGCCTAAGCACTTGGTCCTGGGATGAGGGACTCACCACCTCAGCAGAAGACCTGCTCAGGCTGATGTATTTTTAGAAATCACTGGGCTTGGGACCCCAGGCAGGGTTCCACACCTCTCCTCTCTGCCCAGTGCCTCTGCAGAGCAGGCACTTGTGTGGGAGCCACCACAAACCCAGATGCATGAGCAACCATACCTCCTGACTATCTATTTCACAAAAAACCCTGTGGTCACAGGAAGCTGAAAAACTGCAGGGCCCAGGCTGCTTTGGGTTCCCGGCTTCATCAGCCCCATGGGGCTCTGCTTCTAGTACCAAATGCTGGGGCATGGAGCTGCCCGGAGAGCTCTCACGCAGAGCTCTATGCCCCAGCACTTTAGTACCTCAACCCAGAGGCACTGTTAAACTATGACCATGAATTCTGGACAAGCTAAATTTATCAGCATTTCTGAACCATCTCACCTCCAAATCATGGGCCCTAACCAAAAATATAAATGGAAAGCAGCCTTGTTCCTACCCATCCTTCTTATTTTCTAACTTTTTAGGGGGCACCCCTTGTGGTTCTGTGGGATCTTAGTTCCCTGACCGGGGATTGAGCCCAAATCCATAGCAGTGAAAGCTCATGTCTTAGTCTTAACCACTGGACCATCAGGGAATTCCTTTATTTTCTACCTTTGTAACTTGAGGTCCGTCCAAGATGACTGCCAAGTTCCCAGAATACCGATAAATCTGATACTGGGATCCTTGTCCCACGGATGAGGCAGCTGCTGATTTAATCAACCCTTGGGTTCAAGGCCGCACTGACATGATCCCCCAGGGGCATCTGTATTGCTGGAGGACCTCAGAAAGAGGGAACTGGGACTTTCCTGGCAGTCCAGTGGTTAGGACTTCACACTTGCACTGCAGGGGCCACGAGTCTGATCCCTCACCGAGCTGCCAAAAAACAAAAAAGAGAGCTGGCTGCCATGTCCATATCATCTGTGCAGCCTCAGTGAGGGCTAGTCCCATCCAATTTCTAACAGGGACTGTGTCCCACAAGCTATAGTTGCCCAGGTGGTACTCTTCATGGGTCATGCATTTCAGGACCACTCTTGGCCACTCTGGTCTTTATGACACTGAATTCTTTCTTGCTCAAGTGGGTCAGCCATCCTGAATTATGAAAATGAATATGCATCATCATTACTAAAGCTCCTAACATTGGTGGAATGCTTCCTTTCACCAATCCTTATTCGGAACTTATTCAGGATCCCCTCTGATCCTCAAAGCCACCCCATGAAGCAGGAAGTACTCCTGCTCCAACTGACAGATGAAGAAATGAGAATGAGAGAGGTTTCAGGGCGCTCAGATTTGAATCCAGGCCTGTCTGCTCACAGAGTCCAAGGCTTGGGTTTCCCAAAGCCCCTCTCAGTGCAGGGAGATGTTCTCTGCTGGGTTTAGGATTTGATTATCAAAACTGGTGGTCCTCCTCTTTCCAGGGTGCCCTCGGAGAGAGTCAAACACATCAAAGAGGCCAGATGAGAGGGAGCAAAATGCCTCAAACTGAAGGCAAACTACTGCCCCAGTTGGGGGCTTGTCTGTTGGGCTGTACTAGTACCCCGACTCAGGCCAGGAACCAGGAGGGAATTTCTGACACTGACTTCAGCCATTAAAAGGAAGAATATACAGCAGGATATGAGTCCAGATTTGAACCCACATAGCCTTGGACTGAATGGAAGAGCCTCACCAGGGCAGAGGAACCAAAAGGAGGTATGGGCCTAACCCAGTCCAGTACAATGAGACTGTTGCTGGTCCAGCTCATGACCTGGTTCTCTGCTTGAAAACCTGTGAGCCCAAATGTTCCAGAAAGCCAGGACTGCTCTGCTGTGATCATTGGGCTGTACTGATCACACCAGGAGTGGTCTCTTAGGAACCACTTCTGACAACTTCAACCAGGTCTTTGTTCTGGGCACAGTGACCAGCTACAGTCAGCAAGGATCCCTGGTGCCTGTTGCTCACCCAGACTAGCCACAGCTTGGCCCATTGTCCATGGGAACGGAGGTGTAGGTCACCACTCTTACCCAAGCCTCCATCCTCCTGAGCTAAATGACCAGAGCTGCCTGCTTCTACTCCTGCCTGTTCTCCAAAGAACCAGTTTGGGGACTGTGTCCCACAAGCTATAGTTGCCCAGGTGGTACTCTTCATGGGTCATGCATTTCAGGACCACTCTTGGCCACTCTGGTCTTTATGACACTGAATTCTTTCTTGCTCAAGTGGGTCAGCCATCCTGAATTATGAAAATGAATATGCATCATCATTACTAAAGCTCCTAACATTGGTGGAATGCTTCCTTTCACCAATCCTTATTCGGAACTTATTCAGGATCCCCTCTGATCCTCAAAGCCACCCCATGAAGCAGGAAGTACTCCTGCTCCAACTGACAGATGAAGAAATGAGAATGAGAGAGGTTTCAGGGCGCTCAGATTTGAATCCAGGCCTGTCTGCTCACAGAGTCCAAGGCTTGGGTTTCCCAAAGCCCCTCTCAGTGCAGGGAGATGTTCTCTGCTGGGTTTAGGATTTGATTATCAAAACTGGTGGTCCTCCTCTTTCCAGGGTGCCCTCGGAGAGAGTCAAACACATCAAAGAGGCCAGATGAGAGGGAGCAAAATGCCTCAAACTGAAGGCAAACTACTGCCCCAGTTGGGGGCTTGTCTGTTGGGCTGTACTAGTACCCCGACTCAGGCCAGGAACCAGGAGGGAATTTCTGACACTGACTTCAGCCATTAAAAGGAAGAATATACAGCAGGATATGAGTCCAGATTTGAACCCACATAGCCTTGGACTGAATGGAAGAGCCTCACCAGGGCAGAGGAACCAAAAGGAGGTATGGGCCTAACCCAGTCCAGTACAATGAGACTGTTGCTGGTCCAGCTCATGACCTGGTTCTCTGCTTGAAAACCTGTGAGCCCAAATGTTCCAGAAAGCCAGGACTGCTCTGCTGTGATCATTGGGCTGTACTGATCACACCAGGAGTGGTCTCTTAGGAACCACTTCTGACAACTTCAACCAGGTCTTTGTTCTGGGCACAGTGACCAGCTACAGTCAGCAAGGATCCCTGGTGCCTGTTGCTCACCCAGACTAGCCACAGCTTGGCCCATTGTCCATGGGAACGGAGGTGTAGGTCACCACTCTTACCCAAGCCTCCATCCTCCTGAGCTAAATGACCAGAGCTGCCTGCTTCTACTCCTGCCTGTTCTCCAAAGAACCAGATCCATCTTTGGAAAGCATGAAATAGATCACATGATGTCTTGTTTAAAATCCTCCATGCTGAGACTTCCCTGATGGTCCAATGGTTAAGAATCTGCTTTCCAATACAGAAGACACAGGTTTGGTGCCTGGTTGGAGGGCTAAGATCACATATGCTGCAGGGCAAGTAAACCCACAGCAACTAGAGAGGCCCCCAAGCACTGTAAGGAAGATCCAGTGAAGGCCAAAAAAAAAAAAAACTCTGATTTCCAATCATACATAGAGTAAAATGTCAAGGCCCTACCATAGGCTACGAGTCCCTACGCGATCTAGCCTCTGACCACTGCTATCTTGCCCCCCTTGCCTGGTCTCTGCCTCTCCTGCACACCCAGCGTATTCTTGCCTGGGTATCTGGGTATCTGCTGCTCCCTCTGGAGGGCTCTTGCCAGACCCGTGAGTGTCTGGTTTCTCCTTATCATTCAGGTCTCAGCTCAATGTCACCTCCTTAGAGAGGCTCTTCCCAATCATTCAGATAAAGTGCCCCCTCCACATACACACTCCAGGCACTCTATCTTACTTTTTTCCATCACAGCATTTGTCACTACCTGAAATGATCTTATCTACCTATCTACTTGCTAAATTTGGGAGTTCTACTTATAATAATTGCAGAGCAGCTCATAGAAGACTAATTCTCCTACAAATAATAATCATGAATTCTGGGGAACAGCTAAAGACAATGCTCAAAGTCACTGACAGTGACCCAGAACAGGAAGAAATAGATAGGGAGTTGATATTTGGGGGAGGGAAAGTAGTTTCCCACTCTTAAAGTCTGCATCTTAAAGCAACCCCTGTCTGTGCCATATGAGGCTAGAAACTGAAGTTCGAAAATAAATTGGGGCCAGAAAGGAGTGGTCTCTTAGGAACCACTTCTGACAACTTCAACCAGGTCTTTGTTCTGGGCACAGTGACCAGCTACAGTCAGCAAGGATCCCTGGTGCCTGTTGCTCACCCAGACTAGCCACAGCTTGGCCCATTGTCCATGGGAACGGAGGTGTAGGTCACCACTCTTACCCAAGCCTCCATCCTCCTGAGCTAAATGACCAGAGCTGCCTGCTTCTACTCCTGCCTGTTCTCCAAAGAACCAGATCCATCTTTGGAAAGCATGAAATAGATCACATGATGTCTTGTTTAAAATCCTCCATGCTGAGACTTCCCTGATGGTCCAATGGTTAAGAATCTGCTTTCCAATACAGAAGACACAGGTTTGGTGCCTGGTTGGAGGGCTAAGATCACATATGCTGCAGGGCAAGTAAACCCACAGCAACTAGAGAGGCCCCCAAGCACTGTAAGGAAGATCCAGTGAAGGGCAAAAAAAAAAAAAACTCTGATTTCCAATCATACATAGAGTAAAATGTCAAGGCCCTACCATAGGCTACGAGTCCCTACGCGATCTAGCCTCTGACCACTGCTATCTTGCCCCCCTTGCCTGGTCTCTGCCTCTCCTGCACACCCAGCGTATTCTTGCCTGGGTATCTGGGTATCTGCTGCTCCCTCTGGAGGGCTCTTGCCAGACCCGTGAGTGTCTGGTTTCTCCTTATCATTCAGGTCTCAGCTCAATGTCACCTCCTTAGAGAGGCTCTTCCCAATCATTCAGATAAAGTGCCCCCTCCACATACACACTCCAGGCACTCTATCTTACTTTTTTCCATCACAGCATTTGTCACTACCTGAAATGATCTTATCTACCTATCTACTTGCTAAATTTGGGAGTTCTACTTATAATAATTGCAGAGCAGCTCATAGAAGACTAATTCTCCTACAAATAATAATCATGAATTCTGGGGAACAGCTAAAAGACAATGCTCAAAGTCACTGACAGTGACCCAGAACAGGAAGAAATAGATAGGGAGTTGATATTTGGGGGAGGGAAAGTAGTTTCCCACTCTTAAAGTCTGCATCTTAAAGCAACCCCTGTCTGTGCCATATGAGGCTAGAAACTGAAGTCTGACTATTAAGGAAACAGAAAACAGTTCAGGACATCAACAGCAGCTAGAAAGTAAGAGGAATGTACCAGAAAGGAGAGTCACAGAGGTGAGACCCCAATATCCCCAGTAACTCAGCTGGACCTCTGGTCCACCCAGAGGTGTACACCCAGCGCAGACTCAGGCAGCCCATCTAAGCCTCAGAGAACTGAATGGACACTTCAGCTCCTGTCTGGCCAAGTTAACCTTCTGCCAAAACAAACAAACTGACAAATAAGTCGATGCTCTTCCGATGCATGTAAGAGAACCCAGAGTGTCTGCCATGTGTCATTCACAAAGCCCAGGAGTCAATTAAAAATTACCAAACATACAAACAAACTGGTAAAAGTGACCCACAACTCAAGAGGAAAAACAATCGATGCACCAAGCTCAAGAGGATTCAGATACTGGAGTTGGTTCAAAGACATAAAAGAAAATATTTGCTAAATTTTCACTGTCCATTTCTCCTTACTAGAACATGAGCTCCTGTAAGTGTGGAGATCTTACCAGCTCTGTTCCTTGCCCTAACTCAGCACCCAGAATAGCAAATGGTACATAGAAAGAACCCCAAAATATGAACATGATGCAAAGTAGGACTGTATTTCTTCCTCTATATAACTTAAGACCCCTCTTAAATGAACCAAACACCAACAGGGAACAAAATGATCATTATTCTCTTTTGAACAGAGGACATGGATTTATGGTTGTAAGTAGTAATGGCTCTTACAGACAAGTGGCTTTGATCTCTAATTATTGCCAAAAAGAAAGTATGTATATCAGCTACTCTGAAACCCAATGTCATCATTTTTCAGAAAATGCTCTTCATCACTTAACTGCCTGGGTATCAAAAATATGTATATAAAATTAGCGCATTCCGGGACCTACAAGCTTAATTTGTGGCCAGCTTATTTCAAGGAAGTGATGATGTCTTAAGTTAAATATAACAGGCTTTTCTTTGGAGACGTTCATCACTGAGGTGAATGTTTACATTTTTTCTGGATTTAAAGCTTTCTTCCCTGAGTCACAGTTGGGGGAACTCTTAAGACCCTTGGTCTGGACTCTACAAGGGAACCCAAATTCCCCTTGAAGAGTTTCTCAGACCTCCTGCAGGCAGGGTAATGTTGAAAAGAGTAACAATGTGTAGGGTACAGGCACTGACCAATCACAATGGGCGCTAGTTGGGGACCAACCAATCAGAAGAGAGGTCAGTTGGAAATCGTTCCGGTGGTCATAGACACATCCTCAGAAAACTTCTATTAGGGGAGGTGTCCTGGTCACTTCGTAGATCTTCATAAGAGGATTCCAGGGCCCCCTCCCGGTCCACCACCTGTTAAAGCATATGGGATTATACCCATTCAGCAGTTCAGGTCGGCTGCCTTCCGAGTACTTGTCAAAGAGAATTACCTCAAAATTCGTTGCCCAGTGCTCACGCTGTTGGAAGAACAAAGGCCCATCGAGTTAAGTTCAGCCATTTTCCTAAACCATGATTTTTAAGCTGCTATGACTGGTGAGGAAACCCTTGCTTCAAGTAAACGTTATGTCATAAAAAATGACAGGGACAAAACTGAGGGTTTGGAGTAGGTAAACCCTTAGCGCAGCTTCTTCTTTCATCATCCTCTCAGCACATACACACACCCGTTAAACACAGCCTCAGACTCTGATCTTACACCTTAGAATCATCATCACGGAGAAAAGGTTGAAGGAAAGGCAGCCTATCACTGATCTTCTCAATTCTGACTGAGTCAGACCTCCAGAGAGTATTTTGGGGCAGCTCTATCTACCTAACCATCCCCTCTACCATGAGGAATGTTCCAAGAGACAACCCTGTTAAACTCTGTGCCATATGGACAGTAAAGTCATGCAGGACACAACAATTTGTATTTCACGGCATTCCCCTCTCTGAGGACCCAGGGGAATATTTCTCTCTGCCTCCAGCCACAGGAATAGCTGTCCCTTCTCCAAGCCATTGGTTTCCTCTCATGGCATAGATGCTGGGTTTCCTCTCCAAATGGACTACAGAGCTTTCTTTGTCTTAAGTTAAATATAACAGGCTTTTCTTTGGAGACGTTCATCACTGAGGTGAATGTTTACATTTTTTCTGGATTTAAAGCTTTCTTCCCTGAGTCACAGTTGGGGGAACTCTTAAGACCCTTGGTCTGGACTCTACAAGGGAACCCAAATTCCCCTTGAAGAGTTTCTCAGACCTCCTGCAGGCAGGGTAATGTTGAAAAGAGTAACAATGTGTAGGGTACAGGCACTGACCAATCACAATGGGCGCTAGTTGGGGACCAACCAATCAGAAGAGAGGTCAGTTGGAAATCGTTCCGGTGGTCATAGACACATCCTCAGAAAACTTCTATTAGGGGAGGTGTCCTGGTCACTTCGTAGATCTTCATAAGAGGATTCCAGGGCCCCCTCCCGGTCCACCACCTGTTAAAGCATATGGGATTATACCCATTCAGCAGTTCAGGTCGGCTGCCTTCCGAGTACTTGTCAAAGAGAATTACCTCAAAATTCGTTGCCCAGTGCTCACGCTGTTGGAAGAACAAAGGCCCATCGAGTTAAGTTCAGCCATTTTCCTAAACCATGATTTTTAAGCTGCTATGACTGGTGAGGAAACCCTTGCTTCAAGTAAACGTTATGTCATAAAAAATGACAGGGACAAAACTGAGGGTTTGGAGTAGGTAAACCCTTAGCGCAGCTTCTTCTTTCATCATCCTCTCAGCACATACACACACACCCGTTAAACACAGCCTCAGACTCTGATCTTACACCTTAGAATCATCATCACGGAGAAAAGGTTGAAGGAAAGGCAGCCTATCACTGATCTTCTCAATTCTGACTGAGTCAGACCTCCAGAGAGTATTTTGGGGCAGCTCTATCTACCTAACCATCCCCTCTACCATGAGGAATGTTCCAAGAGACAACCCTGTTAAACTCTGTGCCATATGGACAGTAAAGTCATGCAGGACACAACAATTTGTATTTCACGGCATTCCCCTCTCTGAGGACCCAGGGGAATATTTCTCTCTGCCTCCAGCCACAGGAATAGCTGTCCCTTCTCCAAGCCATTGGTTTCCTCTCATGGCATAGATGCTGGGTCTTTAATAACGTCTCCTCCCTTCTCTGTGCTGGCCGACAGAAAGCTCGGGGCTGCCCCTGAGTTCTACCTCTAACAATGCACAGGATCTGATGTCATGAATTTTGTGTCCTAACCTCATTCCTGGCTCCACTCTTGCTTTTGCTGTCTTATTTTCCCTGTCATATATTTTTTGTCCACTTATTTTTTCATTTAATTATGTCGTGCAGTTGGATACACATCTTTACAAACTGTCTTGCATCCTTCCTGGAACAAGGTGATGAAGATATAAATGAATCTTAAACATGGGGTTTCTGCAGTGCACCATGGCTCTCATAAGTTGGCCACTTTATGACCGACTTCAGCAAGGACCAGTTCTCACATCAGCAATTTCACTGTCTTTTAAAACCAGGAAATCATTCTGCCTGGCCAAAGAGATGATGCTGATCAACTAACTAGATTTCACTTTATTACATATTCATGTAATCTTGTTAGCATCTGTGTGCATGGCACAACCATGCCAAGAGGAGGTGGGAAAGGAATAAATCGATCACTCTGTTTGAATCCAAACATTTGTTACTCTCCCACAAAGACCATCCTGAGGCTTTGATGGGCCAGAGGAAAGGAAAGGGAGGTTTTAGAGTGTTAGACAATCACTGAAGCTTATATGTCTCACATTTTTCCTCGTCTAATTTCATTTTTCTCTTAATAGCGACTAAAGGAGAGAAAGCCATCTGCACCATCCAGTAGCCTTTAAAATATAGGTCATGCTTCCTGCAATTTCCCACTCAAGTGGCAGTCTTAGTGACCTAGGGTCAAAACCAAAACAAAACAGAAAACACCACCAGTGTCCCAACAAGAGCAAAATAGCCATAAGAAAGCGGCTCGTGTGCCTCCCTAGCTCTTAGTATGAGGCGTGAGCTCTGAGGCTTAGGCATCATCTAAACACATAGGGGCTAAACAGAAATAGGCTGGAGGAAAAGTTCTCCCAGAGGGACTGTAAAAGCAAGGAGCTCTCTCATACTGCCCTTGAGTTTTTCAGCTCACCATGGACCACACAGATCATAGCAGGGCTGGGAGGCCCCTAAACTCAGGACCTAATCCCCATAGGATTTCATGATGGTGTGTGGAGTTCCTGCTATGTTACGGGTGGAAATCCACAGAGTACCAGGGGGTTGATGATACCCCTGAGGGCAACTCCAGAGCACAGTGGTAAAGACGCAAGAAAACTTTCAGTCTTGGAGTATGGAAACATTCTGAGCTTTTCTTTCTCAGTTTTGGTCAGGCAGAGGTGTCTCCGGGTTCAAGTGAATTTACAGTCTAGCTGATCTTGAGATGGCAATAAGAACCCAAGGCTAAAAAACCAACGCAGATGCTGCCATGGGCTCAAAAGCACCTCTTAGGGGGTTGTAACCAGGGTCAAGGCAGCAACCTGGAGGACTTCCCCAGTGGTCCAGTGATTAAAGACTGTGCCTTCCAATGCAAGGGGACACAGTTCTGATTGGGGAGTTAAGGTCCCACCTGCCTTGAAGTGCAGTCAAAATTTTTTAAAAAAGAAAAAAATTAATAATAAAAAAAAAAGACAGCATCCTGAGAATTGGTTCAAAATGCACATTGGAAGTCAGGAATCCCCACCTTCACTAAGGTCTCTCTAGGAAGTTTTCAACAGAGAAAACCGCATCCTCTGTTTGAATCCAAACATTTGTTACTCTCCACAAAGACCATCCTGAGGCTTTGATGGGCCAGAGGAAAGGAAAGGGAGGTTTTAGAGTGTTAGACAATCACTGAAGCTTATATGTCTCACATTTTTCCTCGTCTAATTTCATTTTCTCTTAATAGCGACTAAAGGAGAGAAAGCCATCTGCACCATCCAGTAGCCTTTAAAATATAGGTCATGCTTCCTGCAATTTCCCACTCAAGTGGCAGTCTTAGTGACCTAGGGTCAAAACCAAAACAAAACAGAAAACACCACCAGTGTCCCAACAAGAGCAAAATAGCCATAAGAAAGCGGCTCGTGTGCCTCCCTAGCTCTTAGTATGAGGCGTGAGCTCTGAGGCTTAGGCATCATCTAAACACATAGGGGCTAAACAGAAATAGGCTGGAGGAAAAGTTCTCCCAGAGGGACTGTAAAAGCAAGGAGCTCTCTCATACTGCCCTTGAGTTTTTCAGCTCACCATGGACCACACAGATCATAGCAGGGCTGGGAGGCCCCTAAGCTCAGGACCTAATCCCCATAGGATTTCATGATGGTGTGTGGAGTTCCTGCTATGTTACGGGTGGAAATCCACAGAGTACCAGGGGGTTGATGATACCCCTGAGGGCAACTCCAGAGCACAGTGGTAAAGACGCAAGAAAACTTTCAGTCTTGGAGTATGGAAACATTCTGAGCTTTTCTTTCTCAGTTTTGGTCAGGCAGAGGTGTCTCCGGGTTCAAGTGAATTTACAGTCTAGCTGATCTTGAGATGGCAATAAGAACCCAAGGCTAAAAAACCAACGCAGATGCTGCCATGGGCTCAAAAGCACCTCTTAGGGGGTTGTAACCAGGGTCAAGGCAGCAACCTGGAGGACTTCCCCAGTGGTCCAGTGATTAAAGACTGTGCTTTCCAATGCAAGGGGACACAGTTCTGATTGGGGAGTTAAGGTCCCACCTGCCTTGAAGTGCAGTCAAAATTTTTTAAAAAAGAAAAAAATTAATAATAAAAAAAAAAGACAGCATCCTGAGAATTGGTTCAAAATGCACATTGGAAGTCAGGAATCCCCACCTTCACTAAGGTCTCTCTAGGAAGCAAATTTCTCTGCAACAGAGAAAACCGCATCCTCCTGTTCCCCACAGAATTGAGCAGCAGGGAAAGCATTCTCATTTCATTTCTGGAGAATGCTGTAAGACCCAAACAGCCTGGGTAATGATGGAACTACAGGAACAGCCTTAGCTGAGCAGAGGAAAATTTGGCCCCTTGATTCAGTTCTCAAAAGACAGAGGGTGTGGAAGACAAGCAGACGGTAGAAGCCCACAGGCAGCAGCTTTCCATTCAGCCCCAGGATTAAAAAGGCAGAGAACTCAGGCCTCCAGTGCATAAACACTGGTGAAACGCAGGCTCCCTTGGCCTCCCCTGGGACCTTTGTGAAATGGACAGATGGGCTGCCCTCCCGTGGGACTGTGACCTGCAACTCTGGAGAGCCCTGGGCAGCACCAGGGAGGGGCAGCAGCCATCAGCGTGAGGCCAGCCATGCTCTCTGTGAATCTGTGAATTTGCTGCTCCCTTGGGACTCTCTGGAGAATTCCAAGAGCCAACTCTCGGCCTCCCTTTGACAGAGTCACTTTTCATCTTCCTGGGCTTCGGGCGCCAGGCAAACACACACAGGCAAAAATCAGTTAATAACTATGCACATTTCACAATAAATTTTAACAATTTAAGGGTCTGGTACAGCTTTATTATAGTTTTTATTTCACCACACTAATTCAGTGCGTAATAACCTGCCAGAGACACAGAATTCACTTGACATATGCTCTGAGAGCCAAGATAATGGAATATGTGGAGGGAAAACCTTGGGTCACACCCAGCGAGGCTTTTCTCCTTCCCCTGGGCATCAGGGAGGGGAAGCAGCTCTCAGAAAGCTGGGAGAAGCCTGCGATCTATGAGTCCCTACCTGGGTCCAAGCCATGGGTTTCTCTGTGATTCTGTCCCCCAGGGAAGAACAGCGGGAGAGATGGACTGGCCTGGACTGTGCTGTATTTAAGGACAAGCTGATTCTGCTGGGATTAGTATCAGAGCACACAGCCTGCCCCACCGCATTCCTTGGCTCTTCTGGTGGCTAAAAGGTGGAATGGCTCATCTTCTTGGGGCTGACAGTTGGCCACCCTCCCCTTGCAATTCAGGCCTGACCTGAGGGAAATGAGATCAGACCACAAAAAAACCTCCCAGAAACCAGATCTAGCTTTCCTCCCCACTTCCCTGCCTTCCCTGCCCACAGCACCACAGAGCTCTCTACTCCTCCCCAGAGCGGCAGCCTGTGTGTCACCTGTGCATTAGACAAGCAAATTCTCAGCCCCACCCCAGTCCTACCCAATCTGACACTCTGGGGGTGGGGCTCAGGGAGTCTGTGTCTTAAAGAACCCCAAGGTGAAAATGATGCATGCTGGAATTTGAGAAATACGCAAGCTTGAGAGACCAATGGGGAATGTACTGGAATGCCCACTGAAGCTGTGATCCAGCAGCCCAGAGATCTGGGGTGAGCTCTGCACTGCTGTCTCTATTCTGCAAAGAAAACCTGGGCCTCAGTCTCTTCATTTTGCAAAAATAGGCACAGAGGCTGGACACTCGCTAAGGCAGCCCTGATATCCTGGGACAGATGGCAGAAATGATCCCCAGCAGGTGCCCCACAGTGCCCCTCGCTTTAGGGAGAGGCCTGAGTGGATCACATCCTAGAGCCCCTGCTGGGGGCAGGATGCTTCAAAACAAAGGACAGCAATGGCAAGGAGATGTGTCTATGACTATAAAGAGTGAAAGAGGGATAAATCTAGCTGGGCTGAGTGAGTGCGCACGTGAGTGTGTGCACACGTGTCTGCACATGCACTCCAGGAGAATTTAGCCTGGTCTTTGCTCCTTAAATTTTCTTTTCTCTCCTGTTTATCTCTTTCCCCTATCTCTTGGCCATCTATCTATTTCCCCAAGAATAGGATTAAGTCTCTCTGATCCTACTGAGAAGTAAACACACTGCTTCCTGAGGTTTGGCAACTCCCTCTAACGGCCATCCCCTCTCCCCTTCCAATGAGAATGCACCCCTTGAAATAGCAGTCTCCACTCAAAGGCATCAGGTCACTCCAGTGATCTCCCTCAATCTGGTTTCCACCTCTATCGCTCCAGGAAACTGTACCGGATGCCTCCTACTTTCCAAATCCCAGGGTTGCTCCCCAGCCTTGCTCCCCATGGAATCCCATCTTCTCCAGGTTCTGCTACCTGATGCTAAATAACTGCCATCATTTGACCTTTGGTATCCCTAATTTAAATTTTTATACTTGGTGTTTCATCACATGCACATGTATAAGTTATACTATCCAAAATTTGTTATGGAAATAGACGAGGTACAGTCTACCCATTTTTCTCAATGGCCCTTAAATGAAACTCCAGAAAAAAAAAAAAGAAAGAAATATTCTTTTAGAACTAAATGCCAGAAATCTTTTTATTTTCCTTGAGGAACTAGCATACCACCTCATAGATAATGAAACTCAAGAAGTAATTCCCAAAAAAGTCTGAAACAGGCAAATCAATAATGTCAGTCCCTGTGGAGAGAGGGGGAATCTGGGGTGTGAATACTGTCCTAGTTCTTGGTCTGGGTTCTGCTCAGATAGTGTGTTCAGCTGGTTAAAATGTATAAAGAATTATAATTAACAATATGTGAACTTCGGGGATATATATATTGTACTTCGGTAAATATTTCAAGAAATTTCCATTTTCCTTTTATTAAAAATTCAAATATAGCTGATTTATAATGTCATGTTAGTTTCAGCTGTACAGCAAAGGCTTAGATCCTTCACCATTACAGGTTATTACAAGATACTGAGTATAGCTACCTGTGCTACACAGTAGGTCCTTGTGGCCCATTTTCCCTTTTCTGACCAGAAGCTCTTATCAGATTGATGCCTCAATTATATTCCATTTTTTTTGTACTGTGCATCATGCAGGATCTTAGTTTCCCAGCCAGGGGTTGAACCTGAGCTCCCTACAGCAGAAGTATAGTATCCTAAACTGCTGATTTCCAGGGAAGCTCCTCAATTATATTTTTATACAACCCTTTGACTTTTGATTGTACATTCTATTTGTTTGTGATCTTGCTCTCCTAAACTGTATTCTCCTTGATACAAAATGTTTCTCCTTAGTTCTTGATATATATGTTTTCTGTTTCACTATGTATCCACCACGAACATGCTATCCAAAACACTTTATGGAAGTAGCAAAGGGTAGAAATGGCTGGAGAAAGTCTATTTTTTGTCTCTGCATCCCTCATGCCTGGCATATAGTAATTATTTGATTAACACTGAAAGAAAGAAAAGTCTATCTGTAAAGGAAAAGAAAAAATTAGGGCAAAAGTAAATGGAGAACTTAGGAGTCAAGATTCTTCACTTTTTAAAATGAAGCAGACCTGAACAGGTTTCTAAGGAAGAAGCCAAGAGAAAAAGACAAGTTGCAAGTGGGGAGGGTAATCTATGAGCCTTGCTCCCAGGGGCCTAAAGGAGATAGAATACAAGGAGATGAACTGTCTTAAACAGAAGAGACACCGCTTCTTCTATCCCCTTGATTGGTTTCACCTCCTCTCTTTAACCTGTAAATAGTTGTAAATGTCTCAGAATTCAGGCCTTAGTCCTCTCTATCCATAATCAGTCTCCTGCTGATCTCAACAGCTTTAAATACCATCTGGAGAGAGGGGGAATCTGGGGTGTGAATACTGTCCTAGTTCTTGGTCTGGGTTCTGCTCAGATAGTGTGTTCAGCTGGTTAAAATGTATAAAGAATTATAATTAACAATATGTGAACTTCGGGGATATATATATTGTACTTCGGTAAATATTTCAAGAAATTTCCATTTTCCTTTTATTAAAAATTCAAATATAGCTGATTTATAATGTCATGTTAGTTTCAGCTGTACAGCAAAGGCTTAGATCCTTCACCATTACAGGTTATTACAAGATACTGAGTATAGCTACCTGTGCTACACAGTAGGTCCTTGTGGCCCATTTTCCCTTTTCTGACCAGAAGCTCTTATCAGATTGATGCCTCAATTATATTCCATTTTTTTTGTACTGTGCATCATGCAGGATCTTAGTTTCCCAGCCAGGGGTTGAACCTGAGCTCCCTACAGCAGAAGTATAGTATCCTAAACTGCTGATTTCCAGGGAAGCTCCTCAATTATATTTTTATACAACCCTTTGACTTTTGATTGTACATTCTATTTGTTTGTGATCTTGCTCTCCTAAACTGTATTCTCCTTGATACAAAATGTTTCTCCTTAGTTCTTGATATATATGTTTTCTGTTTCACTATGTATCCACCACGAACATGCTATCCAAAACACTTTATGGAAGTAGCAAAGGGTAGAAATGGCTGGAGAAAGTCTATTTTTTGTCTCTGCATCCCTCATGCCTGGCATATAGTAATTATTTGATTAACACTGAAAGAAAGAAAAGTCTATCTGTAAAGGAAAAGAAAAAATTAGGGCAAAAGTAAATGGAGAACTTAGGAGTCAAGATTCTTCACTTTTTAAGATGAAGCAGACCTGAACAGGTTTCTAAGGAAGAAGCCAAGAGAAAAAGACAAGTTGCAAGTGGGGAGGGTAATCTATGAGCCTTGCTCCCAGGGGCCTAAAGGAGATAGAATACAAGGAGATGAACTGTCTTAAACAGAAGAGACACCGCTTCTTCTATCCCCTTGATTGGTTTCACCTCCTCTCTTTAACCTGTAAATAGTTGTAAATGTCTCAGAATTCAGGCCTTAGTCCTCTCTATCCATAATCAGTCTCCTGCTGATCTCAACAGCTTTAAATACCATCTGGATTCGTGGCTCCCCAGGCTGCATCCAGCCCAGATCCCTCCTGTGAACTTGGGACAGCCCACTCAACATCTCTGCTGGGATGCTCGACAGACGTCGCAAAGTTAGCAGAAGAAATACCAACTCCTGATCTTCTCCCAAACCTGCTCCACCCACAGCCATCCTCATCAGAGGCCAAAGAAACTTGAGTCATCCCTGACTCATCTCTTCATCTCACACCACTACCCAATCCATCAACAAATTTCATTGTCTCCATCCTTTAAAAAAAAAAAAAAGAATCCAGAATCCTAGTAATTTGCACATGTCCACTGTTACCCCCTGTCCAGTCACCATCCCCTCCCACTGGGATTTGGTAATCGCCTCCCAGCTGGTCTTTCAGCTTCCTTTGCTCCGCATCACCTACAATCATTTCCCAACACAATAGTTAGAAGACTCATTTCCAAAATGTTCTCCTCTGCTCAGAACCCAGCCCAAATTTTTCCCATGTCATTCAAAGATAGAGCCCAGGGACTTCCCTGGTGGCCCAGTGGTTTAGACTCTGAGCTCCCAAAGCAGAAGGGTACGGGTTCAATCCCTGGTCTGAGAACTAAGATCCCATATACTACAGGGCATGGCCAGAAAAAGTCAGAACCCAAATTCTGACACCAGCTTCAAGAGCATCAGCCCAATGCCACCTTCTCCCTGCAGCCTGTTTGGGATCGAACACAGCCAGGCTCAGCACTCTCCCTGGAGCCTAGCCTCCTTCTCTCTGGCTCTGTTTCTCCTCAGAACATGCTATTTAAAATGTACAACTCGTCTTTCTTGTTGTATACTTGTTGTCTTCCCCACGGGATGAGTTTCACAAGAGTAGGGAGTCCTATCCGGTTTGTTCACTGCTGTATGTCCATTGCCTAGAATGCGGCTCAGTATATCCTTGGTGCTCAATCCATCCTGGTTGAATTCCATTTTCCCAAGTGGTTCTTTTATTTATCACCCTTAGAGTAAAGTTTTCCCCCTTGGCTGTTATCCGTTTTTCAGGCCTTAGTCCTCTCTATCCATAATCAGTCTCCTGCTGATCTCAACAGCTTTAAATACCATCTGGATTCGTGGCTCCCCAGGCTGCATCCAGCCCAGATCCCTCCTGTGAACTTGGGACAGCCCACTCAACATCTCTGCTGGGATGCTCGACAGACGTCGCAAAGTTAGCAGAAGAAATACCAACTCCTGATCTTCTCCCAAACCTGCTCCACCCACAGCCATCCTCATCAGAGGCCAAAGAAACTTGAGTCATCCCTGACTCATCTCTTCATCTCACACCACTACCCAATCCATCAACAAATTTCATTGTCTCCATCCTTTAAAAAAAAAAAAAAGAATCCAGAATCCTAGTAATTTGCACATGTCCACTGTTACCCCCTGTCCAGTCACCATCCCCTCCCACTGGGATTTGGTAATCGCCTCCCAGCTGGTCTTTCAGCTTCCTTTGCTCCGCATCACCTACAATCATTTCCCAACACAATAGTTAGAAGACTCATTTCCAAAATGTTCTCCTCTGCTCAGAACCCAGCCCAAATTTTTCCCATGTCATTCAAAGATAGAGCCCAGGGACTTCCCTGGTGGCCCAGTGGTTTAGACTCTGAGCTCCCAAAGCAGAAGGGTACGGGTTCAATCCCTGGTCTGAGAACTAAGATCCCATATACTACAGGGCATGGCCAGAAAAAAAAAGTCAGAACCCAAATTCTGACACCAGCTTCAAGAGCATCAGCCCAATGCCACCTTCTCCCTGCAGCCTGTTTGGGATCGAACACAGCCAGGCTCAGCACTCTCCCTGGAGCCTAGCCTCCTTCTCTCTGGCTCTGTTTCTCCTCAGAACATGCTATTTAAAATGTACAACTCGTCTTTCTTGTTGTATACTTGTTGTCTTCCCCACGGGATGAGTTTCACAAGAGTAGGGAGTCCTATCCGGTTTGTTCACTGCTGTATGTCCATTGCCTAGAATGCGGCTCGGTATATCCTTGGTGCTCAATCCATCCTGGTTGAATTCCATTTTCCCAAGTGGTTCTTTTATTTATCACCCTTAGAGTAAAGTCTCCTCCTTTGCAGACACCCAAGGCCCTTTGGGATCTGACTCCTATCCACCTCTCCAGCCTCCTCTCTCACCACCTGACCCTCAAAACACAGCCAGATTGGATCATCCACCACCAGCCCCCAGTGCCTCTTCCACCTCTGGCCTTTGCTTGTGTCACCTCCTCTGCCAAGAATGCTTTTCCAAAGTCACTTCTTTGGGGACTCACTTTGGGGGTCATATAAATAAGTGATTTGAGCCCAAGTTAGGGCAGGCCCCACTGCTGTGGTCCCCCAGCCTTCTGCTTCTCATAGCCTGCATCATCTGCATGGACATACTTTTTGCCCACTTGTCTGCCCCCTTCTTGAGAGCAGAGGTGCTGTCGCCCTGGGGTTGATGCCATCAACGAGTGTTAGGAGGTGATATTAGTTATTATTATTATAACTATTACTATTGTTTTTGAGGATTTATTAAATCAGTGCTCCCCCCTGGGGCTTCCCTGGTGGTCCAGTAGTTAAGAATTCGCTTCCTAATGCAAGAGGTGTGGGTTGGGTCCCTGGTTGGAGAACTAAGATCCCACATGCCACGTGGCACAATTACTCAGCCTGAGAGCCACAGAGAGAGAAGCCCTCAGGCCACAAGGAAGATCCCGCATGCTGCAACTAAAACCCAGCACAGACAAACAGATAAATATTTTTTAAAATCACTTTCCCCGACAGGTACTGTCAACATACAGATCAACTTATTGGTGAACTGACTGATGTACTGATTGACTTGACCATCACACCAGAGTGACAGAGCGAGTTTCCCTTTTCACAGCCTCTTCTCCAAACATGATAAAGAAGGGGCAGCCTACGATGGGAAGAGCTGACCTCAACACTCGGCAAGCAGAATAAGTTTCCAGAACTTATGGGCTCCACAGGCTCCTGCACCAGGTCCTACTGTAGGAGTTATTTTGTATGACAGTTCAAATTTCTCTACAAAAGGATATATTTGAGTCCCAACTTATGACAGTCATGGGTTCTTTAATACGTTGGACTCTGCTGAGTGCTCAGTGGTTTACTTAAAGTTTAATGATCACCTATGCTGAAGGCTACATGTCCACCAACCATCGTGCATTCATTCAATAAACTTTAACATAGCTTCAGGGCCACGCCAAGCCCCACGTTAGCCGTAGGAAGGGATGTGATGGCACAGATGAGGTCGTCCCTGGCCTCACAGAAGGCCCAGGCCTAGTTGTCAGTGAAGGAGTGACTGGAACCATTAAAATAGTTGTCCTTTGTGATGGGCTTCCCAGGTGGCACTATGGTAAAGAAGTCACCTCCCAGTGCAAGAGACGTAAGAGACGACAGGTTCATTTCCTGGGCCAGGATGATCCCCTGGAGGAGGACATGGCAACCCACTCCAGGATTCTCGCCTGGAGAATCCCATGCACAGAGGAGCCTGGTGGGCTACAGTTCATGGGTTCACAAAGAGTCAGACACGACTGAAGCAATTTAGCACACACACACACACACACACACACACACACATCCTTTGTGATACGGCTTCCTTATCTGAAGGGGGCTGCCTTCACTGGAAGGAAAGAACAATTTCTTTTGTTCCTGCTGTGTTCCCAGACAGGCCCTAGCTAAATTATTCTACTGAATCCTGACAACCTTACCAAATCGCAGATGAAGAAACTGAAGCTCACTGGGACTAGGTAATGGGCCCAGGCCACATGCTAGTAAGCAGTGGAGCTGGGATTCCAGCAGAGGTCTGTCCTTCCCTGAAGGCCATGTCCTTTCCACTCCATCACCCTGGTAATGTGCAGGCCCGCCAAGGCCATTAAATGAATACCCACGGACCACAGAACCCTATGACGCTGCCAGGTCTAAACAAACTCCACTGGGATCTCTTTATAGCTCCTTGAAAGCTAGCAGCCATCCAATAAATTTTAAAACACACAGGCGCACGCATCCATGTACACACATCATTAAGTTGAAAAGAAAAACTGACACAAAGGAACAGACTACCTATTTACTTATTGTTAATAGGTCCGACCATTCTGAGGACACAGTTAGTGACATTCATCCAAGCCTGTACCTGTGCTGGGAGGGATTTTGTGAAGCTCAGGTTCTTTCGGCTCCCTCTAGAACGTGGAGGAAGAAGGGTGCTGACTCTTGGGCTATTGGGCCTGCATAGGCAGAGGGCCTATGGCCATTATTCCTCAAGAGGGAAAGGGAGAAGGGCAGGAAGAGGGACCCATCACTGCATGAGGAGCACTCAGGTTGATCCCTCTGTCCATGAGCCCAAGGAAGTACACTCCCTGCATGGCCACAGTCCCACTGGGTATCCCAAGGCCAGGCAGGAGCACAGCCCTCAACCATACCACATACACACCAGCCGGAAGCAAAGCCAGGAAGAAGGTACTGAGTGCACAAAGCCCCTCCCATGGACCTCCCCTCCTCATCCTGCTTCCCGGGTGGCTTTCAGTTTACAGGAAACAACTCTCCCTGGATGCCTCCCTCAGGGCCTCCAAATTATTACCGGGATCCATGGATTGGCACAATGATTATGAATTCCTTCAAGAGCTTCATGTGTAGACTCTGAATAGTCTCTCCTAACCAGAGTATTTCTGCCACAGCTGAGTTCTATTATCCTGAGAATATAAATCACACAGCAACCCAGTCTTTGGGAGGCAGAGATGCTGACTTCTATGCCATCCACCCAGAGAAAGTGTCCATCCTTTGCTGGTGGATCAGAAAGGAGTTCACTGCACAGACTCCAACTATTGTCGGTGAAAAGAGTTGGTGACTTTGCAGGTAATGACTCTAGGGGTGGGAATCCCTATTCCCGTGAGCTATGTTTTGGCCCTGATCCCTCTCAAGACTTGCAAAGCAATGTTTACCATTCAGAGTAAAAGTCCCTGGAAACATCAGTAAAAGTGCTCTGCCTCCTAAGCTACTTTCTCGGGGTGGGGGTTGCAAGCCTCCTCTCAAAGCACAGGGACCCCATGTTTCAGGCTCCCAGGGACTAATACCCAGGATGATGAAAATGGCTCCCTTCACCAGGGCCTGGCTTTCAGGGACATCTGTGAAGTCCTGTCAAGCTGATTAAGAGGAAACCTCTCCTTTGGGTACAACTCGAGACGAGCGTTTCACCCAGAGGGAAGCTGTGGGGGCGAAAACAAATCAATGAAAGATTTGCAGATAGATGTTCTCTGGGCCCGAGTACAATTTACAAAATGCAATGGAAAAGAAGATAAATCTCCTCCCTTTCTCTGCCAGCCTACAGCAGATTCCTGAAGAAAAACAACTCTTTGCCACAGAACCTTAGCCTCAGCGAGAATTGAGTTTTCCTCAAAAGGCACGGGGAAAGGGTTACGGATTCCTGAAATCCTACAGCAAGCGTTTCAATCCAGCAGCATCCAGAGAAAAGGGGACGAGAGGTGCCAGCACAGTGTTCCTGCCGGGACAATTTACAGAGAGAAAGTTCTATGCAATGAGTTTTCCAATAACACCGGGACACAGTCATTATCAGACTGACCGAGCGGCAGGTCATCGATTTAAGAAGCGAGTCAAAGTCAGGCTTATGCCCTTTTCATGCTCACCGGAGGGAGGGGACCTGGCCGGGGAGGAAATGGGTTGGCAGCAGTCCGAGCTTGAAGAAACACGTTCCCCAGCTCCCCCCAAGCCACTTGGGCAGCTAGGTGAAGCCAGGGCCAAAACAAACACATCGGGAGCTCCCTCCAGACCCCAGCCCCTCCCCTTCCTCCAAAACCCATGAAAACTTGATTTGTCTCAACTAAACACAAGCTGAGAAATTGGAGAGGCAAGGGGAAGCGGGAAAGAAAGGGGGGCCAGGCAGCGTCCATGCAGTCAGTTGTGTTACTGATTTAGAGCCACACAAGCCCGAGAGTGCCATTGACAAGGATCATACCTCCTGCTGATCTCAGGGGAAATTCTCCAAGATCCATGGCTGGGAGTTAAGGAGAATCTCTAAGCCATCAGGAAGAAGCGGAGCACTGCAGCTCCTCAGAATGATGGACCAGGGCGAGCTTTAATTAACAGGGTCTGATGCCTCTTCTTTTTTGGTAACTGAGCAGATTTAAAGGGCTAGAGTCCCAATTTGGAGGGTGCCGGTGCTGCTCCTGCTTGCCGCCTTTGCTGCTGCTCTGGCCGCTGCTCCCGGCTGCTGGAACAGCTTCCTGCAGAACCTCTCTCTTCAGCAAGAAAGCGGAGCAATGAAGGTGGAGAGGGGAAGTACAATTTAAAAAATTTGCAATGGACAAAGAGGGAAGCTGTGGCGAAAACAAATCAATGAAAGATTTGCAGATAGATGTTCTCTGGGCCCGAGTACAATTTACAAAATGCAATGGAAAAGAAGATAAATCTCCTCCCTTTCTCTGCCAGCCTACAGCAGATTCCTGAAGAAAAACAACTCTTTGCCACAGAACCTTAGCCTCAGCGAGAATTGAGTTTTCCTCAAAAGGCACGGGGAAAGGGTTACGGATTCCTGAAATCCTACAGCAAGCGTTTCAATCCAGCAGCATCCAGAGAAAAGGGGACGAGAGGTGCCAGCACAGTGTTCCTGCCGGGACAATTTACAGAGAGAAAGTTCTATGCAATGAGTTTTCCAATAACACCGGGACACAGTCATTATCAGACTGACCGAGCGGCAGGTCATCGATTTAAGAAGCGAGTCAAAGTCAGGCTTATGCCCTTTTCATGCTCACCGGAGGGAGGGGACCTGGCCGGGGAGGAAATGGGTTGGCAGCAGTCCGAGCTTGAAGAAACACGTTCCCCAGCTCCCCCCAAGCCACTTGGGCAGCTAGGTGAAGCCAGGGCCAAAACAAACACATTGGGAGCTCCCTCCAGACCCCAGCCCCTCCCCTTCCTCCAAAACCCATGAAAACTTGATTTGTCTCAACTAAACACAAGCTGAAAAATTTGGGAGAGGCAAGGGGAAGCGGGAAAGAAAGGGGGGCCAGGCAGCGTCCATGCAGTCAGTTGTGTTACTGATTTAGAGCCACACAAGCCCGAGAGTGCCATTGACAAGGATCATACCTCCTGCTGATCTCAGGGGAAATTCTCCAAGATCCATGGCTGGGAGTTAAGGAGAATCTCTAAGCCATCAGGAAGAAGCGGAGCACTGCAGCTCCTCAGAATGATGGACCAGGGCGAGCTTTAATTAACAGGGTCTGATGCCTCTTCTTTTTTGGTAACTGAGCAGATTTAAAGGGCTAGAGTCCCAATTTGGAGGGTGCCGGTGCTGCTCCTGCTTGCCGCCTTTGCTGCTGCTCTGGCCGCTGCTCCCGGCTGCTGGAACAGCTTCCTGCAGAACCTCTTTCTTCAGCAAGAAAGCGGAGCAATGAAGGTGGAGAGGTGCAGCCAGGAACCCTAGGGGGTCGTGGACTAAGCGGTGTGAATCAGAACTGCAGGACTGTGGACCCAGGTGCTGTCCATCCAAGTGAGTGCCACGTCCTGCACGTGGTCTCCCAGCCTGGGGAGAAGGGCTGGGACTCAGTGTGCAGGTGGCTGTAGGAACCTCCTCCCAGATGTGGGGCTGAGGGACAGTGTCCAGAGAAGCAGGCAGTATGGGCTCTGCTGTGAGTCCCTTCTGAGAGGATCACGGGGTGACAGCCACATGTACACTGCACACACGCCTCCCTGTTAGTAAATACACATATCTGCCCATGTACACATATACTTGCCCATGTACACGCACACATACCTGCACATGTAAACACGTCTGCCCAGGTACACACATGCCTGCCCAGATACACTCATGCCTGCCCAAGTATACACACATGCCCATCTTCCAGACACCCAGGTACAAAGATACATGACCTGTAATGAGCCAGACATCCTAGTCCTACACCTGCATTTTACAAGTAGATCCACAAGAGAAATAGCTGTGACACGGAACATAGCCAGAGCCTGGGGTAAGATGGTATGGTACAAGGTTGGGGGCGGGGTGGTCACTGCCTCTGTTCTATCTTTCGAGGAGCCGGACTCTGTGTCAGGGAGAGCTGCAGTTCAAGACCACACCCCCAAGAGTCCCCCTGGTCACACAGCCTCTCTCTACCCACTCCTGCTGTCTGTTTGTGAAGGCTCACCTTGGATAATACCTCGTGGTCTTGTCCTCGCAATTCGTACGAGCCTAAGTAGACCTTGTATCTCAGGGAAATTCTCCAAGATCCATGGCTGGGAGTTAAGGAGAATCTCTAAGCCATCAGGAAGAAGCGGAGCACTGCAGCTCCTCAGAATGATGGACCAGGGCGAGCTTTAATTAACAGGGTCTGATGCCTCTTCTTTTTTGGTAACTGAGCAGATTTAAAGGGCTAGAGTCCCAATTTGGAGGGTGCCGGTGCTGCTCCTGCTTGCCGCCTTTGCTGCTGCTCTGGCCGCTGCTCCCGGCTGCTGGAACAGCTTCCTGCAGAACCTCTCTCTTCAGCAAGAAAGCGGAGCAATGAAGGTGGAGAGGTGCAGCCAGGAACCCTAGGGGGTCGTGGACTAAGCGGTGTGAATCAGAACTGCAGGACTGTGGACCCAGGTGCTGTCCATCCAAGTGAGTGCCACGTCCTGCACGTGGTCTCCCAGCATGGGGAGAAGGGCTGGGACTCAGTGTGCAGGTGGCTGTAGGAACCTCCTCCCAGATGTGGGGCTGAGGGACAGTGTCCAGAGAAGCAGGCAGTATGGGCTCTGCTGTGAGTCCCTTCTGAGAGGATCACGGGGTGACAGCCACATGTACACTGCACACACGCCTCCCTGTTAGTAAATACACATATCTGCCCATGTACACATATACTTGCCCATGTACACGCACACATACCTGCACATGTAAACACGTCTGCCCAGGTACACACATGCCTGCCCAGATACACTCATGCCTGCCCAAGTATACACACATGCCCATCTTCCAGACACCCAGGTACAAAGATACATGACCTGTAATGAGCCAGACATCCTAGCCCTACACCTGCATTTTACAAGTAGATCCACAAGAGAAATAGCTGTGACACGGAACATAGCCAGAGCCTGGGGTAAGATGGTATGGTACAAGGTTGGGGGCGGGGTGGTCACTGCCTCTGTTCTATCTTTCGAGGAGCCGGACTCTGTGTCAGGGAGAGCTGCAGTTCAAGACCACACCCCCAAGAGTCCCCCTGGTCACACAGCCTCTCTCTACCCACTCCTGCTGTCTGTTTGTGAAGGCTCACCTTGGATAATACCTCGTGGTCTTGTCCTCGCAGTCGCCTATCCTGGGTTTGGCATCCTTACAAGAGTTGATTTTCTCTGTGACACTTGAGCCAATACAGTAGCACCTTGTGTAATATTTTCAATACCACTTTCCCCCAGTAAGCACTCCAAAGACATCCAGCCAACTGGGGCTCAGCAGACTCAGGGCCCAGCTCTAGGGGGAGGAGAACCGAGCTTCTGGAAGGGCGAACCTCAGACACCACCCAGCTCTGCCACAGCACAGGAGTGACCCTCTCCTCATCTTGAGCCTGGATTTTTTCATTTGCAAGATGACAGAGTTGAGCCCAGCCAGCAGTACCCTATCTGGAGAGGGAAGCAAGGAGGGAGACCAGTGAACTCTCAGAAAGCATGCTGTGCTATCCAAACACCAAGCTGGACCACATCTGCTCAGCAGACGGACACAGCACACTGCAAAGGGCATTCGCTAAAACAACCTACAGAAACACGTTCCAGAGTTACCTTCAAGGGCCTCAGAGGCAATGAAGGATGGAGTGAGGTAGACACACTCTCCCTGATTGTGGCCTCCTCTCTGACTCAGGGGTCCTGCACACAGCCAGCTCTGGCTGGCAAAGGTCAGGAAGAGAGTGCCTGCAATTCCAGCTGCACCTCAGGTAAAGCCTGTAGTCTCTCCCAACTCTTGCTGCCAGTCTCTCTCTGCGCCCACTTTACCTCTGCCTAGCACCCTCTTCTTGCCCTCTAATGCCAGCTCCCTCAAGCCCCTGGCAATAAAAACCTCCAAGCAAAAGAGTAATGAGCCAGACATCCTAGTCCTACACCTGCATTTTACAAGTAGATCCACAAGAGAAATAGCTGTGACACGGAACATAGCCAGAGCCTGGGGTAAGATGGTATGGTACAAGGTTGGGGGCGGGGTGGTCACTGCCTCTGTTCTATCTTTCGAGGAGCCGGACTCTGTGTCAGGGAGAGCTGCAGTTCAAGACCACACCCCCAAGAGTCCCCCTGGTCACACAGCCTCTCTCTACCCACTCCTGCTGTCTGTTTGTGAAGGCTCACCTTGGATAATACCTCGTGGTCTTGTCCTCGCAGTCGCCTATCCTGGGTTTGGCATCCTTACAAGAGTTGATTTTCTCTGTGACACTTGAGCCAATACAGTAGCACCTTGTGTAATATTTTCAATACCACTTTCCCCCAGTAAGCACTCCAAAGACATCCAGCCAACTGGGGCTCAGCAGACTCAGGGCCCAGCTCTAGGGGGAGGAGAACCGAGCTTCTGGAAGGGGCGAACCTCAGACACCACCCAGCTCTGCCACAGCACAGGAGTGACCCTCTCCTCATCTTGAGCCTGGATTTTTTCATTTGCAAGATGACAGAGTTGAGCCCAGCCAGCAGTACCCTATCTGGAGAGGGAAGCAAGGAGGGAGACCAGTGAACTCTCAGAAAGCATGCTGTGCTATCCAAACACCAAGCTGGACCACATCTGCTCAGCAGACGGACACAGCACACTGCAAAGGGCATTCGCTAAAACAACCTACAGAAACACGTTCCAGAGTTACCTTCAAGGGCCTCAGAGGCAATGAAGGATGGAGTGAGGTAGACACACTCTCCCTGATTGTGGCCTCCTCTCTGACTCAGGGGTCCTGCACACAGCCAGCTCTGGCTGGCAAAGGTCAGGAAGAGAGTGCCTGCAATTCCAGCTGCACCTCAGGTAAAGCCTGTAGTCTCTCCCAACTCTTGCTGCCAGTCTCTCTCTGCGCCCACTTTACCTCTGCCTAGCACCCTCTTCTTGCCCTCTAATGCCAGCTCCCTCAAGCCCCTGGCAATAAAAACCTCCAAGCAAAAGAGTAAAAGTCTCTCAGTCATCTCCAACTCTTTGCAACCCACGGATGAGCTATGGAATTCTCCAGGCAAGAATACTGGAGTGGGTAGCCTTTCCCTTCTCCAGGGGATCTTCCCAGCCCAGGGATCAAATCTAGGTTTCCTGCATTGCAGAAGGATTCTTTACCATCTGAGCCACCATGGAAGCCCCAGCAAAGACCCTGCTATCCCTCATGTAGACATAATTTCCCTCCGGCCATACCACCCTGAACAAGCCCAATCTCATCTGATCTCAGAAGCTAAACAGGGTCTGGTCTGGTTAGCACTTGGATAGCAGACATAAGTTCCACATAACTTCCTGTCTCCATCCTCTGGGGAGACTTGCATATGGCAGCTTATCTGGTCTTGAAAGCGAGTGAGCAAGCAAAAAGGAGAGGGCTTCCCTGGTGGTTCAGTGGGTAAAGAGTCCGCCTTGCAGTGCAGGGGACACGAGTTCAATCCCTGGCCCAGGAGGATCCCACGTGCCATGGAGCAACTGGACTGCTGTGTCCAACTATGAGCCAGCACTCTAGAGCGCATGTGCCCAGAGCTGGTGCTCTGCAATGAGAGACCACTGCAATGGGAGGCCCACACAGGCCAAAGAATAAAGATGGATGAAAAATAAAAAATCAGTCAGGGCTTCCCTAGTGGTCCAGTGGGTAAGGACACGGCCTTGCAGTGCAAGGAGTGCCAGTTCGATCCCTAGCCTGGGAGGATCCCACACACCTCAGAGTGGCTGGATCAATGTGTCCAACTACCAAGCTCTGGAGCACATGTGCTCAGAGCTGGTACTCTGCGACAAGAGAGGCCACTGCGATGCGAGGCCCACACAGGCCAAAGAACAAAGATAAATAAATGAAAGATCCATAGAAGTGGCCACACAAAAAAAATCAATATAAAGAGGCCAAAATTAAAAAAAAAAAAAAGCTTTGTACAAAAATTGCCCTCAATTAAAAAAAAAAGAGAGAGAGAGAGGTCAGAACTGGGGGTTGAGGTGGGGGATGTCTGCCTGGCACAAAGAGGGTCCCCATAGACAAAGCCCTCTGGCACCTCTGGATATCTCTGAGGAAGGTGGCCTCTGGGGTCAATAAGAGCCGGTGCAGCAGACGCATCCGAGAAAAAAACACAGGACAAGGAAGCCTTTAGAGGAGACAGGGAGATTCCAAGCTCCATTCCTACTATCAGATTCTTGGGAGTCTCTTTCCCAGTTTTGAAAAATAAGATCAAGTGCTACATTTTTGAGATTGGTAACAGAGAGGGTTTTCATGGGAAGGAATGGTGGCCTCCATACCCTCTGCTCAGGGGCCCCTGGAGTACTCTCCCACAGACCACAGCTACCACCATGATGGCCTCATGGCCCTGGGTGCCTTGTGATAAGCCAATTCATGTATTTCCCGGGAACAAAGGGCTATGGACCAAGACAGGAAAGTAGGCCTCCTCAGCTGGCCCTGAGCATACCTCATGGCCACGCTGACCTCTCCAAGTCCAAACAGAAGAGACCATGACCTAGAAAGAAGGGTGGTCCCTCCCTACTAGGTTTAGGTCCACCGTTTCTATTCCTTTGGTCCAAAAGATGACCTGCCTTTTCTCAAGTGATTGACAAATAGAAATGTTCAGGCTCTTCATTACTAGCTGCAGAAGCTTAACTTTATCTGACTTCTGCAAGATAGGCTTATCAGAATACCACTCAGGAAGCTTCACTCTGTAGACAGTGGGCGTGATTCTGTGCAGCCTTACTGGCCTGTTCCCAAAGCTGCTTCTGTGAATCTGGTTATTCACCTTGGCCCCTCGGCATGGGCCAACTGCAGACATTCTGCCATGCTGGGACTGGGCTCTATAGACCACTGTTGCCAGGCACCCCTGCCCGCTGGCTTCCAGTTGGCTCAGCCAAAGGGAAATTCAAGGGAGATGAGAAAGTCAGGAGTAGATGTGAAATCCAGGAGGGAGAAAATGCAGAGATGACTCCCACCTCCAGATTCCTTTGCTCCTGTTGAGACCATACCTCAATGTCTCCTTTCAAAGGTTCAGCACCAGCTTTGCTGGCCTCACAGAGGTGCCAGCAGCTGGGTCACACCCTGCTGCTGTCAGACCACCAGCTATCCGCTCCCCCTCCAAACCCCCATGTTTCCTCGCTTATGGTCCTGCTGGGTTGATGCCTCTGTCAGGGTCCCTCTTAGTCTAGGTAAGACCACCACTTCTCTTGTGCTCCCCAGCCCTAGAGATAGTAGCTGTTCTCGCAATGATTAATTCTTAGACTGTTTCAGCTTTCCAGTTCCTGTGTAACTAATCCTCTGTGTTAAGTACCATCTGTTTGAAATATCTAGTGTGGTTTTGTTTTCCAGACTGGACAGGAATTTTCCTTGGAGATCCCAAATTGGACTGTTCTAATAGTCATGTTCAAGTCAGAGTCTGAACATTCTGGCACATAGCACACATTTTGAAAATCAATGTTAACATTTGCAGGTTAAAATAAATTACAAGAGAAAGAGGAAAGTTTCAAGATCATTCCTCATGTTGGAGCCCATTGGCACATCCTTATGTTACATATTTGTCATTTATTACACCAAATTTGAAGAAAAGAAAGAAAACACTTGCTGGTCTAATTTTAGATCTACTGATTCAAATAAAAATTTTCAGGGCAACTTAGGAAGTCCCTACTAAGGGTTTAGTTTCCACCGTTTCTATTCCTTTGGTCCAAAAAGATGACCTGCCTTTTCTCAAGTGATTGACAAATAGAAATGTTCAGGCTCTTCATTACTAGCTGCAGAAGCTTAACTTTATCTGACTTCTGCAAGATAGGCTTATCAGAATACCACTCAGGAAGCTTCACTCTGTAGACAGTGGGCGTGATTCTGTGCAGCCTTACTGGCCTGTTCCCAAAGCTGCTTCTGTGAATCTGGTTATTCACCTTGGCCCCTCGGCATGGGCCAACTGCAGACATTCTGCCATGCTGGGACTGGGCTCTATAGACCACTGTTGCCAGGCACCCCTGCCCGCTGGCTTCCAGTTGGCTCAGCCAAAGGGAAATTCAAGGGAGATGAGAAAGTCAGGAGTAGATGTGAAATCCAGGAGGGAGAAAATGCAGAGATGACTCCCACCTCCAGATTCCTTTGCTCCTGTTGAGACCATACCTCAATGTCTCCTTTCAAAGGTTCAGCACCAGCTTTGCTGGCCTCACAGAGGTGCCAGCAGCTGGGTCACACCCTGCTGCTGTCAGACCACCAGCTATCCGCTCCCCCTCCAAACCCCCATGTTTCCTCGCTTATGGTCCTGCTGGGTTGATGCCTCTGTCAGGGTCCCTCTTAGTCTAGGTAAGACCACCACTTCTCTTGTGCTCCCCAGCCCTAGAGATAGTAGCTGTTCTCGCAATGATTAATTCTTAGACTGTTTCAGCTTTCCAGTTCCTGTGTAACTAATCCTCTGTGTTAAGTACCATCTGTTTGAAATATCTAGTGTGGTTTTGTTTTCCAGACTGGACAGGAATTTTCCTTGGAGATCCCAAATTGGACTGTTCTAATAGTCATGTTCAAGTCAGAGTCTGAACATTCTGGCACATAGCACACATTTTGAAAATCAATGTTAACATTTGCAGGTTAAAATAAATTACAAGAGAAAGAGGAAAGTTTCAAGATCATTCCTCATGTTGGAGCCCATTGGCACATCCTTATGTTACATATTTGTCATTTATTACACCAAATTTGAAGATACAAAAAAGAAAAGAAAACACTTGCTGGTCTAATTTTAGATCTACTGAATTCAAAATAAAAGATTTTTCAGGGCAACTTAGGAAGTCAACCTCAGAACAGAAGCCAATGTCAGTCCAGAACTTGGGGTAACTTATACTTGATTGCTCTGCTTGCTGTTCTGCTATGTTAGGTGCATTGGGTGAATCTTACTATGTTTCATCAATCTTTTGAAAATTGGATGGTACAGGCTATTAGGGAATTGGAGGGCCTTAATTCATCTCTCGTTTCATCCCCTTGGGGGTCTCTGATCTGAGAACAGAGAGAATTATTCCTCTTTTGCAGGCAGGGGTGAGAAAGTGGGGAAAGAGGCAAAACAGTTTTACAGTCCATCACATCATCTACCTCTGCCCACTCTTCCAAGATGCCACATCCAGCATGATCAGCGTGTGCTATCCTAGAGATACGGCCCTATACAGCCCTCTCCTCTCCACTACCACTGCCGCAACCCCACACAAGCCCTTTTCTCTCTCAGCTGGCGTCCTACAAGAAATTTATAAATGAATCCCTCTCCTTTCCTCCATTCACCAATGATGCCCGGTGTTCCGCAAGGCACTGGAAATATGGGGGCAGACGCGGCAAAATGCAGTCCAGCCTCTGAGGAGCTCAGGAACTCGGGAAAGACAAATACCAAAGGAATGCAAAAGGGAACAAAGGAAAAGAACAAGAAATGCCCAGGGCAATCGCCCACTCTCATCTGAGGACCAAATTACTCTGTGGGAATTGGAGAAGGTTCCTGAGGAGGGATCTGGTGGGTAAGTAGGTGTTGATGGTGTGACAAAGAGGGATGGATACGAAGGAGGCGTAAGGGGGGACAGAGGTGAGGACAGGAAATATCTAGTGTGGTTTTGTTTTCCAAACAATTTTCCTTGGAGATCCCAAATTGGACTGTTCTAATAGTCATGTTCAAGTCAGAGTCTGAACATTCTGGCACATAGCACACATTTTGAAAATCAATGTTAACATTTGCAGGTTAAAATAAATTACAAGAGAAAGAGGAAAGTTTCAAGATCATTCCTCATGTTGGAGCCCATTGGCACATCCTTATGTTACATATTTGTCATTTATTACACCAAATTTGAAGATACAAAAAAGAAAAGAAAACACTTGCTGGTCTAATTTTAGATCTACTGAATTCAAAATAAAAGATTTTTCAGGGCAACTTAGGAAGTCAACCTCAGAACAGAAGCCAATGTCAGTCCAGAACTTGGGGTAACTTATACTTGATTGCTCTGCTTGCTGTTCTGCTATGTTAGGTGCATTGGGTGAATCTTACTATGTTTCATCAATCTTTTGAAAATTGGATGGTACAGGCTATTAGGGAATTGGAGGGCCTTAATTCATCTCTCGTTTCATCCCCTTGGGGGTCTCTGATCTGAGAACAGAGAGAATTATTCCTCTTTTGCAGGCAGGGGTGAGAAAGTGGGGAAAGAGGCAAAACAGTTTTACAGTCCATCACATCATCTACCTCTGCCCACTCTTCCAAGATGCCACATCCAGCATGATCAGCGTGTGCTATCCTAGAGATACGGCCCTATACAGCCCTCTCCTCTCCACTACCACTGCCGCAACCCCACACAAGCCCTTTTCTCTCTCAGCTGGCGTCCTACAAGAAATTTATAAATGAATCCCTCTCCTTTCCTCCATTCACCAATGATGCCCGGTGTTCCGCAAGGCACTGGAAATATGGGGGCAGACGCGGCAAAATGCAGTCCAGCCTCTGAGGAGCTCAGGAACTCGGGAAAGACAAATACCAAAGGAATGCAAAAGGGAACAAAGGAAAAGAACAAGAAATGCCCAGGGCAATCGCCCACTCTCATCTGAGGACCAAATTACTCTGTGGGAATTGGAGAAGGTTCCTGAGGAGGGATCTGGTGGGTAAGTAGGTGTTGATGGTGTGACAGGGGAGGGATGGCTCTCAACAGACAGAGCAGGCTGTAAGGCAGCAGGCACAGACAAGCAGGATGACCAAGCAGAGGCACTGGTGGCTGGTCAGATGGAGAGGTAAGCAAGCATGGGACACCCATGAAGCTTGCAGGCTTCACAGTAAGGGAAGGGAAAGCTGTTACAGGGCAAGGCTAGATCGTGATGTGCTTTATAAACAATCCTTCATCCATATGCAATAGCTAAGGAATCCTCTGTACAATCCAAGTCAGCAATGAAGGAAACGCGAACAAGGCTTGACAATCAGAGCACTGGTGGATCAATGGGTCCAGAATACATAACATTTGTCACCCATGGTGTCTGAGATAAAACCAAACTCCTTAATCTACCTAAAGGCCCTTTATCAACTGCTGGCACCAATCTACCTTTCATTCTCTCTCATCTCCTCCCAGACCCCTCCTAACACACATCAATCAGCTCTAGCCACATGAAACGACTTGGAACTCCCAGAAAAGGCCAGCCTCAGACACTGAGGCTTAGCACTGCTGTTCCTCCAGCCTGGAATGCCCTTCCTTGCTGCCCTAGTGAACTCCTGGCTTGATGTCACCTTCTCTGGAAACCTTCTATCCAGGGTCAGCTTTTCTTCCCACCTTCCCCCAGGCAGAGAGTGGATCCTCTCTTCCCTGTAGTGTCCCCTCCCTGAACAGCCAAGTGACTGCCTCCTCCTCTGTAAGAGTAGCCATAGGGATCTTACTCTTCTTAGTGCCTGGTACAGGGCAATGCCACCGATTCTGCTTAAAACAAACTGGAGAATAAATTTCCACATTAATGAGCTAAGAGAGCTTCGCTCGCTGGTATAAAATGGAAACTTTGCAAAACGCACACCTGTGAAGTTCCAATAAAATGTCAATAATCTGAGAGCCACTAATGGCCTACAATCAAGGGAGAGTCTGATCAATAAAACAAATCATTGTTTGGGGAGGTCCCTGGTGGTCCAATTGCTAAGACACCACACCCCCAATGTAGGAGACCCAGGTTCGATCCATGGTCCAGGAACCAGATCCCACATGCTACAACTAAGACCAGCACAGCCAAATAAGTAAATTTTTTAAAAAATAAGTATATTGTTGTCTTATTTTTAGAATAAACCACAAATAGTGATTTATTGATTTTCTCATTTTATGCACATTAGTCAAATTTTCTAGAGTGGTTTCAATGTGTCCCTGCTAACAGAAGTAGGTTAGACTCACCCAGTACAAGCACAAGAAGCCTCTGCTCCTGTAGTCTTGCCCATGGGCTGCCAAATCAGAGTAAATGCATAGGGTCCCAATTTAAAGGGACAGCATTCCAACATGGCATGGCATCAATGTGTAGAGAATACAGGCATGCAAGATTTGAAGCCACCAGCTTATAAAAATGCCAAAGTCAGTTGGACTCCCTTGGAGGTCCAGTGGTTAAGACTCTGTTTGCCAATGCAGGGCTGCAGATTCAATCCCTGGTATCAGGAAACTAAAATCCCATATGCTATGTGGTGCAGCAAAAGAAAAAAAAGTCCCAAAGTCCAAATGTCTATATACAACCTTCTCCCTGGAAGGTAAAAAGATGTTCACCTCATTCCTAGGTGGTAAAGCAGAGATGAAGATCCCCAAGCTTACTGCACCAGGAGATTTTTGTGAGTTCATGGGTTCAAGTGGATAAATGTAAGGTCTTACTTGAAGTCTCTTCTTGAGTCCCAGCTCTAACTTCTTGATTAGCTCTTAGGCCCTGTTCTCTGACATATCATGGGTCAGCCTCCATGGCCACATTTACCTGGTACGTGTGGATTTGGGTCAGATGTTGCTCTGTCCCCACTTTCACCCCCCACTACAGAACTCAGAGCTTTGCTTTCCTGAATCACCGGTGAATCTGAGTTCTGCTTCGCAGCCTTGATGTTCAAGGGCGCAGAGGATGTGCAAATAGCAGAAGCAGCAGTCTACCTTGTTCTCTCCAACCATCCAGATTCCTCTCTCTCGAGTCCCCTCCCTCCTCTTTCTTTCTCTCTGTCCCACTCCCAAAGCTGAGAGGGTTGCACAACTGTGCCACAGACACACTATGAGAGGCATGACCCACTCAAAACATGAACATGCCAATTGCTAAGACACCACACCCCAATGTAGGAGACCCAGGTTCGATCCATGGTCCAGGAACCAGATCCCACATGCTACAACTAAGACCAGCACAGCCAAATAAGCAAATTTTTTAAAAAATAAGTATATTGTTGTCTTATTTTTAGAATAAACCACAAATAGTGATTTATTGATTTTCTCATTTTATGCACATTAGTCAAATTTTCTAGAGTGGTTTCAATGTGTCCCTGCTAACAGAAGTAGGCTAGACTCACCCAGTACAAGCACAAGAAGCCTCTGCTCCTGTAGTCTTGCCCATGGGCTGCCAAATCAGAGTAAATGCATAGGGTCCCAATTTAAAGGGACAGCATTCCAACATGGCATGGCATCAATGTGTAGAGAATACAGGCATGCAAGATTTTAAGCCACCAGCTTATAAAAATGCCAAAGTCAGTTGGACTCCCTTGGAGGTCCAGTGGTTAAGACTCTGTTTGCCAATGCAGGGCTGCAGATTCAATCCCTGGTATCAGGAAACTAAAATCCCATATGCTATGTGGTGCAGCAAAAGAAAAAAAAGTCCCAAAGTCCAAATGTCTATATACAACCTTCTCCCTGGAAGGTAAAAAGATGTTCACCTCATTCCTAGGTGGTAAAGCAGAGATGAAGATCCCCAAGCTTACTGCACCAGGAGATTTTTGTGAGTTCATGGGTTCAAGTGGATAAATGTAAGGTCTTACTTGAAGTCTCTTCTTGAGTCCCAGCTCTAACTTCTTGATTAGCTCTTAGGCCCTGTTCTCTGACATATCATGGGTCAGCCTCCATGGCCACATTTACCTGGTACGTGTGGATTTGGGTCAGATGTTGCTCTGTCCCCACTTTCACCCCCTACTACAGAACTCAGAGCTTTGCTTTCCTGAATCACCGGTGAATCTGAGTTCTGCTTCACAGCCTTGATGTTCAAGGGCTCAGAGGATTTGCAAATAGCAGAAGCAGCAGTCTACCTTGTTCTCTCCAACCATCCAGATTCCTCTCTCTCCAGTCCCCTCTCCCTCCTCTTTCTTTCTCTCTGTCCCACTCCCAAAGCTGAGAGGGTTGCACAACTGTGCCACAGACACACTATGAGAGGGCATGACCCACTCAAAACATGAACTGGACATGTGAGAAGTTATTAGTGAAATCTGTTCCCAAATTATGGGGGGTCCAGAGTCTCAGGAGCCCTTTCTCAATAGAGACACAGAGGTGCAGCCTGGGCAGACACTGGGCTCCCAAGCTGCTCACTGACTAACACAGTGGCCTGGGGAGGCAGGGAGACATCCCCGGGTGAACTTTCTGGAGGTGCTGAATGTCTCACAGTTTGATGGACAGCCTTGCTTCGTCCACCTGACCTTGGGCATCAGCACAGCTGGCCATGCTGACTGAGCCTCTAGGAATAGAGCCTCGCAGGCGCTCTGGACAATGCATATGTGTGCCTCAGTGTCTTTTCCCTAAATCACACTGACGTCACTTGGCAAGGCCATCTACCAACGTACAAAGCCCCAACTTTCTCTTCTTATCTCAAGCTGGATGAGACACCAAACTCAACAATGCAGCTAAGAAAACAAACCAGTCAGACAAGCCTGTGACAACAGCTGAGACCAGAAGAAGAGAAGCAGAGCGATGTCTACTGCCCAAGGATCAAAGCTCCAAATGCAGGAAACCCACTGTGGAGAGAGTGCTACAGTCAAGCCATGAGATTCCAAGGGCATGAGTGGCCACAAGCCAGTGCTACCAGGGTCTTCTCTGGTTGAGCTTGCTTGCAGCCCACCTGCCTAGCCAGCTGGGACAGAGGGTGGGCCACAGGGGCTCAATACGTGCTTGGATAGACTGTCTGTAGAATCAAGCCCAGAGTCCCTCCTCATCTGCCTTTTCAGGTTCAAGAACTAGCATATTTTCAGATCATCCTGGAGCCAACTACCATTTCTTCCAGAAACTCAGAGAACTCCAAGAATCCAAGGATAGTTCAGAAGAGAGCAAGGAACATCACAGCAATATTAGAGTGGAGAATTTACTACAAGCTAAAAGGAGAAAACATGGAAGGACCTGAGACTGCTGAATCTGAAATGGTGGGGAATAGGACAGATCTGATCTCTTACTGAGTCCTTACCTCAATGTTGGTTACAGCAAACTGTCCCCACCCCCCATTACCCCAGGGTAGCTGTGTAGAAGGGGGAAAATGTTCATATGGTCCCCCTTCCACCTTGAAAAACAGTGATGTCAAAGCTATGTTATGTCTTTGTACAACCATGAATAGATAGATATTTCTTGATTGGGTTCTGCATGCCACTGGACTCAGGGACACAGCTCAAAGTTTACGGCAAAGAACTTTAACACCAGCCTTATTTTGTAAATTATCTCCCCCAGCCTACCTAGAACACCAGCCCCCTCAACAGCAATAATAAGAAAAATAAAAAAGTCTCTTCCTTGAATTCATGTTATAATAGTGGCTAAATAGCAATAGTAGGCATATCCATCCCAAGAGCATCCTACTGCCAGCCCATCCTTTCATGCTAATCCCACACATGCCCAGCTTTTTCATTTTGTCCCTGTTTCATGTAGCCAAGGGCCCATCAAGCCCTTAAGCTAACTCTTCCTAAGCCCATCTGAGATGGTTCATTGAACTTGGCCAAGCGAAGCCCCTCTATAGACTCTCCAACTGCAGCCATCCCAGGTGAGAGTATAGCCTGAATGAGTCCAGCTTTGGGAAGTACACACTGGAGTCAAGCTAGAGTAGCATCCCCAGCCCTCTTCCTCAGCCACAGGAGGAACCATGAGGATGGCTTAAGACTCCCATTTGAATTCCACAGTTCTAGTTCTTGGTGTGCATACCATCACGTAGCAAAGGTGCTGAGGGCGGAAACCACCAATATCCTACATCCCAAACTAGGATCCACCTCATGTCTGAGAATCTTTGACAGAAATCAGGAGTGGGTACCACCTATGGCAAATCCAAAGCTTTCTAAGAAGCTCCAGTCTCTCTCGAGGTCTCCAAATCTGCCTAGGGTTGGAGATAAATACCCATGGGTACCTCTCAGCTCACATGTCAAAAGGTTATCAAACCAAATTATCCTGGACAAGACACAGGAGGACATGGCCAATGTCTCTCCAGTGTCTTCAGAACTTGAGAGAGAAGAGAGAATTGGGGGATGAGGGTGCAGACAGATACTCTCGTGGATAACTTTTATTTGCTCTTCATGGCTCAACCCAGACATCACCTCATCCGTAAAGTCTTCCTTGATGCACAAAGTTAGAATCCTGTTCTCTGTGCTCTAAAAGCATCATGTACTCTCCGCCATTTAGATTTATTACACCACATTTTAAATTTTCAGCAGCCTCTCTGCTCCCAAATACACACTAGGCTGTGATTTTGAGCCTAGAGACTGTGTTTTACTCAACTGTATAGGAGGCTATAGCCATGACCTCCTGCATCTGCCAGTGGCCTAGAAACTCCAAACCTAAAACTTGAGCTTTAAGGCCTGGCTTGTGCCTATCCACACCAAAATAAACAGCTTTCCACTCACCCCAAACCCTAATTGCTGCATCCAGGGGAAAATTAAAAGTGGAAATTGAAAACAGAGCTCTCCAAGGCCAAACCAACAATAGTAGGCATATCCATCCCAAGAGCATCCTACTGCCAGCCCATCCTTTCATGCTAATCCCACACATGCCCAGCTTTTTCATTTTGTCCCTGTTTCATGTAGCCAAGGGCCCATCAAGCCCTTAAGCTAACTCTTCCTAAGCCCATCTGAGATGGTTCATTGAACTTGGCCAAGCGAAGCCCCTCTATAGACTCTCCAACTGCAGCCATCCCAGGTGAGAGTATAGCCTGAATGAGTCCAGCTTTGGGAAGTACACACTGGAGTCAAGCTAGAGTAGCATCCCCAGCCCTCTTCCTCAGCCACAGGAGGAACCATGAGGATGGCTTAAGACTCCCATTTGAATTCCACAGTTCTAGTTCTTGGTGTGCATACCATCACGTAGCAAAGGTGCTGAGGGCGGAAACCACCAATATCCTACATCCCAAACTAGGATCCACCTCATGTCTGAGAATCTTTGACAGAAATCAGGAGTGGGTACCACCTATGGCAAATCCAAAGCTTTCTAAGAAGCTCCAGTCTCTCTCGAGGTCTCCAAATCTGCCTAGGGTTGGAGATAAATACCCATGGGTACCTCTCAGCTCACATGTCAAAAGGTTATCAAACCAAATTATCCTGGACAAGACACAGGAGGACATGGCCAATGTCTCTCCAGTGTCTTCAGAACTTGAGAGAGAAGAGAGAATTGGGGGATGAGGGTGCAGACAGATACTCTCGTGGATAACTTTTATTTGCTCTTCATGGCTCAACCCAGACATCACCTCATCCGTAAAGTCTTCCTTGATGCACAAAGTTAGAATCCTGTTCTCTGTGCTCTAAAAGCATCATGTACTCTCCGCCATTTAGATTTATTACACCACATTTTAAATTTTCAGCAGCCTCTCTGCTCCCAAATACACACTAGGCTGTGATTTTGAGCCTAGAGACTGTGTTTTACTCAACTGTATAGGAGGCTATAGCCATGACCTCCTGCATCTGCCAGTGGCCTAGAAACTCCAAACCTAAAACTTGAGCTTTAAGGCCTGGCTTGTGCCTATCCACACCAAAATAAACAGCTTTCCACTCACCCCAAACCCTAATTGCTGCATCCAGGGGAAAATTAAAAGTGGAAATTGAAAACAGAGCTCTCCAAGGCCAAACCAACAGAAGAGGGTTTTGTAATGTCACAGTCAAGGTTGGGAAAGAGACAAACACTCTTCTAGCATAATAAAGTCCAAAACTTATGCCAGCAGGAAGACATGAATCTTGTATGTAGATCACTGAACTCTATGGGCAGGAGATTATAAGTGATTTGTTGTTTAAGAGTCTGGAGTGATCATAGAGGAACAGAAAGAAAAGTTGAGCTTCCACCCAGAGGGCAGGATCCCCTCTCTTCTCTGTCTGACTGCCAGGCTCCAAGTCTTCCCTTCACTCTGAGCAGCAATAAAATGAATGGGGACTCTAATACTGATGAGGAGCTGTGACACCCCAACCAAGGGAATAGACCCCACCCAAAAAAGAAGAAAAGCAAAACAGAATAGAATAAGGATGACAAAGAGGGCCAAGTGGGAGATCTGGTCAACCAAGAGGACATCCACTTGGGAGCCAACACCTTAAAGGTCTGGTTAGGGTGGCTCATATAATCCAAGGTTTGACCTTGTTAGTTTGAGGCCACCATGCTCACCGTCGGCCCATTGCCACACAGGTTCTGTATTGTTTACATTCTATCACAGGGATCTGGATTGACGAAAAGACAACTTTCCTTGAGTCTTATGTGTGTGTGTGTTTCTGTGTGTATGTAGGTTTGCACACAAGTGTGAACAGGTACTTGCCTGGGAAAGTAAGAGAAGGGACTACCCCCCCTTCTCCAGGAAAGAGTAGGCTTCCAAGGCACTTACAGGGTCACTGATGTAGGTAAGAAGACCCCCGGAAAAGGACACCCAGACACAAGGAAATACATGGTCTAGTGTATGACCTGCATAATTGAGCATAGAAAATGGTATGTAAGAAGTGCAGGACACTTTGAGGACACAGAGAAAGGGCACCTTAGCGCTTGGGAAAGCCTCCTACAGAAGGTGATGTCTGTGTTAAGTTCTAAAGATCAAGCAGAAGTTAGCCAGAAGCATGTCCATGAAATGTCCCCACCCTTACCCCAAAAGAACACTACTCTTACGGGTCACAGATAAGGAGATCAGCATGGGTCACACGCACTCAGATGCATTAGAGCCAGTCTACTTCCTTGGTGGGCTCCAGAGTTCAGATCCTCTCCCTTACCTGTATTCCTGGAGCCCCACTCAAAATGCATTAGAGCCAGTCTACCTTCCTTGGTGGCAGACTCTAAATAGATAAAAAGTCCAAAACTTATGCCAGCAGGAAGACATGAATCTTGTATGTAGATCACTGAACTCTATGGGCAGGAGATTATAAGTGATTTGTTGTTTAAGAGTCTGGAGTGATCATAGAGGAACAGAAAGAAAAGTTGAGCTTCCACCCAGAGGGCAGGATCCCCTCTCTTCTCTGTCTGACTGCCAGGCTCCAAGTCTTCCCTTCACTCTGAGCAGCAATAAAATGAATGGGGACTCTAATACTGATGAGGAGCTGTGACACCCCAACCAAGGGAATAGACCCCACCCAAAAAAGAAGAAAAGCAAAACAGAATAGAATAAGGATGACAAAGAGGGCCAAGTGGGAGATCTGGTCAACCAAGAGGACATCCACTTGGGAGCCAACACCTTAAAGGTCTGGTTAGGGTGGCTCATATAATCCAAGGTTTGACCTTGTTAGTTTGAGGCCACCATGCTCACCGTCGGCCCATTGCCACACAGGTTCTGTATTGTTTACATTCTATCACAGGGATCTGGATTGACGAAAAGACAACTTTCCTTGAGTCTTATGTGTGTGTGTGTTTCTGTGTGTATGTAGGTTTGCACACAAGTGTGAACAGGTACTTGCCTGGGAAAGTAAGAGAAGGGACTACCCCACCTTCTCCAGGAAAAGAGTAGGCTTCCAAGGCACTTACAGGGTCACTGATGTAGGTAAGAAGACCCCCGGAAAAGGACACCCAGACACAAGGAAATACATGGTCTAGTGTATGACCTGCATAATTGAGCATAGAAAATGGTATGTAAGAAGTGCAGGACACTTTGAGGACACAGAGAAAGGGCACCTTAGCGCTTGGGAAAGCCTCCTACAGAAGGTGATGTCTGTGTTAAGTTCTAAAGATCAAGCAGAAGTTAGCCAGAAGCATGTCCATGAAATGTCCCCACCCTTACCCCAAAAGAACACTACTCTTACGGGTCACAGATAAGGAGATCAGCATGGGTCACACGCACTCAGATGCATTAGAGCCAGTCTACTTCCTTGGTGGGCTCCAGAGTTCAGATCCTCTCCCTTACCTGTATTCCTGGAGGGGGTTCCAATCCTTTTTCCTGGAGCTGCCAAAGTAGTCCCAATCCCGTCAGCTGCTCTAAGAAGAAGGATTTGCAGTGTTTGCAGAGCTGGGGACTCCAGAGCTGGCTCTAGTCTGGCCCCTGGGAGTCCACTGAGGGTGTGCCAGACTCTGGCGAGGCTGGCTGCTTCAGCTGCAAGAGGCAGAAGTGAGCCGCAAGCTCCTTGGAACCCAGCCAGGCTCTTTGACCAACCAGGCAGGTGGAGGAGGAGTTGGAGAGAGCTCTGATAAAACTTCCATAGGATCAAACTAACTCTTGGGAAGCCCAGGACACTGACCCAAGGAGCCCGCTGCCAACCTCTACCCAAACAGGTGGGCATGGATCTCCCTCTAGATAAGTTCCTGGTTAACTTGCTACTTAAATCTGAACTGGACTTCCTGCCCCACCCCCACCAGACACATACCCTGGGTAGAGTCCTCTGCTTTGTGACTGGCTGTTATCTCACTCTGATCTTTTATTCTTTTTTAAAATACCTTTATTGAGGTAAAATTCACCCAACATAAAATTAACCTTTTCAAAGTGAGGAATTCAGTAGCATTTAACACATCCACTATGCCATGCAACCACAACCTCTATCTAGTTGCAAAACGTTTTCACAACCACAAAAGGAAAACTTAAACCTATTAAAGCACTTAACTTCCTGTTCCTTTCCACTCCCAGCCCCTGACAATCACAACCTGTATTCAATCTCTATGTGTTTGCCTATTCTGGATATTTCATATAAGTGTAATTGTATAACATGTGATCTTTTGCATCTGGTCTCTTTCACTTAGCATAATGTTTTCATTTTATGTATACACCATAATTTGTTTATCCATTGATTCGCTGATGGACATTTGGCTTGTTTCTACCTTTTGGGATTGGGTACAAGTATTTGAGTCTTGTTTTCACTTCTTTAAGTTCTAAAGATCAAGCAAAACAAAATGTCCATGAAATGTCCCCACCCTTACCCCAAAGGAACAGTACTCTTACAAGGCACAGATAAGAAGATCAGCATGGGTGACACGCACTCAGATGCATTAGAGCCAGACTACTTGCTTAGTGGGCTCCAGAGTTCAGATCCTCTCCCTTACCTGTATTCCTGGAGGGTTCCAATCCCTTTTCCTGGAGCTGCCAAAGTAGTCCCAATCCCGTCAGCTGCTCTAAGAAGAAGGATTTGCAGTGTTTGCAGAGCTGGGGACTCCAGAGCTGGCTCTAGTCTGGCCCCTGGGAGTCCACTGAGGGTGTGCCAGACTCTGGCGAGGCTGGCTGCTTCAGCTGCAAGAGGCAGAAGTGAGCCGCAAGCTCCTTGGAACCCAGCCAGGCTCTTTGACCAACCAGGCAGGTGGAGGAGGAGTTGGAGAGAGCTCTGATAAAATTTCCATAGGATCAAACTAACTCTTGGGAAGCCCAGGACACTGACCCAAGGAGCCCGCTGCCAACCTCTACCCAAACAGGTGGGCATGGATCTCCCTCTAGATAAGTTCCTGGTTAACTTGCTACTTAAATCTGAACTGGACTTCCTGCCCCACCCCCACCAGACACATACCCTGGGTAGAGTCCTCTGCTTTGTGACTGGCTGTTATCTCACTCTGATCTTTTATTCTTTTTAATATACCTTTATTGAGGTAAAATTCACCCAACATAAAATTAACCTTTTCAAAGTGAGGAATTCAGTAGCATTTAACACATCCACTATGCCATGCAACCACAACCTCTATCTAGTTGCAAAACGTTTTCACAACCACAAAAGGAAAACTTAAACCTATTAAAGCACTTAACTTCCTGTTCCTTTCCACTCCCAGCCCCTGACAATCACAACCTGTATTCAATCTCTATGTGTTTGCCTATTCTGGATATTTCATATAAGTGTAATTGTATAACATGTGATCTTTTGCATCTGGTCTCTTTCACTTAGCATAATGTTTTCATTTTATGTATACACCATAATTTGTTTATCCATTGATTCGCTGATGGACATTTGGCTTGTTTCTACCTTTTGGGATTGGGTACAAGTATTTGAGACTTGTTTTCACTTCTTTGGGGTATAGATCAAGAGAAAAATCACTAGGTGATACAGTAATTCAACGCTTAACTTTTTGAAGACGCCCCAGTGTTTTCCACATCAAATTCTCCACATGTTCACCAACAATAATCCTCTTTTTTTCCTAATAGTTACACCATTGTTACTATGAAGTGTGATCTTGTTGGGGTTTTGATTTGCATTTCTTTTTTAAAAAATATTTATTTAAAAAAATATATTTAGTTTATTTTTATCTAATTTGGCTGTACCAGGTCTTATTTGTGTGCCATGTGAGATCTTTAGTTGTGGCATTTGGGATCTAGTTCCCCAGCCAGGGACTGAACTCAGGTGTTACCTGCATTGGGAGTGCAGAGTGTTATACACTGAACCATCAAGAAAGTCCTTGCATTTTTGTAATGACTAATGATGTTGAGCATCTTTTCATGTGATTGTTGACCATTTGCATATCTTCTCTGAAGAAATGTCTATTCAAATCCTTCACCCATTTTTAAATTGGGTTGTCTTTTGCTGATGATTTTAAGTTAATTTTTGTAGAGGTAAAGGGTCCAACTTCATTCTTTTCCCTTTTTAAAAAAAACACAGTAGAACTTTCTCACTTATGGGATTCCCTAGATGAGTGTTCCTGATTGGTGGGAGGCTCTTCTTCCCATGGTGGTGACAGGGACAGAACAGGACAGTCAGCTTAGAAACCCAGTTAGGGAGACCACAATAAGACTAATGATACCTCAAGAAAATAAAAAGAAAATTTGGAAACAATGTGGGCTTGCTTGACTCCTAAAGCAAAACAAGTCGTTTAGCATAAAAGTCAGACTGTCTTGGTTAATGATAAAATCAAGCCTATTCTGGAAAACTATTTCACTTTTTTTACTCCCAGCCCCTGACAATCACAACCTGTATTCAATCTCTATGTGTTTGCCTATTCTGGATATTTCATATAAGTGTAATTGTATAACATGTGATCTTTTGCATCTGGTCTCTTTCACTTAGCATAATGTTTTCATTTTATGTATACACCATAATTTGTTTATCCATTGATTCGCTGATGGACATTTGGCTTGTTTCTACCTTTTGGGATTGGGTACAAGTATTTGAGACTTGTTTTCACTTCTTTGGGGTATAGATCAAGAGAAAAATCACTAGGTGATACAGTAATTCAACGCTTAACTTTTTGAAGACGCCCCAGTGTTTTCCACATCAAATTCTCCACATGTTCACCAACAATAATCCTCTTTTTTTCCTAATAGTTACACCATTGTTACTATGAAGTGTGATCTTGTTGGGGTTTTGATTTGCATTTCTTTTTTAAAAAATATTTATTTAAAAAAATATATTTAGTTTATTTTTATCTAATTTGGCTGTACCAGGTCTTATTTGTGTGCCATGTGAGATCTTTAGTTGTGGCATTTGGGATCTAGTTCCCCAGCCAGGGACTGAACTCAGGTGTTACCTGCATTGGGAGTGCAGAGTGTTATACACTGAACCATCAAGAAAGTCCTTGCATTTTTGTAATGACTAATGATGTTGAGCATCTTTTCATGTGATTGTTGACCATTTGCATATCTTCTCTGAAGAAATGTCTATTCAAATCCTTCACCCATTTTTAAATTGGGTTGTCTTTTGCTGATGATTTTAAGTTAATTTTTGTAGAGGTAAAGGGTCCAACTTCATTCTTTTCCCTTTTTAAAAAAAACACAGTAGAACTTTCTCACTTATGGGATTCCCTAGATGAGTGTTCCTGATTGGTGGGAGGCTCTTCTTCCCATGGTGGTGACAGGGACAGAACAGGACAGTCAGCTTAGAAACCCAGTTAGGGAGACCACAATAAGACTAATGATACCTCAAGAAAATAAAAAGAAAATTTGGAAACAATGTGGGCTTGCTTGACTCCTAAAGCAAAACAAGTCGTTTAGCATAAAAGTCAGACTGTCTTGGTTAATGATAAAATCAAGCTAGCTTGCTTAGCAACAAAACCGTACAACAGAAGAAGGAGACATGACCCCAAACAATAGAACAATAGTAGCATGAGACCTACCTCCTGCCCAGTGAGCTCAGTGAGTTAGTAATCCCCAAAACATGTTCTTTGGCCCCTAAGACATGTTCTTTACGCAACACTCCCAAACAATAAAACAGTAGTAGAAAATAAGGCCCACAGCCTGCCCAGTGGTATCATCAACTTAATGACCCCGCTAAACAGGCTCTGTACACACAAAAACAATTATTTATGGAAAGGTGACTTTTCAAAATGAAAGATCTTCATTGAACTGAGACCTGAAAATATTTGTCCAATGTGCTGTGACAGGCCTGGTCTGACCATATAGGGAGGCACAAGTAAACTTCCCTGCCCTACCTGGGGGAGGAACTGATGATGGAGATATGACGTCTACTCAAGAAAGATAAATAAGATTTCCTCCCCATCTCCTCTCTTCCTCTGATTATAAAAATGTAACCTACTGAGTCCCCAGGGCAGCACAACACTTGCCTGCCTGCTTGTGAACCTAACACACATCCTATTCTAATAAATCACTTCTTATCTATCATTTTGCCTCTCGCTGAATTACTTTATGCATTAAGACATATAAAGGACTGTGGTGCCAAAGCTCCTCGGAACCCTGGAAATGACACCTAAACTGTCACAGTGGCTCAAGCTTGTTCCAGACAAATCAAGGTGACAACCATTTGCATAAAATTTTAAAAATTGGGTTGTCTTTTGCTGATGATTTTAAGTTAATTTTTGTAGAGGTAAAGGGTCCAACTTCATTCTTTTCCCTTTTTAAAAAAAACACAGTAGAACTTTCTCACTTATGGGATTCCCTAGATGAGTGTTCCTGATTGGTGGGAGGCTCTTCTTCCCATGGTGGTGACAGGGACAGAACAGGACAGTCAGCTTAGAAACCCAGTTAGGGAGACCACAATAAGACTAATGATACCTCAAGAAAATAAAAAGAAAATTTGGAAACAATGTGGGCTTGCTTGACTCCTAAAGCAAAACAAGTCGTTTAGCATAAAAGTCAGACTGTCTTGGTTAATGATAAAATCAAGCTAGCTTGCTTAGCAACAAAACCGTACAACAGAAGAAGGAGACATGACCCCAAACAATAGAACAATAGTAGCATGAGACCTACCTCCTGCCCAGTGAGCTCAGTGAGTTAGTAATCCCCAAAACATGTTCTTTGGCCCCTAAGACATGTTCTTTACGCAACACTCCCAAACAATAAAACAGTAGTAGAAAATAAGGCCCACAGCCTGCCCAGTGGTATCATCAACTTAATGACCCGCTAAACAGGCTCTGTACACACAAAACAATTATTTATGGAAAGGTGACTTTTCAAAATGAAAGATCTTCATTGAACTGAGACCTGAAAATATTTGTCCAATGTGCTGTGACAGGCCTGGTCTGACCATATAGGGAGGCACAAGTAAACTTCCCTGCCCTACCTGGGGGAGGAACTGATGATGGAGATATGACGTCTACTCAAGAAAGATAAATAAGATTTCCTCCCCATCTCCTCTCTTCCTCTGATTATAAAAATGTAACCTACTGAGTCCCCAGGGCAGCACAACACTTGCCTGCCTGCTTGTGAACCTAACACACATCCTATTCTAATAAATCACTTCTTATCTATCATTTTGCCTCTCGCTGAATTACTTTATGCATTAAGACATATAAAGGACTGTGGTGCCAAAGCTCCTCGGAACCCTGGAAATGACACCTAAACTGTCACAGTGGCTCAAGCTTGTTCCATCTTTGCTTCTTCAACAATAGCTCCAAGGTTCCCATACTTATGCATACCAAGTGGACAAGAAGAGACTAGAAGAGACACACGTCAGTCCTGCCCACATTCTATTGGCTAGAACTAAGACAAATGGTGTGGCAGCCATAAAAATGTACCTTTCAGAGCTCCTGGTGTAGGAAGAATAAATGACGGACAGCCCAGCTGCTGTCCACCTGGATTTACCATCACTTTCATGCAGAGGGAGGCCATGCTTCTTCTGGGCTGCTCTCAGTCAATGACTAATCGTGGCAGAGTTTTCTTTTTTTCAATCAAAATATAGCTGACATATATTATCATCTTAGTTTCAGGTGTACTGCATAGTAATTTGACATTTGGGTACATTGTGAAATGATTACCACAATAGGCCTAGTATCCACTTGTCCCCATACAAAGTTTTTACAATATCATTGACCATACTGTCTATGCAGTGTATTGTATTCCCCATGGCTTATTTATTTTTACCACTGGAGGTTTGTACATCTTAATCCCCTTCATCTATTTCACCTCTCAACCCCTCCCCTCTGGCAACCACCTATTTGCTCTCTGTATCTATGAGTCTTTCTATTTTATTATATTCATTCACTGCCTTTTTTTTTTAGGTTCCACATATAAGTGAGACTGTATGTTACTGTTCTCTGACTTATTTCACTTAACATGATACCCTCTATATCTATCCATTTTATCACAGATGGCAAGGTTTCATTTTTGCATGACTATGTACTAGTCCATTGAATATGTATACCACATCTTCTTTATTCATTTATCTATCAACAGACGCTTAGGTTGATTTCATATTTTAGCTATGGTAAATAACGCTGCAGTTAACATGGGGGGTGGGGTGCATGTATCTTTTCCAATTAAGTGTTTTTGTTTTCTTTGGGTAAACATCCAGAGGTGAAACTACTGAATTATATGGTAGTTCTATTTTTAATTTGTGAGGAAATTCCACATTGTTTTCCATAGCACATGTGCCAATATACCTTCCTACCAAAAGTGCAGGAGAGTTTCCTTTTCTCCACATCCTCACCAACACTTGTTATTCCCTGACATTCAGACAGGTATCTCTCTGTGGTTTTGACTTGCATTTCTCCAATGATTAGTGATGCTGAGCATTTTTTCGCATGTCTGTTGGCTATCTGCATGTCTTCTTTGGGGAAAATAACTATTCAGATCCTCAGCCCATCTTTAATTGCTATTGTCTGATTTTTTGGATGATAAATTGTATGAGTCCTTTGTATATTTGGATATTAACCCCTTAACAGATACATTGTTGGCAAATATCTTCTCCCATTCAGTAGGCTGCCTTTTCATTTTGTTGATAGCTTCCTTTGTTATTCAAAAGCTCTTTAGTTTGATGTGTTCCCATTTGTTTACTTTGGCTTTTGTCTCTCTTGCCTAAGAGACAAGTTCAAAAAAAGGCTAGTGTAGGAATTGCTCCCTTCCATTCTCCATAAAAGCAGGAAGCCTCATGAAATGAAAAGAATGTGGCCATGGCTGGATTTCAAGTCCAGATCTGAAGCTATTAGCTTGTAGTCTTGGACAACTTACACTCTTGGCCTTTGGTCTTATCGTGGTGGAAAATGGGCTGTTGTGAGAACCACATATGTGCAACAAGGTGCCTAAAGCTTCTGGCCCAGAGTGCCTGCTCAGTAAACAGCACAAAATGGAACTAGGAGATGACTGTGAAAACGTGGTGTATCCCGATTATGCCAAGATCCGATCTACCCTCTGGAAGGATGTGCATTGAGGGTAGATCTCCTGACTGCTTTAAATCCATCACAGGCACACCCAGAGGCAGGCCAGGCAGTAAAAATGACAGCAATGGCCTTTTTTTTTTTCAACAGTTCTTTACCTCCTCTGCTATAAATGAGCTTCTTTACTAATGAATGAATGAGTGAACTAAAAGTCTTCTGTGGGAAACCACAACGGTGTAACAGGTAAGAGCTGATTTTGACTCTTTCATGCTAGATCTGTTTCTTTGACTTTAACTGTTGTTTTTGCTGCTTTGTTATTATAATCATACATAATTGCCTGCCTCAGAGAATCCTGCCCCTCTGACTGACTGTTAAGCTAACCTGCCCTTGTTGAGAACCTTATTCACCTGTAGATGGCACTAGGGAAGAAATTAACACAACCCCCTGCCTGAGGCTTGCCATTCTAGGAGATACTTGTGAGATTAAATGCCCTTTTTACTTTGTTTCTTCACCATCTCCCCATCTCTGAGCCATAAAAGAACCTGGCATCCAGACCCAACAAGATGGTTAATTTGAGACATTAGTCTGCCATCGTCTCGGTCTACCAGCTCTCCAAATAAAGTCATATTCCTTGCCTCAACATCTCGTCTCCGATTTGTTGGCCTGCTGTGCAGCAAAAAGAGCAAGCTTAGACTCAGTAACAGTGGTAAGTAAGGCCTTCTGCTGTTCATGAATAATGTTGTCAGAAGCTTGGTGAACAGGGAAGGCAAATACAGGATGAGGGTCTATTTCACTGATAACCAATCCCTGTGTCCTCCCTGATGGAAGGAATCCAGTACAACTAACCATACACATTTCTATTAAAGAAAGAGGCAAGACTCTAGAGCTCATGGGGTTAATTAACGGGTTCTCAGAATTTCTTTTGTCTGAAACATCCCTAGAGGTTCAGGTAAATCCCTGAATGAAGACAGATGTGTTGAACTGGATTCTGCTTTGGAGAGGGAGCCCATTACGGACCTGGAAACCTTCAGGGCTGCAGGGCCACTGGCCCGACCCAAATACTGCAGAGATGCCAACTGTCAGTGGCATTTATTCCTGAGCCTCCCTGGGAAACCCACCCACCTCATCACCAGGCACAGGCTGGACCTGTGCTGCTTCTGGAGGTCTGCTGTCTCTGCACCACCCTTGCCAAAGTGGAACCCACGTGGTCCCTGCCTCTGGGAGTCACATGCTTCCAAACCAAAGTTTGTCCAGGATGCTGGCTGTGGCAGAGCCTCAGTCACATACCCGCCTCAAGCTGTGAGGTTACCTGGGGAAGCTTATTCCTGAGCTTTGTGTTAGAGAGGTACTGACACGTTGTGGAAGCAATTATCCCCAACAGGCTGGGTGGTCAGAGGAGCTGAGTGTTAATGACAGTTGTTCACCACTCTGGGCGAACATTCTTAATGAGATCCTATGTAACCCCAGTAAACAGAACACCACTCTTCTGATCGCAAACACACTGCAGCAAAGGCAGGAAAATGGGTCAATAGACAGATGAGACATGACAGGGTCACCCTCGCTACCCTATCAACCACAGTCATGGAAATCCTCCTTCCTGCAGTGATACATCCTTGTTTTGGGTAAATGAATAAATGAATGGACAAATGAGACGGGGGAAGCAGACCTTCTTTGCCTCTGCAATGATATCTGTCACGTCTGGGACTGAGCCCCAGGAGCTACTGCCTTGTGCTATGGTCTTCTCACTCACATCCGCCCCTCACCCATGGGCCAAATCTAAAATGAGGTGCTTTTGCTTGTTTTCAGTTCTCCAATGGGGTGTGAATCCCTGCAGCCTAAACACCCTTGCTAACCCTCCCACAAGGGGCTGGGTGCAGCCTGTATTCCCTTGGAGGCTGGCCAGCTGTTGACTTAAGCCTGCCTTCAGGAGATTTACATCTAACAATATATGGGGGTAGGGGTGCTACTAGAGGTCTGACTTTGGTATCACCTGCTGTGGGGAATCCTCCTGTCTGTCCTATCCCCACTGGGCCAGAGTTCACACTGGCCCAAATCAACCCTGTGCACCCATGTCAAGATGAGTCAGCTCCCCTCTGCCTACGCTCTCTATTCCTCAACATCAACCAAAGCTGCTAAGGTCCCAGGGGTACCACCTGAGTCACAACACTCCCTACGAATCCCCAGAGTATCCTTTCCAGTGATCTCAAGGAGTGGGATCCCAAGGCCTTTAAGACTGAGAAAACAACTCCAGCCTTTCCAGTTCCATCACTCACTCTTTCACGGGGATTTTGGCTAAAACACTGGCATCAAAAAGTATGACTTTCCAAGAGTGAACATGATCATCACACAAACGCAAAATGAAAACACGTCAAAGACTTATTTAACTTATTAATGAGAAAATCAGAGCATTGGATAAAGCTGATTCAAAAAGCATTTGAGGAACTGGGTGCCTATGCGTTTCTGAAAAAAGAATAAAGTTGTTTGGTTAGATATGACACTGGTTAATGTACTGACAGATCACTAAGACCGTAACATTTGGATTTATCTTTCTTACCTAGAAAAAATCAATTGTATCTCCACTAGGAAAAAACAAAACATCGAGTTAATGTGTAACCCCATAGGACCTGGGCTCTCAATCAATGATGAAATAGTGAGTCAAACAAAGGTACATTCCCCTAAAATTAAAAAATGCTCAAGGGACTTGTACAGCAATGCCCTTGTGTGATACTGAAAGAAAATGTTGTCCTTTCTTTGCCTTATTTTCAAGATTTAGATTTTATTTTTAACTCTGTGGACTGGTTGTATATGTCTCCCTGAGACCTGAGCAAACTAAGTCGAAATATCTGTCACGTCTGGGACTGAGCCCCAGGAGCTACTGCCTTGTGCTATGGTCTTCTCACTCACATCCGCCCCTCACCCATGGGCCAAATCTAAAATGAGGTGCTTTTGCTTGTTTTCAGTTCTCCAATGGGGTGTGAATCCCTGCAGCCTAAACACCCTTGCTAACCCTCCCACAAGGGGCTGGGTGCAGCCTGTATTCCCTTGGAGGCTGGCCAGCTGTTGACTTAAGCCTGCCTTCAGGAGATTTACATCTAACAATATATGGGGGTAGGGGTGCTACTAGAGGTCTGACTTTGGTATCACCTGCTGTGGGGAATCCTCCTGTCTGTCCTATCCCCACTGGGCCAGAGTTCACACTGGCCCAAATCAACCCTGTGCACCCATGTCAAGATGAGTCAGCCCCCCTCTGCCTACGCTCTCTATTCCTCAACATCAACCAAAGCTGCTAAGGTCCCAGGGGTACCACCTGAGTCACAACACTCCCTACGAATCCCCAGAGTATCCTTTCCAGTGATCTCAAGGAGTGGGATCCCAAGGCCTTTAAGACTGAGAAAACAACTCCAGCCTTTCCAGTTCCATCACTCACTCTTTCACGGGGATTTTGGCTAAAACACTGGCATCAAAAAGTATGACTTTCCAAGAGTGAACATGATCATCACACAAACGCAAAATGAAAACACGTCAAAGACTTATTTAACTTATTAATGAGAAAATCAGAGCATTGGATAAAGCTGATTCAAAAAGCATTTGAGGAACTGGGTGCCTATGCGTTTCTGAAAAAAGAATAAAGTTGTTTGGTTAGATATGACACTGGTTAATGTACTGACAGATCACTAAGACCGTAACATTTGGATTTATCTTTCTTACCTAGAAAAAATCAATTGTATCTCCACTAGGAAAAAACAAAACATCGAGTTAATGTGTAACCCCATAGGACCTGGGCTCTCAATCAATGATGAAATAGTGAGTCAAACAAAGGTACATTCCCCTAAAATTAAAAAATGCTCAAGGGACTTGTACAGCAATGCCCTTGTGTGATACTGAAAGAAAATGTTGTCCTTTCTTTGCCTTATTTTCAAGATTTAGATTTTATTTTTAACTCTGTGGACTGGTTGTATATGTCTCCCTGAGACCTGAGCAAACTAAGCTCTCAGGAAAATGTCATAAAGCATGAACCTGCAGAGTTTAGAACCCTATAACGAAACAGCATACCCTTCAAGGATAAAGCCCATCTCTTGGGTCAGGACACCCACAGCCCTGCATGCCCTGAGCCCTTCACCAGCCCACCTCTTGCCACTTCTGCACAGGCACCCAGCACTCTGATTCATGCAGACCCCTAAACACACTGGCTTCTTTCTTCCTTGGCTTTGCCAGAATCTCATTATACCCTGTGTCACCATGGAGAGAGGAGCCTTGCAGGCTACAGTCCATGGGATCACAGGGTTAGACACAAGAGAGCGAATGAGGATGCATGCATGCATGCACATTATACCCTGAACCTGAAACACTCTTCTCTTACTTGTCCATCTGGATGACTCCTGTGCTAGAGACACTTATTCCAGAAATCCTTCCTTAGCTCAGGGAATCAAGCACTCCCAATACAGTACTTACAGTGGTAATTCTGGAAACACTACCAGTTACCAGGTCTTTAACATATGCTAGTCTTTGTCCGAAATAATTTATTGATTTTATCCAATTTAAACCTTACAGTAATGGTTGAACAAGGATAATTTTATCCCACTTTCCATTTAAAGATCACACAGTTGGAAAGTGGTCAAGGCAAGACTCAAACATAGATCTTCCGGATGCATAACTATATTTGTTCCTCTACTCCAGAATGTTTTATTTTTCACACTGTTAATGCCAATTTTCATGAATTCAAGGAAATGAGTTCCATGCCACATGTCCCCAGCACAAAATGCCCAAGACTATCTGAAAATTGGACAAGCCTGGCTCCTACAGAGAGATAGAAAGGACATGGAAAAGGAACATCTACTTTGGGGCTGCTTGAGAGTCCCTGGAAATTCTGGAATGACCTCAACTGGCAGAACCTAGCCATTGGGTGAAGCGCAGGATCGTGCAGTAGATCACTTTCTGATGGAGATCCCTAACGTCACCCTGAAAGCAGTGAATTCTGCACCCATATCACATTCCAGCCTGAGCTTGCCAGCACCCTAAGGGTCAGTACAACCAACCCTCACACCTCCAATCAGCCTGTATCATTCAGGGATGTTTCTCCAGCTGCTCTTCAAACTATTCACTCATTTGATGATTTATTCATTCCATGCAAAGATGCTAAACATTTATCCTGTGCCAAATACCAATACTAGGAGCTGGACGTGAGAAAGTTTAGCAAAACCTTTTTCTTACATCCTTATCTTACATATTAATTTCTAAGCTCTATTAGGATGGGAATTGTGTGGTATCTGTCTTTATATCCTCAAGGCCTTGCACAATCCCTAGAACAGAATAAGAAGGAAATGAAAGAGTGAGTGAATGAATGATTTGAGTACAACTATAGAACTGAATATCTGTAACCAAGACATGCCATGGGCAGTCCAGCCATTCTAGATGGATTCATCTCAATAAGGGTAACAAGCTCTGAGGAGGACCTTGACGTCTCAGTTTAGTGAGAGTGCCTGTCCCCCCATCTTCAAATGACTGCTCAGCAGTGATTTCCCTACAATTAGTATAGTGTCCTGACACGCTAGTGTACAGGGATGAACTGTGAGCATATCACAAGTAACTGGGCATCAAAAATAAAATTAACGTTTACAAATAATCTAATAAAAATAATAAATTACAGGGGGTATATTGTAGGTTGAATGTGCATGTTCCTAAAGACTAATGTACTGATCTTTTACTCACAAGCTTATTTGCTACGCTTATAAGTCCTTTATAAAAACTTTTTACTAGTGTCTCTCTTGGTTGTGCTTTGTTTTTATTGAGGTATAGTTGCTTTACAATGTATTAATTTCTGATATACAACAACATGAATCAACTATAAGGGGATGAACATATATCTGGGTCACCATAGAGGACCAAGCTGATTCCTGTGCCATACAGCTGGTTTCCCCCTAGTTACCTGTTTCACACACATAGGAAAAATTTTTGGGGAATGACCTCAACTGGCAGAACCTAGCCATTGGGTGAAGCGCAGGATCGTGCAGTAGATCACTTTCTGATGGAGATCCCTAACGTCACCCTGAAAGCAGTGAATTCTGCACCCATATCACATTCCAGCCTGAGCTTGCCAGCACCCTAAGGGTCAGTACAACCAACCCTCACACCTCCAATCAGCCTGTATCATTCAGGGATGTTTCTCCAGCTGCTCTTCAAACTATTCACTCATTTGATGATTTATTCATTCCATGCAAAGATGCTAAACATTTATCCTGTGCCAAATACCAATACTAGGAGCTGGACGTGAGAAAGTTTAGCAAAACCTTTTTCTTACATCCTTATCTTACATATTAATTTCTAAGCTCTATTAGGATGGGAATTGTGTGGTATCTGTCTTTATATCCTCAAGGCCTTGCACAATCCCTAGAACAGAATAAGAAGGAAATGAAAGAGTGAGTGAATGAATGATTTGAGTACAACTATAGAACTGAATATCTGTAACCAAGACATGCCATGGGCAGTCCAGCCATTCTAGATGGATTCATCTCAATAAGGGTAACAAGCTCTGAGGAGGACCTTGACGTCTCAGTTTAGTGAGAGTGCCTGTCCCCCCATCTTCAAATGACTGCTCAGCAGTGATTTCCCTACAATTAGTATAGTGTCCTGACACGCTAGTGTACAGGGATGAACTGTGAGCATATCACAAGTAACTGGGCATCAAAAATAAAATTAACGTTTACAAATAATCTAATAAAAATAATAAATTACAGGGGGTATATTGTAGGTTGAATGTGCATGTTCCTAAAGACTAATGTACTGATCTTTTACTCACAAGCTTATTTGCTACGCTTATAAGTCCTTTATAAAAACTTTTTACTAGTGTCTCTCTTGGTTGTGCTTTGTTTTTATTGAGGTATAGTTGCTTTACAATGTATTAATTTCTGATATACAACAACATGAATCAACTATAAGGGGATGAACATATATCTGGGTCACCATAGAGGACCAAGCTGATTCCTGTGCCATACAGCTGGTTTCCCCCTAGTTACCTGTTTCACACACAGCAGAGCACATATGCCAATCCTAGTCTTCTACTTCATCTCACCACTTCCCTCTCTCCTCGTGTCCAACTGTTCACTCCATACGTCTGCATCTCTATTCCTGCCCTGTAAATAGGTTCATCCATACCACGTTTCTAGATTCCACACAAATATGTGTTAATATATGATATTTGTTTTTCTGACTTACTTTAGTCTATATGATGGACTCTAGATTCATCCACGTCTCTACAAATGACCCAATATTGTTTCCTTTTATGACTGAGTAATAGACCATTGTATATATGCACTACATCTTTTCAGTGAAGTGTGTATTCATATATTTTACCCACTTTAATGGGTTGCTTATTTTCTTATTATAAGGCTTCGAAAGTTCTTTACATATATTCTGAATGTGAGATCTTTTAAAAACACATTTCTTTCACAATTATATTTCTGTATTCCTTGCCTTTTAGCAGTCTTATAATAGATATGTGAATTTTTAAAGCTTTGGTGAACAAATTTATCAGTTTATATATGTATGGATCATGCTTTGGTATTAAAATTTTGCCTCTCTTCATTCAGCATGGTGTCTTCTAGGTCTTTCCATATTGTTGCAAATGGTAGGATTTCCTTCTTTTAAAGGCTGAATAATACTCCATTTATGTATATATCATGTTTTCTTTAGCCATTTACATGTTGATGGACATTTAATTTCCCTTATATCAGGTATCTAAACTAGTCAAACTTACAGAAGCAAAAAAATAGACTGATGGTTGCCAGGGAATGGAGTAAAGGAGAAATACAGAGTTGCTATTCAGTGAGTATAAATTTACAATTATACAAGACGAGTAAGTTCTAGAGACCTGCTGAACAATATAAACCCTACAATTAAAGACAGTGTTGTGACTTTTAAAAAATTTCAGAGTGTAGATCTCGTTAAGTGTTTTTATTACACACATACGGAAAAAAATGGGACATGAGGAAATTTTTATAAGTGATGGATATGTTTATCACCTTAATTGTGGTGATGGCATCTGGATGTATACATACATCCAAACTCATCAAATTATATATATCTTTAAAAGTATGCAGTTTTTTACACAAATTATACCTCATTATGCGAAAAAAAAGTTGCAAAGTTATTCTCCTATATTTTCTTCTAGAAATGTTATAATTTTAGGTTTTATATTTGAGTCTTTGATTCATATTGTGTTAATATATGATATTTGTTTTTCTGACTTACTTTAGTCTATATGATGGACTCTAGATTCATCCACGTCTCTACAAATGACCCAATATTGTTTCCTTTTATGACTGAGTAATAGACCATTGTATATATGCACTACATCTTTTCAGTGAAGTGTGTATTCATATATTTTACCCACTTTAATGGGTTGCTTATTTTCTTATTATAAGGCTTCGAAAGTTCTTTACATATATTCTGAATGTGAGATCTTTTAAAAACACATTTCTTTCACAATTATATTTCTGTATTCCTTGCCTTTTAGCAGTCTTATAATAGATATGTGAATTTTTAAAGCTTTGGTGAACAAATTTATCAGTTTATATATGTATGGATCATGCTTTGGTATTAAAATTTTGCCTCTCTTCATTCAGCATGGTGTCTTCTAGGTCTTTCCATATTGTTGCAAATGGTAGGATTTCCTTCTTTTTAAAGGCTGAATAATATTCCATTTATGTATATATCATGTTTTCTTTAGCCATTTACATGTTGATGGACATTTAATTTCCCTTATATCAGGTATCTAAACTAGTCAAACTTACAGAAGCAAAAAAATAGACTGATGGTTGCCAGGGAATGGAGTAAAGGAGAAATACAGAGTTGCTATTCAGTGAGTATAAATTTACAATTATACAAGACGAGTAAGTTCTAGAGACCTGCTGAACAATATAAACCCTACAATTAAAGACAGTGTTGTGACTTTTAAAAAATTTCAGAGTGTAGATCTCGTTAAGTGTTTTTATTACACACATACGGAAAAAAATGGGACATGAGGAAATTTTTATAAGTGATGGATATGTTTATCACCTTAATTGTGGTGATGGCATCTGGATGTATACATACATCCAAACTCATCAAATTATATATATCTTTAAAAGTATGCAGTTTTTTACACAAATTATACCTCATTATGCGAAAAAAAAGTTGCAGAGTTATTCTCCTATATTTTCTTCTAGAAATGTTATAATTTTAGGTTTTATATTTGAGTCTTTGATTCATTTTGAGTTAATTTTACATAAGATATAAGGTTTGAATTTAAGTTCTTTTTTTGCATATGGATAGTCAATTGTTACAGCACTATTTTAATGACTAGACTATACTAACTTTTGTCCACAAAACTGTCTTTACACTTTTGTTAAAAGTTAATTGTCCATATAAGTGCGGGTATATTTCTGGACTTCCTATTTTATTCCATTGAAGTTTTGTCTACTTTTATTACAATAACATACAATCTTAATGACTGTAGCTTTATAATAGGCCTTGGGATCTACAGTGTCAGTTTTTCAACTTTATTGTTTTTCTTTATATCATCTTTGTCTTGTTTTGGAATCCAGGTAATCAGCTGGGGCATATTCCCTCCTTTTCAATTTTCCAGAAGAATTTATGTGACTTGGCTTTCCATTAAATGTATAGTACAGTTCACCAATGAAGATGTTTACTCTTTTATGTCACCATTTTTGATATATCATTAGTAGCTGTGACTGTGAATCACCACAGAATTTATTTTGAAATTTTTCACTATTTTAGTTAAAACATTTTTTTAAAACTATGCATAAATCTCAATAAGGAACTGAAGAGTTTAAGGGGTACTGTCTACATACGTGTTGTATATAAGGTAGATTGCTCCATGGCCATTTTGCTAATTTGAAAGTGAACTGTTACTAGACCAAATATAGATATAATAACAATGCAAAAGGAATTCTCAACAAAGGTAATAATAAATGTTAATCTGTAAATCATACCCTTTTCTTCAATACAGTAAGATTCATTCATGCTGTCTCTTCACTATATATAGTATTAAAAACAAAATTTAACGTTTTTAGACTTTTATTACCACCATTTATTTCCTTCATGGCCCTATTTTCTTTAATCATTCAATAAATACTCATTGATTTCCTACTACCGTACTATGCGAGTCCTTAAATAAACACCAAGTTTAATTAAAGTAATGGCTACGTTAATTACAAGGTTATCAAATGCATCTGGGGCAACTTTTCTGTGCGTGCTTCAAAGAAAAACATTATGGCATTCAAAATCCAGGGATATTCCTGGGACTGTAGTGACCAGGTGCACAAGATGCATCACACATGTATCACATGTAACCATAATAATCACAGATGTGGATATGTCTCCATTTGTGTCTCTATTTCAATGTGGGTCAGTGATGGATAAAGATCTGCAGAGATAGACAAGTTGGGGAGTGTTATGAAAAAAGAAAAGATGAGTAGGCTCAAGAGAAAGATCAAAAAGAGGTTATAGGATTTACCTGGTGGTACAGTGGCTACAACTCTGAACCCCCAACGCAGGCAGCTTATATTCGATGCCTGTTTGGGGAACTAGACCTTACATGCCACACAAAGATTGAAGATTCTGTGTACCCCAACAAAGACTCAGTGAAACCAAATAATAATAATATTTTTAAACAGATCAAAAAAAAAAAAGGTTTCCCCTGGTTCAATCCCTGGCTCAACTTCTTGAGCTTCCCTGGCTCATCCCACATGTCATGGAACAGTGGTGTCATGAACCAGTGTGTCCAATCGTGAGCCACTGCTCTAGAGTGCATGCGCCCAGAGCCAGTGCTCTGCAACGAGAGGCCACCGCAATGGGAGGCCCACACAGGCCAAAGAATACAAATGGATGAAAATATTTAAATGAATAACCAATAAAAGAGGCCAAACAACAACAAAAAAGGTTTATAAAGGTTTGACACACATGACAAAGACTGGAGAAGCTTCTTCTGGACAGTGACTCTAGAAAAGAAAACTCTGCTGTGGGGGATGAGAAAGTAAGACCAGCATGGAGAGTGAGTTCAAGGTCGAATACTTTGGCAGTTCTGGAGGGGTCAAGTTTCATCTCCCCTCCTTCTTCCAAGATTCTAGCTGAGAAGAGAACTCACACAATGGGAAGGGCCAAATGGATACCAGAAGATTTCCTTCATGGCCCTATTTTCTTTAATCATTCAATAAATACTCATTGATTTCCTACTACCGTACTATGCGAGTCCTTAAATAAACACCAAGTTTAATTAAAGTAATGGCTACGTTAATTACAAGGTTATCAAATGCATCTGGGGCAACTTTTCTGTGCGTGCTTCAAAGAAAAACATTATGGCATTCAAAATCCAGGGATATTCCTGGGACTGTAGTGACCAGGTGCACAAGATGCATCACACATGTATCACATGTAACCATAATAATCACAGATGTGGATATGTCTCCATTTGTGTCTCTATTTCAATGTGGGTCAGTGATGGATAAAGATCTGCAGAGATAGACAAGTTGGGGAGTGTTATGAAAAAAGAAAAGATGAGTAGGCTCAAGAGAAAGATCAAAAAGAGGTTATAGGATTTACCTGGTGGTACAGTGGCTACAACTCTGAACCCCCAACGCAGGCAGCTTATATTCGATGCCTGTTTGGGGAACTAGACCTTACATGCCACACAAAGATTGAAGATTCTGTGTACCCCAACAAAGACTCAGTGAAACCAAATAATAATAATATTTTTAAACAGATCAAAAAAAAAAAAGGTTTCCACTGGTTCAATCCCTGGCTCAACTTCTTGAGCTTCCCTGGCTCATCCCACATGTCATGGAACAGTGGTGTCATGAACCAGTGTGTCCAATCGTGAGCCACTGCTCTAGAGTGCATGCGCCCAGAGCCAGTGCTCTGCAACGAGAGGCCACCGCAATGGGAGGCCCACACAGGCCAAAGAATACAAATGGATGAAAATATTTAAATGAATAACCAATAAAAGAGGCCAAACAACAACAAAAAAGGTTTATAAAGGTTTGACACACATGACAAAGACTGGAGAAGCTTCTTCTGGACAGTGACTCTAGAAAAGAAAACTCTGCTGTGGGGGATGAGAAAGTAAGACCAGCATGGAGAGTGAGTTCAAGGTCGAATACTTTGGCAGTTCTGGAGGGGTCAAGTTTCATCTCCCCTCCTTCTTCCAAGATTCTAGCTGAGAAGAGAACTCACACAATGGGAAGGGCCAAATGGATACCAGAAGATTATTCTCACTAGTGGCCAGATAGTATCCATGACTCCAAAGACTAGGGCTTTCTGCTAAACTACATTAGCACATGCACATTGGACCAGGTGGGTCTCTCAGTCGTTCCAACTCCTTGCAACCCCATGGACTGCAACACACCAGGCTTCCCTGTCCTTCACCATCTTCAGGAGTTTGCTCAAACTCATGTCCACTGAGTTAGTGATGCCAGCCAATCATCTCATCCTTTGTTGTCCCCTTCTCCTCCTGCCTTCACTCTTTCCCAGCATCAGGGTTTTTTCCAATGAGTTGTCTCTTTGCAACAAGTGGCCAAAATATCAGAGCTTCAGCTTGAGCAGCAGGCCTTCCAATGAATATTCAGGGTTGATTTCCTTTAAGACTGGCTGATTTGGTCTCCTCTTATCCCACCAGCTTCACAGAGGATTCCAGAATGGCCTCACACAGCCAGTTACTTCTGAAAACTGGTCCCTGCTCTACCCCAGGTCTGCTCGCTCTCAGAGCCAGAAGTCAAGGGGAACCTACAGACTCTCTTACCCACCCAGGAGATAAATGGTCTAGGAGATGTGGACTATCTTTTGCTTCTGAAGCACAGTGACTCCACCCCCAATTATGTGGATCAAGGCCTGTGGGGTTCTGAGAGTCCATCAGCCACTCCCTGTCTAGGCAAAGAACTAGGTAAGTGAGAACCTTACCTAGAACCAGTGTAGAGGTTTTCACCCCAACGCTCCTTCTCCAGGACACAGGCCAGAGGACATCTACACTTTGGAAACATACAAAAGGCGGAGGAAGGGTCTGACTCTCCCTTTACCAGAAGGAAATTCATCACAGCTCCCATCGACGCCAAACAACAACAAAAAGGTTTATAAAGGTTTGACACACATGACAAAGACTGAGAAGCTTCTTCTGGACAGTGACTCTAGAAAAGAAAACTCTGCTGTTGGGGATGAGAAAGTAAGACCAGCATGGCGAGTGAGTTCAAGGTCGAATGCCTTGGCAGTTCTGGAGGGGTCACGTTTCCTCTCCCCTCCTTCTTCCAAGATTCTAGCTGAGAAGAGAACTCACACAATGGGAAGGGCCAAATGGATACCAGAAGATTATTCTCACTAGTGGCCAGATAGTATCCATGACTCCAAAGACTAGGGCTTTCTGCTAAACTACATTAGCACATGCACATTGGACCAGGTGGGTCTCTCAGTCGTTCCAACTCCTTGCAACCCCATGGACTGCAACACACCAGGCTTCCCTGTCCTTCACCATCTTCAGGAGTTTGCTCAAACTCATGTCCACTGAGTTAGTGATGCCAGCCAATCATCTCATCCTTTGTTGTCCCCTTCTCCTCCTGCCTTCACTCTTTCCCAGCATCAGGGTTTTTTCCAATGAGTTGTCTCTTTGCAACAAGTGGCCAAAATATCAGAGCTTCAGCTTGAGCAGCAGGCCTTCCAATGAATATTCAGGGTTGATTTCCTTTAAGACTGGCTGATTTGGTCTCCTCTTATCCCACCAGCTTCACAGAGGATTCCAGAATGGCCTCACACAGCCAGTTACTTCTGAAAACTGGTCCCTGCTCTACCCCAGGTCTGCTCGCTCTCAGAGCCAGAAGTCAAGGGGAACCTACAGACTCTCTTACCCACCCAGGAGATAAATGGTCTAGGAGATATGGACTATCTTTTGCTTCTGAAGCACAGTGACTCCACCCCCAATTATGTGGATCAAGGCCTGTGGGGTTCTGAGAGTCCATCAGCCACTCCCTGTCTAGGCAAAGAACTAGGTAAGTGAGAACCTTACCTAGAACCAGTGTAGAGGTTTTCACCCCAACGCTCCTTCTCCAGGACACAGGCCAGAGGACATCTACACTTTGGAAACATACAAAAGGCGGAGGAAGGGTCTGACTCTCCCTTTACCAGAAGGAATCATCACAGCTTCTACAACTTTAATTCAAGACACATTTGCTCCCATCGACGAACGAATGGATCCAAAAGCTCTGGTACATATATACAATGGAATACTACACAGCTGTAAAGAGAAATGCAGAAGAATCAGCCCTCATGAGGTGGCTGGATCTAGAACGTATCCTAAAAAGTGAAGTCAGTCAGAAAGAGAAGGACAAATACAGTATATTAACACATATATATGGAATCTAGTAGGATGGTGATGATGGCACATGCAGTGAAGCGACAGAAAGACAGACATGGACAGTGGACATATGGACATTGTGGGGAAGGAACAGTGGTTGAGAGGCGTAAGGGAAGTAGCATGAAGGCCTGTACTATCATAAGTGAAGAAAATAGCTCTAGTCATTGCTCTGTGAGAAAAGGGGATCCTTCAGGGGTGCTGTGTGATGGTCGGGAGGGGAGGGAAGGGGGGGATATACATGTGACTAATCTGAGAACATGCATGTCTGTGAACAACAAAACTCTGTAAAAGTTAAAAGTAAAATAAAGGTTTAAAAAAAAAAAAAAAAAGACACATTTGCTGAGTACCTGTGGTCCTGGCCCTCCCGGGGCTTGGATTTCGGACACAATCTTATCTGTAAATAGTCTTAGCAGAAGTCAGAAAGCTGAGTTCGGAGCTTTTTATTTTTTAAGTCACATTTTCTTTGTAATATTTTTTCTCACAGCTTAAGCCTGATGTCCTATGAAGTTGAGGGATCAGGCCCAGAATGGTCTAATCTCAGAGAAGAGCTTCTCTCTATTAAAGGGGCCGAATCCCATCAGTCTGGCTGGCTGGCTTCTGGAATGGTAGAATGAAATGTGGCTTCTTGTCTATTGACCTCAAGAGAGCCTCTTGAAAGAGCCTTTATTTGATGTTCCTTAAAACTGGAAGGAACAAAATGGAGGGGGGGCAGGGAGTGGTGATAGAGCGAGTTCTAGGAGTCAGTGAGGACGGGAGGGAACGCCCGGTGGCATGGCACCCTGTCCAGGGCGCATGCTGCAGTCCCCTGTAGACTCACGAGTGCAGTCTGGCTGCATTCCCTGCAGGGCCTCAGGCAGACGCTTCCTCAGCCCTCCCCCATAACAGGGTTGTTGGGGTATGTACCTCAATGTCTTTTTCTTTTTTTTGGCTGTCCTGGATGTTTGTTGCTGTGCAAGCAGGCTTTCTCTAGTTATAATGAGCGAGAGTTTCTCTCTAGTTGCAGTGTGTGGGCTTCTCCTATTGTGGAGCACAGACTCTAGTGCACAGAGGTTTCAGACGTTGTGGTGCAAGGACTTAACTTCCCCAGGGCATCTGGAATCCTCTTGGACAAGGATCAAATCCATGTCCTCTGCACAAGCAGGCGGATTCAAAACCACTGGACCATCAGGGAAGTGCCCCAGGTGTGCCCCAGGTATACGGGAGCCCACACATTCCTGGGCTGGCACACGTGGCCAGGCATCCTGGCTCCTGGCCATGGCTCTCTGGACAGCCCAATTGATAACCGTTTCAGATACAGATAGCTCTCTTGGGTCTTTGCTTTTTCAGACAAAAGAATTCCAAGTAAAGATTTAGGAGATTAGGGATTGAGGAAAGATTGAAAAAGAGACCCTGTCTTCTCCCTGCCAAACAGAAAAAGACTATGAGAGTCCCCCTGAAATGGTTCATATGGGATGGATTTCTGTAGAGATCCAACAGCCAAAAATCTCTGAGGGCTTGGGCGTCTGGTAGATGGGAGACCCCTCAGAAAACACAGTGGGACTGTGACTGTGCAAGGATAAAAAGAAACAAAAACTGTGCAGATGAAAAGACTGGCAGAGAAGACTGCAAAATGTTAGGAAATTAAATTACATACAACGACCCTTGAGTCAACCAGGCTTGAATGTTCATCTCGACTCTGCCACTTAACGGCTGTGCTGCCTTGGGCATGTTGTCTAACTTCTCTAAGCCTCAGTTTTCATCTCTGCAGAGGGAAATAATAGCACACACTTCAGAGAGTTGTTGTGAAAATTACATTACGTAATGTTTGCAATGACCCAGCAGGGCACCTAGTCCTAAAAATAATGCTCAAAAATGGGAAACGATTGATTATTGTGGTTTCTAAGTAATGAAGCTATAGGTAATTTTTTCTTTTCTTTGCCTGTGTCACCCACATTGTATATGATAAACATGTATTAGATATGCTGAATCACAGCTTAGCAGTCAAAAAAGGTTCTCTGCATCTAAGCTGATTCAGTGTGAGGCTCATCACAAGGGTCTTCAGGCCTGCTGAGTGCAACCCCGGCTTCTGCTGGAAGAAACTCTGTATAACGGGACCCAGAGGACCAGAAAGGAGGGTCCCCAAAGACAACTGCATTGTTTTCTTCTCGCTAAGTGGCCAAAGTCCCTGAAAGAACATCAAGCATCTCTACACGCAAATAGCAAGGAAACAGAGGTGCTCTTTCAAGCACAAAATGGGCAGAATTTCCCTCGGGCCTGAGATTTAAGGCAAACCCTAGAGGCCAAACAAGAGGTTCAGGCAGTCAAAGGGAGCTTCTACACACTTGTGGACACAGTGGGAGAAGGAGAGGGTGGGACAAACTGAGAGAATAGCATCAACATATATACGCTACCATGTGTAAAACAGATAGCTAGTGGGAAGCTGCCATGCAGCACAGGAAGCTCAGCTCAGCACTCTGTGATGAGGGGTGGGAAGGAAGCTCAAGAGGGGATATATGTATACAAATAGCTGAGTCACATTGCTGTACAGCAGAAATTAACACAATATTATAAAACAATTATACTTCAATAAAAAAATAAATTTTAATCTCAATTTTTTTAAAAAAGGTAGTTTTTCCCAGCCCAGTCTCTCCCCCAGCCTCACCCTTTCTGTCAGGCACAAAGGCTCAGGCACGTTGGTTGGGCAGTAGGCAAAGTTACCAAAGCGTTTGAAATTACAGCGATTGCAAACAGCAGAGGCAGCAAACAGGAAAGAGACAAGTGGAGATTCACTGCTGTCTCTATTGGCCTCCAACAACAGGACTACTTTTGTTCCCAGGAGTGTAAATCAATAGCTCATAGAAGTCAGAACTGAGAATGACCTTCCAGTTCTAAGCCTTGATTCCCACATGGAATTTGATTTACTGACATATCCAAAGTCACTGAGAACTCAGGGAATGATCTTGGTCAATTAAAACAGCAAAGCCAGGACTAGAAGCCAAACTTCCTAATTCCTAGGCAGGGATGCTGATACTGTTTTGCCTCAAATTGCTGCGATTACTGGTTTCAGAAAGTGCCTCCTTCCTGGTGGTACTTACTACTGAGGTTATAGTACCAACTGATTCAGTGTGAGGCTCATCACAAGGGTCTTCAGGCCTGCTGAGTGCAACCCCGGCTTCTGCTGGAAGAAACTCTGTATAACGGGACCCAGAGGACCAGAAAGGAGGGTCCCCAAAGACAACTGCATTGTTTTCTTCTCGCTAAGTGGCCAAAGTCCCTGAAAGAACATCAAGCATCTCTACACGCAAATAGCAAGGAAACAGAGGTGCTCTTTCAAGCACAAAATGGGCAGAATTTCCCTCGGGCCTGAGATTTAAGGCAAACCCTAGAGGCCAAACAAGAGGTTCAGGCAGTCAAAGGGAGCTTCTACACACTTGCGGACACAGTGAGAGAAGGAGAGGTGGGACAAACTGAGAGAATAGCATCAACATATATACGCTACCATGTGTAAAACAGATAGCTAGTGGGAAGCTGCCATGCAGCACAGGAAGCTCAGCTCAGCACTCTGTGATGAGGGGTGGGAAGGAAGCTCAAGAGGGGATATATGTATACAAATAGCTGAGTCACATTGCTGTACAGCAGAAATTAACACAATATTATAAAACAATTATACTTCAATAAAAAAATAAATTTTAATCTCAATTTTTTTAAAAAAGGTAGTTTTTCCCAGCCCAGTCTCTCCCCCAGCCTCACCCTTTCTGTCAGGCACAAAGGCTCAGGCACGTTGGTTGGGCAGTAGGCAAAGTTACCAAAGCGTTTGAAATTACAGCGATTGCAAACAGCAGAGGCAGCAAACAGGAAAGAGACAAGTGGAGATTCACTGCTGTCTCTATTGGCCTCCAACAACAGGACTACTTTTGTTCCCAGGAGTGTAAATCAATAGCTCATAGAAGTCAGAACTGAGAATGACCTTCCAGTTCTAAGCCTTGATTCCCACATGGAATTTGATTTACTGACATATCCAAAGTCACTGAGAACTCAGGGAATGATCTTGGTCAATTAAAACAGCAAAGCCAGGACTAGAAGCCAAACTTCCTAATTCCTAGGCAGGGATGCTGATACTGTTTTGCCTCAAATTGCTGCGATTACTGGTTTCAGAAAGTGCCTCCTTCCTGGTGGTACTTACTACTGAGGTTATAGTACCAACTGAAAGAAAGCAGATCTTGAATATAGATTGAGTATAACTGGAAGCCAAGCCTTGCCTCCTGTCTTTTCCTGGGGCTGCTCTTGCAGACCCCTAACAAATACCAGCAGGGCTAGAGGACACCGTGGGGAAACAAACTGGTGGAGGTTTTTGCAGCTTTGGCTGAGCCAGGAGAAAAGCAAACTGGGAATGAGAAACACACTACAAAGATCTAAGACAAAAACAAGTGATTCAATTCACATGGGCTTATTAGCTGGGATCATACTGATCAGCAACAGGTGGGAGATCTGCTGTGGACTTTGGAACACGGGCTCAGCGCACATTAGAATGCTACATGCGCACATAGAACAGACTCCTAAACTTCTTGCTGATCTAGTTGCCCTCGCCAGCTGCAACACACCCTTTCCATTTTTAGTCACGAGAATAATTATTGATCAGGGCTGTGAATGAGTCCCAGCTCATGCTAATATCATTCCTGCAAATGCCTGGAGGCTTAAGCTGTCAATAAAAGTGAACTGGTGAATGTGTTCAGGGCCTTGACCCAAAGGTCTTGAGCCCCCCGTTTCCATCCTTTCTGTATGTGTCTGTGTATTTCTTATCATCTTGCTGCACCCATTATTCTCTGTGCACCTGGCTGACGAGCCATGGCAGGACACCAGTAGTTGGCTCCCTGGTTCCACAGTAAACTGGTAACTAGAATGAACACACTGACTTCTTTCCCAGCCCGATTCATTATGTGAGTGGGAACAATGGATGAGCCCACCATGGCAATGTTCAGAGAACAGACTGCCCAGTGCTAGAACAGATGTCTCTACATGGGTGCTATCCATAATGCCTGGACAATGATAAGCTCAGTCCTTGGAAAGTCACCATCTCCATCACTGATGACTATACATTTTCAGAGACTAAACCAGGGGGATAAACAAGATGAACATAAATATTTAGTTGAACATCATTAATTATTTTGTAAAGCTTTCCAATATAATTCACATACTATGCTATTCACCCATAAAAAGTATACAATGCTTTTAATAGATTCACATAATTTCACAACCATCATCCCAACCTAATCTTAGAGCATTTTTATCATACCCAAAGGAAAGTCTTCATCTCTTAGCTATCATCCCCTACACCCCAAGTCTTCTCCTGTCCTTCTCCCCCACTAATCTACATTTCCCCCTCTACAGATTTGCCTTAGACATTCCATAGAAATGGAATTAACAGTATGTGGTCCTTTGTAATTGGCCTTTTTCATTTAGCATAATGTTTTCAAGGTTCATTTATGCTCTAGATTAGTTCTTATTTACATAGCTCTTACAGCATCTTTTCTGGATCTTGCAAAACTTTTTAGGCCATCCTCAAACATTTGGTTACTACTGGAAATCAGAATGAAAATACATTCTATTTATCCAAACTTTTTGTGTGCTAATGGAGGTGCATACATACTAAATCACTTTAGCTGTGACTGACTCTCTGTGACCCTATGGACACTATAGCCCACCAGGCTTCTCTGTCCATGGGATTCCCCAGGTAAGAATACTGGAGTGGGTTGCCAGGCACGTCCCCCGGGGATCTTCCCAATTCAGGAATCAAACCCATGTCTTCCACGGCTCCTGCACTGCAGGTGGATTCTCTGCCCCTGAGCCACTGGGAAGCCCTGCCCATGGAGGTGGCATCATGTTATTTTTAAGATGAAGTAAATCAATTTGTTTCTACAGCAACAGTCACTAGATACCTCAGCTTCAGAAATACTCAGCTGTGTTTTGTGGGTGTAGCTTTCTGATCATATATCAATCTAGGGCTTATTGCACAAAAAAAATTACTCCCAAAATAACAGAGCCATGGAACCTGGGAAAACTCCCTATTTCGGCAGGCAACTTTCATGCATCTCAAGGATGCACTATACTGCCCTCTGCTGAGTAGTATATTAGACAGACTGAAAAATCAGAAGACTGAAAAGACACCAGTCAGAAGACCTGTTTCTGACAAACTCACCTTTACTGGTTCATTCTTCAAAAAATTTTTTTAAAGAGCACCCACACTGTATCAGGTACTGAGCTGGTAGTGATACAAACATGGGGCAGTGACTTCTGTCTTCCAGGAAATCCTTGACCTTGAGGGGTTATGCTGGAACTCCTATTCAGCACACCCTCCCCAACTTCAGGAATTTGCTGGATCCTGGATGCTGCCTAGAACATCTGTCTCTGGTGCTATGTCAAAAGCAACCCAGAGGAAGATGATAAAATGCAAAAACCCCACGGATCTTTGGCGATTTCCTTAGACATTCCATAGAAATGGAATTAACAGTATGTGGTCCTTTGTAATTGGCCTTTTTCATTTAGCATAATGTTTTCAAGGTTCATTTATGCTCTAGATTAGTTCTTATTTACATAGCTCTTACAGCATCTTTTCTGGATCTTGCAAAACTTTTTAGGCCATCCTCAAACATTTGGTTACTACTGGAAATCAGAATGAAAATACATTCTATTTATCCAAACTTTTTGTGTGCTAATGGAGGTGCATACATACTAAATCACTTTAGCTGTGACTGACTCTCTGTGACCCTATGGACACTATAGCCCACCAGGCTTCTCTGTCCATGGGATTCCCCAGGTAAGAATACTGGAGTGGGTTGCCAGGCACGTCCCCCGGGGATCTTCCCAATTCAGGAATCAAACCCATGTCTTCCACGGCTCCTGCACTGCAGGTGGATTCTCTGCCCCTGAGCCACTGGGAAGCCCTGCCCATGGAGGTGGCATCATGTTATTTTTAAGATGAAGTAAATCAATTTGTTTCTACAGCAACAGTCACTAGATACCTCAGCTTCAGAAATACTCAGCTGTGTTTTGTGGGTGTAGCTTTCTGATCATATATCAATCTAGGGCTTATTGCACAAAAAAAATTACTCCCAAAATAACAGAGCCATGGAACCTGGGAAAACTCCCTATTTCGGCAGGCAACTTTCATGCATCTCAAGGATGCACTATACTGCCCTCTGCTGAGTAGTATATTAGACAGACTGAAAAATCAGAAGACTGAAAAGACACCAGTCAGAAGACCTGTTTCTGACAAACTCACCTTTACTTGTTCATTATTCAAAAATTATTTTAAAGAGCACCCACACTGTATCAGGTACTGAGCTGGTAGTGATACAAACATGGGGCAGTGACTTCTGTCTTCCAGGAAATCCTTGACCTTGAGGGGTTATGCTGGAACTCCTATTCAGCACACCCTCCCCAACTTCAGGAATTTGCTGGATCCTGGATGCTGCCTAGAACATCTGTCTCTGGTGCTATGTCAAAAGCAACCCAGAGGAAGATGATAAAATGCAAAAACCCCACGGATCTTTGGACCTAAATACAACTGGAATGAGATTCCACAGTTCCAAATCTCTGTCTCCTGCATTGGCGAGCAGATTTTTTACTACTAAGCCACCTGGGAAGCTTCATCTCAAAAGTTATGTGCAATAACTCACCCTAAAAAAACAAGTGACTTAATAATAGTAATCAATTCTCTCTCACAGTTCCCATCAATCAAGAATTCAGGAGCAACTAGGTGGGTAATTCTGGTTTGGTCATTCTGGTCTCTCGTGGGGGCTGTAGTCAGACGTCAGCTGGGGCTGGAATCATCTGAAAGTCTGACTAGGGCAGAAGGGTCTGCTTCGTCCTGACCCACTCCCATAGTCAGTAAGCTGATGCTGGCAAGACTGTTCCTCTCCACGTGGGCCTCTCACTGGATTCTTTGAGTGTCCCTACCACATGAAGACTGGCTTCTCACAAAGTGAATAATAAGAGACCAAGCTGGAAGCCGCAATACCTTCTATGACCTGATCTTAGCCACCTACCATGATTGCTATCATGTGTGTATCATATTCTATCAGTCATGCAGCCAGATCCAACACAATCTTGGGAGGGACCTACACAAGGACATGAAAACTAGGAGGCAAGAGTCATTGAGCGCCATTACAGAGGCTGGCTACCATATTACTACTCAGTTTTTCTTGCATTTACCACTCTGAAGGTCAAAGTCCAAATTCCTAGCTGTTGTCTGAATCCTTTTTATAAACCTCCACCAGCCACTGACTGAATCTCATTCAGGTCCTCCAACCTGAGATATTAGACAGACTGAAAAATCAGAAGACTGAAAAGACACCAGTCAGAAGACCTGTTTCTGACAAACTCACCTTTACTTGTTCATTATTCAAAATTATTTTAAAGAGCACCCACACTGTATCAGGTACTGAGCTGGTAGTGATACAAACATGGGGCAGTGACTTCTGTCTTCCAGGAAATCCTTGACCTTGAGGGGTTATGCTGGAACTCCTATTCAGCACACCCTCCCCAACTTCAGGAATTTGCTGGATCCTGGATGCTGCCTAGAACATCTGTCTCTGGTGCTATGTCAAAAGCAACCCAGAGGAAGATGATAAAATGCAAAAACCCCACGGATCTTTGGACCTAAATACAACTGGAATGAGATTCCACAGTTCCAAATCTCTGTCTCCTGCATTGGCGAGCAGATTTTTTACTACTAAGCCACCTGGGAAGCTTCATCTCAAAAGTTATGTGCAATAACTCACCCTAAAAAAACAAGTGACTTAATAATAGTAATCAATTCTCTCTCACAGTTCCCATCAATCAAGAATTCAGGAGCAACTAGGTGGGTAATTCTGGTTTGGTCATTCTGGTCTCTCGTGGGGGCTGTAGTCAGACGTCAGCTGGGGCTGGAATCATCTGAAAGTCTGACTAGGGCAGAAGGGTCTGCTTCGTCCTGACCCACTCCCATAGTCAGTAAGCTGATGCTGGCAAGACTGTTCCTCTCCACGTGGGCCTCTCACTGGATTCTTTGAGTGTCCCTACCACATGAAGACTGGCTTCTCACAAAGTGAATAATAAGAGACCAAGCTGGAAGCCGCAATACCTTCTATGACCTGATCTTAGCCACCTACCATGATTGCTATCATGTGTGTATCATATTCTATCAGTCATGCAGCCAGATCCAACACAATCTTGGGAGGGACCTACACAAGGACATGAAAACTAGGAGGCAAGAGTCATTGAGCGCCATTACAGAGGCTGGCTACCATATTACTACTCAGTTTTTCTTGCATTTACCACTCTGAAGGTCAAAGTCCAAATTCCTAGCTGTTGTCTGAATCCTTTTTATAAACCTCCACCAGGTATTCATTCAGCCACTGACTGAATCCTCCTGGGCAGGAGTTCAAGGTCCTCCAACTCTGACTGCTCTGTCCTCAGATGGCCCCGATTTCCTCTGCATGTGGAGCCAGTTTTTCCTCTGTGTGAGACCTTCAAATGCTTATCAAGAGCAACCATGTTCTGCCAATAGACATTGATTGAGACCTACTCAGTCTCAGGCCCAGCATGACAGCTGCTGGGGATACAGTGATGAACAAATACAGTTCTTGCCTCCAAAAAGCTCATTTTCGTTTAGCTTCCTCACTCTACTCTAGGAGGCCCACACCACACCCCATGAGCAAGAGACCCTTTGTCCACCTTCTCTATATTTGATTGCAGAGAAATCTCTTATCTTTTGCTAAAGCTGTTCTGGTAGCAAATAACAGAGAACACAACTCAGATTGCTCCAAGAAACCAGATAAATGTGAACAAGAATTAGGGTGGTTAAGTTGTTCCAAATCTGATACAAGTCTTTAGTGTTCTTAAAATACAGTTTAAGAGCTCTGAAGCTGATATATGAAAAGCAACAGATTTATAAAATATTGTTCTCCAAATAATATATAGAAAAAAAAAAAAGAAAAAAAAAAAGAAATAAATAATAAAAATAAAATATTGTTCTAATATCTAGTATCCTTAACTCTTACTAAGATTAGTCTTTTCTCTATAGATTATTTTGTATATTCATATCTGCAAATAACTCCAGTTCTATTTCTTCCTTTCCAATTCATACACCATTTTTTTCTTATTTTATTGCACTTGTTAGGACCTCCAATATAATACGGAATAGTATGAGTTAAACTAAGTGATAAATATTTTAAACATCTTTATGAGAAGAATGGATATACTGGAAGAAGAGAGAGAATCTCAGAAAAGATATGAAAACTCTAAAAAGGTACCAAGTAGAATCCCTAGAACTGAAAAATACAGTATACAAAAATTTTTTAAAACTATAATATCCAGGGATATACATATGACTAATCTGAGATTATACACATCTGTAAACAACAAAACTCTGTAAAAGTAAAAAGTAAAATAAAAATTATTTTAAAAAAACTATAATATGAAATTAACAGATGACTGGATGGGAGGAACAGATAACTATTATTGATTTAAAGACAAATACATGAAATGAATCTGTGAAAGTATTTAGAAAAGAGATGAACAGGATGTCCATATCAAATACCAAATACAGCCATATTATTAAACATTCTAATATATGTGTAATTGGGGTTTCAGAAAAAAGGGAGAGAAGAGAATAAAAAATATTTGAAGCAATATTGGCTAAAAAGTTTCCAAACTTAATTATAAACATCAGACATCATATTTAAGAAGCTTAACAAGCCTCTAAATAAGAATCAATACCAAAACCAAACCAAAATACAACATTCACCTAGCCATATCACAGATAAAAGTCAAAATGAAATAACTGCCATGTTTGAAATGGACAACGAACAGAAATCTATTGTATGGCACAGGGAACTCTGCTCAATGTTATGGGGCAGCCTGGATGGGAGGGGAGTTTGGGGGAGAATGGATACGTGTGTATGTATGGCTGAGTCCATTCATTGTTTATGTGAAACTGTCACAAAATTATTCATTGGCTACACCCCAATCAAAATGCTTTTGGTGTAAAAAAAAAAAAAAAAGTCAAAGTGAAATAGAAAACAAACAGGCAGAAAGGACATATCTATATGGGGGGATGACTGACAACCAACTTCTCACCCAATAAACACAGTATAGAAGACAAAGAGATATTTTTAATGTGGGGGAAGAGAAAACTGTCAACTTATAAATCTATGCCCAGTAAAAGCATTCTTCAAAATTGAAAATAAAGATATTTTCAGATACATCAAAGTTGAGATAATTTGTTGCCAGCAGATAGTATGAGTTAAACTAAGTGATAAATATTTTAAACATCTTTATGAGAAGAATGGATATACTGGAAGAAGAGAGAGAATCTCAGAAAAGATATGAAAACTCTAAAAAGGTACCAAGTAGAATCCCTAGAACTGAAAAATACAGTATACAAAAATTTTTTAAAACTATAATATCCAGGGATATACATATGACTAATCTGAGATTATACACATCTGTAAACAACAAAACTCTGTAAAAGTAAAAAGTAAAATAAAAATTATTTTAAAAAAACTATAATATGAAATTAACAGATGACTGGATGGGAGGAACAGATAACTATTATTGATTTAAAGACAAATACATGAAATGAATCTGTGAAAGTATTTAGAAAAGAGATGAACAGGATGTCCATATCAAATACCAAATACAGCCATATTATTAAACATTCTAATATATGTGTAATTGGGGTTTCAGAAAAAAGGGAGAGAAGAGAATAAAAAATATTTGAAGCAATATTGGCTAAAAAGTTTCCAAACTTAATTATAAACATCAGACATCATATTTAAGAAGCTTAACAAGCCTCTAAATAAGAATCAATACCAAAACCAAACCAAAATACAACATTCACCTAGCCATATCACAGATAAAAGTCAAAATGAAATAACTGCCATGTTTGAAATGGACAACGAACAGAAATCTATTGTATGGCACAGGGAACTCTGCTCAATGTTATGGGGCAGCCAGGATGGGAGGGGAGTTTGGGGGAGAATGGATACGTGTGTATGTATGGCTGAGTCCATTCATTGTTTATGTGAAACTGTCACAAAATTATTCATTGGCTACACCCCAATCAAAATGCTTTTGGTGTAAAAAAAAAAAAAAAGTCAAAGTGAAATAGAAAACAAACAGGCAGAAAGGACATATCTATATGGGGGGATGACTGACAACCAACTTCTCACCCAATAAACACAGTATAGAAGACAAAGAGATATTTTTAATGTGGGGGAAGAGAAAACTGTCAACTTATAAATCTATGCCCAGTAAAAGCATTCTTCAAAATTGAAAATAAAGATATTTTCAGATACATCAAAGTTGAGATAATTTGTTGCCAGCAGATGTGCACTGCAAAAAGTGCTAGTGGAAGTTCTGTAAGCTGAAGGAAACGACACTACTGGAAATGTGAACTACAAAAAGGCATGAGAGGTACTGGAAATGGTTAATATATGGGCAAATATACAGGAATAATTGTTTCTAAAAGGAATGAGTCTTTTTCCCCCTAGATATGCCTTTAATCAAGCAGTGAACAGATCATCCAAGAAGATATAGTTTCATATAATAATGCCTGCCCTCCAGGGTTGCATTTTTTAATCAAAACAACTTGAGTATGTAGGGGAAAAGTTGTTTTCAGATAGAAACTAAGTATATGATTTTCCTGCTCTACTACCTCTCTTTCTAAATAAGTTTATGTAAATAGTGCCATTCATTCAAAAATTAGTTATGACTAATTTTAGTCATCTAACATTAAAGCCACCATCAGTCATGAATTTCGACATAATTTTGACATAACTTTCTGTGGCTCTCTTTTGTGGCACTCATGGACTCACTTTCAGAACATTTCTGCTCCTGACCTCCCTCTCCCTACCAATACGCTGCTCTGCTTATATAACCTCTCCAAATCCTTTGAGCCTGGCCCTTATTAATTTAATGGATGACATCTTGTTTCTTAAAATAAAAAATAAAATACGTAAAGCAAACATGAAAACCTGTTAGCATAGATTAATTCTGGGTGGTAAAGTACCGGTATTATTATCTATTACTTGTGCATTTCTACATTTAAAAACTTCCTGTTAAAAATGTCCAGATTTCCATTTCAGAGTTACTATGTATGAGTCACTTTCTCTTAAATAATTTTTTCTCAAAATAATAATAATTTACATGCATGATTTCATAGAATATTTATATGAAAACATTCAAAAGACCAATACCTAAATTATTATGTTACTTATTTATCATAATGAATTCATTCAAAGTGTTTGCATTTGTGATGAGAATGAAACTCACTGATTAATACTCTCAGGACTTCTCCCTTTTTTTTTAACCAGGTGAAGATAATTTCGTCTTTCCTCTCTGCCCACACCTTTCAAGAACCTTGGTGATATGAAATCAGGAGAGTGGGTGGAAAGACACCAGAATTGGAGAGGTAAAATGCTTAGAGAAGTTGGGGTAAAGAGTGACTAAGGTTTTAAGGTTAGGTGTCTCAAGTAATTAGCAGTGAGAAGGAACCTCAGTGGAGAGGAAGAGACACTCTAAGTGACTGTGGGTTATGAATGCTCCCATTATAATATTCTTTAAATACTAAATACCAGAATTAAAAATTTTAACTGTTGACTATGTTTTCCTCCTACTTAGGCCCTCAAGATTCATTTAAATCCCATGCTTATCAATGACTGGAATGTATTTTCCTGCTGTACTGTTGGAAGAAACCTGGAAACCTTGAGAAGGGGTGGTCAAGAATATTACATTCTCCTTGATGAATTCCATTTAAATACAGTGATAGTAAATGTTTGGTTTTAGAACCTTCGAGACATTTTATGTTTAAGGTCTGAAAATACAATTTCTTAAATGTCTGAGCACTTTACCATATTTTTCAAATTGCGACAGCCTCTCCACCTACACTTTATGTATGTGGAGACATACACATATACTGTATGTTATACATATTACATACAATTATAATTCGAACATCTTATTAACTACTCTTAAACACATTCAAAACTTTGAAATAAATTCCCCAATTCTCGCTCCACAGAGAAAACACTTTCACCATTTCACCACATTTGCACATTATAGAGTAGCATATTTATCCTGTTTCTATATTGCTTAGTTTTAACTACTGACTTCAATGAAGATGTGGATTTACCTTTCTTATGAACCTTCCCTCATGCTGTTATAATTTCGGCTGAAATCAATGTTCAGTACCGATATAAATATTACTCAAGGCTGAGTAGTGTACTAAGGAAACAATTTCTCCTTTATGCAAAATCGCCTTGGAGTTAATCCTAATTGTCTCATTATTTCATCTTTTGTTGTCTACATCTATCAGTAATTGTATATAAATGTATAATTCTGAGTTAGTTTCATCTATGTTGTTGTCTTTTCATCTATAACTCTTTGCTTAAAAAAAAAAAAGTTGGGGTAAGACTTTTGACTCCAACCGGTTTTCCCCCCAAAGAACCTTGGTGATATGAAATCAGGAGAGTGGGTGGAAAGACACCAGAATTGGAGAGGTAAAATGCTTAGAGAAGTTGGGGTAAAGAGTGACTAAGGTTTTAAGGTTAGGTGTCTCAAGTAATTAGCAGTGAGAAGGAACCTCAGTGGAGAGGAAGAGACACTCTAAGTGACTGTGGGTTATGAATGCTCCCATTATAATATTCTTTAAATACTAAATACCAGAATTAAAAATTTTAACTGTTGACTATGTTTTCCTCCTACTTAGGCCCTCAAGATTCATTTAAATCCCATGCTTATCAATGACTGGAATGTATTTTCCTGCTGTACTGTTGGAAGAAACCTGGAAACCTTGAGAAGGGGTGGTCAAGAATATTACATTCTCCTTGATGAATTCCATTTAAATACAGTGATAGTAAATGTTTGGTTTTAGAACCTTCGAGACATTTTATGTTTAAGGTCTGAAAATACAATTTCTTAAATGTCTGAGCACTTTACCATATTTTTCAAATTAACAGCCTCTCCACCTACACTTTATGTATGTGGAGACATACACATATACTGTATGTTATACATATTACATACAATTATAATTCGAACATCTTATTAACTACTCTTAAACACATTCAAAACTTTGAAATAAATTCCCCAATTCTCGCTCCACAGAGAAAACACTTTCACCATTTCACCACATTTGCACATTATAGAGTAGCATATTTATCCTGTTTCTATATTGCTTAGTTTTAACTACTGACTTCAATGAAGATGTGGATTTACCTTTCTTATGAACCTTCCCTCATGCTGTTATAATTTCGGCTGAAATCAATGTTCAGTACCGATATAAATATTACTCAAGGCTGAGTAGTGTACTAAGGAAACAATTTCTCCTTTATGCAAAATCGCCTTGGAGTTAATCCTAATTGTCTCATTATTTCATCTTTTGTTGTCTACATCTATCAGTAATTGTATATAAATGTATAATTCTGAGTTAGTAAGTGGCAGACGGAAGGCAAAAACCTGAACGTTATACCTATCCAGTCAATGCGCTCATATGCACTTAAATCCCCTTGTATTCACTCTAGTACTTGGACCAGCGCCTCAGACTCGAGATTCCACTTACCTCGGGTTCTCCAAATGCTACCTAGCCCAAGTTCGTTCTGCTCGCCACAGGACAGGCCAACAAATTGGAAGAGAAGCTGTCAGAACAAGGAATAACTACTTTCATTGGAAAGTTAACAGACTGAACAAACGACAGCCTAGCCTCTCAAAAAAAACCCGTCTTCCTCAGGCGGAAGTCAGGCTCCTTTTATATACCCAAGGAGGAGGGGGCGGGGCACACTGTGGCACGGACCAATGGCTGAGCAGGACCTCCAACGGTCGCCGGTTGACGGTTCCTCAATGGCAGTTACTTCCTTGGGGGCGGGGCCCTCTGGGGCACGGACCAATGGCTGAGCAGGACCGCTAACAGTCGACCGTTGCTAGACAATTCGTTTGCTTGGGGGAGGGGCCCTCTGCGGTGCCGGCCCCTGGCTGAGCAGCCGCTTCTAGCCGCGGCCTGCCTCCCCGGAGCAGAAAGGCGCGACTCCAGGAAGTGGCCCTGTTGAAAGAAGTACCCAGCCGCTCCAGCAGCGTCTTCCTCCATCCCTTGGTGGACCCAGGTGTGCAGGCAGCGGAGACCACGGTGGCCAAAAAGAGGCGGCTGACTTCCAGGATCACTCAGGCAAGAGAGCTGGCACCTGCCCACTTGTGCACTGGGTGGGCCGTGGGATCAGCCAGCCTGGGGGTCTCGGCTCAGCCTCACGCAGACAGGTGCAGCGGAGCCGTTGCGCCTCCACGGAGTTCCAGCCAAAGCCAAGCGTGGGTGCTCTTATTTAGACACTTTAAGTCCTGTGCAACTCTGCGACGCCATGGAGGGTAGCCCTCCAGGCTCCTCTGTCCATGGGATTCTCCAGGCAAGAATACTGCAGTGAGTTGCCTTTTCCTTCTCCGAGGGATCTTCCTGACCCAGGGTTCAAACCCGGGTCTCCTGCATAGCAGGCAGATTCTTTCTAAGCCACCAGGGAAGCCCCAGTCAAAAGGACAGATAATAACAACGGCTGGCTTAAGAAATCAGAACCCCCATAAAGTGCAGGTGGGAATGTAAAACGGTGCGACCGCTTTAGCACACATTCTGGGAGTTCCACAAAGTGCTAAGCATGGTGTGACCATGTTATTCAGAATTCCACTCTTAGGCATTCCCAGTAAAATGAAAAAATCTACACAGTACTCAACTGTTCAGAGCAATATTATTCTTCATAGTCAAAGAGTAGGGAAAAAGAAGTCTCTCAACTGGATAAACAAAATATGGTACACTTGTATAATAAAATACTAACTTGGTAAAAATCAGAGGGAGAGAGAATGAAGTACTGATACAAGCTACAACGTGAATGAACCTCAAAGGCATGCCCAGTGATAAGTCAAACAGGGACTTCCCTGGTGGTCCAGTGGTTGGGCATTCACCTGCCCATGCAGGGGATATGGGTTCAGTCCTTGGTCAGGGAACTAAAATCCTACATACTAGGAGGCAATTAAGCCAGGATGCCACAATTAGAGAGCCCATGTTCCCTAACAAATGATCCCATGTGCTGCAACTAAATACCAATGCAGTCAAATAAATAACTTTTTTAAAAAAAGAAAAAAGTCTCACATATACTGTGTAGTTGCATTTATACCTGCTGTCCAGAAAAGACAAACCTATAAAGGCAGAAAGTAAGCTCATGGTGCCTAGGATAGACCGTGAGAATGGGGAGTCAGTGTAAACAGGCCAGAGGCTTCTCTTGGCGTGACGGGAATGTCTCAAATTAGACTGTGACAGTGTTTGCCTAGTTCTGTAAATACGCTAGCAGTCATTTAATTGTACATTTTAGATGGATGGGTTTTATATTATGTAAATTATATTTTATTTTGGAAATTACATTTCAATAAAGCTATGTTTTATACATGGGCAGGCTCTTATAATGGCAAAACCAAACAAAGAGCCCAGTACCAATGGCCCTTACTCTTTAATGGATTCTTGTTAAAAAATACTGTCTCACCTATACTCTTAATGGTTCATAAAACTGTGGGAAAACCATGCCCATTAATGACTTTGAGTTAAAACGTGACTCAGAAGAGTGAACTTTGAAAGTGAAGAAATTGTCATTAATCCAACAGTACTCGAAATGTGGCTCCTGGACCAGCAGCATCCGCTTTACCTGTAAGAATGCAGATCTGGGGCTCCAGTGAACCAGCCCTCCCAACCTGGGGAAGAATGGGGGCAGATCGACCGCTTTAGCACACATTCTGGGAGTTCCACAAAGTGCTAAGCATGGTGTGACCATGTTATTCAGAATTCCACTCTTAGGCATTCCCAGTAAAATGAAAAAATCTACACAGTACTCAACTGTTCAGAGCAATATTATTCTTCATAGTCAAAGAGTAGGGAAAAAGAAGTCTCTCAACTGGATAAACAAAATATGGTACACTTGTATAATAAAATACTAACTTGGTAAAAATCAGAGGGAGAGAGAATGAAGTACTGATACAAGCTACAACGTGAATGAACCTCAAAGGCATGCCCAGTGATAAGTCAAACAGGGACTTCCCTGGTGGTCCAGTGGTTGGGCATTCACCTGCCCATGCAGGGGATATGGGTTCAGTCCTTGGTCAGGGAACTAAAATCCTACATACTAGGAGGCAATTAAGCCAGGATGCCACAATTAGAGAGCCCATTTTCCCCTAACAAATGATCCCATGTGCTGCAACTAAATACCAATGCAGTCAAATAAATAACTTTTTTAAAAAAAGAAAAAAGTCTCACATATACTGTGTAGTTGCATTTATACCTGCTGTCCAGAAAAGACAAACCTATAAAGGCAGAAAGTAAGCTCATGGTGCCTAGGATAGACCGTGAGAATGGGGAGTCAGTGTAAACAGGCCAGAGGCTTCTCTTGGCGTGACGGGAATGTCTCAAATTAGACTGTGACAGTGTTTGCCTAGTTCTGTAAATACGCTAGCAGTCATTTAATTGTACATTTTAGATGGATGGGTTTTATATTATGTAAATTATATTTTATTTTGGAAATTACATTTCAATAAAGCTATGTTTTATACATGGGCAGGCTCTTATAATGGCAAAACCAAACAAAGAGCCCAGTACCAATGGCCCTTACTCTTTAATGGATTCTTGTTAAAAAATACTGTCTCACCTATACTCTTAATGGTTCATAAAACTGTGGGAAAACCATGCCCATTAATGACTTTGAGTTAAAACGTGACTCAGAAGAGTGAACTTTGAAAGTGAAGAAATTGTCATTAATCCAACAGTACTCGAAATGTGGCTCCTGGACCAGCAGCATCCGCTTTACCTGTAAGAATGCAGATCTGGGGCTCCAGTGAACCAGCCCTCCCAAGTCAGAAACAGTGGGGGTGCAACTCAGTAACCTGGGTCTTAAACACTCCAGGAGATACGGGTGTGTTCTCCAGTTTGAGAATCAATCCCTTATCAAACATTTCACTTATATGTTTCTTTTCATGTATATGTAGGAGAAAGATGGACCTTCCCAGATGGTGCAGTGGTAAAGAATTTGCCTGCCAATGCAGGAGATGCCGGTTCATTTCCTGGGTCAGGAAGATCCCCTGGAGAAGGGAATGGCTACCCACTCCAGTATTCTTGCCTGGAGAATCCCATGGACAGAGGAGCCTGGTGGGCTACAGTTCGTGGGGTCACAAAGTGTCAGACGTGACTGAGCGACAAACATACACACATATACACATATCAATACATACACCTACATATGTACACACAGATACAATTTTCTGTATCATCTTATTTTCTCTCTAAAACCTTTAGCAAAATAGGCAAAAGACATAGTTCTGTGTATGTCTACCTTTTACAGGTGGGTATAGTTTATTAATAGTCAGGAATTAAAATTTCTCAAACAGTCCACAATTTTTTTTTTTTTTGGCCATTTCTATTGGTCTTTCATTCCCATCTTTGTTCTTTGACCTGTGTGGGCCTCCCATCGCAGTGGCCTCTGTTGTTGCAGAGCACTGGCTCTGGGTGCATGCGCTCCAGAGCTCTGGCTTGATAACTGGACACACCTGTCCAGCCGCTCCACGGCACATGGGATCTTCCCAGGCCAGGGATCAAACCAGCGCCCCTTGCACTGCAAGGCAGTTTGTCCTTACCCACTGGACCACCAGGGAAGCCCCACAATTTTTTTTTTGACCTCTGAGTCTCTTGACTGACTCTTCAGAGATTCTTCCCTGGTGGCTCACACAGTCAAAGAATCTGCAAATCTGCCTACAATGCAGGAGACCTGGGTTCGATCCCTGGGTCAGGAAGATCATCTGGAGAAGAAAATGGCATCCCACTCTAGTATTCTTGCCTGCAGAATTTCATGGAAAGAATTTCATGGACAGAGGAGCCTGGTGAACTACCGTCCATAGGGTCCCAGAGAGCCAGACACGACTGATCAACTAACACTTTCAGAGATTCTAGATCTTGCCCAGGTAACTCCTTTGGAAGTACAGAAGTATCAATAATCAATCAGCTTGGATTATTTTCCCTAAGCATTTTTGTTATTGTTCTTTTGTTTTAGTATTATAAGGTGATGGTATTCAGGGGCTGTGGGGAAACAAACTAGTGACAGTTTTTGTGACTTTGGCAGAGCCAAGAGAAAAGTAAATTGGGAATGAGAAATATACGAGAAGATCTAAGAGAAAACAAGTCAATTTGATTCACATGGGCTTATTAGCAGGGATATACTGATCAGAAACAGGTGGGAGACCTGTTATGGACTTTGGAACGCCAGGTCTGTGCACACTCCTTAACTTCTGACTGAGCGACAAACATACACACATATACACATATCAATACATACACCTACATATGTACACACAGATACAATTTTCTGTATCATCTTATTTTCTCTCTAAAACCTTTAGCAAAATAGGCAAAAGACATAGTTCTGTGTATGTCTACCTTTTACAGGTGGGTATAGTTTATTAATAGTCAGGAATTAAAATTTCTCAAACAGTCCACAATTTTTTTTTTTTTTGGCCATTTCTATTGGTCTTTCATTCCCATCTTTGTTCTTTGACCTGTGTGGGCCTCCCATCGCAGTGGCCTCTGTTGTTGCAGAGCACTGGCTCTGGGTGCATGCGCTCCAGAGCTCTGGCTTGATAACTGGACACACCTGTCCAGCCGCTCCACGGCACATGGGATCTTCCCAGGCCAGGGATCGAACCAGCGCCCCTTGCACTGCAAGGCAGTTTGTCCTTACCCACTGGACCACCAGGGAAGCCCCACAATTTTTTTTTTGACCTCTGAGTCTCTTGACTGACTCTTCAGAGATTCTTCCCTGGTGGCTCACACAGTCAAAGAATCTGCAAATCTGCCTACAATGCAGGAGACCTGGGTTCGATCCCTGGGTCAGGAAGATCATCTGGAGAAGAAAATGGCATCCCACTCTAGTATTCTTGCCTGCAGAATTTCATGGAAAGAATTTCATGGACAGAGGAGCCTGGTGAACTACCGTCCATAGGGTCCCAGAGAGCCAGACACGACTGATCAACTAACACTTTCAGAGATTCTAGATCTTGCCCAGGTAACTCCTTTGGAAGTACAGAAGTATCAATAATCAATCAGCTTGGATTATTTTCCCTAAGCATTTTTGTTATTGTTCTTTTGTTTTAGTATTATAAGGTGATGGTATTCAGGGGCTGTGGGGAAACAAACTAGTGACAGTTTTTGTGACTTTGGCAGAGCCAAGAGAAAAGTAAATTGGGAATGAGAAATATACGAGAAGATCTAAGAGAAAAACAAGTCAATTTGATTCACATGGGCTTATTAGCAGGGATATACTGATCAGAAACAGGTGGGAGACCTGTTATGGACTTTGGAACGCCAGGTCTGTGCACACTCCTTAACTTCTTGCCAATTTAGTTGCCCCCCAGCTGCAGCATGCCCTTTCCATCCTCAGAGTCACGAGAATAATCATTGAACAGGCCTGTGACTGAAACCAGCCCGGGCTAATAGCATTGCTTGTAAACACCTGGAGGCTTCAGCACTAAATAAAAGCAGACTGGTGAATATGTTCTGGGCCTTGACCCAAGAGGTCTTGGGCCTCTGTTCCCATCCTTTCTCTCTGTCTCTGTATGCGTGTGTGTATTTCTTAAAGTCTCGTCATGCCTGCTAGTCTCTGTGCACCTGGCTGACGAGCTGCAGCAGCAGGCATTGAAGGGAGCTACGGTCATTAAAACAATGAACTGGAAAGCAGCTACATAGCTACAGTATACCAGTCCTGCCATCTGATAAAGTCACCATAAGGGACTTGCCTGGAAGTACAATGGATAAGAATTCGCCTACCAATGCAGGGGACACAGGTTCAATCCCTGATCGAGGAAGACCTCACATGCCTCGGAGCAACAAAGCCCCTGTGCCACAATTACTGAGTCTGTGCTCTAGAGCCAGGAAGCTACAACTACTGTAAGCCCGAGCACCCTAGACCAACCCCATGCTCGGCAACAAGAGACGCCACCCCAGTGAGAGCTCCATGCTCCACAACCAGAGAAAGCCCATGAGGCAATGAAGACCCAGCACAATTCAAATAAATAAATAGATTAAAAAATTAAAAATAAAAGCCACCATCAATCTTTTTTTCTAAGAAAAAAAAAAACAGTGACTGTTAGGTTTGCTCTATAATTAACTATAAAATCTTAAGACATTAAAAAGATTTAACTGCAAGGGGTCTTCATTTTTCCCTTTTTGCTTCTGGTGTGGGTCTATTTCACTTGCAGCTTTGGTCCTAGAGAAATTTCTGGATCTGGTTTTTTCCTTATATACCTCCTTCTTTTCCTCTGTGCTCTGTCTCTAGAACTTCCATTATTTGGATGGTGGACCGCTTCCAATAGTCTTTGAATTGTCTCGTCTTTTCCTCTCCTAGTTTCCATCTCCTATTGCTCGACCTTATGGGAACTTTCTTAATTTTATCTTTCATTCTCTTGAGTTTGTCACATCTTCTATCACTGCTTTTAATTTTAAAGTGTTCCTTTTTGTTCTGTGTCCCCCTCTTTGTTTAAAAGTAACATCCTGTTCTGTTCCTGCTTAATGAACATATTATGCTCTCTTACATCTCTAAGGTTATTAATGATTGTTCTTTTTTTACAGTTTTCTTTTTCCTAAATTGTTTCTGTTTCCTTCTAGGTGCTTGCTAGTTGTTTGGGTAATAATTTTTCACATTAGAGCATTTCCTTAGCCTGGTATTTTAGGTTTTCTACTCATGTTGAGAACTTGATGACCAAGAAGCTGTTTGGAATGCGTGAACCCACAAACTATGGTCTTGCATGGAAGGTGGTCTGACTGGGCCATTTCACAGAAAATACCCAGGTGTCTGGTCTAAGAACCTGCGTTGGTCAGGACTGTTAGCAGGAGGTTGTCTAAGTATGAGGGCTTTGTAACAGAAAAGGACTGGGGATGAGTCTCTATATTCAGAATCTGGATAATCATTTTATTTCAGTACATAGTTTACCTGCATTCAACTGGGCTCTTGATCCCCATCCACCACAACCCATACCCACCTCTCAGATAATAAACCTCTCGTCTTTCCCAGGTGGAGGAAGGAAGTTATGGGCTGTATGGCAGGGTGGGAGTGGGGATCAAAGATCTAACTGCTTTTTTCTTTTTTACTTTGAAATAATTTTAGACTCACATCAAAGTTGCTAAAACAGTGTAGAGCGTTCTCATGCATGCTTCACTTCAGCTTCCCTCAATGGAACCATCGTACAATGATCAAATTGGAACCAACCAAAGGAAGAAACATACAGGGTAGAGTCTGACGGGTCATTTCTCCCTGTGGAGTCATGGATGATGTTACATCTTCTGAGCCCTAACGTGTGACAAAACACATCCAAAATTGCCAACCAGGCAGGCGAGCAAACTAATACACTGAGAATTCAGCTTTTGGAAGGTTTTGAACTACAAATGCAATGTATTTAATAGTTACAGAAATATTAAGAATATCTATTTCAGACATTATTATGTCTCAGGTTAGGAAGCTAAGGTACAAAAAGTATAACTAGCCCTTCCTAAGTTACGGACCAAGTGAATGGGAATGTAGGGATTCATATTCAAGCAACTTAATCTCAGAGTTCATGTTTTGAAATTTATGATATATCTCACATAGAGTTTTTACTAGTTTCTTCATTAAAATGGTATACAAGATAAAATACATGTTTTTCAACCAAAAAACAAAGAGTACCCTGTTTCAGCTTGATTCAGTTTTAGTATCTTATAGTTTTTAAAGGAACTAGTCAATTTTTTAGGTTATCAAGTTTATGATGTAAAGATTTATTTCCTTTTTACTTCTTAAATGTATGTGAGTTGTCTAGTGATGTCCCCTCTTTCATCTCTAATATCAGCCATTTGTATCTTCCGTCTTCTTTATGTTTGCCAACCTTGAGATAAATGTTAATTTTAACAATCTTTTCAGAGAAAGAATTTTTAGTTTCATTGATTTTTCCCTACTGTCTTCCTCCTTCTGCTTGATTTGAATTTATTTTGATCTTCTTTCTCTCATTTCTTGATGTGGAGCTTTCAGTTATTACTTTAATGCATTTCTTCTTTTTTAACTATAAACATTTATTATTATAAATATCCTTCTAAGCCCTGCTTTGAAAGTCAAATGTTGATATGATTTATTTTCATTTTAATTCAGTTCAAAAATATTTTCTAATTTCTCCTCTGATTTCTCCTTTGACCCTATTACTTTGAAATAATTTTAGACTCACATCAAAGTTGCTAAAACAGTGTAGAGCGTTCTCATGCATGCTTCACTTCAGCTTCCTCAATGGAACCATCGTACAATGATCAAATTGGAACCAACCAAAGGAAGAAACATACAGGGTAGAGTCTGACGGGTCATTTCTCCCTGTGGAGTCATGGATGATGTTACATCTTCTGAGCCCTAACGTGTGACAAAACACATCCAAAATTGCCAACCAGGCAGGCGAGCAAACTAATACACTGAGAATTCAGCTTTTGGAAGGTTTTGAACTACAAATGCAATGTATTTAATAGTTACAGAAATATTAAGAATATCTATTTCAGACATTATTATGTCTCAGGTTAGGAAGCTAAGGTACAAAAAGTATAACTAGCCCTTCCTAAGTTACGGACCAAGTGAATGGGAATGTAGGGATTCATATTCAAGCAACTTAATCTCAGAGTTCATGTTTTGAAATTTATGATATATCTCACATAGAGTTTTTACTAGTTTCTTCATTAAAATGGTATACAAGATAAAATACATGTTTTTCAACCAAAAAACAAAGAGTACCCTGTTTCAGCTTGATTCAGTTTTAGTATCTTATAGTTTTTAAAGGAACTAGTCAATTTTTTAGGTTATCAAGTTTATGATGTAAAGATTTATTTCCTTTTTACTTCTTAAATGTATGTGAGTTGTCTAGTGATGTCCCCTCTTTCATCTCTAATATCAGCCATTTGTATCTTCCGTCTTCTTTATGTTTGCCAACCTTGAGATAAATGTTAATTTTAACAATCTTTTCAGAGAAAGAATTTTTAGTTTCATTGATTTTTCCCTACTGTCTTCCTCCTTCTGCTTGATTTGAATTTATTTTGATCTTCTTTCTCTCATTTCTTGATGTGGAGCTTTCAGTTATTACTTTAATGCATTTCTTCTTTTTTAACTATAAACATTTATTATTATAAATATCCTTCTAAGCCCTGCTTTGAAAGTCAAATGTTGATATGATTTATTTTCATTTTAATTCAGTTCAAAAATATTTTCTAATTTCTCCTCTGATTTCTCCTTTGACCCAGGTATTATTTAGAAATGTGTTAGTTTCCAAATATTTGGGGGTTTCCAGATATCTTTCTGTAATAAATGTCTAATCTAACACCACTGCAGTCAGAGACTATAGTTTGTATTAATTGCATCTTTTTTGAATATATCAAACTTCTGGCCTAGAATATGGTCTGTTCTGAAAAGAATGTATATTTGGCTGTGGCATGGATTCAGAACTGCCATCCCAGAATATGCTGCTTTGGCATATCGATCACTTTGAGCTGAAGGCACTAGAGATAGAGCGGATGAGAAGGGCTCTCTGCCCTTCCCCCTTTTTACATAAAAGCAGGCAGAGAGTTTCCATGAGTAAGGCAGCCTCCCTGTACCAGGAAGACTGTTCTTATCACCAGAGACTGGGAGTCAATGTCAAAATGCACCTGTTCAAATAAACTTACTAAAATAACCCTTACCTTCCACTAGCTTCCTCATATATTTTCTAGACCCTGTTCTACAATGTACTGCCCTAAGCCCAAGTCCCTTTACCTTGTCATATCTGCACAATTTATTGTCCTTTGTGTAAAAAGGTACATAAGCCTTGGGGCCTAACAGCCTCTTCAGATCTTCATTTCCTTTCTGGAGACTCCTGCCTGCAACTTAAAATGTCAGGTAAATCTGTACACTTTTCTCCTGTATTAACACATGTATATGGAATCTAGAAATTTGGTACTGGTGAACCTAGTTACGGGGCAGCAGTAGAGACAGGGGTAGAGAACAGACTCGTGGACATAGAGGGGAAAGGAGAGGGTGAGAGGAACTTGAGACAGTCTCATGGACATATATGTGTGTAAAATAGATTGCTAGTGGGAAGCTGCTGGATAACAAGGAGCTCAGCCGGGTGCTCTGTGACAACTCAGAGGAGTGGGACGGGCGGGGGAAAGGAAGTTCAAGAGGGGATATATATGTACTTAGAGCTCATTCACAGCATAACAGAAACCCACATAACATTGTAAAGGAATTATCCTCCAACTAAAAAATTTTTGAAAGATCGTCCTTATGTCAGTTTAATTCTTAGGCCAGCCACAGAATCTAAGCAGTTCAAAGTGATTTTTTTTCCTCCCTATACTGTTGTTGAATGGAGTGTTTTATAAATATCAATTAAGTCAAGCTGATCGATAATGTTGTTTAAGTTCTTCTACATCCTTACTGATTTGCTGTCTACTTTGTTATTAGTTATGGAGAAGACTGTTGATATATCCAATTATAATGGTGGTTAGAGGCATTTCTGCCTGCATCACTATTGGTTTTTGCTTCATATATTTGAAAGCTCTCTTTTTATATGCGTAAGTATTTAGGATCATTTTGTCTTCCTAATGTATTGAGTTCTTAATCATCATGAAATGATCTTTTTATCTCTGGTAATATTCTTTGCTCTGAAATCTACTTTGATATTAATATAACTACTCAGCTCTTCTAATAGTTGGAGTTGACCTGGTACATTTATTTCCTTTTTACTTTTAACTTATTTGTGTGTCTTCGTATTTAAAGTGGCTTTCTTAAAGACAGGATATAATTAGTCAACAGTTTTTCAATAATTTTTTGTCCAATTTGACCATTTCTGCCTTTTAACTAAAAGGATGTCTGTATATGCCCTTTAATTTAAAAGGTGTTTATAATATTTATATTGAATGATTAGTGGTACGGTAGAATTTAATTCTACCATTTTGCTACTTGTTTTGAATTTACCCCATGTGTTCTTTGCTCTACTTTCCTCACTACTATGGTAAAACCCTTCTTTGTACTCTATCCACTGCTGTTATGGCTGGTGGGAACAGGAACTCTTTCTGCTCCTGTCCTCCCTCTATGGATTGCTCCTGTCGATATTTTCAAAGGATTCTTTACCATTACCAAGTAGTTCTTCACATTCCTTGGAGCTCAGCTAAAGGCTAGGTACCTTTGTAGATCTTTGACTTTCTCTTGCTACATAGCTATCTTCTCTCCAATACCTTGTCCTGAAAACTGTGCATCTCAGTTCCCCTGGGCTTTCAGCTCCTTGTCCCCAAGCCAAGGAGACTGTTGGGCTCCAGCTGGTTTCCCCTCTACTTAGACTCATTCACAGCATAACAGAAACCCACATAACATTGTAAAGGAATTATCCTCCAACTAAAAAATTTTTGAAAGATCGTCCTTATGTCAGTTTAATTCTTAGGCCAGCCACAGAATCTAAGCAGTTCAAAGTGATTTTTTTTCCTCCCTATACTGTTGTTGAATGGAGTGTTTTATAAATATCAATTAAGTCAAGCTGATCGATAATGTTGTTTAAGTTCTTCTACATCCTTACTGATTTGCTGTCTACTTTGTTATTAGTTATGGAGAAGACTGTTGATATATCCAATTATAATGGTGGTTAGAGGCATTTCTGCCTGCATCACTATTGGTTTTTGCTTCATATATTTGAAAGCTCTCTTTTTATATGCGTAAGTATTTAGGATCATTTTGTCTTCCTAATGTATTGAGTTCTTAATCATCATGAAATGATCTTTTTATCTCTGGTAATATTCTTTGCTCTGAAATCTACTTTGATATTAATATAACTACTCAGCTCTTCTAATAGTTGGAGTTGACCTGGTACATTTATTTCCTTTTTACTTTTAACTTATTTGTGTGTCTTCGTATTTAAAGTGGCTTTCTTAAAGACAGGATATAATTAGTCAACAGTTTTTCAATAATTTTTTGTCCAATTTGACCATTTCTGCCTTTTAACTAAAAGGATGTCTGTATATGCCCTTTAATTTAAAAGGTGTTTATAATATTTATATTGAATGATTAGTGGTACGGTAGAATTTAATTCTACCATTTTGCTACTTGTTTTGAATTTACCCCATGTGTTCTTTGCTCTACTTTCCTCACTACTATGGTAAAACCCTTCTTTGTACTCTATCCACTGCTGTTATGGCTGGTGGGAACAGGAACTCTTTCTGCTCCTGTCCTCCCTCTATGGATTGCTCCTGTCGATATTTTCAAAGGATTCTTTACCATTACCAAGTAGTTCTTCACATTCCTTGGAGCTCAGCTAAAGGCTAGGTACCTTTGTAGATCTTTGACTTTCTCTTGCTACATAGCTATCTTCTCTCCAATACCTTGTCCTGAAAACTGTGCATCTCAGTTCCCCTGGGCTTTCAGCTCCTTGTCCCCAAGCCAAGGAGACTGTTGGGCTCCAGCTGGTTTCCCCTCTAGGCACCAGGGCTTGGAAGCACCCCTCAGGCTACAGGTTAGAGCAATCCCTGGGCTCATCTCATTGTTTCCTGTCCTTCAGGAATTACTATTCTTCATTGACTATCTTCATTAATTTATATATTTTGTCTGCTTTTGTATTTTATATAAAAATATACTCCATAGGGCTCCCCTGGTGGTCCAATGGGCAAAGAGTCTGCCTTAAAGTGCAAGGGGCACTGGTTTGATCTCTGGCCCCCACAGAGCAGCTGGACCAGTGTGTCCAATTAGGAGCCAACGCTCTGGAGCTCATGCACCCAGAGCTGGTGCTCTGCAGTGAAAGAGGCCACTGCAATGGGAGGCCCATGCATGCCAAAGAATAAAAAGATGGATGAAAATAAATATAAATTTTGAAAAAGAGGCATTATGGGGAAACAAAAACAAACTCTCTCTCTCTCCCTCTCTCTCTCTCTCTCTCTCTCTCTCTCTCTCTCTCTCTCTCTCTCTCTCTCTCTCTCTATATATATATATATATATATATACATACTTGGATATTTTTGCCCAGTCTTCAGTTGTTTCAGACAAACTCCAATCCCTGTTATGTCTTCTTGACCAGTAACAAAAGCCAGACATAAATAAATCTTATAGATGACAAAGGAAGCATGTTAAATCAGTGGTAAAGCTTAACTTATAGCAGGAATGGTTTTAGAGGAAGCAATTAAATATATGAGAAAATATCAAATTAGATCTTGATTTCATTATCTACTCTAAAATAACCTACAGAGACACAAAGGAGTAAAATAAAATTCTAAACTTGAAATCATGAAAACATCCAAGGAAAATATGATGACTCTATTCACGATCACTGTATAGGCAAAGATTTCGAAGACCAAAATCACGAAAAAAGTATAAGTGATACTAAGTCAAAGGTGACTCTGCTTGTTTTTATTTTTTTTTAACTTTTATTTATTTTATTTTTGGCTGTGCTGGGTCTTTGTTGTTGTGTGGGTTTAGCTGCTCTGTGGTATGTGGGATCTTTCCCGGATCAGGGATTGAACCTGGGTCTCCCGCATTGGCAGATGGGTTCTTATCCACTGAGCCACAAGGGAAGCCCATCTGCTTGTTTTTAATAAACTTTTACTTTAGAATAATTTTAGATTCGCAGAAAAATTACAAAGATAGAGAGTTGCCATATGCTCCTCACCCATTTCCCTCCCAGTGTCATCCTCTTACATTACCACAGTATTTTTGGTCAAACTGAGAAGCCAACATTGGTACATATCTATTAAATAAAACTGTAGACTTTGGTTCAATTTCACCAATTTTTCTACTAAGGTCTTTTTTTCCCTGTTCAGGATTCAATATATCTAATTCAAAAAACATTACTTTTAAAGGACTTACATTTTGACTATGTAAAAATCATTTGATTACTTATTTCAAAATGCAAAAACAAACTGACAAATTGAGAAAAAGATTTCTGAGGAAACAAGATCACTGCTTTCAAAATAAATTAGTTCTTAATCAATATGTAACATACTAACCCACCAATTTAAAAAACGGTCAAAGGACATGCACCGACAATTCAAAAAAGAAGAAATACTATTTATTGGCTAGGGAACATAAACAACTTTGAACTTGGGATCTTGCAGGGGTGCTGTGGGACGGCCTGGAGGGGTGGGAAGGTGGGGGGATATACATATAACTAATCTGGGAACATACATACCTGTAAACAATAAAACTCTATAAAAGTTAAAAGTAAAATAAAAGTTAAAAAAAAACAGAAATTGGGGCAAAACTTACTTGGCACATTGCCACCGAGTCCTTCCTGTGGCACCCCAACTCCTTTGCCTGCTTCCAAAACCCCCAGGGGACACCCCGCGCCCGCGAGGGACTGCATGTGGCCCCTCTTCCCCTTGCCTAGCTCCTTCCCTGAATGCTGGGTGAGGCCATCCTTACTCCAGGATAGAGAGAAGGGACAGAGACAGAAGAAGGAAAGAGACTATGAGAAGAAAAAGGGCAAAAGAACAGTATTTCTATTTAATGCAAGAAAGAGAAATAATCTAGACATCCAGCAGTAGGCAGACGTTAGAATATACACATAGACTTCTATATTTATATATAGCAGTCATTAAAAATAGGTTTTTATAGACTATTTGATTGCACAGAGAAATATTCATAATAAATTTAAGTGGAAAATATAGGCTAAAAACTATCATCATCATTTTTTTTTTTAATGATTTATTTATTTATTTTGGGCAGGGGTCGGGTTGGGGAGGGAGTGGGCGGACCACTTCTGTTGATCTCTTCATTTCTCTATTTTCATCCGTCCTTGTTCCTCGGCTCCTGTGGGCCTCCCATCACGGTGGTGTCTGTCGTTCTGGGCGCACGCGCTCCAGAACTCTGGCTCCTCAATTGGACACATCGGCCCAGCCGCTCCACGGCACGTGGGATCCTCCCAGGCCAGGGATAGAACCGGCGCCCCCTGCACTGCAAGGCGGTGCCCTTACCCACTGGACCACCAGGGGAAGCCCCTCATCATCATTTTTTAAATAATTTTTAAATATTTATTTGCCTGTGCCAAGTCTTAGTTGCAGCATTTGGAATCTTTGTTTCAGCATGCAGGATCTTTTTCAGCTGCAAGCAAAAAGTTGCGGCATGTGTGATCTAGCTCCCTGAGCTGGAATCAAACGCAGGTCCCCTGCATTGGAAGCACAAAGTCTTGGACCGCCAGAGAAGTCCCTCATTCTCATTTTTTAAGAGTTATACAGTATGTTTATGTAAGCAAAGAAACTCTAACCATGGTTTTATTGGGGTTATTGAGTTATGGATAATGATACTTATTGTATTCTTTGTGTTTTTCCATACTATCTAAATATTCTACAAAATATGATCAAAAATAAGTGAATATCTCCTTTTAAAAAGTTTTAATTTCGGGCTTCCCCTGGTGGTCCAGTGGGTAGGGACACTGCCTTGCAATGCAGGGGGCGCCGGTTCGATCCCTAGCCTGGGAGGATCCCACATGCCGCGGAGCGGCTGGACCGATGTGTCCAATTACCAGCTCTGCAACGACAGAGGCCACTGCGATGGGAGGCCCACAGGAGCCAAAGAACAAAGACGGATGAAGATGGAGAAGTTAAAGACCAATGGAAGTGGCCCGCCCGCTCCCCTCCCTCTCCAACCCGACCCCCGCCCAAAAAATAAATTAATTAATTTTAAAAAAAAGTTTTAATTTCTGCATGACTTGCATACATGAACTAAATGAACTACACTTCATGGGACTGAAAACATATTTCTTATTCCAATATCACGTTTTTGGTCCCAATGTTCCTATCTGTCAGGAGTCCTCCTGCTGTGCAAGTGATTAAGTGCATAGATTTTTCTTTTGAACAAACAGGCAATGTTTTCGAAAGCTCTTAGGAGAGCCATCCAGAAGAGCTGAATAAATTCCCTAAAGAAGAAAGAGACAGCACACCATCTGTGTTTGCTGGTTTTCTTTCTTTTCTTCTCCCTCCCCTTCCTCCTCCTCCTCTCTAATTTTCTCTCTCCCCTATGTTCAAGACTTGGAACAAATTCAGAGGCCAAGTATAGCAGACTAACTGGTTTGGAGGGAAAGGCAATATGTAGTGTCTAGGTGACCTAAGGAGGAATGAGCAAGACTTCAGAGGGCCATGTGAGGACAGATGGGAAGAAGTCTGTCCTGAGGACATCCCAGGAAAGAGGTTGGGTTGGACTAGATCTTCATTATATCCTGGGAAAGAGATTTTGGTCCACATCACTTAAAAACACATCAGGGGAAAAAAAAAAACCACACACAGACACACACATCAGGGGTACATGTATACAATGGAACATTACACAGCCCATAAAAAGGAACAACACTGGGTCATTTATGGAGTGAAGTAAATCAGAGAAGAATAAATATATTAAATATTAATGTGTAAATGTGGAATATAGAAAAATGATACATATGAACATATTTGCAGGGCAGGAAGAGAGATGTAGATGTAGAAAACAGACATGTGCACACAAGGCAGGGGAAAGGAGGGGTGGGATGAAATGGGAGATTAGGATTGACATATATACATGCTACTGGGCTTCCCCGGCAGCAATAGTGATAAAGAACCCATCTTCCAATGCAGGAGACATAAGAGATCCATCGGGGGCCATCCCTGGGTGGGGAAGAGCCCCTGGAGGTGACCATAGCAACCCACTCCAGTATTCTTGCCTGGAGAATCCCATGGACAGAGGAGTCTGGCGGGCTACAGCCCAGCAGGGTTCAGTCAGACACAGCAGTGACTTAGCAGGCATGCACATATATACACTACTATGTGTAAAATAGATCACTAGTGGGAGTTTGTACAGCACAGGGAGCTCAGTTATGTGGTGATCTAGAGGGGTGGGATGGGGGAGAGGTGGAAGAGAGAGGTTCAAGAAGGAGGAGACATGTATACATATAGCGGATTCACTTCACTGGACAGCAGTAACTAACACAACATTGTACAGCAACTATACCCCAACTTAAAAAAAAAACACATCAAGAGGATTAAAGACATATGAGAGACTAAAGATACTTTGGGCAGTGTATATATTTGAGCAGTCCTTGATTTTCTCTATCACCATTTCTCAAAGTAGCCTGAAGACCCTAAACATTAGAGTTGTCTTGGAAGATAGTTCAAAACACTGTCTCCAGGATCACATCCCAGACCTACCAAAGGCAAATCTCTGGGCCGTGGAGTTTAGGAATCTGAAGTTTAACACACACCAAGAATTCTGACACACACTACACTCTCAGAAATATTTCTCCTTATTCCGCTATTTTCTACCCATGCAGGAAAGTGGCATAAGGCTGGTCAGATGTGTAGACACTTTAATTTTTTTAATGCATCATTCAATATATATATCTGTATTTCCTGCTATGTGTCAGGCAATGAGTCTAGTCCCATCAGATCACAGTCTAGGAGGAAAGGACATATCTACGTACATGCAGAACAGTTAATATTTGTTGAGAAGACTGTATTAGTGATGAATATTTAGCTCCAAGTTATAGTATATTGAGCCATAGGCAACTTTAAATTACAGACATTTAATTATCTATGAAATCAAAAGGTGTACAGAGGGTAAGGAGTCTAGGCTTGATGAGAAGGTCAACAGCATCATCGCCCTTCTTGCCTTCTTAGCAGGCTGCCAGTGTGAAGTAAATGTTACCTCCTTTGCCTGAGATGAAATATTTCTTTTAATTTAACCTGAGGTCACATCAACTTTTTTTTTGGCAGCCACATCCAGTCTGACCCACATGATGTGAACTACGACTCTTAATTTTTTTAATGTGTGCTGCTTCTAAGCCACTTACTCTGACATGTATTTTGCACAAAGTTGGTTTCGTTTTGCTGCACTGTTTTTTATTTTAAATTTAATTTAAAATTTTAAAATTAATTTTTCCAAGACTGATCCCCTGCAGGATAGCCTTCCAGAAAAAAGAGCTCTTGCAAAGCACAGAAAGTAACTAGAGCCCAGTGCTTAAAGCACTCAATCCCATTTAACAACAAGGCTTGGACCTCAATCTCCCTCATCATGCATCACAGGAGGAGGTTCTGCCTCAACCTGGAGTTCTTCTATGATAAACCATGCCCTCTGGCCACTGCAAGAATAATCCCTAGCCTCCCGATCATGCCAGGATAGGAGATGATGCCCATTGCCCCAGAAAGGCATGTTGGGCTGGTAGCATGGGGCTAAACCTAAGATTCTGTCTTATCATATGGTTTATCCTAGCCTATGATTGTATGAAGTCTATGTCTTGCCTTAGGTTTTTCTAATTATGTATCTTAAAAATCCCTCATCTTGAGAGTGTGGGGCAATGAAAGCAGTTAAGAGCTTGCAGAACCAAGTAAAAGAAAGGAGACAGGGACACAGAAAGACAGCCTCAGGGATCTGCACAACGTTCCCCTGGAGAATTCATCCAAATTGGCCGGTACATTAGTGCAGAGAAAACTGCGTGAAGCTGGGGGAAGAATCATGGAAAATAATTAGAGTGAGTGGTGCCTGGTGCCTAGTATTCCCACCAGTCAGGTGGGAAAAAGTCCCTGTAACTCATGGGACCTGGAGTACAGTGTTCAGGAAGGTCTTGCCTCAATCATGAGGCATCATTACCCTCAACTGAACACTGTTGATCCCACCTAACACATCTTAAAAGCAAGACCATAAAGGATCAAACTGTTTCCAAGTTACTTCACTGCATTCCAGAACAAAAGTCAAGAATATAGGAATTAAAAAATAATCCAGTATCCAGTAAGGTCAAATTTACAGTATCTTGTATCTAATCAAAGATGTGGACAAAGCACAAAAAAAGAAGGTGGAAAACAGGATTCATCAGGAGGAAAAAAGTCCATCAACTGGATGTTTGGCAGTAAACAACAAAACTCTGTAAAGCTTCAATTAAAACATAAATAAATAAATAAAAGATAATCAACTGAAAATGCCCAGAACTGACAAAGATACTAGAATTATCAGACAGGAATATTAGAACAGTCTTATAATTGTATTAATGTTAAGTTCAAAAAGTTAAATAGAGACATGGGAGCTGTCTTAAAAAAGATGAAAACTACAAGGTCTAAGATGAAAAATACAGTGGAAAAGAGTAATGACAAATTAGATGTAGCACAAGAAAAGAAAGCTTGGAGATTAGCAAGAGAAATCCAAAATAAAATGCACAGAGAAAAATGAATTTTAAAAAATGAAAAGAGCATCAGTGAGGTGTAGGAAAACTTGAGTGACTAACATACATGTAATTGGATGCCCCCAGGATAGGAGATGATGCCCATTGCCCCAGAAAGGCATGTTGGGCTGGTAGCATGGGGCTAAACCTAAGATTCTGTCTTATCATATGGTTTATCCTAGCCTATGATTGTATGAAGTCTATGTCTTGCCTTAGGTTTTTCTAATTATGTATCTTAAAAATCCCTCATCTTGAGAGTGTGGGGCAATGAAAGCAGTTAAGAGCTTGCAGAACCAAGTAAAAGAAAGGAGACAGGGACACAGAAAGACAGCCTCAGGGATCTGCACAACGTTCCCCTGGAGAATTCATCCAAATTGGCCGGTACATTAGTGCAGAGAAAACTGCGTGAAGCTGGGGGAAGAATCATGGAAAATAATTAGAGTGAGTGGTGCCTGGTGCCTAGTATTCCCACCAGTCAGGTGGGAAAAAGTCCCTGTAACTCATGGGACCTGGAGTACAGTGTTCAGGAAGGTCTTGCCTCAATCATGAGGCATCATTACCCTCAACTGAACACTGTTGATCCCACCTAACACATCTTAAAAGCAAGACCATAAAGGATCAAACTGTTTCCAAGTTACTTCACTGCATTCCAGAACAAAAGTCAAGAATATAGGAATTAAAAAATAATCCAGTATCCAGTAAGGTCAAATTTACAGTATCTTGTATCTAATCAAAGATGTGGACAAAGCACAAAAAAAGAAGGTGGAAAACAGGATTCATCAGGAGGAAAAAAGTCCATCAACTGGATGTTTGGCAGTAAACAACAAAACTCTGTAAAGCTTCAATTAAAACATAAATAAATAAATAAAAGATAATCAACTGAAAATGCCCAGAACTGACAAAGATACTAGAATTATCAGACAGGAATATTAGAACAGTCTTATAATTGTATTAATGTTAAGTTCAAAAAGTTAAATAGAGACATGGGAGCTGTCTTAAAAAAGATGAAAACTACAAGGTCTAAGATGAAAAATACAGTGGAAAAGAGTAATGACAAATTAGATGTAGCACAAGAAAAGAAAGCTTGGAGATTAGCAAGAGAAATCCAAAATAAAATGCACAGAGAAAAATGAATTTTAAAAAATGAAAAGAGCATCAGTGAGGTGTAGGAAAACTTCGAGTGACTAACATACATGTAATTATAATCCTCAAAGTAGGGGAAAGGACAGAAAAAATACTTGGAGAAATAACAACTGAAAACTTCACAACTCTGATGAAAATTATGAACTAAAGCCTATTATTATCAGTTGCTGAAAACCAAGAATAAAAAAGAAAGCCTTAAGACGGCAGCTGAGGAAAAAAAAAGGACATGTCACATGTACAATGACAAAGATAAAATGACAGCAGCTTTCTTGTCAGAAATGAACAAGATGACAATAAAGCAACATCTTTAAAGTCATGAAAAGGGATGGAGAACTTAGAATTCTTTACACAGCAAAAAATGTTTTTAAAAAAAAAACAAAGGGTTTTCAGACATAGAAAAGCTAAAAAATTAGTTATTAACTGAGTTAATAATTGCTGTCAAAGGAACTTTTCAGGCAGACGGAAGTAAATACCAAACTCAAGTATGTAAAAGTCGCTCAGTTGTATCCAACTCTTTGCAGGTTCCATGGATGAGCCATGGAATTCTCCAGGCAAGAATAACTGGACTGAGTAGCCTATCCCTTCGCCAGGGCATCTTCCTGACGCAGGGATCAAACCGAGGTCTCCTGCATTGCAGGCAGATTCCTTACCAGTTGCACTACCAGGGAAGCCCAGATGCAAGTATGGATCTACACAAGGAGGGAAAAAACACCAGAGATGATAAATATATGATGTTGTTGCTGTATAGATATATTTAGAAGATAACTGACAGAGTATACAAAATAAAAACAAGGTATTGTGGAGTTTATTGCATATGTTAAAAATAAATCATAAGGCAGCAGTAGCATCAAGGTTATGGGGAGAAATGGAAGTCTGTTCTTGAAAGGTTCTTATCCTCTATGTGAAGTTGTATAATATCACTTAATGTATTCAATAAACCCTGAAGCCGCCATTAAAATCTTTAAAAAGTGTTAAGACTTAATGAGCCAACAAAGGAGATAAAATGAGATCATAAAAAATACTCATTAAACCAAAAGAAGGCAGAAAAAGAGGAAAAAGAAACCAAGACTAGCTAGGACTCATAAACGATAAATAGTGAATTGACAGATTTAAGCCTAAAAAACTAATAATCCATTAAATCTAAATTGCTCTAAACATTCCACATAAAAGACAGAGATAGGGCTTCCCCTGGTGGCGCAGTGGGTAAGGACACTGCCTTGCAGTGCAAGGGGCGCCGGTTCGATCCCTGGCCTGGGAAGATCCCACGTGCTGCAGAGCGGCTGGACTGATGTGTCCAATTACTGAGCCGGAGCGCTGGAGCTCTGGAGCGCATGTGCCCAGAGCCGGCGCTCTGCAATGACAGACGCCACCGCGATGGGAGGCCCACAGGAGCCGAAGAGCAAAGATGGATGAAAATGGAGAAATGAAGGACCAATAGAAGTGGCCCACCCGCTCCCCTCCCTCCCCAACACGACCCCCGCCCAAAATAAAATAAATAAATAAATCTTTAAAAAAAAAAAAAAGACAGAGATAGTTAACAGTGGGTACAAAAGCAAGACCAAATTATACACTGCCCTTAAATTGCACTCAAATACAGACAAATAAATATAAATAAACAATAAAGTAAATTAATTTAAAAAGATATACCACATAAGAGTAAACAAAAGGAAGTTGGAATAGCTATGTTAATATCAAGCAAAGTAGATTTCAGAGTAAAGAAAATTACCAGGAAGGTCATTTCATAATGATTCAGGGATCAATTAAACAAGAGGGCATGACAATTCCAAATGTGAATAATAAATGTTTTAAAAGAAATGACGCAAAACCTTGGAGACTGAAAGAAGAAGTAGAAAAATTCACAATTACAGGCATATATTTCAATGCCCATTCTCTCAATAACTGACAGAATACATAAGGATATAGTAGAATCAGCAAGGATATAGTAGATTTGAATATTAACTTGATTTGATTGGCATGTGAGAGCACTTTATCCCAACTACAGCAGACTATATGTTATTTTCAGGTGTCCAGAGAACATTTATTGAGACAGACCATAGTCTAGGCCATAAAGCACATCACAATAAGTTTAGAATGAATCAAGTCATACAGAGAAGAGAAGACATTCAGAATGAGAAAGATAATGTCACTATAGATGGAACAGATGTGACAAGGATTATAAGGAAATATCATGAATACAGAGAAGAGAAGACACTTTCAGAAATGAGAACAGGTAAAAACTAATAATCCATTAAATCTAAATTGCTCTAAACATTCCACATAAAAGACAGAGATAGGGCTTCCCCTGGTGGCGCAGTGGGTAAGGACACCGCCTTGCAGTGCAAGGGGCGCCGGTTTGATCCCTGGCACGGGAAGATCCCACGTGCTGCAGAGCGGCTGGACCGATGTGTCCAATTACCGAGCCGGAGCGCTGGAGCTCTGGAGCGCATGCGCCCAGAGCCAGTGCTCTGCGACAACAGAGGCCACTGCAATGGGAGGCCCACAGGAGCCAAAGAACAAAGACAGATGAAAATAGAGAAATGAAAGACCAATAGAAGTGGCCCACCCGCCCCCCTCCCTCCCCAACACGACCCCCGCCCAAAATAAAATAAATAAATAAATCTTTAAAAAAAAAAAAAAGACAGAGATAGTTAACAGTGGGTACAAAAGCAAGACCAAATTATACACTGCCCTTAAATTGCACTCAAATACAGACAAATAAATATAAATAAACAATAAAGTAAATTAATTTAAAAAGATATACCACATAAGAGTAAACAAAAGGAAGTTGGAATAGCTATGTTAATATCAAGCAAAGTAGATTTCAGAGTAAAGAAAATTACCAGGAAGGTCATTTCATAATGATTCAGGGATCAATTAAACAAGAGGGCATGACAATTCCAAATGTGAATAATAAATGTTTTAAAAGAAATGACGCAAAACCTTGGAGACTGAAAGAAGAAGTAGAAAAATTCACAATTACAGGCATATATTTCAATGCCCATTCTCTCAATAACTGACAGAATACATAAGGATATAGTAGAATCAGCAAGGATATAGTAGATTTGAATATTAACTTGATTTGATTGGCATGTGAGAGCACTTTATCCCAACTACAGCAGACTATATGTTATTTTCAGGTGTCCAGAGAACATTTATTGAGACAGACCATAGTCTAGGCCATAAAGCACATCACAATAAGTTTAGAATGAATCAAGTCATACAGAGAAGAGAAGACATTCAGAATGAGAAAGATAATGTCACTATAGATGGAACAGATGTGACAAGGATTATAAGGAAATATCATGAATAACTTTATGCTTATCGATTCAATCACTTGGACGAAACGCACAAACTTTTTGAAAGTCAGAAAGCTCACTGAAGAAGAAACAGGTAACCTGAAAAGTTCGTATCAAAGAAATTGAATCTGTAGTTTTAAAACTTCACACAAAAAACCACTAGGCCCAATGGGTTCATTGTTGAAGTCTCTGTCGTGCTGTGCTGCTGTGCTTAGTCACTCATTTGTGTCCAAATCTTTGCAACCCTATGGACGAGCCACGGAATTCTCCAGGCAAGAACACTGGAGGGAGTAGCCGTTCCCTTTTCCAGGGGATTTTCCCAACCCAGGGATCAAACCCAGAGCTCCAGCATTGCAGGTGAATTCTTTACAGTCTGAGCCACCAGGGAAGCCCAAGAACACTAAAGTGGGTAGCTTATCCCTTCTCCAGGGGAACTTCTTGCAAAAAATTAATAAAACTTTAGCAAATATGATTCAATTATACATAAAAAAGAATATATTATGACCAAGTGAGGTTTAACCCAGGAATGTATCAATGGTTTAACATTTAGAAATTAGTGTCATTCACTAACTGAATTTACGATTCAATTATATATAAAAAAGAATACATTACGACCAAGTGAGGTTTAACCCAGTAATGTATCAATGGTGTAACATTCAGAAATCAGTGTCATTCATATTAACAGATAACTGAAAAAGAAAAACTGCACATGTATCCCAGAAGATGCAGAAAAGTATCTGACCAAATCCAGCATCTACTCCTAATAAAAACTCACATCATACTAGGAATAGAAGGGAACTTCTTCAGCCCTGAAAATACAAAATACTACAGCTAAATCATACCTAATCACAATGGAACAGTTTTCCTGAAAGATCAGGAAGATGGCATTTCTGATCTACCACTTCCTTTTTTTTAAATTTTGGCTTCTCTTATTGATTTTTTTTGACTATTATAAAAGTTTATTTAACAAAAGAGTTCAGTAAGAAAATGTACACGACCCAATTCTTCTTGTGCTAAAACGTGGAGGCGGGAACACAAGGAAGCAGTTCATTTCTCTGGTGAACACAGCCATTGTTCCTACTCCTTCCAGGGCTTCTAACATGATGACACTATTTCCTTGTATTACCACCAGGCCAGTACCGTTCTGCAGCCCACCAGTCGCCATCGCCACACACTCATCTATCACGAGATTCAGAAAGGAATCAACTCCCCACAATACTCCTCAGACGTGTCTGTCACCATTTCATTTCAATGGTAACTTCTTGTCCATAAATTTTTTCACCTTGGGAGGGTGAGCTTTGCTCATGATGTCGACTCGGTGAGCTCAAAGAAGCCTCCAAACACTCTTATTGAGTTATTATTTATTTATTTTTATCCGTCTTTAGTCCTTGGCCTGTGTGGGCCTCCCATTGCAGTGGCCTCTTTCGTTGCAGAGCACCGACTCTGGGTTCATGTGCTCCAGAGTGCTGACTCCTAATTGGACACATCAGTCCAGCCGCTCTGCGGCACATAGGATCTTCCCAGGCCAGGGATCGAACAAATGCCCCTTGCACAGCAAGGCGGAATCTTTACCCACTGGACCACCAGGGAAGCCCTGCTCTACCACTTCTATTCAACACTGTACTCTAACCAGAGCAATAAAACAAGAAAAAGAAATGAAAGTCACCCAGATTAGAAAGCAATAAGTAAAACTCTCTTCAGTCGCAGGTGACATGATTACTGGAATCTACAGAAGAGCTATTACAACTAACAAATGAGTTCTGTGAGTTTTGAAAATATAAGATCAATATGCCGGGGAAAAAAGTCAACTGTGTTTCTACATACTAGTAATGAACAACTGTAAACTGAAATAAATAATTCATTCAATAAAATATGAATGGAATAAACAATCTTTTTAAAAAATAGGTTTAGAACCTGAGTGAACATGTTTTCAAAGAAGACAGACAGATGGCCATCAGGGTGCATGAAAAGGGGCTCAGCATCACTCATCATCAGGGAGATGCAAGTTAGAATCACAAAGTGATGTTATCTCACAACAGTTGTCAAAAAGACGAGGTAAGAAGCACCGGGGAGGATGTGGAGAAATGGGGACCACTGGCACACTGTGGGTGGGAATGTAAACAAGAACGTGGATGGTCTCAAAGTAAATATGCTGAGTAAAATTTCAAGAAGCCAGAAAATTGAGAGTACATACCATAGCATTCCATGTATATCAAGCCCCATAAACAGCATACAAATCATTAGTGACAGAAAGGGGGCCAGTATTTGCCAGGGAGGGAGGAGAGGAGAGTTTATAAAGGAGATTTTAGGAGGTGTGGACTGTCCACTCTCTTGACTGAGATAATAGTTTCATGGATGTATTAAGCTGTCCAGAAAGTTCATTTTCCCTAGCCAACTCAATATATCTTCCGAGTTCAAAAGGTTTGTCTGTCACCATTTCATTTCAATGGTAACTTCTTGTCCATAAATTTTTCACCTTGGGAGGGTGAGCTTTGCTCATGATGTCGACTCGGTGAGCTCAAAGAAGCCTCCAAACACTCTTATTGAGTTATTATTTATTTATTTTTATCCGTCTTTAGTCCTTGGCCTGTGTGGGCCTCCCATTGCAGTGGCCTCTTTCGTTGCAGAGCACCGACTCTGGGTTCATGTGCTCCAGAGTGCTGACTCCTAATTGGACACATCAGTCCAGCCGCTCTGCGGCACATAGGATCTTCCCAGGCCAGGGATCGAACAAATGCCCCTTGCACAGCAAGGCGGAATCTTTACCCACTGGACCACCAGGGAAGCCCTGCTCTACCACTTCTATTCAACACTGTACTCTAACCAGAGCAATAAAACAAGAAAAAGAAATGAAAGTCACCCAGATTAGAAAGCAATAAGTAAAACTCTCTTCAGTCGCAGGTGACATGATTACTGGAATCTACAGAAGAGCTATTACAACTAACAAATGAGTTCTGTGAGTTTTGAAAATATAAGATCAATATGCCGGGGAAAAAAGTCAACTGTGTTTCTACATACTAGTAATGAACAACTGTAAACTGAAATAAATAATTCATTCAATAAAATATGAATGGAATAAACAATCTTTTTAAAAAATAGGTTTAGAACCTGAGTGAACATGTTTTCAAAGAAGACAGACAGATGGCCATCAGGGTGCATGAAAAGGGGCTCAGCATCACTCATCATCAGGGAGATGCAAGTTAGAATCACAAAGTGATGTTATCTCACAACAGTTGTCAAAAAGACGAGGTAAGAAGCACCGGTGAGGATGTGGAGAAATGGGGACCACTGGCACACTGTGGGTGGGAATGTAAACAAGAACGTGGATGGTCTCAAAGTAAATATGCTGAGTAAAATTTCAAGAAGCCAGAAAATTGAGAGTACATACCATAGCATTCCATGTATATCAAGCCCCATAAACAGCATACAAATCATTAGTGACAGAAAGGGGGCCAGTATTTGCCAGGGAGGGAGGAGAGGAGAGTTTATAAAGGAGATTTTAGGAGGTGTGGACTGTCCACTCTCTTGACTGAGATAATAGTTTCATGGATGTATTAAGCTGTCCAGAAAGTTCATTTTCCCTAGCCAACTCAATATATACACATGGGTCATACTGATCAAACTGATCACTTCAAATATGTGCAGTTTACTGTGGTTCAACCATGCCTTAATGAGTTCATTAACAACAATTTTTAAAAGGTCCTCAACTGAGCGACTAACACACACAGAGGTCAGGGACCTCTGTGACCAGGGGCCCGCTGCTGGAGTCCAGAGTCCTCAGCAGGCCCAGTGTGGGTGCCCTGTGGCCCTTCATCCTTGTCTGCACATCTGCACTGAGAGCAAGAGGCTGTTACCTGAGGAGATGCAAGAGGCCGTGGTTTCCAAACTTGCCGGCCCTCAAGTTCTCAAAGTGAAGGGAGGGGCTGCCCTGCTTAGGAAACCTGAGCTCCTGGTTTTCCTTAGAGAGAGACTGACAAGCAGAATGTGCTAGAAATACAAGAAGAGTTGAGCCCTTTACATGGGGGCCATGGTGGGAGTGACTGGTTGTTGGTCCAGAGAAGAAAAGCTCAGAGAGCAGCTTTATCCGCCTCTGAATTTCCCAGCTGTGAGAACCAGGAGTGGGTCGAGAACTACTGGCAAAGAGTTATGTCAGCTCAGCCAGAGGGATCTTTCATTAAAGGTTCCATCCCTCTGGGCGGTGGTAAGCTCTCCATCACCAGAGGCATTCCATTCTGGATTGGACAACACCAGGTTAGGATTCTGTAGAAATAACAGAAACACTGGGGAAGTTGGGTTTCAGGACTTTCCCTGCCAGCCCTTTAAATCTTTGATTTTCTACTTAAAATCCATACATATGCTGTGTGCTATGCTGAATAAACAGGTTATTATTACGTTGACATAGGAACGATTCCACAGGAAACGCTCAAAAGAAATACACACACAGAGTTACTAAAAGCCTCAACTTCAGAAACTCAATCTGCTGAACATTATTAGCCCTCATCACACTAGATGTCTGGAAAGTGATTCTGGAAGAGATGTACCTGCCTCTAAACCAGAGCTGGGAGGCTGAGGAGTGAATGACAGAAGTTGCTACCCTTACACCAGGAAAGAGTACAGGAGGGGCTGTTTTCACAGCCGTAACGGAGTCCAGTAAACCAGCCTTCTGATGCCCAATCCAGTCCTCTGCTCCACAAGGAAGAACCACTCAGAGAGACTCTTAAAAGGGAGCCATTGCCCATCTCAATGCTCAAAGCATCATGACGACTATGACCCTTAAATGAAGCTTCTGTCAATGGCTCCCCGCAGGAAAACAGATGGGAAGAGAATGATAGAAATTGATCATAAACACAAACACCATTCTCTTAGGATTCCTTCAAAATTACTCAATGCCTTTCAGTTCATTTTGGGAATCTATCTGTGACAAAATAGGACAGGCTCTCTCTCAAGGGGGCACTCTGGCTTCTGTGGCTTAAGGAGAGGACAGGGACTAACCCCATCCTCCAGCCCCGTCCCCAGCAGAGCTCCCCACATTGGAAACCCAGCTCTGGTTTTCCTTAGAGAGAGACTGACAAGCAGAATGTGCTAGAAATACAAGAAGAGTTGAGCCCTTTACATGGGGGCCATGGTGGGAGTGACTGGTTGTTGGTCCAGAGAAGAAAAGCTCAGAGAGCAGCTTTATCCGCCTCTGAATTTCCCAGCTGTGAGAACCAGGAGTGGGTCGAGAACTACTGGCAAAGAGTTATGTCAGCTCAGCCAGAGGGATCTTTCATTAAAGGTTCCATCCCTCTGGGCGGTGGTAAGCTCTCCATCACCAGAGGCATTCCATTCTGGATTGGACAACACCAGGTTAGGATTCTGTAGAAATAACAGAAACAGGGGGGAAGTTGGGTTTCAGGACTTTCCCTGCCAGCCCTTTAAATCTTTGATTTTCTACTTAAAATCCATACATATGCTGTGTGCTATGCTGAATAAACAGGTTATTATTACGTTGACATAGGAACGATTCCACAGGAAACGCTCAAAAGAAATACACACACAGAGTTACTAAAAGCCTCAACTTCAGAAACTCAATCTGCTGAACATTATTAGCCCTCATCACACTAGATGTCTGGAAAGTGATTCTGGAAGAGATGTACCTGCCTCTAAACCAGAGCTGGGAGGCTGAGGAGTGAATGACAGAAGTTGCTACCCTTACACCAGGAAAGAGTACAGGAGGGGCTGTTTTCACAGCCGTAACGGAGTCCAGTAAACCAGCCTTCTGATGCCCAATCCAGTCCTCTGCTCCACAAGGAAGAACCACTCAGAGAGACTCTTAAAAGGGAGCCATTGCCCATCTCAATGCTCAAAGCATCATGACGACTATGACCCTTAAATGAAGCTTCTGTCAATGGCTCCCCGCAGGAAAACAGATGGGAAGAGAATGATAGAAATTGATCATAAACACAAACACCATTCTCTTAGGATTCCTTCAAAATTACTCAATGCCTTTCAGTTCATTTTGGGAATCTATCTGTGACAAAATAGGACAGGCTCTCTCTCAAGGGGGCACTCTGGCTTCTGTGGCTTAAGGAGAGGACAGGGACTAACCCCATCCTCCAGCCCCGTCCCCAGCAGAGCTCCCCACATTTCCTTCCGTGGCAATAATGAGATGATCAGGTTCAGAGGGCTGCTGGGAATCAAATTAGAGAACCATCAAATAATTCTAGGGCATTTTATTTCCTCTAATTTCCTTTTATACCTGAGAGGAAATGAACATCTTAACAGCCCGGGAGACAGTGAAACTGTCAGATGCTGTTGCCAGAATGGCAGAGAGAAACAATCAGCTCTCTGAGTTGGGGGTGGGGGTGGGGCAGCAGGCTTCCTCCCGTGCAATCTGCAAAGACCTGTGGCAGTCAGGGAGGCAGGCTCCTCACAGGGAGCCTGGGAGGGATGCGTCAGCCAGGACCTCTGTGTCTCAGCCTTCAGGGGGCAGCCATGGGGACCCCGAAGCTCGCAAATCACAGTCCCCCCACCCCTACACAACTCTACCCAGTTCGTTGGTCCAGCACCCATCTGGCTGCAAGAAGTCTGCCTTGGTTTCCCAGCAGGTCCTACTGGAAACCCAGCCCTGCTCCAATAAGGCACTCGCTCCTGCCCACTCCTGCCATCCACCTTCCGCTGGGTTCTTTTTCCAGCCCTCCCTTCTTGTTCCAGGTGCTGGTGAGAGTCTGGCTAACAAAGGATGGCCCGGAGATCATGCTGCAGAGGCCTCTGTTCCCCTGTCCTGAGCCTCCCTGGATGTCATTCCGTCTCTCTCATTCTTTCAGGCTGCTGGCATTTCTTCATCTGTCCATTGCTTGGGGCAGCATCTGGCTTTCCTCTTGTGATGGTTAATGCAATGTGTCCATCTGACTGGCCACAGGATGCCCAGATGAAACGTTATTTTCAGGTGTGTGCCTACGAGGTTCTTTTTTTTTTTTTTTTTTGCCAAGCCACATAGCTTGCAGAATCTTAGTTGCCTAGCCAGGGATTGAACCCGGGCCCCTGGCAGTGGGAACCTTGAGTCCTAACCACTGAACTGCCAGGGAATTCCCCATATGAAGTTCTTTCCAATGAGATTAGCAACTGCAAGTGGATTCAGTAAAGTTGATCTGCCCTCCCCAGTATGGCTGGGCATCATCAAAGTCCTGGAGGTCCTGAATAGAATAAAAGGCAGAAGAGGAGGAATCTGTCCCCTTTTGTTCCTCTGCCTCACAGCTTCAGCTGGCCTACCTCATCTCTTGTCCTTGGCCTGGGATTTATCCCACTAACTTCCCTGGTCCCTAGGCCTTCAGACTCAGACTGAACTACACCACTGCTCTCCTGGGTCTCCAGTTTGCAGACAATAGATGGTGGGACTTCTCTGGTCCCATAATTGCATGAGCTAACTTTTTAAATTTAATATTTATTTTATTTGGCTGGGCCATGTTTTGGTTACAACACAGGGGGTCTTCAATCTTCTCTGTGGCACCCAGGATCATTACTTATGGCTTATGAGATCTCATTCCCAGACCAGGGATAGAACCCAGGACCCCTGCATTGGGAGTGTGGAGCCTTAGCCACTGGACCACCAGGGAAGTCCCTGAGCTAACGTCTTTTAATCGACATTTCAAACCTCCTACTGGTTCTCTTTCTCTTGAGAACCCTTCCTGGTACACCCACCTCCCTACCCAGCAGGCCCACGTTGCTGACCACCTCTTGTTCGGTGTCAAATTCAAGTTCTCCAGACCAGGATGCCCACACATGCCACAGGTACCGGTCATTGCTCCCGAATCTGCCCTGGTTTGGTGCTGACTTGGGTGTGAGCGTAGAGACTTAGGGTATTTCTTTCCAAAGCTCACTGTCGAATCTTCTCTTTTAAAACAGTAGTTGAAAAAAAAATTCTTGTGTACCTCTTTGGTGAGAAACAAATCAACAACCCAAACCCAGACTTCCGTATAAGAAAGAGAAGATGCACTTGCCGGCACTGACAGAGAGGTCTGCACTCATTTAGATTCCAGGACCTCAACATACTTAGTGTATCAGAGTATCTGGGATTGCAGGTTCCTGGCGACATGCAGGACAGGCCCCCGATCAAGACACACTCCCAACAAAGTACTACCTTGAGGGTGCTGCTGTGTGTGGAGTGGGGTTCAGTAGATTGGAGGGAGCTCTTCTTAAGCCCATATACACACGAGTCCCTGGCAGTGGGACATGCTCTGAGTAGTCTTTCCTACCCTTCTCCTCCAGCAACAGGTATGGTTACATTTCCTTAAACTTAAACAGAATGCCTGGTTTATAGACCCTTTTGTCTTAGGACATTTTGTTTCATGTTTACCTTAGGTAGTAAAGCTACAGAAGATAAGGTTTCTGAGGTCCGAGGAGAAAGCGAAAACTGCTTCCCTCCTTCCTTTCGAGGATTTTCCAGCTCCTTTCCCTGAACGTGTGTTGCTATGGTGATGGGAGGAACGGACGCTAAAGTGGGAGATGGCGACAGGCTGCAACGGGCAATGGGCTTTCGAAGGTTTAATGAGTCTTCTCCAAAAGGCACCCCTTTTAACAACCTACCAGGCGTCCTGTGATCCAATGGGCGAGTAAGAAAACTTAAAGAGTTTTCAGTATACAAATCTCCATCTTCTCTGCATGACCGACAGGACCTGTATCGGTCTGATTTTGCCATGCTGTGCCCTAACAATATGCGGATGCTCAGTCACTTCAGTTGTATCTGACTCTTTGCAACACTACGGACTGTAGCTCACCAGGCTCCCCTGTCCATGGGATTCTGCAGGCAAGAATACTGGAGTCGGGCACCACGCCCTCCTCCCAGGGATCTTCCTGACCCAGGAATAGAAACTGCGTCTCCTGCGGTTCCTGCATTGCAGGTGGATTCTTTACCACTGAGCCACCAGGGGAAGCCCAAGGTATGTCCTGTCTGCTTATATACCCCTGGCCAAAGTAAGCCCAACAGCCAAGCCTGAAGCCGGCGAGACAGGAAGGGCATCCACTCCTCCCGTGGAGGAGGCACTGGGGAGGACGCTGAAGTCATGGGCCCCAAGGAGGCAGCCAATATACGGACAGTCATAGAGACTACTGAGGCCCCCAAGGAAGACACAGTCCTTGAAAGAGCGCTGGTCTGCAGACACCACGTATCAGGGCGAAAATATCAAAGGTACAAAATATTTTTAATCCACTGGAAGAGAACTGAGATACAGATACTATGAATCATTCGGAAATGTTCTCGTTGCAGATGGGTATACCTTAAAAGGAAAAAGTGGTCCTGCTCAAACTCTGAACATCATTTAGGACCTTACAAAAAAGCAGAAGAGGTGCCTAGGCATTTTGAAAGAGGCCATTAGTGATAGATGTGGCCAGTTACCCCTGACTTATTAAAAAAAAGAGGATGATTTTAGAAATGAGCCCATTAGGAAGGACTCGTGAGATATTAGGCCTCTGAGAACGGGTTGAATAGGAGGGAGGGGAAGTAATGAGAGCAGTTAGAAATCCATTATTTGGTGAGTCTGCCAAAGGAAATCATTCCTATGAGTATTCCTCGGCGGGTGATAATGACTTTGCAAGAGGTCTGGCCCCAGGCTGGGCCCTGCCGGGGAAGGTAATGGGGACAAGGTATCTCGCTGGGGCTCCAGTCTGGGTTGGGGAGGGGAGGCAAACACTGAGACCAATATAAGGCAAACCACGCACAGTGGACCATAGGAGACTCATGCACCAAGGGGCGGCTCCCTCCAGTGGAGGCATGGAGCAAGCACCTCGGAGGGCCCCTCCTATCTTGGACATGCGTTGAAGGGTGATCAGATAGTCCTTCTTAAAGGTGGGGCTGGGAGGGGACTCAGGTGAGGGAAGCTTGGGACTTCACCAGCAGTCCAGTGGTTAAGACTCCATGCTTCCAGTGCAGGGGGCCTGGGTTCATCTCTGGTTAGGGAACCAGGATTCCACATGCTGTGCGGTGCAACTGGGATGAGGGGTAGGGCGTGAAGAACGTGTTTGAAAGCCTTTTAACCACAGAAGGAGAGTGGCACCCTGGGAGAAGGGACCCCACTCCACGCATGGACAAGCACCCCAATGCCTGCCTCCCCACCCCCACAGTGCGGACATCCCACCAGGTCAGAGACGTGGTTGGCTAACAAGAGAAAAGTCTAAAAGCATTATAAACACACATGTTATTTCTAAGCACGTTTGTGTGAGGCAGTGATCTGGGGGGGGGGGGGGGGCTTTTTTTTTTTTTTTTTCCAATAAAATTAAATAAACACACAGGAGCTTTGGCCAACAGAGCACAGTGAAATGAGCGTGCAGGGATGAGGGCTCGATGCGACTCCCTCTTGGTTCTTAATGAAATCAGTTTTAGTCCTCCCTTCGCCCCCTGCCCTGCAGCAGACAGCCGCGCTGTTCCACCCTGCACATAGTATCTGTAACATGATGAATTACATCAGCCTCCTCTCCTCCCAAAGCGGTGGGCTGACTCTTTCGGAGAGGATGTGGGGAAGAGCGGGGCAGGATGCCACGGCCAAAGAAACGACCAATTTGAGATTCTGAGTCATGAACTGTCATAATTAGGAGGCAGACAGAGTGCACTGCTGCTTCTGTACTTGCTGCCTGTTCCTTGTAAAAGCTTCAGGAATTCAAATAACGGGGCTTTTATAACATGCAGCGAGGGCTCTACCTCATGGCCAGCACACGGCCCGTTCGCAGCAGACAGACCCAGACAGACCTCTGGCCGACTGGCCCTGGAGGAGACAGACTGAAATGTCACCTCTAGGAACCTCCTTCTCTGTCCCAGCCAAAGCAGCAAGAAAGAGCCCCGGAAGAGCGGATCTCCTTACTCACGGCAACAGACAAGGCAGGAGCCCCAGGCACCCTGCCGGCAAGGGTCTGGGATCGAGACGACCTCCTGAGGAAGGAGAACGGTGACCACAAACTCAACCGCTCAAGGACAAGCACCGAGTTCTTGACCATCGTTCTAGGAGAGTGGGGCCCTGCTGAGATGATTGGTGGGGTGAGGTGAGCCTGGGAAGTGTGGGAGACTGGCTGGGGAAAGGGAAACTGCCGGCTCTGCGAACCAGACCACCATGGCAACATCCCACATGGGCAAGCCGGTCCTGGCCCGTTTACAACAAAACCATCCTTTCATCTGGCTGAACGTGTTTGAAAGCCTTTAACCACAGAAGGAGAGTGGCACCCTGGGAGAAGGGACCCCACTCCACGCACGGACAAGCACCCCAATGCCTGCCTCCCCACCCCCACAGTGCGGACATCCCACCAGGTCAGAGACGTGGTTGGCTAACAAGAGAAAAGTCTAAAAGCATTATAAACACACATGTTATTTCTAAGCACGTTTGTGTGAGGCAGTGGTCTGGGGTGCTTTTTTTTTTTCCAATAAAATTAAATAAACACACAGGAGCTTTGGCCAACAGAGCACAGTGAAATGAGCGTGCAGGGATGAGGGCTCGATGCGACTCCTCTTGGTTCTTAATGAAATCAGTTTTAGTCCCCCCTTCGCCCCTGCCCTGCAGCAGACAGCCGCGCTGTTCCACCCTGCACATAGTATCTGTAACATGATGAATTACATCAGCCTCCTCTCCTCCCAAAGCGGTGGGCTGACTCTTTCGGAGAGGATGTGGGGAAGAGCGGGGCAGGATGCCACGGCCAAAGAAACGACCAATTTGAGATTCTGAGTCATGAACTGTCATAATTAGGAGGCAGACAGAGTGCACTGCTGCTTCTGTACTTGCTGCCTGTTCCTTGTAAAAGCTTCAGGAATTCAAATAACGGGGCTTTTATAACATGCAGCGAGGGCTCTACCTCATGGCCAGCACACGGCCCGTTCGCAGCAGACAGACCCAGACAGACCTCTGGCCGACTGGCCCTGGAGGAGACAGACTGAAATGTCACCTCTAGGAACCTCCTTCTCTGTCCCAGCCAAAGCAGCAAGAAAGAGCCCCGGAAGAGCGGATCTCCTTACTCACGGCAACAGACAAGGCAGGAGCCCCAGGCACCCTGCCGGCAAGGGTCTGGGATCGAGACGACCTCCTGAGGAAGGAGAACGGTGACCACAAACTCAACCGCTCAAGGACAAGCACCGAGTTCTTGACCATCGTTCTAGGAGAGTGGGGCCCTGCTGAGATGATTGGTGGGGTGAGGTGAGCCTGGGAAGTGTGGGAGACTGGCTGGGGAAAGGGAAACTGCCGGCTCTGCGAACCAGACCACCATGGCAACATCCCACATCACCAGCGTTCTCCTCAGCAAGAGCCGGTCCTGGCCCCGTTTACAACAAAACCATCCTTTCATCTGAAGGTGACCTGAGGAGGGGAAAGAAGGGAAGGCTGGGTGCAGAAGCCCAGTCGTCCTGCCTTTTAGATCTATGCACAAGTCTCCACCCAGCAATCCCAGGAATTTTTTTTTTTTTTTTTTTTAGTATTTATTTGGCTGTGCCAGGTCTTAGATGTAGCACATGGGATCTTTCGTTGCTGTATGGCAACTCAGCTGTTGCATGTGGGATCTAGCTCCCTGAGCAGGAATTGAACCTGGGTTCCCTGCATTGGGAGCCCAGAGTCTTAGGCACTGGACCACCAGAGAAGTCCCAACAATCCCAGAATTCTTATAGTTCCTGTGGATGAAGACTTTTGAAAGAGTTACCTTGTGGGTACCCAGCTTTCTGACTCCCCTCCTCCTTGCAGAAGTGTGCTCAGAAGAATAAAATGAGGAACTGAGAAGTCATTTATCTGAGTATAGGATAATTTTGTCGATGAAGCTTGGAGAGACCCCAGCTGGGATGGGCTGCCCAGGAAAGGAAGCTCCTGGGCCACACAAAGTGGTAAAGAGTTGCTGATTGTCCCTGGGCCTCGGTGCTCTGGCCCATGTTTCAGCAAGGTAATGGGTTCCCCTGGCAAGTGGACCTCAGGCCCAGGACAAGGTGTGAACATCCCAAAGGGGTGAAAGGTAGAAGGTGTTTTATCACCTGTACACGCTCCAGCCACCCTGGGGGAACTGCCTGGATGGCATGAATCCCACGTAGCTGTGGGATGACGTGGACCTGCGGGGGCCACCAGAGCCACTGGCTGTCTTGGAGCAAAAGCAGCCACAGAGGGAAGGCCCAGGAGAAATGGGAGAAGAGACGCTGAGTCAACTTGCACAGTCGTTCGTCCTCCAACCAGACTCAGCAAGACAGGACAGAAGGCCTCGCTGGGGACAGGGACATTACCAGGAGGGGCGGCAGCCAGGCAGCAGACAGCGCGCTTTCACTGATGATGTGCTCGTAGATTAGCCAGGACTTTATCGCTGTGATAAAACCGGCTCCAACGAACCCACGTGGGAAAGGTGATTTGTTGCTCCCATCACAGGATGCGCAGGGAGGCTGTGCAGGGACGCCTGGACACGGGCCTGCAGCCCTGGCAGGACACGGACTCGTCTCTCCGATCAACCTCCGCATGGGGGGACTTGAGGCGATCCAGGGAAGGCTTCCATCGCTCCGGACGCCTCACCATACCCAAGGGGTGGGCACAGTCACTGTCTGGTTCAGTCATAGGGCCCATGTCAGGGCCAAGATAGGGGAGCGGAGACTAAGAGCCACAGCCTCGGCTAGACACCCCCTGCTAAAGGGGGTGAGGGTCAGCACATCCTCCAACATTGGGAGCATCATTAACTGAAGAATAAAGGCCCCACACCGTAGCCCATACCACCCACAGCAGGTCTGAAGGACTCCACATCCCTCTGAACAGAGACTCCCTGAATGAAATGAGCACCCATCGCTGCCGCTCTCAGAAGAGCCAAATGGGCCGTGAGGCTCAGCTCTGGTTAAGGGTGGCGCTCTTTCAGAGTCAGGTTGATGATGGAGGAGGTGTGCTTAGTTGCTCAGTCATGTCCGACTCCTTGCGACCCCATGGACTGTAGCCCACCAGGGTCCTCTGTCCGTGGGGATCCTCCAGGTTGGAATACTGGAGTGGGTTGCCATGCCCTCCTCCAGGGGATCTTCGACGAGTGAGGGATCATTTAAGGGAAAATAGCCCTTACTGCATGCAACAGTGGCTTCAGAAGACAAATGGGCTCATGTAACCTCGTGCCATCCAGGCCTCACCTCAATCCTCCCCTCAATAAATACTCTGTCCCCTAATCAAATGACCCCCTTCCATTCAAAGGCCTAAAATAAGATAAAAGGAGGGATCGGGCTTCCCTGGTGGTCCAGTGGGTAAGGACACCGCCTTGCAGTGCAAGGGGCGCCAGTTCGATCCCCGGCCCTGGAAGATCCCACGTGCTGCGGAGCGGCTGGACCGATGTGTCCAATTACTGAGCTGGAGCTCTGGAGCGCATGCGCCCAGAGCCGGTGCTCTGCGACAACAGAGGCCACCGCGATGGGAGGCCCACACGGGCCAAAGAACAAAGATGGATGAAAAATAGACAAATGAAAGACCAATAGAAGCAGCCCATCCGCCCCTCCTCCCTCCCCACCCCACCTCCCCCCAAAATAAATCAATGTTTAAAAAAAAAAAAAGGAGGGATCAACAATCCAGCAGCGTACCCCTTGTGAGGATGCCTCCACTCTTCTCTGAGCATGTCCTTTGCTTTTACTTGTATCAATTTTTTTTTTGTTCTCTGCTCTTCAGCCTCAGTGTGTGTGTGTTTCTTCCTTTGAGTTTTTTGTTCCTTGCCCACATTCTTCTGAATGAGTTGAACAAGAACCTGGATGTTTGATAAACCTTTTCATGCATCTGTAGGAAAGTGTTCATTGTTCAGTCGTGTCTCTTTCCAACCCAATGAACTGTAGCCTGCCAGGCTCCTCTGTCCCTGGGATTCTCCAGGAAAGACTACTGGAGTGGGTTAGTCATTCCTTTCTCCAGGGGATCTTCCTGACCCAGGGATCGAACCCAGGTCTCCCACACTGCAGGCAGATTCTTTACTACTGAGCCACCAGGGAAGCCAGGGTTCTCAATAAACGACCAGGAATTACTTCTCTGATGATGTGTGCCCCCAGCACTGTGTGCAGACTGATGCCTAAAGAGAGCATGCCCACTACAGGAAGGCTCCTGGGGTCTGTCTGCCATGACAAACAATCCAACCGCAACCACACGGCACACACTAACCAAGAGCCTGCTTCCATGGCCTCTGAGCTGCACGACATCTTTACCCACCACTGTCCACCAGACCTGAGGCCTTGCTTTTCAGACTGAATTCCCAGTCTCCAGCCCCAACACTGGGGCTCAGGAGTTGGCTGTGTTACAGAGGAGGTGCTGACTCCTGGTCCCCTGGAAAAAGGCCAGGTCAGACACGGGTCAGAGGAGCCCCAGTCCCCAGCAAGAAACGTGCCAGGTGCCTTAAGCCTTGTCCCAGGAATTCCTATTACTGTGCACAGCAGGTGAGTGGCAAGAGTTCCCAAGCCCACCCGCACCCTGCAGACACTAAAACCTGACTGCAGGACTTCCCTGCTCAACCCAGATGTGCCCAATGCCTCCAGCGCAGTGCGCAGGTGGGCTTAACCTTGTCAGCATGATCTCACAAGCCCCTTCTGCCTCTCTAACCGGCAGGTAGGGGCTGTGAACACGGTGAGATTAGCATTTGCTAATCCCTCCCTGAGTCAGGGTCCCATGCTGGGGGACAGTCCAGGCCCTCTTTCCAGCCTAGGTGACGGGCAGTTTGAGGAACTACAGGCTCCTCCTGGCAGGAGCGTGGAGGGGTGGGGCCAGGTGCTAAAAAACAACTTCAATTTTTCAGCAGTCCAAGTGATTCTATCCACTTCTCTGTAGCCAGCTGGGTACAAACATCTAGTAGTCATCAGTGACTGCCAGTTAATTAGCTACAAAATTAATCTGCTTCCTCAATAAGGAGGAAGGTGAAAGTGTTAGCTGGAGTTTCATAGTGCTTGATCAGAACTGGGAAGATCCTCTGGAGAAGGGAATGGCAACTCACCCCACTATTCTTGCCTGGAGAATCCCATAGAGAGCAGGGCCTGGAGGGCTTCATTCCATGGGATCGCAAAGAGTCAGATATGACTGAGCAACTTCAGACCAGACCAGACAAGGAATCACAAGATGTTTGCCTGGTCCAATTTTCTGCAAATACAGGCTCCTTTCTCACCCAGACGTGGATACTTTCCCCCACAGTCTGTTGCTGACTTGCCTTCAACTGGGGTCTGTGGCCACTATAAGGTCTCTAACAGCAAGGCTGGAATTCCTGAAATGGGTGAGGAGAAATCTAAGCATGCAAGAGTTCCTTCCAAACAAAAGAGTCTTTTCTCCAGAAAAAGGCAAGGAAATTTACACCACTGTACCAAACAGCTTGAAAACCTAATCATGAGTGCAACGTACTTTATTATATTGAATGAAAGGAAATCAGTAAAGGACAAGAACACCACACAGGCTAATAGCCAAGGAGATTAGTCACTGCCAAGGTCAGACACGGGTCAGAGGAGCCCCAGTCCCCAGCAAGAAACGTGCCAGGTGCCTTAAGCCTTGTCCCAGGAATTCCTATTACTGTGCACAGCAGGTGAGTGGCAAGAGTTCCCAAGCCCACCCGCACCCTGCAGACACTAAAACCTGACTGCAGGACTTCCCTGCTCAACCCAGATGTGCCCAATGCCTCCAGCGCAGTGCGCAGGTGGGCTTAACCTTGTCAGCATGATCTCACAAGCCCCTTCTGCCTCTCTAACCGGCAGGTAGGGGCTGTGAACACGGTGAGATTAGCATTTGCTAATCCCTCCCTGAGTCAGGGTCCCATGCTGGGGGACAGTCCAGGCCCTCTTTCCAGCCTAGGTGACGGGCAGTTTGAGGAACTACAGGCTCCTCCTGGCAGGAGCGTGGAGGGGTGGGGCCAGGTGCTAAAAAAAACAACTTCAATTTTTCAGCAGTCCAAGTGATTCTATCCACTTCTCTGTAGCCAGCTGGGTACAAACATCTAGTAGTCATCAGTGACTGCCAGTTAATTAGCTACAAAATTAATCTGCTTCCTCAATAAGGAGGAAGGTGAAAGTGTTAGCTGGAGTTTCATAGTGCTTGATCAGAACTGGGAAGATCCTCTGGAGAAGGGAATGGCAACTCACCCCACTATTCTTGCCTGGAGAATCCCATAGAGAGCAGGGCCTGGAGGGCTTCATTCCATGGGATCGCAAAGAGTCAGATATGACTGAGCAACTTCAGACCAGACCAGACAAGGAATCACAAGATGTTTGCCTGGTCCAATTTTCTGCAAATACAGGCTCCTTTCTCACCCAGACGTGGATACTTTCCCCCACAGTCTGTTGCTGACTTGCCTTCAACTGGGGTCTGTGGCCACTATAAGGTCTCTAACAGCAAGGCTGGAATTCCTGAAATGGGTGAGGAGAAATCTAAGCATGCAAGAGTTCCTTCCAAACAAAAGAGTCTTTTTCTCCAGAAAAAGGCAAGGAAATTTACACCACTGTACCAAACAGCTTGAAAACCTAATCATGAGTGCAACGTACTTTATTATATTGAATGAAAGGAAATCAGTAAAGGACAAGAACACCACACAGGCTAATAGCCAAGGAGATTAGTCACTGCCAACTTGCATTAAATCAACAGTGCCCCAGGAAGGGTTCATCAATTTGTATTTAAATAAAAAGTGAGAAAAACAACCTGATACACTGCAAGAAAAACAAAACAAAAGATTAAATAATCTTGCAGCAGACAAAATATGCTGTTTTGAATATATATATAACTCCAACTATAGGCTGAATTCCAATTTCAGGATCTTATTTAAGGATAAAGCTTAGAGGCTGACTCTGCAAGGTAGAAAACACATTTCTTTATACCTTTTATTGTGCTAGACTAATTAAAATAGACGTACATCTATAGGTTGTTTCATACATACGATTTGTGTATAATTATGATGACAACCATGACTTTGTAGTCTGGATTTTAAATTTAACATTTTATCATAAACATCTTCTGTCATTAAAAAGTCTTCAAACGTTTTTTCTCTATATCTGCATCTCTATTTCTGTTTTGCAAATATGATCATCTATGCCATTTTTCCAGATTCTACATATGATGCTAAGTATAAGATAGATGACTAATGAGAACCTACTGTATAGCTCGGGGAACCTACTCAGTGCTCTATGGTGACCTAGATGGGAAAGGAATACAAAACAGAGGGCATTACATGTACACATATGGGCCTCCCTGGTGGCTCAGAGGGTAAAGAATCTGCCCAGAATGCAGCAGACCTGGGATCTATCCTAGGACCAGGAAGATGCCCTGGAGAAGGGAATGCCCACCCACTCCAGTATTCTTGCCTCAAGAATCCCATGGACAGTCCACAGGGGTCTCAGAGAATTGGACATAACTGAGTGGCTTCAACTTTTAACACATTCATATAGCTGATTCACTTTGCTATATAGTAGAAACACAACACTGTAAAACAACTATACTCCAATAAAAAGTAATTTTTAAACAAAGCCTTCAAATATTTTCACTGGTGTGAGCACTGCCCTATAAGGATTGATCGGAATCCCCATCCAAGGGCTGTTTTTCTGTCAACTTCTATGACTCCTTGGTGCCTCTGGAACTGTTCTCCAGTCTTTTCTCGATCCATCCCTAACCCCCGCCTCAGGTTTCTGTGACTCCACAGTCTCCTTTTTTTTTTTTTAAAAGATCTATTTATTTTGGACGGGGGTCGGGTTGGGGAGGGAGGGGAGTGGGCGGGCCACTTCTATTGGTCTTTCATTTCTCTATTTTTCATCGGTCTTTGTTCTTTGGCTCCTGTGGGCCTCCCATCGCAGTGGCCTCTGTTGTCGCAGAGCGCCGGCTCTGGGCGCATGTGCTCCAGAGCTCCGGCTCGGTAATTGGACACATTGGTCCAGCCGCTCCGCGGCACGTGGGATCTTCCCAGGCCAGGGATCGAACCGGCACCCCTTGCAGTGCAAGGCGGTGTCCTTACCCACTGGACCACCAGGGGAAGCCCACTCCACAGTCTCCTATCTCCTATGTTGAAGATGTCAGTAAACTTCTTTCTGCCCCACCCCTATCTGTTAGAGATCCCGGAGATGTGGCCCCTGCTCCTCATTTTACACTCTCTCCCAGGGTGACCTCGGCCCTCCTTAAGGCTCCAAGTATAACTTACACCAGTGACGATTTACACCTTTCTTCCACCCCAGACCTGTATGCCTGACCGCTGGCTCGACCTCCCCCTTGGAAGCCTTGGGTGGTTCTAAGCCTGCACGTTCGCAAATGACCTCAGGATCCCCCTGGGCCTGGCCCTCGTCCCGTATCAGCCAGCCTGCAGTGCGGCACCGTCATCTCTCCCGTTTTCATGCCAGAAACCCAGGAGTCATCCTTGACGACTCATCCCTCCGGCCTCCCTGCTCTCCACCCTCCCCCATACCCATCACTGGCCAAATCCATCCCAGTTTCCGAAGGTCTCTTTCAAACCTCCCCACTACCCTCCAACCCAACCACCAGGGTCAGCACACAAGGGCGTCGTGCACTGCACAAAGGCACTCTCTGGCCATCACGTCTGGCCTGCTCTGCAAGAACACCCATCAACTCATGCCCTGCCCTTTGGGTCTTTGCAGGCCATTTTCCAACCCCAAGCTAGAGTTCTCTTATTAAGATGCAAATCTAATCAGGCTGTTCCTTTGCATAACTGCTCTTAGGGCTTGGACTGGCCTACATCTCCCTGAGTCATCACCATTCTGTTCTGGTTTCCCCGCATGGCCGGGCTCTCTCCTGGTTCTGTACTCCCCCAGTCTCTGCAGCCTGCCTGCAGCTCCTCAAAAGTGCCCCGCTCCTTCACCATGTGGCCTTTGAGCATGCTCAGTCCTCTCCCTGCAGTGTTCTTCTTTCGACTTCTGTACTTCTCACACCATTTTTGTACCTACAAATTCTGAAAGTGTGGTCTCTTAGCAGCATTTGCCAAATCCAGGAATCCATCAGAAAAGCAAATTCTTCGGCATTGCACACCTGCAAGATCAGAAACTCTAGAGTGGGGTCCAGAAGTCTTTTTTAACAAGCGTTCCAGGTGATTCTGGGACTTCCCAGGTGGTGCTAGTGGTAAAGAACCTACCTGCCAATGCAGGAGATGCAAGAGACGCGGGTTCAATCCCTGGGTCGGGAAGATCCCCTTGAATAGGAAGTGGCAACCCACTCCAGTATTCTTGCTTAGAAAATCCAATAGACAGAGAAGCCCGGCAGGCTACAATCCATGGGGTTGCAAAGAGTCAAACGCGACTGAGTGTACACACACATACACAACACACACAGCAGGTGCACAAGAAAGTTGGAAGCCTTTGGTCAAGAAAGACTTTCCTCACTCAGGTTTCTTCCAAGCTTTTTGTTTCATTTGACTTCTTGGTACTTGTATCAATATTAAAACTACATTAATTTTTCTCCCAGATTTCCAGTGATATATCCTATATCCTACACAAAACCCCAAAAGGACTGGGTTTGGAGAGCTTCCAGATCAGGGAACACAAGGAGATTTGCGGAGAACGGTGTGCTTGCATGAGGCAAGGAAGCCCTGTCTTCTTTCCCACATCCTTTGCCCTGGGCATCTCTTCCATCTGGCTGTTCCTGCATTATATCCTTTTTTAATAAACTAGTAAGCGATTAAGTAAAATGTTCCTCTGAATTCTGTGAGCTGCTCCAGCACATTAATCAAACACAAGAAAACCTCCAGTCTACACCTGTGCTTTCAGCTGATGAGAAGTGCAGGTGACAACCTGGACTTGTGACTGGCATCTAAAGCTGGGGGCAGAGCCCTTCACCTGTGGGATCCGATGCTACCTCCAGGCAGAGAAGCGTCAGAACGAAGCTGAACTGGAAGACACCCAGCTGTTACTGGCGAGTTGTTTGGGGTGGGGGTTAAAAATCCACACACTGATACTAGGGGCAGAATCTTCTCTTTTTACTCTTTAAGTTTTAAAATGTATTCTTAATGGCTGTTCTCATGATTACAATCAGCATCTTAAAACATCTGGTTTGGAAACACACCCACTTAATTTCCACAGTGGGTAGTCAAGACTTGCTCCAACACACCTCGGTCCCCACCCCCACTCCTTTTGGGCTATGACTCTCACACAAATCACATCTTTATATACTCTAAGTCCATCAACATGGTCTTATAAATACTGCTTTAGGTAGCTGTCTCATGAAACTGGGAGGAGAGCTGCAAACAAAGATACACTTAGCTTGTCTTTTATAAAACTTACTTTGACCAGTGCTCTTTATTTGTTCTTGTGGTTTCAAGTTAGTGGCTCATGTACGTTCATTAAGGCCTAAGGACTCCTCCTCTAAGGCAGGTCTGCTGGTGATGAATTCCCTTACTTCTTGCTTACCTGGAAAGGTCTTAATTTCTTCTTTCATTTTGAAGGAAGATTTAGCTAGATACAGAATTTTTGGTAGGAAGTCTTTTCTTCCAGCTCTTTTAAAGATATCATCCTATGGTCTTCTGGCTTCTCTGCTTTCTGATGAGAAGCAAACTGTTCATTTTCATGGAGGTTCTGCAGTTTCTCCTAACAGATGATTTTCAGCTTATGGCAAAGCTTTGGTTAAACTGTCAAAAATTCTACAGTTCATGGGCTTCCCGGGTGGCGCAGTGGTAAAGAATCTACCTGCCAAGCAGGGGACACGGGTTTGACCCCTGAGTGGGGAAGACTCCCTGGAGGAGGAAATGGCAACCCATTCCAGGATTCTTGCCTGGAAGATCCCGTGGACAGAGGAGCCTGGCAGGCTTTAGTCCATGGGGTGGCAAAGAATTGGACACGACTGAGTGACTGAGCACACACGCTACAGTTCACTGGATTTAGTTGTTTTGCCTGTAGTTTCACTGTTTCAAAGGGAGACTGAGGTCACTGAAGTTCTTACTCTTGTCATTTTGGCAATGCATCTATTTCATGTTTTAATTACTTTAGACAACATGCTTTACTATCACGTAAAGGTATCTTCCTTGAATAATGGTTTTTCTAGAATTTTGTGACTATTTTTTACCTGGCTACTTTTTGGGGGTTTTTCTAGCAGAATGTTAGAATCATTTGCTCCAACTCCAACAATAACTTCCACTGAACATCTAGAATGCTATTTTCTAAGTAGCTCACCTTTTTAAAAACATTCAGCAGGCTTTTCATCTCACTGAATTTTTTTCACACAGATCCCACTGTATTTTTTTTCCCAAGGCATTTAAATTTTTCTGTTGTGTTGGTAAACCAGGATTCATATGCCATGCTATTTTTTAAAAATACAGAGCAAACATTTCCTGAATGGCAAGGGGAGAAACACTGCTCATTTATGGACCTAAAGTTAATGGCATCAGGAGGGTTCATTCTGGAGGGGAAAGGTTTGCTATGGTTTTTTTCCTTGGAAGCAACAGAATATCTTTGTTCAAATTAAACTATGAGCAGAACCTCAATGCATAAAACATGAAAGCAGAGCTGCCTGGTTGAAAAGGAGGCTGAGGGACAAAGCCGAGCAGGCACTGCCACCTGCCCTGCTCCTCGCAGCAGCCCCTGAAGTGTTTCCAGGGGCTGTGAACTCAGTTAACTGCACTGAGCAGCCCATCTGTGTGCTCCGTAGCATGAGCTCTCGCCCTGTAACACCGTGTTCTACTTTAAGGGCCCGATTCTGAGGGATTCTCTGGATTTAGCATCCGACTGTCAAAATTCTACAGTTCATGGGCTTCCCGGGTGGCGCAGTGGTAAAGAATCTGCCTGCCAATGCAGGGGACACGGGTTTGACCCCTGAGTGGGGAAGACTCCTGGAGGAGGAACTGGCAACCCATTCCAGGATTCTTGCCTGGAAGATCCCGTGGACAGAGGAGCCTGGCAGGCTTTAGTCCATGGGGTGGCAAAGAATTGGACACGACTGAGTGACTGAGCACACACGCTACAGTTCACTGGATTTAGTTGTTTTGCCTGTAGTTTCACTGTTTCAAAGGGAGACTGAGGTCACTGAAGTTCTTACTCTTGTCATTTTGGCAATGCATCTATTTCATGTTTTAATTACTTTAGACAACATGCTTTACTATCACGTAAAGGTATCTTCCTTGAATAATGGTTTTTCTAGAATTTTGTGACTATTTTTTACCTGGCTACTTTTTGGGGGTTTTTCTAGCAGAATGTTAGAATCATTTGCTCCAACTCCAACAATAACTTCCACTGAACATCTAGAATGCTATTTTCTAAGTAGCTCACCTTTTAAGAACATTCAGCAGGCTTTTCATCTCACTGAATTTTTTTCACACAGATCCCACTGTATTTTTTTTCCCAAGGCATTTAAATTTTTCTGTTGTGTTGGTAAACCAGGATTCATATGCCATGCTATTTTTTAAAAATACAGAGCAAACATTTCCTGAATGGCAAGGGGAGAAACACTGCTCATTTATGGACCTAAAGTTAATGGCATCAGGAGGGTTCATTCTGGAGGGGAAAGGTTTGCTATGGTTTTTTTCCTTGGAAGCAACAGAATATCTTTGTTCAAATTAAACTATGAGCAGAACCTCAATGCATAAAACATGAAAGCAGAGCTGCCTGGTTGAAAAGGAGGCTGAGGGACAAAGCCGAGCAGGCACTGCCACCTGCCCTGCTCCTCGCAGCAGCCCCTGAAGTGTTTCCAGGGGCTGTGAACTCAGTTAACTGCACTGAGCAGCCCATCTGTGTGCTCCGTAGCATGAGCTCTCGCCCTGTAACACCGTGTTCTACTTTAAGGCGATTCGCCATCTCTGTGCAACGTCAACGAACACATCTGAGCTTTACTGAGATCCTGCCTCACTAGCCTGGATCACTGTCGTCTCTTATCTGTCCCAGGAGTTCACAGAACAGGGGATGTGACGATGCGGTGGGATGAAGACCATCAGATCTCATCCTGTGGCACAACAGAGAGCTGTGTGTTGACTCTCTCACTCAGAAATAAACACAGGGTCCATTTTCAACTAAATGAGTAGGGAGATGATATCAGGACTGTCAGCAGAGAATACAGGCAGAAAATATGGAGGGGAATCAGATGGGGCTTAGAACCATCTTTAAAATAAGCGCACAAAAGAAAATGTGTGGTCCTTGTTTTTATAAAAGATACTGATTAGATTTTAGGATGAAGGAATTTTTAAAATAACTGTAATACCTGTAAAAAATTACTGAGTATTCAGTCATGTTTTCAACTAGGAAAAAAAAAACTGAACCTTCAAAAACAGACTGCAGAAAGTAGCGAGGACTACAGGAGTGGAAGAAGATGCAGACCTGTTGTACGTATACTGAGGAGAGCTTACGTGCTGACTTTTCAAACCCAGAGCAAACTGTACTCACTGTTTCACAGTGTGTGAGACGCATTGTTCAGTGACGTTATAGGACAATTCCTCCTACAGAAGAAGGGAGGATTCACTCTGCTCCAGCTCACAGGCTACCTTCTGTGGCAATTTGCATGGGAACAGAATGAAACCTAGTGGAACTGATGATCTGATTCCATTTCTAAAGGGCTGGTATGACGTAAGTTTGAAGAAATCTATGTGGTGTTCGGATTACAAGGATCACAGCCTTGCCTAACTCAATGAAACCATGAGCCATGCCACACAGGGCCACCTAAGACGGACGGGTCATGGTGGAGAGTTCTGACAACCTCTTCAGGTCCATGAACAGTATCCAAAGGCAAAGCAGTCCATCGGGTCGCAAAGAGCTGGTCACAACTACGCGAATGATCCAATGTGGTCTATAAAATAACTGAGAATGATGACAACTTAAATTACTTTTAAGGAGGTGTTATCTTCGGATGAAAGAATGGAGATCTTATGGGGGGCAGGTACGTTGACCTCAGGGTAGTACAATCGACAGAAGACCAACAGCCCATGACGAGGGAAGAGAAACAAATGCACTCATAGATGGCGTTCCTAGGAGTCCTCCTAACTGTAATGCAAAACTAAAAAACTAATCATGCGTGTGCACGTCCCCCTTGAGATGATTTTCTTTCAGAAGTAAATTCAGAAAAGGGCCTGAGTTCTGGAGAGAGATGGTGCGGCCGAGTCCCAGGCACTCTAAGTGTAGCTGCTCTCCCCTGAGCCCTGGGATGTGCCCTGTGTTCCCATGTTCTTCCTCATGCCCATCTCTACGTGAGAAATTATTTGCGTCTTTGTCCTTGGAAAAGAATCACAGTGGAGTCTGAGAATCTTCAGTGGCCCTCGGTTTGCGTCCTTGGTATCCTAAATTCAGACAATCTCAACATCCAGAAATATCCTTTGATTTGTTCTTTCTCTTATATCTGGTGTCCTTGGGATCAAAGCCTCTTTCGTTGGCACCAAATAAGGCCCAGTGAGGATGCAGACCTGTTGTACGTATACTGTGCTGACTTTTCAAACCCAGAGCAAACTGTACTCACTGTTTCACAGTGTGTGAGACGCATTGTTCAGTGACGTTATAGGACAATTCCTCCTACAGAAGAAGGGAGGATTCACTCTGCTCCAGCTCACAGGCTACCTTCTGTGGCAATTTGCATGGGAACAGAATGAAACCTAGTGGAACTGATGATCTGATTCCATTTCTAAAGGGCTGGTATGACGTAAGTTTGAAGAAATCTATGTGGTGTTCGGATTACAAGGATCACAGCCTTGCCTAACTCAATGAAACCATGAGCCATGCCACACAGGGCCACCTAAGACGGACGGGTCATGGTGGAGAGTTCTGACAACCTCTTCAGGTCCATGAACAGTATCCAAAGGCAAAGCAGTCCATCGGGTCGCAAAGAGCTGGTCACAACTACGCGAATGATCCAATGTGGTCTATAAAATAACTGAGAATGATGACAACTTAAATTACTTTTAAGGAGGTGTTATCTTCGGATGAAAGAATGGAGATCTTATGGGGGGCAGGTACGTTGACCTCAGGGTAGTACAATCGACAGAAGACCAACAGCCCATGACGAGGGAAGAGAAACAAATGCACTCATAGATGGCGTTCCTAGGAGTCCTCCTAACTGTAATGCAAAACTAAAAAACTAATCATGCGTGTGCACGTCCCCCTTGAGATGATTTTCTTTCAGAAGTAAATTCAGAAAAGGGCCTGAGTTCTGGAGAGAGATGGTGCGGCCGAGTCCCAGGCACTCTAAGTGTAGCTGCTCTCCCCTGAGCCCTGGGATGTGCCCTGTGTTCCCATGTTCTTCCTCATGCCCATCTCTACGTGAGAAATTATTTGCGTCTTTGTCCTTGGAAAAGAATCACAGTGGAGTCTGAGAATCTTCAGTGGCCCTCGGTTTGCGTCCTTCGGTATCCTAAATTCAGACAATCTCAACATCCAGAAATATCCTTTGATTTGTTCTTTCTCTGATATCTGGTGTCCTTGGGATCAAAGCCTCTTTCGTTGGCACCAAATAAGGCCCAGTGAGGAGTTTGGGCCATATAATCCTTTGCACTGAAAGTTTTTGATCCGCCACTGTCTTCATATTCCTGGATGAGCTCCTGGAAGCGGCTGTAATCGATCCACGTCCACCATTCTCTGCCAATCTTAAACTGGCAAGAAAAAAAGGAGTCAGGTCAGAACTGAAAACAGATGTAAAGAACGTCAGGTTAAGTATCGAAAAATCAAAGACGAGCCTGATCTTTTCTCCCTATCAAGTTAAAGGAAATTTTTTCACGCTCCAGACATGGCTCCATATCAAAGCAGAATGTTCTATATATGGTCAAAGAGGAGCTTCTTTTCCCTCAGGACCACTGCTGCGCTGGACGTGGAAGACCCAGTTGCTGAATAAAGAATACATGCCAGAACGGAAAATCAAGGTTTTCTTGGGCAGTACCACTGAAAGATGATTAATTAAGTTTTTTTGGCATTATCAAGTGTAATTCAAATTCCTCTTGTTACCACTTTTTCCCTCGTATGAATTTTCATGGTTGTTACTAAATTTTGCTTGAGTTGTTAGGGGTGCTTTCATCAGTGACTCCTAATTCTGAAATGCTACCTTAATGACTCCAACTAGCCTTTTTTGCCTAACATGGATACAATAGCTCATTAACGGAAAGCCTTGTTAAGAATTTCAATTCAATAAAGAGGAATAATCCAATTTGTACTCTTTTAAGAAACTGCTTCTCAAAAGTCACTGTAGAATAATGGCCAGGAATGAAGAAAACAGAGAGGAAGTTGAGGAGGCGCTGAAGGAAGCACAAATTAAATTGCGAAGGCTTTTAATTCAAAACAACCACTTGGCATTCCATGGGGTAAATGTATAATACATTGATACTTGATTTATAAACAGACATGTCTTTGTTTTGCTACCATATTTTTTTAAAAATCTGACCATGAGCCAGGGAAGTTACCGGCGACTCAGATGGTAAAGAATCCACCTGCAGTGCAGGAGACCTGGGTTCGATCCCCAGGCTGGGAAGATCCCCTGGAGAAGGGAATGGCTACCCACTCCAGTATTGTTGCCTGGAGAATTCCATGGACTGAGGAGCGTGGCATGCTGCAGTCCACGGAGTCGTGAGGAGTTGGACACGACAGACCCACTCACACTTTCACTTTCAGGTAACAATTTTCATGTCTTAGCTGAGAAAAATGTTGAAAATATGTAGGTTCCTGGACTTAGAATATTAAAATCTGATGAATTTAAATAGTATCTAATTTTTTAATCCAACAGCTAGGAGCTTTCTAAAAAAAAAAAAAAGGTCAAACAAATGGAAAACTTTACCTATGAATCATGAGAAACGCTCTTCTAATATTAAAGAATTTCATTTCTTGAAAAGCTGCCCTAGGAGCTCTATGAATTCCACAACTCAAGATGTAGGACCACATCTCCGCATCATTCTCCCTCCAAAGGCCAACTGCTCTTGAATGTTCTCCACTACCAGGAAAGTAATCACTGTCACCACAGGGTGCTGAACCTCAAAAGGAGTCAAAGGTGCTGCCCCCTTCCCTGGCTTCTTACACCCCAGACATAGTCAGGGCTCACTGATTCTTCCTCAGCTGCACTTCCACAGTCACCTCCTGGTACTATGAATTTTCATGGTTGTTACTAAATTTTGCTTGAGTTGTTAGGGGTGCTTTCATCAGTGACTCCTAATTCTGAAATGCTACCTTAATGACTCCAACTAGCCTTTTTTGCCTAACATGGATACAATAGCTCATTAACGGAAAGCCTTGTTAAGAATTTCAATTCAATAAAGAGGAATAATCCAATTTGTACTCTTTTAAGAAACTGCTTCTCAAAAGTCACTGTAGAATAATGGCCAGGAATGAAGAAAACAGAGAGGAAGTTGAGGAGGCGCTGAAGGAAGCACAAATTAAATTGCAAGGCTTTTAATTCAAAACAACCACTTGGCATTCCATGGGGTAAATGTATAATACATTGATACTTGATTTATAAACAGACATGTCTTTGTTTTGCTACCATATTTTTTTAAAAATCTGACCATGAGCCAGGGAAGTTACCGGCGACTCAGATGGTAAAGAATCCACCTGCAGTGCAGGAGACCTGGGTTCGATCCCCAGGCTGGGAAGATCCCTGGAGAATGGAAAGGCTATCCACTCTGGTATTCTTGCCTGGAGAATTCCATGGACTGAGGAGCGTGGCATGCTGCAGTCCACGGAGTCGTGAGGAGTTGGACACGACAGACCCACTCACACTTTCACTTTCAGGTAACAATTTTCATGTCTTAGCTGAGAAAAATGTTGAAAATATGTAGGTTCCTGGACTTAGAATATTAAAATCTGATGAATTTAAATAGTATCTAATTTTTTAATCCAACAGCTAGGAGCTTTCTAAAAAAAAAAAAAAGGTCAAACAAATGGAAAACTTTACCTATGAATCATGAGAAACGCTCTTCTAATATTAAAGAATTTCATTTCTTGAAAAGCTGCCCTAGGAGCTCTATGAATTCCACAACTCAAGATGTAGGACCACATCTCCGCATCATTCTCCCTCCAAAGGCCAACTGCTCTTGAATGTTCTCCACTACCAGGAAAGTAATCACTGTCACCACAGGGTGCTGAACCTCAAAAGGAGTCAAAGGTGCTGCCCCCTTCCCTGGCTTCTTACACCCCAGACATAGTCAGGGCTCACTGATTCTTCCTCAGCTGCACTTCCACAGTCACCTCCTGGTACTGCCCTGAGCAGACACCCCCTTCTAGAACTCGACAAGTCTGCCAGTTGATTGACTGTCTCATTCCAGTGTTGGCTGCTTCCAGCTTCTGGGGACTGCCTGAGACGACTATGCTTACAGCAGAAGAGAGCCCTGCTACCTAGTATATACAGCCTAAATATCAAATCTCTAACTGGAGGCTGCTCAATGAGTTACCCAGCCCCTCATGTGACCCACAAGCTGTTCTGTCTATCTGATTAATGCTGACTTAATCCTCAAGTTGGACTTCCTTGGTAGCTCAGTTGGTAAAGAATCTGCCTCCAGTGCAGGAGACCCCAGTTCGATTCCTGGGTCCAGAAGATCCCCTGGAGAAGGGAAAGGCTACCCACTCCAGTATTCTTTTTTTTTTTTTTTTAAGATTTATTTATTTATTTACTTTGGGTGGGGGTCGGGTTGGGGAGGGAGGGGAGCGGGCAGGCCACTTCTGTTGGTCTTTCATTTCTCTATTTTCATCCGTCTTTGTTCTTTGGCTCCTGTGGGCCTCCCATCGCGGTGGCGTCTGTCGTTGCAGAGCGCCGGCTCTGGGTGCATGCGCTCCAGAGCTCCGGCTCGGCAATTGGACACATGGGTCCAGCCGCTCCGCGGCACGTGGGATCTTCTCAGGCCAGAGATCGAACCGGCGCCCCTTGCACTGCAAGGCGGTGTCCTTACCCACTGGACCACCAAGGGAAGCCCCACTCCAGTATTCTTGCCTGGAGAATTCTATGGCCTGTCCATGGGTCACAAAGAGCAGGACATAACTGAGCGACTTCATTTTCACTTTTTTGAGCCTCAAGTTGGCTTCCCCAGTAGCTCAGAATCTGCCTGCCATGCAGGAGACACAGGATCCATTCCTGGGTCAGAAAGATCCCCTAGGGAAGGAAATGGCAACTCACTCCAGTATTCTTGCCTGGGAAATTCCATAGACAGAGGAGCCTGGAGAGCTACAGTCCATGGGGTCTCAAAGGAGTCAGACACGATTTAGTGACTAAACAACAAGCCTCGAATCTCTTTATAATGGTTCTTTGCTCTGGGAAGTCCTCCTTAATCCCTTTAGATGACTGTGACAGTCCCCTGCCGCAGTCCCCTGCACTCGTCCAACAAGAGTATACGGTACACACTAGCCTCTGTAGTCACCAACCCATCCACTCCCACCCTCCCAAGACTGCTGGGTTTGTGAATCTATCTAACTTATTCTCCTCTCCCCTTTCCCTTTTGGGGTTTAGATCTCTATGTCTGAACTCTGAACCTCAGGATCCACCATCCTGGTCCTCCTTTTCCTTCAAACTCTAATGGCAAACTCACTTGCCATGGATATTTTAAGAAGGTCTAAAAGATTAGCTTAGACTAAAGCGACAGATTTTAAAATCTTCTTTTGCCATGACCTATAGTAAGAAACACATTTTATATCTTGATCGAGGACACACAGTCACACACATACATGCTCTGGAAATACAACTTTCACAAAACTATAGGCAATGCATTTCATTTAAAAAAGTCCTGCTGACTGAAACCCACTGCATGGATTTCCTAACTCCTAATGCTGTTTGAAGATCTGGTTTCTTCCAACTACAAAACTTCGCCCTGTCTTAAAAGGGAAGAAATTAGTTGCATGGATTTGACAATCTGTCAACTGACAACTCTTCTTAGAAAACAAACTGGAAGACCAAGAAAATGTAACAGAAGGTTGGTGTGTTAGTTTGCCTAGCTGTGTAACAAAAATACCACAGACTGGGTGTCTTAAATCACAAAAATTCCTTCCCTCACAGTCCTGGGTGCTAGAAGTCTAAGGTGGAGGTGAACGGAGCAGACAGCCTGCTTCTCACTATGGATCCACATGGCTTCTCCTCCATGTGTACGCAAGCAGGGGGATGGGGGCTCCCAGGTGTCTTTCCTAATAAGAACACCAACCCATCAGATCAGGGCCACATCTTTATGACCCCATTTAACCTTCATTGCTTCCTTACGGTCCCCCATCTCAAACATGGCCATACTGGGTATTAGGACAGGAATTTCGAAGGGGCATAAACCTTCAGTCTACAACTGAAGGTCACTCTCAGAGTAATGCTGAGCCATAAGATCCCTAAGACAAAACTGCACGATACATGCCCCCTTCTCAAAACAATCTTGAGAATAATCACATTGAATAATCACTCAGAAAAAGTCAGTGTCCCGTGCAAAAAGCAGACGCTAAAAGGGAAAATTTTAGTATGATTGGCACAGAAATAAAGCTGAAAGACAGAGCTGTACCAAGAGAAGAAAGAAACCCCAAATCACAAAATGTGAGGTTAAGTATGCAGAGACATGACATCGCCCAGCTTCAAGAGTTCCCCAAATCCAACAGTCAAGAAAGAAAGTGAAGTCGCTCAGTCATGTCCAACTGTTTGCAACCTGTGTACAAGCCATAAAATTCTGCATGCAAGAATACTGGAGTGGGTAGCTTTTCCCTTCTCCAGGGGATTTTCCCAATCCAGGGATCAAATGGTTTTCATGTGATCTCCATGTCAACTGTTTTCTAGTTGGCTTCTTCAAACATATAGTGAAACTTAGGAACCAAACGACTAGAAAAGCACTAGTTAAACGATTTGGAAGCGGGGCTCTGCCAGACATTCCTCAGATCTCAGAAGTATTGATCCATGTTTATTAGAAGAAGCCGAGGGAGTCCCAGGGTAGTTAGAGGGAAAAGTGATTTTAGAGCACACACAAAAGGATGTTACAGTAGTGTTTCTTGAATCTCCCAGATTTAAGAAGTCCATTCTCAGCCTTTTGTAGCTACAACTGTATTGGTGTGTTAGTTTGCCTAGCTGTGTAACAAAAATACCACAGACTGGGTGTCTTAAATCACAAAAATTCCTTCCCTCACAGTCCTGGGTGCTAGAAGTCTAAGGTGGAGGTGAACGGAGCAGACAGCCTGCTTCTCACTATGGATCCACATGGCTTCTCCTCCATGTGTACGCAAGCAGGGGGATGGGGGCTCCCAGGTGTCTTTCCTAATAAGAACACCAACCCATCAGATCAGGGCCACATCTTTATGACCCCATTTAACCTTCATTGCTTCCTTACGGTCCCCCATCTCAAACATGGCCATACTGGGTATTAGGACAGGAATTTCGAAGGGGCATAAACCTTCAGTCTACAACTGAAGGTCACTCTCAGAGTAATGCTGAGCCATAAGATCCCTAAGACAAAACTGCACGATACATGCCCCCTTCTCAAAACAATCTTGAGAATAATCACATTGAATAATCACTCAGAAAAAGTCAGTGTCCCGTGCAAAAAGCAGACGCTAAAAGGGAAAATTTTAGTATGATTGGCACAGAAATAAAGCTGAAAGACAGAGCTGTACCAAGAGAAGAAAGAAACCCCAAATCACAAAATGTGAGGTTAAGTATGCAGAGACATGACATCGCCCAGCTTCAAGAGTTCCCCAAATCCAACAGTCAAGAAAGAAAGTGAAGTCGCTCAGTCATGTCCAACTGTTTGCAACCTGTGTACAAGCCATAAAATTCTGCATGCAAGAATACTGGAGTGGGTAGCTTTTCCCTTCTCCAGGGGATTTTCCCAATCCAGGGATCAAATGGTTTTCATGTGATCTCCATGTCAACTGTTTTCTAGTTGGCTTCTTCAAACATATAGTGAAACTTAGGAACCAAACGACTAGAAAAGCACTAGTTAAACGATTTGGAAGCGGGGCTCTGCCAGACATTCCTCAGATCTCAGAAGTATTGATCCATGTTTATTAGAAGAAGCCGAGGGAGTCCCAGGGTAGTTAGAGGGAAAAGTGATTTTAGAGCACACACAAAAGGATGTTACAGTAGTGTTTCTTGAATCTCCCAGATTTAAGAAGTCCATTCTCAGCCTTTTGTAGCTACAACTGTATTGTTTGTTCTTTGGGTAAGAGGAGGTGAAGATCCCAGAAAAAGGACTTCCAAGTGTACCTGATTGCCTGCCACAGTGAGTTGCTAGACGGAATGGCCACCTCTGAGCTTACTGGTGATAAGCTGTACTTCCACGGCACAGCAGCCTGGGGAACCTCTCTGAGAGGCAAAACTACAACACAATTGAATTCTAGATCTATCCAAGGGCAATTAAGACATTTTTATCTGGAAACTCAGTTTCTGGAGTTTCCACTTCTGCTGGAGTAGCACTGAGCCCTCTCGGCAATGTCACCAAATGGCCCATTTTCTCTGACATTTTTCTGCAAGTAATTACTGGGAACACTCAGGCCTCGGATAAGAATGCGTTCCACATGTACACACAGAGGGGAAAATATTCAGTCGGTAGGTTTTATTAGGAAAACACCGCGCTAAACCCTAATGGAGACATACAGTTCCCTTCTTATTCCAAGGGAGGAAGGTGTGGGAGGTGACGGCTCTTCATTCCCTCCCTTTACAGACTATGAGTTTATAATACATCCAAGAGGGAGGCCTCTGTGATCAGCACTTAGTCACCTATGGGGCCTCCAATTCGCTGAAAGCTTTCTCAGTGATGATGATCTTGGAGGGTTAAGGACATGCTGCCTGATGAGCTGAGGTTGGGAATCTACATCTAGTGTCCCAGGGACACTCCCCGCTCTACTGCCACTCCCGTCTGACTGCTCTGTGATATTTGAGAGACAGCATAATGCAGTGGTCCAAAGTCGGCTTTGTGTGACTTTCTGGGTGATTCAGTGGTTAAGAATCCACCTTCTGGTGCAGGGGACGCAGGTTCAATCCTTGATCATGGAACTAAGATCCCACATGCTACAGGGCGACAAAACCCACATGCCGCAACTACGAGCCCGGCGCTACAAAGAGAGAGCCTGTGCACTGCCATGAAGATCATGCATGATGCAACCAGGATCTGATGCAGCCAAAAATACATAAATCATTTTTTAAAGTAGCCTTTGCATTTTGAAAGATAAAGAATTGAATTCTAACTGCGCCCTATTTGTGCTTGGATTAGACTTGTACTTTCTTAGTCTGAGATGCTCCCTTTGGAATAAGAGGAAAAATAATATAACTCATAAGATTTTTATAAGCATTCAATGAATCAATACATGCACAGTGTAATAAAAGTGACCTTAACGAATGTTACTGGTTGTTGAGTTTAACAGCAGATACTAAAACCAAGGAATGACACCGGACACCTCATAGATGGTAAAAGATGCTCCAAGATAATGAAAAGATTATGCTGGAAGACAACAAAATGACACCTTCAAAGTGCTGGATGGAAACACCGCAACTGAGAGTGTTCTACTCTGATAATCCATCATGCAAGACCAAAAGTGAAATGTTTCAGGGAGGAAAAAAAAAAAAAGACTAAGTTTACCACTTACATTATCAAGAAGAAGTCACACCTAGGAGGTTCATCTGGGGTCCAAGTGGGATTTACATGGATTCACCAAACGAGTATAAACTTTTAAAATGTAAGAGTACAGGATTCGGGGAAGATGGCGGAGGAGGAAGAATTAGGAAGTCTTCTCGCAGCCCAGACAAAAACTATGCTGGCAGAATCTTGTCTGGCATAACTGCCTGGGAACTCTTAAGTCTACTGACAGTTTGTAACTTTCAGGATAAAGTTTGGATTGTAAATTGCAGTTAATTTCAGTCCATTTCAGTTTAGACAGGCAGCAGCTACCTCATCCCACCCCCACCCCGGCCCAAACCTCCTCGCGCACCCATAGCAGGCAGCTGTGAACACGCTTCTGGAGCACCCAGCATGTAACCTGTGGGAGATAGAGTGGGCGTTGAGGATTCTGTCCTCCAAACTCAGGAGATCTGTCTTTTGACCAGTAACTACTGCTTCTGATCACAGAGGTGTAAATGGATTAAAGTCTCCCATCAAAAAGCAGAGATTGTGAGGGGGATATACATATGACTAATCTGAGAACATACATATCTGTAAACAACAAAACTCCATAAAAGTTAAAAGTAAAATAAAAGTTAAAAAAAAAAAAAAAGCAGAGATTGGAGAAATGAATTAAAAACCCCATATCCAAAAAGGACCTAAACAGACACCTCTCCAAAGAGGACATACAGATGGCCCAAAAACATGTGAAACGATGCTCAACCTCACTTATAATTAGAGGAATGCAAATCAAAACTATAATGAGATATCACCTCACACCTGTCAGAATGGTCATCATCAACAAATCGACAGACAATAAATGCTGGAGAGGGTGCGGAGAAAAGGGAACACTCTTGCACTGCTGGTGGGAATGTAAATTGATACAGCCTCTATGGAAGACAGTCTGGAGATTTCTTAAAAAACTAAAAATAGAAGCACCATACGACCCAGCAATCCCACTCTTAGGCTTATATCCTGATGAAATCAAATCTGAAAGAAACACCTGTACCCCAAAGTTCATTGCAGCTCTCTATGCAATAGCTAGAACATGGAAGCAACCTAGATGCCCATTGATGAATGAATGGATACAAAAGCTCTGGTACATATATACAATGAAATACTATACAGCTGTAAAAAGAAATGCAGAAGAATCAGCCCTAATGAGGTGGCTGGATATAGAACATACCATAAAAAGTGAAATCAGTCAGAAAGAGAAGGACAAGCACAATATACTAACACATATATATGGAATCTAGTAGGATGGTGATGATGGCACATGCAGTGAAGCGATGGAGAGACAGACATGGACAGTGGACACATGGACATTGTGGGGAATGAACAGTGGGTGGGAGGCGTAAAGGAAGTAGCATGAAGGCCTGTACTATCATATATGAAGAAAATAGCTCTAGTCATTGCTCTGTGAGAAAAGGGGATCCTGCAGGGTTGATGTGTGACAGTCTGGAGGGGTGAGATGGGGGGGATATACACGTGACTAATCTGGGAACATACATATCTGTAAACAACAAAACTCTGTAAAAATTAAAAGTAAAATAAAAGCTTAAAAAAAAAAACCCATATCCAACTATATGCTGTTTACAAGAGCTTTACTTTATATCCAACAACACAAATAGGTTGAAAGTGGAAGCATGGAAAACGTTATTCCATGCAAATAGTAACCAAAAGGAAGCAGAGGAAGCTAGACTAATATCACACAAAACAGATCAAGTCAAAAGGGTTATAAGAGACAAAGACATTATGTATCAGTAAAAGGTTCAATACAGCAAGACAATATAACAATTAAAAACATTTATATGCCTAATCACAGATCATCAAAATACTTAAGCAGGTTTTGACAGAATTGGAGGAAGAGACAGCACTACAGTTATAGTTTAATACCACTCAACAGTGGACAGAACAACCAAACAGAAGATAACTACAGAAACAAAGGACATGGACTTCCCTGGTGGTACAGTGCCTAAGAATCCGCGTGCCAATACAGGGTACACAGGTTTAATCCCTGGTCCAGGAAGATTCCACATGCTCTGGGGCAACTAAGCCTGGGTGCCACAACTGCTGAGCCTGCGATCTAGAGCCCATGCTACACAAGAGAAGCCACCGCCATGAAAAGCCTGTGCACAACTGGAGAGTAGCCCCTCCTCGCCGCAGCTAGAGAAAGCCCAGATGCCGCAACAAAGGTCCAGCACAGCCCAAAATAAATAAGATCAATTTAAAAAAAAAAAAAAAAAGAAGAAACAAAGAATTTGAACAACACAATAAATCAATCAGATCAACAAGCATACATATATAAAAGTACTAGCTAGAGCAATTAAGCAAGAAAAAGGAAAAAACACATCCAAGTTAGAAATGACAAAGTAAAATTATCTCTGCTCAAAGATGATATAATTTTTTCTTAGATGATACAATTTTATATGTAGACTTTTACAAGACTTCTCTTGAGAATTTGGCATTTGAGACTGAATCAAGTGGAGCTGAATGCTTGAGCTAAATTGGGGCTGCAGAAGCCATAACAGGTCATTCTGAAAACGAAGAAGCAAAAGAAGAGAGAGGAAGGGAGGGAGGGAATAATGCTCTTCATTATCTTCTAGAAATTTCACAGAATTATATTTTATGTTTAAGTCTAAGGTACATTTTGAAAATGTAAGATCATCTCAAAGACACAGAAAATGCATCTGATAAAATTCGACATTCATTCTTGATAAAACCTTCTAACAAATTAGGAAGAGAAGAAACATATTGCAACATAATAGATAGAGACTATCAAAGCTTTATTTATCCAACAACACAAATAGGTTGAAAGTGGAAGCATGGAAAACGTTATTCCATGCAAATAGTAACCAAAAGGAAGCAGAGGAAGCTAGACTAATATCACACAAAACAGATCAAGTCAAAAGGGTTATAAGAGACAAAGACATTATGTATCAGTAAAAGGTTCAATACAGCAAGACAATATAACAATTAAAAACATTTATATGCCTAATCACAGATCATCAAAATACTTAAGCAGGTTTTGACAGAATTGGAGGAAGAGACAGCACTACAGTTATAGTTTAATACCACTCAACAGTGGACAGAACAACCAAACAGAAGATAACTACAGAAACAAAGGACATGGACTTCCCTGGTGGTACAGTGCCTAAGAATCCGCGTGCCAATACAGGGTACACAGGTTTAATCCCTGGTCCAGGAAGATTCCACATGCTCTGGGGCAACTAAGCCTGGGTGCCACAACTGCTGAGCCTGCGATCTAGAGCCCATGCTACACAAGAGAAGCCACCGCCATGAAAAGCCTGTGCACAACTGGAGAGTAGCCCCTCCTCGCCGCAGCTAGAGAAAGCCCAGATGCCGCAACAAAGGTCCAGCACAGCCCAAAATAAATAAGATCAATTTAAAAAAAAAAGAAGAAACAAAGAATTTGAACAACACAATAAATCAATCAGATCAACAAGCATACATATATAAAAGTACTAGCTAGAGCAATTAAGCAAGAAAAAGGAAAAAACACATCCAAGTTAGAAATGACAAAGTAAAATTATCTCTGCTCAAAGATGATATAATTTTTTCTTAGATGATACAATTTTATATGTAGACTTTTACAAGACTTCTCTTGAGAATTTGGCATTTGAGACTGAATCAAGTGGAGCTGAATGCTTGAGCTAAATTGGGGCTGCAGAAGCCATAACAGGTCATTCTGAAAACGAAGAAGCAAAAGAAGAGAGAGGAAGGGAGGGAGGGAATAATGCTCTTCATTATCTTCTAGAAATTTCACAGAATTATATTTTATGTTTAAGTCTAAGGTACATTTTGAAAATGTAAGATCATCTCAAAGACACAGAAAATGCATCTGATAAAATTCGACATTCATTCTTGATAAAACCTTCTAACAAATTAGGAAGAGAAGAAACATATTGCAACATAATAAAGGCCATGCAGAGAAGCCTATAATCAATGTCAAAAGGCAGAAAGCATTTCCTCTAAGATCAGGAACAAACCAAAGATGCTTATTCTCACCACTCTACTCAGCACAGTACCAGAAGTCCTAGGCAGAGTCATTAGGCAAGAAAAAAAAAAAAAGGTATTAGAATTAGAAAGGAAGAAGTAAAATTGTCTCTATCTGCTTATCACATGAACCATGAAAGAAAAATTGATAAGCTGGACTTTATTAAAACAAGAAATATTTGCTCTAAGAAAGGTACAGTTAAGAGAATGGAGAGTCAAGTCTATTTCATAGAGAATATATTTGCAAAGCATATCTGATAAATGACTTATATTCAAAATACATTTTAAAAACTCTTAAAACTCAACAGTAACAAAACAACCAGTCCAATTTTAAAAGGGGCAAAAGGTCTGACCACCTAACCAAAGATACACCGATGGCAAACAAGCATAAGAGAAAATGTCTGATCATGTTTCCATGATATTATGTGCTTTTCAAAACCTATAGGATTTTATAGCATAAATACTGAACCTTAAAGTATGTAGTTTAATGGGCTTCCCTGGTAGCTCAGTGGTAAAGAGTTTGTCTGCCAATGCAGGAGACACGAGTCTGATCCCTAATCCAGGAAGATCCCACATGCTACAGACCAACTAAGCCCGTAAGCCACAATTGACCCCATGTGCCGCAACTACTGAAGCCTGTATGTCCTAGAGCCTGAGTTCCACAACAAGAGAAGTCACTGCAACAAGAAGCCTGCTCACCTCAACCAGAGAGTAACCCCCACTCCCTGCAACTAGAGAAGAGCCTGTAGCAGCAGTGAAAAGCCAGAATAGCCAAAAATAAATAAATTAATTAATTAAATTAAAAAAAATTTTTTTTAAGCATTTAAACTTAAAAGGTTTAAGCTTATGTATTTAAACTCAAGTATTTAAACAAAATTTTTTTAAAACTTAAAAGGTTTAAGTTTTAATAAAAAATCATTTAGGAAGTCAGGGGAAACCAGGAATAAGTACAGACTGTGAAAAGAGAATCTAACTAAATTATGAATTTGTGAAACAATTTCAGTGAAAGGGATAGAGTGGAAAAAGTACTGACCAAAGTCATTCTAAAAACAACTGGAGCCTATAAGAGTTAAGGCAAAAGAAACTACATATAAACATTGTGTCCTAGAGTTAAAAATTCTGATAATGCCATATATGTAAACTGGAATTGAACAATTAAGTAAATAACTGATTGATAATAGAAGCTAGGATTTGATTCTCACTGTTGGAGTGTGAATTTACAAATAAACAAGGAGAGGCAAATAGAATGAGTTGCATGGTAACAAAGTTTGAGACATCGGTACATTTAGCTTAATAAAGATACAAAAGGCACATACACATAGAAATAGTTCCCTACATGTGTATGTACAGAAGTTAGCATATACACATATATTTCTTCACTCTGTCATCTGAGAGGGCCTAAAACAAACAACACCCCAATAGCAATGAGCGCACTTCCACCCAGATCATGATTTCTAACATCATTCTCCAATAAAAGAAGCCACAGCTCCGGAGAGAAATGGCTGATTCTAGGACCGAGGTAGGAAATAAATAAGATGAGCCTGGAGCTTCTTGTAATGCCAGAAAGGAAAGTCCTCAAAATGAACATGGACATTCCCACCGCCCCCTACCCCATTCACACCCAGCCCCACTCACACCCACAGTCTGCCAATGCAGGAGACACGAGTGCCTAATCCAGGAAGATCCCACATGCTACAGACCAACTAAGCCCGTAAGCCACAATTGACCCCATGTGCCGCAACTACTGAAGCCTGTATGTCCTAGAGCCTGAGTTCCACAACAAGAGAAGTCACTGCAACAAGAAGCCTGCTCACCTCAACCAGAGAGTAACCCCCACTCCCTGCAACTAGAGAAGAGCCTGTAGCAGCAGTGAAAAGCCAGAATAGCCAAAAATAAATAAATTAATTAATTAAATTAAAAAAAATTTTTTTTAAGCATTTAAACTTAAAAGGTTTAAGCTTATGTATTTAAACTCAAGTATTTAAACAAAATTTTTTTAAAACTTAAAAGGTTTAAGTTTTAATAAAAAATCATTTAGGAAGTCAGGGGAAACCAGGAATAAGTACAGACTGTGAAAAGAGAATCTAACTAAATTATGAATTTGTGAAACAATTTCAGTGAAAGGGATAGAGTGGAAAAAGTACTGACCAAAGTCATTCTAAAAACAACTGGAGCCTATAAGAGTTAAGGCAAAAGAAACTACATATAAACATTGTGTCCTAGAGTTAAAAATTCTGATAATGCCATATATGTAAACTGGAATTGAACAATTAAGTAAATAACTGATTGATAATAGAAGCTAGGATTTGATTCTCACTGTTGGAGTGTGAATTTACAAATAAACAAGGAGAGGCAAATAGAATGAGTTGCATGGTAACAAAGTTTGAGACATCGGTACATTTAGCTTAATAAAGATACAAAAGGCACATACACATAGAAATAGTTCCCTACATGTGTATGTACAGAAGTTAGCATATACACATATATTTCTTCACTCTGTCATCTGAGAGGGCCTAAAACAAACAACACCCCAATAGCAATGAGCGCACTTCCACCCAGATCATGATTTCTAACATCATTCTCCAATAAAAGAAGCCACAGCTCCGGAGAGAAATGGCTGATTCTAGGACCGAGGTAGGAAATAAATAAGATGAGCCTGGAGCTTCTTGTAATGCCAGAAAGGAAAGTCCTCAAAATGAACATGGACATTCCCACCGCCCCCCCTACCCCCATTCACACCCAGCCCCACTCACACCCACACTGATAGGCATAAAAGAAACACAGGAGCCAACTAAAAGAACTCCTAGTGGTTGAAGCAAGAACAATGTGGGCATAAGTAATAAAAATGAATTGGATTACAACTCAAAGTTATAAAACAAGTACCCATGAGTCTATACTGATATAAAAATGATTGAATAAATTAATAAATGGGAAGAAGAGACAAACCTAAATTGAAGAATTCCAAATAATTTATGCAGACATTCTGCCCTCATGTGGGTAGAATGTGAAGTATTAACGTTCACTCCTTAGATATGGGTCGAATATAGGCTTCCTTCCAAAGGAGAGCAGGGAAAGAATAATGTTCCAGCAGAAAGGGAGAGGGAAGAATAGGTTTAAAGTGGAGAAACCTCACAAACAGGACCACAGCTTGCTGCTCAAGGTCAAAATCAAGGAAGCTTCACATGATGTGATGAAAATGGCACTTTACTTCTGTGACCTTCCTCCTAAAAACCAGTAACGCAACTCTCATGAGAAAAACACTGGACACAGTTCAGTGGTGATGCATCCCACAAAATACCTCCTGAGGACGCCTCAGAGTGGTCAAGGTCATCAAATCAAGAAGAGTCTCAGAAACTTCCATAGCCAAGGGGACTCTAAAGAGACATGACTACTAAAGGCAACATGTTATCCTGGATGGGATCCTAGAACTGCAAAAGGACAGTTTTCTAAGAAAAAACTAAACTGTGGACTTCAGTTAATAATAATGTATAAATATTAGTTCACTGACTGTAATACATGCATTTGGTACCAATATATGATGTTAATAATATGCAAATTCAGGATCTATAATAACTTCTATCTTTTCAATTTTTCTATGAATCTCAAACTGTACTACATGTAAAGTCTATTAAAAAATTAGGAATTAAGTTTTTTATTTTTTTTTTAAGATTTATTTATTTATTTATTTTGGGCAGGGGTTGGGTTGGGGAGGGAGGGGAGCGGGCAGGCCACTTCTATTGGTCTTTCATTTCTCTATTTTCATCCGTCCTTGTTCTTTGGCTCCTGTGGGCCTCCCATCACGGTGGTGTCTGTCGCTGCAGAGCACCGGCTCTGGGCGCATGTGCTCCAGAGCTCCGGCTCGGTAGTTGGACACATGGGTCCAGCCGCTCCGCGGCACGTGGGATCTTCCCAGGCCAGGGATTGAACCGGCGTCCCTTGCACTGCAAGGTGGTGTCCTTACCCACTGGACCACCAGGGGAAGCCCAGGAATTAAGTTTTAAAGCAGTGCTACGTAGATTCTGCAGGCCATGCATACAATCCGCCCCTTGGTTTTCACAGGCACTGATCACTCTAATAGGGTATTGCCAACATGTAGAAAGGACTTCACTGTCTCTGAACTAAAATGATCAAAGTGCATCAGACTCCTCAAGGTTTTATTTGCAGACTGACAGGACCTTGGCTATAATGTTCCAGCAGAAAGGGAGAGGGAAGAATGTTAAAGTGGAGAAACCTCACAAACAGGACCACAGCTTGCTGCTCAAGGTCAAAATCAAGGAAGCTTCACATGATGTGATGAAAATGGCACTTTACTTCTGTGACCTTCCTCCTAAAAACCAGTAACGCAACTCTCATGAGAAAAACACTGGACACAGTTCAGTGGTGATGCATCCCACAAAATACCTCCTGAGGACGCCTCAGAGTGGTCAAGGTCATCAAATCAAGAAGAGTCTCAGAAACTTCCATAGCCAAGGGGACTCTAAAGAGACATGACTACTAAAGGCAACATGTTATCCTGGATGGGATCCTAGAACTGCAAAAGGACAGTTTTCTAAGAAAAAACTAAACTGTGGACTTCAGTTAATAATAATGTATAAATATTAGTTCACTGACTGTAATACATGCATTTGGTACCAATATATGATGTTAATAATATGCAAATTCAGGATCTATAATAACTTCTATCTTTTCAATTTTTCTATGAATCTCAAACTGTACTACATGTAAAGTCTATTAAAAAATTAGGAATTAAGTTTTTATTTTTTTTAAGATTTATTTATTTATTTATTTTGGGCAGGGGTTGGGTTGGGGAGGGAGGGGAGCGGGCAGGCCACTTCTATTGGTCTTTCATTTCTCTATTTTCATCCGTCCTTGTTCTTTGGCTCCTGTGGGCCTCCCATCACGGTGGTGTCTGTCGCTGCAGAGCACCGGCTCTGGGCGCATGTGCTCCAGAGCTCCGGCTCGGTAGTTGGACACATGGGTCCAGCCGCTCCGCGGCACGTGGGATCTTCCCAGGCCAGGGATTGAACCGGCGTCCCTTGCACTGCAAGGTGGTGTCCTTACCCACTGGACCACCAGGGGAAGCCCAGGAATTAAGTTTTAAAGCAGTGCTACGTAGATTCTGCAGGCCATGCATACAATCCGCCCCTTGGTTTTCACAGGCACTGATCACTCTAATAGGGTATTGCCAACATGTAGAAAGGACTTCACTGTCTCTGAACTAAAATGATCAAAGTGCATCAGACTCCTCAAGGTCTTACTCATTTGCAGACTGACAGGACCTTGGCTATATTTACGCTGAGAGGCTGGAAACCCAGAAGCAGAAGGCTGACGACACGCCCTCATTCCAGCTGACCCTTCCAAAGCACGCAGCCGGGTTGACTCTCCTCTGGCCTCCCCGAATTCCTGCAGGGAACTGCAGTCATCTCCTCTGCCCCTCCAGCTCAACCTTAGAACTCGCATATGCCGACTTACTGATCTTAAGGCGAGCCTTTGTTATCTTTCCTTTGTTACAAGTCGGATGCATTGACTCAGTTTCATGGAGTACCCATCTATTCTCCCACATACTTAAGGAAACTGCTTCTTATCAATAGCAGGAACTCCTTTATGCTGAGCCTAAACATCCCTTCTAAATGACAAAACTGTTCTAGAAATATACTAAAGAATAATCATCCATTTTTAAAAACCACTATTAGATCTAAAAAAATGCTCTGCATTTTACTGTGGCATACGGCAATGACAAGATCACTGCACTGCAAATGGCCACAGAGGACTCTGGGAATGGACAGGGTACAAATTCTAACTGGCCCTCTAGAGGCTACTTCATGCTGTGAAAATCTTACAAATTTAATGCAGGATCTTGAAAGGTCATCTATGCATAGTCAACCGGAGCTTGGGATCACTCTAGAATTTTTTCTCTCTCTTTTTTTTTCTTAAAAGATTTACCTTCCATTTTGAGCTTTCTGAGTTCAGAGAGAATTTCAAACTTTTGAAATGGGTAAATAAAAGAAATGCTGCAATTTCTGGTAATGCTTTTATTTTCACTAGCCAACTTCACTAGAATGAGGAAAGTGCAGCAGGCAGGAAAGACTTCCAGAAACAGGAAAGGGCATCAGCTTCCTGTGCAGGAAAAAAGATAACGGTAAGTGGAAAACAACTGGATTTAACAAGTAGTAGGTTATGGATAACCTATAAAATAGAAGACAGTAGAATAAATATTCACTTTAAAAAAAAAAGGGAATAGTATAAGATGGAATATACCTCTGATTTCTGTAGAAAGGACTTCACTGTCTCTGAACTAAAATGATCAAAGTGCATCAGACTCCTCAAGGTCTTACTCATTTGCAGACTGACAGGACCTTGGCTATATTTACGCTGAGAGGCTGGAAACCCAGAAGCAGAAGGCTGACGACACGCCCTCATTCCAGCTGACCCTTCCAAAGCACGCAGCCGGGTTGACTCTCCTCTGGCCTCCCCGAATTCCTGCAGGGAACTGCAGTCATCTCCTCTGCCCCTCCAGCTCAACCTTAGAACTCGCATATGCCGACTTACTGATCTTAAGGCGAGCCTTTGTTATCTTTCCTTTGTTACAAGTCGGATGCATTGACTCAGTTTCATGGAGTACCCATCTATTCTCCCACATACTTAAGGAAACTGCTTCTTATCAATAGCAGGAACTCCTTTATGCTGAGCCTAAACATCCCTTCTAAATGACAAAACTGTTCTAGAAATATACTAAAGAATAATCATCCATTTTTAAAAATCCACTATTAGATCTAAAAAAAAAAATGCTCTGCATTTTACTGTGGCATACGGCAATGACAAGATCACTGCACTGCAAATGGCCACAGAGGACTCTGGGAATGGACAGGGTACAAATTCTAACTGGCCCTCTAGAGGCTACTTCATGCTGTGAAAATCTTACAAATTTAATGCAGGATCTTGAAAGGTCATCTATGCATAGTCAACCGGAGCTTGGGATCACTCTAGAATTTTTTCTCTCTCTTTTTTTTTCTTAAAAGATTTACCTTCCATTTTGAGCTTTCTGAGTTCAGAGAGAATTTCAAACTTTTGAAATGGGTAAATAAAAGAAATGCTGCAATTTCTGGTAATGCTTTTATTTTCACTAGCCAACTTCACTAGAATGAGGAAAGTGCAGCAGGCAGGAAAGACTTCCAGAAACAGGAAAGGGCATCAGCTTCCTGTGCAGGAAAAAAGATAACGGTAAGTGGAAAACAACTGGATTTAACAAGTAGTAGGTTATGGATAACCTATAAAATAGAAGACAGTAGAATAAATATTCACTGAATAAGTGAATGAGTAAATAAATGATAAGAAAAAAGGGAAATATGTACCAAAATTAGCAAGGAAGATGGAATGATACCTCTGATTTCAGAATGTAAGACAATGAATAAGGAGGGAAATGGTCCCCAAGGAGGTTTGTTTTATACTTTTAAAGAGCAGAAGTTCACCAGGGGAAGTGAGATAAGGAGGGCAGATCCAGCAGTAGAGAAGCCTTGGTTGGGCAAACACACAGAGGAAAAAAATTATACAGCAGTGCCTAGTCAAGGCCCCGGGACTGGGCATGAAATGAAGCTGAAAGGACTTGATTGTGAAGGCCATTAAAATCAAATAAATGTTTAGGTTTTCCTCTTGCATGCTATGTAAGATGTCACATGTTTCAAACATATAGCAGAGAAATAATCAACTGGGAATTGGCAGCATAAATAATGAGGATGTTGAATAGTCAATCCCCACTATAAATTATTTGTAGACTAAATGATCTGTTGTGTGAATTTCTTTCTTTCTTTTTTTTTTTTGGTCTTTTTTCCATTTCTTTCCTTTGTTTCTCTTTTGGCTATAACTCTGCTTTTAGTACCCTTAAAAAGGCATTCATCTGTAAATTGCTAGCCTAGTCAATAAGTGGGGTTTGATGGGATCTGATGAGGATGATGAAAAGATCTTTTCATAGAAGTTTCAGAAAAATCTCTCCAGTAACACGACAGAGACAGAGGTGCAACCACACTGGGTGACACTTTTAACATAAAAAAAGAAAATGAGCTTACACGGAAATAATCTAAGAATAACAAATAGCGCCAAGCGGCCTAGTATTACTATTTACTGGGCAGAAAGCAAACTAAAAAGTATAAATGTCCAAACTATGCAGTCATAAGATTTCTGGTTCTAGATGAGACCTATATTTCTGCAGCTAAAACTCCTAGATATTATATAGAAAACAAATATAAGAAGACTCTGAAAGGTGGAGATAAGAAGGCAGATTGGTTAGGGTTACAAAAATTAACTCTATTTCTACAGAATACAATGAACATGTACAATTGAAATTTAAAACACAGTGCCATTTATAATTGCTAAAACAGAAAAATACTTAGATACAAATTTAATAAAGTAGAGGACTTGTATGCTAAAATCTGTAATTTGGTCATTAACAAAAATAAAGAGCCAAACAGACAGATAGATCATGATCATGATAGAACAGATCATGATATTAAGATTCAATAAGGCCATGACAAACCCATTAGAAAATCTAAAAAATGACAATACTAGATGCTAGTCAGGATGAAGAGAAACAGGATTTTTCATGTATGGCTGGCAGAAATGTAAAACAGTATTTTGCTGTTGTTTACTTGCTAGTTGTGTTGGACTCATGCAACTCCATGGACTCATGAGAGTAGCCTACCAGGCTCCTTTGTCCATTGGATTTCTCAGGCAAGAATACTGGAGTGGGTTGCTATTTCCTTCTTTAAGTGTATCTTCCCACCCAGGGGACTGAACCTGTGTCTCCTGCTTGACAGGTAGATTCTTTACCACTGAACCACCTGGGAAGTCCAAAAAGTAGTATATAGTCAGTCTATAAAATAGCTTGATAGGATTTTTTTTTTCTTTTTTAAGAAAATCCACAACATACACTTACTATATGACTTAGAAATTATATTCCTGTACATTTATCCCTAAGAAACAAAAACATCTATACACACAAAAATTTGTATAAGAATGTTCAAAGCCACTAAATTAGTAACAGCCCAAAACAAGGAAAAACCTCCAACAGTTAAATGGTTAAACAAACCATGATGGTAAATCATCCATACTGTGCAATACTACTCCACAATAAAAAAGGAACAAACTCTTGAGAGTCCCTTGGACAGGAGATCAAACCAGTTAATCCTAAGGGAAATCAACCCTGAATATTCACTGGAAGGACTAACGTTGAAGCTGAAGCTCCAATACTTTGGCCACCTGACATGAAGAGCTACTCACTGGAAAAGACTGAGGCTGAGAAAGACTGAGGGCAAGAGGAGAAGGGGACGACAAGGGATGAGATAGTTGGATGGCATCACTGACTCAATGGACATGAGCTTGAGCAAACACTGGCAGATACTGAAGGACAAAGAAGCCCAGAGTGCTGCAGTTCATGGGGTCACAAAGAGCTGGACACAACTTAGCAACTGAACAACAACAATTAACATGTGCAATCAATGAGTCATATGGAACTCAAGGGTACTATGATGAGTGAAAAACGTTGATCTCAAAAGGTCATGTTTTTATGTGATTCTCAAGCCAGAGGTTATGGGCAGTTAGGGATAGAGGATAGGTTTAATTATAAAGGGGTAGAAGGATCTCTGTGGCAATAGAATAGTTACGTAACTTGATTGTAGTGGTGTTTAGATGAACCTACATGTGACAAAATGGCAAAGAGCTACACACAACAGAAAAGAAGGCGCTGAAAACTAGGGAAATCAGAATAAGGTCTGCTGACTGTACTCATGTCTGTTTCCTAGCTGTGACGATGCCCTATAGTCATGAAAGATGCTATCACTGGGGAAAAGCAGGTAGTGGGTATGTGATATTTCTGGACTACTTTTGCAGCTTCCTGGAGAAGTTATAAGAAGCTGTATTTTCATCTCTTTCACTAGGCACAACTATAAGAACAGAGAGTAGGAAGCGACTAGAAAATTTTGAGGTCAGCACAGTTCAGTACCAATAGGAAAATAAGCACCATGAAATACATACTGAGAATAATCCAAATGAGAGTTTTGCTTCACTTTGGATGGGCTTCTTTGTTGTTTCCTTAGAGTGGTGGCTCACAAACTGTGAGTGCAGATTATGTTAAATCCTGGAGCAAAGAGCAGCGATACTGGACAACTGCTGGGTACCGTGTCAACAAGCAGCTCGAGGAGAGTTCACAGTTTCAACATGAGGGTATGCTACATTTCTCTGAAATATGTCTTAATAAATGGAACTGCTAGGTCTCTCTTTCAACCTAAGCTTCTTGTGGAGAAGTTGCTGAGGCACGAGGGAACCACAAATGAGGGAGCGTGAAAGCTCTGTGCTGGGGGACGCCTCAGGGTGAGCATATGGGAGCTCTCACCTTGACCACCTTTCACTGACCAGGGTTCTTTCTAAGCACAACTTCTCTTGTTGATGCCATCATCCAATATCTATATCCTACTGCAACTGCTTGCAGTGAGCTTGAGCAAACACTGGCAGATACTGAAGGACAAAGAAGCCCAGAGTGCTGCAGTTCATGGGGTCACAAAGAGCTGGACACAACTTAGCAACTGAACAACAACAATTAACATGTGCAATCAATGAGTCATATGGAACTCAAGGGTACTATGATGAGTGAAAAACGTTGATCTCAAAAGGTCATGTTTTTATGTGATTCTCAAGCCAGAGGTTATGGGCAGTTAGGGATAGAGGATAGGTTTAATTATAAAGGGGTAGAAGGATCTCTGTGGCAATAGAATAGTTACGTAACTTGATTGTAGTGGTGTTTAGATGAACCTACATGTGACAAAATGGCAAAGAGCTACACACAACAGAAAAGAAGGCGCTGAAAACTAGGGAAATCAGAATAAGGTCTGCTGACTGTACTCATGTCTGTTTCCTAGCTGTGACGATGCCCTATAGTCATGAAAGATGCTATCACTGGGGAAAAGCAGGTAGTGGGTATGTGATATTTCTGGACTACTTTTGCAGCTTCCTGGAGAAGTTATAAGAAGCTGTATTTTCATCTCTTTCACTAGGCACAACTATAAGAACAGAGAGTAGGAAGCGACTAGAAAATTTTGAGGTCAGCACAGTTCAGTACCAATAGGAAAATAAGCACCATGAAATACATACTGAGAATAATCCAAATGAGAGTTTTGCTTCACTTTGGATGGGCTTTGTTGTTTCCTTAGAGTGGTGGCTCACAAACTGTGAGTGCAGATTATGTTAAATCCTGGAGCAAAGAGCAGCGATACTGGACAACTGCTGGGTACCGTGTCAACAAGCAGCTCGAGGAGAGTTCACAGTTTCAACATGAGGGTATGCTACATTTCTCTGAAATATGTCTTAATAAATGGAACTGCTAGGTCTCTCTTTCAACCTAAGCTTCTTGTGGAGAAGTTGCTGAGGCACGAGGGAACCACAAATGAGGGAGCGTGAAAGCTCTGTGCTGGGGGACGCCTCAGGGTGAGCATATGGGAGCTCTCACCTTGACCACCTTTCACTGACCAGGGTTCTTTCTAAGCACAACTTCTCTTGTTGATGCCATCATCCAATATCTATATCCTACTGCAACTGCTTGCAGTGAACTATCTACTCCATACCCCATGTCCCCTCAAATAAACCAATAAAAACCAATATGCAAATAATACAACCGCAGTGAAAGACACCCTCACTATCCCCCATGGACTCACTTCAGAAACCAGGGGGTTCACACTTGACTCTGCAGACTCTTTGTTATAATAGCCCTCATCTGATGCTTTCCCAAGACCAACCGCTTTCTAGTCTCCCTATTCACCAGGATGCGTTTCAGATCTTCATCATTTTCCCCTCAGACTGCTGGACTTTCACAACACTTTCTAACTGGTATCTCTGTCTTGCTGTTCATTCTCGGTAATATCGCTAGGGAAATTTTTCTGAAACTCAAATGTGATTGTGACACTCTCCTACTTAAAACTCTTTAATCCCTGCCCACAGCATCCAGGAGAAAGCACATTTAGGAAGCCATCCTAGGCCATCAGCGACCATCATCAGTGGTCCTCAAGATCAGTGATCCTGCCCCCTTCCTTTCAGCCCTTCTCTTGACTTCCTGTCACAGCAAACTACCTGGAGCTGTTCCAGTGTGCTAGGCCTCCACACTTCCTCACAGACCACTGCTCAGCCATCGTTTGAGATCCAATCAAACAGCAACTTCTCTGGGAAACCTCTCCTGGCAATAGCATATAGACCCAAGCACACACCCCTCTGGGCTCCATTCTACACTTTCATCATTGATCTGAAATAACTGAGGGGCATTTATTTGTTTAGATGTTTGTCTTTTTTTTTTTTTTAAAAGACCATTCTTTAAGGCAGGGATCTTAAAAAAAAAAAAAAAAAACTCGTCTTTATGTCAGCACAGTGCCTGAAAATAATGAAGGTCGATCTCAGACTCGCTCTTCCGTCTGCCTTCTACTTTGTACCTGTGTTTGTTATTGCATTCATCACACTAGATTTCAGTAATTTGCTTGGCCATCTTCTGAGAGCTCTCTGTGGACAGGCGGAGGCCAATAAAAGCAGCAGTAACAACTAGTATTTACGAACTGCTGATTTTATTTTAGGTTTCCCTTCTGGGTACTTCAAATATGTTGACTTTAATCTTGACAATAACAAAAAACAAGTCAATATTATTAGGGTTGCTTTCAAGATGACGTTTATAGAGGCTTAATTGGGTGGAGGAGAGAAGAAACCAATCAGGCAATACAGGACAGTAGCTCAAAAATAATTACATACAGGATGCCTGTCACAGTCATTTCTAGTGCATCTACTAAAAAAAAGTACACAATTTCCAGCCTACTTGGAGGAAAAATAATTAGACCTACTGTGGCTGAATAAAGGAAAGCAGTGCAGAAAGAGAAGAGGGGTTCCAAAAGCAGCTGGAGAAGCAGACAGACACTGATCACACAAGATGCTGGGGGCCACATAAAGGATTTTGATTCTCATACTAAAATCAACGGGAGGGCAATGGAAGGCAGTGGAGATCTACAATCGACAGAGACTTCTTTGGCAATAGTGTGAAGACCAGACCTCAGGGAGGAAGACAGAACTTTGCCACCATCGTCAGGACTCATTCAGGGCACTGCCCCTTCCTTTCAGCCCTTCTCTTGACTTCCTGTCACAGCAAACTACCTGGAGCTGTTCCAGTGTGCTAGGCCTCCACACTTCCTCACAGACCACTGCTCAGCCATCGTTTGAGATCCAATCAAACAGCAACTTCTCTGGGAAACCTCTCCTGGCAATAGCATATAGACCCAAGCACACACCCCTCTGGGCTCCATTCTACACTTTCATCATTGATCTGAAATAACTGAGGGGCATTTATTTGTTTAGATGTTTGTCTTTTTTTTTTTTTTGATAGACCATTCTTGAAGGCAGGGATCTTAAAAAAAAAAAAAAAAAACTCGTCTTTATGTCAGCACAGTGCCTGAAAATAATGAAGGTCGATCTCAGACTCGCTCTTCCGTCTGCCTTCTACTTTGTACCTGTGTTTGTTATTGCATTCATCACACTAGATTTCAGTAATTTGCTTGGCCATCTTCTGAGAGCTCTCTGTGGACAGGCGGAGGCCAATAAAAGCAGCAGTAACAACTAGTATTTACGAACTGCTGATTTTATTTTAGGTTTCCCTTCTGGGTACTTCAAATATGTTGACTTTAATCTTGACAATAACATCTAAAGTCAATATTATTAGGGTTGCTTTCAAGATGACGTTTATAGAGGCTTAATTGGGTGGAGGAGAGAAGAAACCAATCAGGCAATACAGGACAGTAGCTCAAAAATAATTACATACAGGATGCCTGTCACAGTCATTTCTAGTGCATCTACTAAAAAAAAGTACACAATTTCCAGCCTACTTGGAGGAAAAATAATTAGACCTACTGTGGCTGAATAAAGGAAAGCAGTGCAGAAAGAGAAGAGGGGTTCCAAAAGCAGCTGGAGAAGCAGACAGACACTGATCACACAAGATGCTGGGGGCCACATAAAGGATTTTGATTCTCATACTAAAATCAACGGGAGGGCAATGGAAGGCAGTGGAGATCTACAATCGACAGAGACTTCTTTGGCAATAGTGTGAAGACCAGACCTCAGGGAGGAAGACAGAACTTTGCCACCATCGTCAGGACTCATTCAGGGCACTGCCCCTCCAATCAAACGATTTTTCTTTTTTTTAAGGTACTATCTTACCTGAAAAAACACCAGTGACTAAAAAGGTAGAAAATAAAATTCAGTTTTTTGGCTTTCATTTTTCAAGATTGACTTTGTCAGTGAACTGTCTTTGCAGCTACTCTCATGAACATTTCAAACACCCATGAGCAATCACTCCCCAACCCGCTCCTCCCCCAGACCCCGTCAACCACTAAACCACCTTCTGGCTCCAAGGAATGACCTGATCTGGTGACATTTCATGTAAGTGGAATCATACATGATGTGCCCTCTTGTGTCAATTTTGTATCCAATGTACTGTTTTCAAGGTTCAACCATGTCCACTCTTTTTTTTTTTAAAAAAAAGGAAGAGTTTGAATAGGAAACTAAGCAGAGGAGTAAAATGAGCCTCTATGTATTCATCAGCTAGTCTCAACACCCCTCAACCCATAAACACACCCACATACTTCTTACCTCATATCATTCTGAATCAAAACCCAGACATTGTATATTTCTGTATAAATATTTCAGTAAGAACATACCACAACTACGACTCTAGCACTAGACTTCTGATTGGTTTTTTTTTTTTTTTTCTTTTTAAGCACCTACCTCTACAAAAAAAAAAAAAATGAAGTTTTCATTTGCTAGGCATTATGCACTTAAGAAAACAAACTAAATTCAGGCACTTTTTCTGTCTAACAAAAACACTAAAGAGGAAAAAGGAGACCCAAAATCACAGAAACATTTCTGCAGAGCCCAAGATTCAATGTGATCTAAAATTTGATAAACACCTCAATATTTCTTCCGACAGTCAGAAAACCTCATATACTATTTTAGCTTTCCCTTGTCATTCTGGCAAAGGACTAGAGGTTATTACAAGGGTGTTTTGCTTTGTTTCTCAGGATATACCAGTTGCAAGCCAGAAAGCTTGCAAGTGCCTGGGAGAGGGCTGAAAATGAAGCAATCTCACACCGGAAAGGAGGGTTTATGAGTCCAACAGACAGAATGCAGGGTTTTCTTAATGTCTGTTTTAGGAAAGGTAGCAAACAAGTAGATACTCAGTACAATAAGGTGACGGGAAAATTAAGAGAAAAGAGAAGAAAGGAGCAGGAAGGACAAGGAGATGGAAGAACACATACCTGAGCAGTTCTTACCTTCTTGTGAGCTATTAGCAGGCAGTTGGAATGCTCATGTTCACAAGCAATCTCATAGTCAGGGATCAGATCCACCAGCTCACAGACAAAGCGCACTACTTCCTCATGCCAGGGCACGTTAGCCATGGTAAGACTGCTCGCTGAACTCTCTCCACAGTAGGTAACACCCTATGGAAACATAAACAGCCGGAGACGGTTACAGACCTGTTGAAACATCACAGAATAAGAGCTGCAGACCCAACAGGCTTTGAGAGGTCATCCAAACCAATCCAGGGTGTCCCTGGTGGCTCAGATGGTAAAGAATCTGCCACAACACAGGAGACATGGGTTCGATCGTTGGGTTGGGAATATCCCCTGGAGAAGGGAACAGCTACCTACTCCAGTATTATTGCCTGGAGAATCCCCATGAACAGAAGAGCCTGGTGGGCTGCAGTCCATGAGGTCACAAAGAGTTGGACACAAGTGAGCAACTAACACACTTTCAAACCAATCCAATCTAAGCCAGGTCAAGCCAAGCCAATCCAATCCAATCCATATTTTAAAGTGAAGCTAAAGATGATAAACACTGCTTAGAAGCTCATACAAGTAGCAAGTGACAAAGACAGCACTGGAGTGCCCAGGCCAGTGCTCTTTGCACTCTGACAAAGCAGGGGGCTTAGGTACCTCTGCTTTGTGCTGCGTCACCATCTACATTGTCCGCACACAATAATACTTTTGAACCAACAGTGTATCTTTCTATTCCGATTCCCCTGTGCCCTGTAGGAGATTCACTGTCACGGCATTATAATAATGGAGGCATAGTTGACACCCACAGAAATTCAATAAATAATTGACTGACTGGGAGAAACAAGAGGAACTCCCATTTTCTAGTATAGTTTAGATGTGAGCTCAGTGAAGTTTCTGTAAAGGGCCAGACAGAATGCAGGGTTTTCTTAATGTCTGTTTTAGGAAAGGTAGCAAACAAGTAGATACTCAGTACAATAAGGTGACGGGAAAATTAAGAGAAAGAGAAGAAAGGAGCAGGAAGGACAAGGAGATGGAAGAACACATACCTGAGCAGTTCTTACCTTCTTGTGAGCTATTAGCAGGCAGTTGGAATGCTCATGTTCACAAGCAATCTCATAGTCAGGGATCAGATCCACCAGCTCACAGACAAAGCGCACTACTTCCTCATGCCAGGGCACGTTAGCCATGGTAAGACTGCTCGCTGAACTCTCTCCACAGTAGGTAACACCCTATGGAAACATAAACAGCCGGAGACGGTTACAGACCTGTTGAAACATCACAGAATAAGAGCTGCAGACCCAACAGGCTTTGAGAGGTCATCCAAACCAATCCAGGGTGTCCCTGGTGGCTCAGATGGTAAAGAATCTGCCACAACACAGGAGACATGGGTTCGATCGTTGGGTTGGGAATATCCCCTGGAGAAGGGAACAGCTACCTACTCCAGTATTATTGCCTGGAGAATCCCCATGAACAGAAGAGCCTGGTGGGCTGCAGTCCATGAGGTCACAAAGAGTTGGACACAAGTGAGCAACTAACACACTTTCAAACCAATCCAATCTAAGCCAGGTCAAGCCAAGCCAATCCAATCCAATCCATATTTTAAAGTGAAGCTAAAGATGATAAACACTGCTTAGAAGCTCATACAAGTAGCAAGTGACAAAGACAGCACTGGAGTGCCCAGGCCAGTGCTCTTTGCACTCTGACAAAGCAGGGGGCTTAGGTACCTCTGCTTTGTGCTGCGTCACCATCTACATTGTCCGCACACAATAATACTTTTGAACCAACAGTGTATCTTTCTATTCCGATTCCCCTGTGCCCTGTAGGAGATTCACTGTCACGGCATTATAATAATGGAGGCATAGTTGACACCCACAGAAATTCAATAAATAATTGACTGACTGGGAGAAACAAGAGGAACTCCCATTTTCTAGTATAGTTTAGATGTGAGCTCAGTGAAGTTTCTGTAAAGGGCCAGACAGGGATTCCTTTCAAAGTATTCTTTTAGGAGATAACTTTGTGGCTGTGTACTGGGTTGGCCTAAAAGTTTGTTCGGTTTCCTACATGCTGTTATGGGGAAACTCAAATGAACTTTTTGGCCAATTCCAATATAAACACAGAATCATGTCAAAATGAAAATATATTCGTAGAAACACATACACACATATATGCACATATATATATACACCTTTATACACACCTACATGTATATACTTGTATCTACCCCTACAGAGATTCTCATCCAGTACAAATGCAGTTTAAATAAATTGGTTAGTAACTCTTTTAAATTCTACCTGACAGCCTAAGCATCTAAGACCCACAAGTTTCATAACTAATTTCTCTAATTAGTAATCTACATAGTGATAAATGATTAAAAACTAGTTTTCAGTAATAAGGAATATCTTAACTTTGTAGGATCACTAAATACCTAAGAAATCAAACTTCCTTGAAAAAATGATTTGAATAGTCTAGATATGCTGCTATGATGCGTGCTTTCTCTCTCTCTCTCTCTCTCTCTCTCTCACACACACACACACACAGACTGGAAGGGAGAGAATGATATTTAAATGAAAAGCTCACAATGAGCAATGCAGAGTGATCAGGACCGTACAGATGGCAGAGCTGGGAGGGGGCCAAAACTCAGAGGAGTTCTCCAAAACCCTCCACTCCAGATGGCTGTTCAAGCATTCCTGTATCCTACACTGAGATGACCTGTGCTGAACATAAACTAGAGGAAATCCAGCTTAATTACCATAAACAAGAGAATCTTCTCTATTAGCCCAATGATTTATAGAATTCATTAAACTGAGTTTGAGTTTTTATTAGAATAAAAAGGCAAATACAACAGTTTAAAAAATCTCAACGGGGCTGTATCTGTTTTGCTCACCATCTACATTGTCCGCACACAATAATACTTTTGAACCAACAGTGTATCTTTCTATTCCGATTCCCCTGTGCCCTGTAGGAGATTCACTGTCACGGCATTATAATAATGGAGGCATAGTTGACACCCACAGAAATTCAATAAATAATTGACTGACTGGGAGAAACAAGAGGAACTCCCATTTTCTAGTATAGTTTAGATGTGAGCTCAGTGAAGTTTCTGTAAAGGGCCAGACAGGGATTCCTTTCAAAGTATTCTTTTAGGAGATAACTTTGTGGCTGTGTACTGGGTTGGCCTAAAAGTTTGTTCGGTTTCCTACATGCTGTTATGGGGAAACTCAAATGAACTTTTTGGCCAATTCCAATATAAACACAGAATCATGTCAAAATGAAAATATATTCGTAGAAACACATACACACATATATGCACATATATATATACACCTTTATACACACCTACATGTATATACTTGTATCTACCCCTACAGAGATTCTCATCCAGTACAAATGCAGTTTAAATAAATTGGTTAGTAACTCTTTTAAATTCTACCTGACAGCCTAAGCATCTAAGACCCACAAGTTTCATAACTAATTTCTCTAATTAGTAATCTACATAGTGATAAATGATTAAAAACTAGTTTTCAGTAATAAGGAATATCTTAACTTTGTAGGATCACTAAATACCTAAGAAATCAAACTTCCTTGAAAAAATGATTTGAATAGTCTAGATATGCTGCTATGATGCGTGCTTTCTCTCTCTCTCTCTCTCTCTCTCTCTCTCACACACACACACACAGACTGGAAGGGAGAGAATGATATTTAAATGAAAAGCTCACAATGAGCAATGCAGAGTGATCAGGACCGTACAGATGGCAGAGCTGGGAGGGGGCCAAAACTCAGAGGAGTTCTCCAAAACCCTCCACTCCAGATGGCTGTTCAAGCATTCCTGTATCCTACACTGAGATGACCTGTGCTGAACATAAACTAGAGGAAATCCAGCTTAATTACCATAAACAAGAGAATCTTCTCTATTAGCCCAATGATTTATAGAATTCATTAAACTGAGTTTGAGTTTTTATTAGAATAAAAAGGCAAATACAACAGTTTAAAAAATCTTCAAGAAAGCATAGCCTCGCTCTGTCTTCACATCCTTTCTCTGTATATTCATATAACGCTTTATAATTAATTAACAGAGCATTTCCATGTAAGAATTCTCTTTGCAGCCTAAGAAACTCCTCTGAGGTGGGCAGTATGGGTAACTTTCTGAATCAACTACAGAGCCCAAGCTTCATCATGACATGCTCACCAGAAGCAAAAACCGGCCCCAGCGAACTGGTCTCCCTGAAGGCCCCCTCAGCTTCGCTCCTCAGCACCCCCTCTGGCGCTCCCTGCTCTGCATGGACTACTTCAAGCCACCCTCCAGTCTACTGATGACCTGCCTGGACCGGAGTCCTGAGCACACTTGCCCCTGAAGTGTCTAAAACCCTTTAGTCTTCTCCCTCAGATCACTTTCTCCTCCCAGCACCACCCCCATCTGATTTACCACCAGCACTGAGTTCTTCCCTCACAACTTTGAAAAAACAATGTCCTCAAGGAAACAGATGGGTACAAAGTGGCAAATGAAAGCGCTCCCGCCAGAATCTGCAGGCTAGGGAGTGACAAGCAGACCCCAAAGATGTTGCTGAGGAGTAGGACCCCTTATGTGTCTTTCTGTTTGTGGTGAAAAGTACAACCCACACCATTACACTGCTGACTTCTGGAGGAACCACCCTGCTTGAGGAGACTGCAGCCAAAGGGTGGTTCAGCTGGTAAAGAAGCTGCCTGCAGTGCAGGAGACCTGGGTTCAATCCCTGGTTCGGGAAGATCCTCTGGAGAAAGGAATGGCACCCATGCCAGTATTCTTTTTTTTTTTTTTTTTAAGATTTATTTATTTATTTATTTGAGGGTGGTGGGGTGGGGGGGGAGGGGAGCAGGCGGGCCACTTCCATTGGTCTTTCATTTGTTCATTTTCATCCATCTTTGTTCTTCAGCCCGTGTGGGCCTCCCAGCACAGCAGCCTCTGTTGTCACAGAGCACCGGCTCTGGGCGCATGCGCTCCAGAGCTCCGGCTCAGTAATTGGACACATCGGTCCAGCTGCTCTGTGCATGCCAGTATTCTTGCCTGGAGAATTCTATGGACAGAGGAGCCTGCCTGGCTACAGTCTATGGAGTCACAGAGTAGGACACAACTGAGCAACTAACACTTTCACTTCAGAGAAGTTTACCTGTGATTTCAAAGTCTATGGAAATAGTAGTATTTTGGCTCTCAGTATTCAAATTAAATTGACAGGGTGTTAGACTCCTTACATTATTATTATTCTTTTTGATCCCTGATAGTTTGAGGACAGAAGAAATGTTGTCTTTGTGACTATTTTTGCAGCAATACATGTCACTACTTTATTTTATTTTTTTTAAAGATTTATTTATTTATTTATTTTGGGCGGGGGTCGGGTTGGGGAGGGAGGGGAGCAGGCGGGCCACTTCTATTGGTCTTTCATTTCTCTATTTTCATCCGTCTTTGTTCTTTGGCTCCTGTGACAGGGCCTCCCATCGCGGTGGAGTCTGTTGTCGCAGAGCACCGGCTCTGGGCGCATGCGCTCCAGAGCTCCGGCTCAGTAATTGGACACATCGGTCCAGCTGCTCTGTGCATGCCAGTATTCTTGCCTGGAGAATTCTATGGACAGAGGAGCCTGCCTGGCTACAGTCTATGGAGTCACAGAGTAGGACACAACTGAGCAACTAACACTTTCACTTCAGAGAAGTTTACCTGTGATTTCAAAGTCTATGGAAATAGTAGTATTTTGGCTCTCAGTATTCAAATTAAATTGACAGGGTGTTAGACTCCTTACATTATTATTATTCTTTTTGATCCCTGATAGTTTGAGGACAGAAGAAATGTTGTCTTTGTGACTATTTTTGCAGCAATACATGTCACTACTTTATTTTATTTTTTTTTAAGATTTATTTATTTATTTATTTTGGGCGGGGGTCGGGTTGGGGAGGGAGGGGAGCAGACGGGCCACTTCTATTGGTCTTTCATTTCTCTGTTTTCATCCGTCTTTGTTCTTTGGCTCCTGTGACAGGGCCTCCCATCGCGGTGGAGTCTGTTGTCGCAGAGCGCCAGCTCTGGGCGCATGCGCTCCAGAGCTCCGGCTCGGTGATTGGACGCATCAGTCCAGCCGCTCCGCGGCACGTGGGATCTTCCCAGGCCAGGGATCGAACCGGTGCCCCTTGCACTGCAGGGCGGTGTCCTTACCCACTGGACCACCAGGGGAAGCCCTCACTACTTTATTTTAAGAAATGCTTCAATAACTGTCCTCCCAACACCAGCCCAAGTTTCTCAGCGTAACTCCTGAGGCCTCCTTACTAGATTTAGCATCTAGTCTTTTCCCAGCTAAATTCTCCACCATCTCTTTGATCTTCAGCCAGGAACCCCCATCCCATCTAATCCCAGATTCATCCTATCCTGTGCATATCTCTTACCAGATAACAGGCATAACAACATGTCTAAATCCTGAGCTCTCAGAGGCAGGGACTGTGCCCTGTTCTCCTCTGTACCCCCAAACAATCTGGGGTATTCTAAGATCAAGTCATACATTTCTTCCATGACACTGAATGCCATAACTCTTTTGTAACACAAAATTTCCTTCATATTTTTCATGACTTTTCTGCTTGTTAATGATTATGAACCAACTGACACCACTGCTCAGGTAGTGCTGTATACTTGAACCAACTAACAGTTGTAAGGAATATGACCAATATGACCAATATTCCTTACGTTTGTGTGCAGAAAGAGGGTGAGGTTATGCTAAGTCATTTATTTCGCTAGATACATTCCACAAGGACTGAGCTCCGTCGAGAGTCACAGTGCTAACAAAGAGAGTTTTAAATCATTTGACAACAAGTAATTACTGCACTTACTCTTCTCAAGGTGCAGTGCTAGGCACAGAATACCAAACTGGTATTTCATTTACAGAATGGATTGTGCTAGGAAAGCTTCTCAGTAAGGCAGATGTTTACAATGTCGAACAGATTTTTGCAAACAAGTAAGCAACTAGCGATGGTTAAGCTTCTCAGGCTAGCAAATAGAGGCCCACTGAAGCCTAATGAACCTAAAATACATGTTAATTTATAGAGAACAGAACAGAGAAACGTTTTATGAAAGCAGAAGTGAAAGAAAAGAGAAAATCAATATAAAAAGCAGCTTCTATTGATTCATTTTAAATAATATGCTTGATGGAAAGTGATCTAAACAGTTATTGCACCCAGGAATATGTTATCCCTGGAATTTTCAAACAAAGCTATTAAACTGATATTATTAGTCTAATTTTAATACCGAGGAAATTTAGGCTCAAGGAGGATAAGGAACCTCTTCCAGACCACATGAGTACCTCCTAGGAATGTAGCAAAGCTGACACATCTTTCCCACTGGAGACTATGAGAGGCACCCTTACACCTTCCACCCACACCCACACCCGTGTTGAGGAAATCCAGGCAAAACATGAATGATACCTGAGAACCCCAGGTCTATCACTAGCCCAGAGTCATCTTGTATTAGCAATTTCACATCTTTGGGGCATGTATGTGACCCTGAGATACTATTACATTTTAGCACCAACCCCTTTTGAAGGTTAGGCCCTGGAAGATGTTTTGTTTTTACCAAGAGCTTAGATAAGGGATAAACCTTCAGGCGCCACTCTGTGTCAGAACGTGAATTTTTTCCTAATTTGTCCTTGTGCTAAAGGTAAATGGGCCTAGTCTTCTGCCTTCATAACCAAATTCTGTCTCTACCAGAGCTGTGGAGTTTTACCCGGCAGTCTCCCTTCTTCCAGCCACCAAGGACTTCCCTTGCAGACCTGACAGATGGACTGTTCTCTCGAGAGTATATTTACCATAATATTTACTTCTAAATGTTTATTTTTGGAGGAAGCTGAGGTTATCTTAAGCTTGCCATATTGCTAGCTCTTACCAATTGATTTTTGGAATGGGTTTTATTGATATTATTTATAAAACCCCTCCATTTTAGAACATTTTAAATTTAATTAATAAGGCAACTTAACAAAAACTCGCCTTTGCAGACATGAAAGAGTTGAACCCTAATGAACAGGAAACCATGTGCTCTCCATTTACTGACTTTGCTTCAGTCATTTGAATCATAAGAAGTAATTCATGTTCTCTGCAATAATTCACACAACACAGAAAAACGAAAAGTAAAATAAGCCTTTCCTTTCCCTTCTCTCAAATAAAACAATTTGATATGTATCCTTCTACACTCTCCTTATACAAATGTATCTAATCATATACTGTGAAAATTTACTCAAATAGTTATTATTCTATAAGTTGTTTTGTTTCTTGATAGTATACTATCTTCTATAAATATTTCTTCCCTTTTCAACCCTAAACTTTATGAACAGAAGTGAAAGAAAAAGAAAATAAAAAACCCTATTGATTCATTTTAAATAATATGCTTGATGGAAAGTGATCTAAACAGTTATTGCACCCAGGAATATGTTATCCCTGGAATTTTCAAACAAAGCTATTAAACTGATATTATTAGTCTAATTTTAATACCGAGGAAATTTAGGCTCAAGGAGGATAAGGAACCTCTTCCAGACCACATGAGTACCTCCTAGGAATGTAGCAAAGCTGACACATCTTTCCCACTGGAGACTATGAGAGGCACCCTTACACCTTCCACCCACACCCACACCCGTGTTGAGGAAATCCAGGCAAAACATGAATGATACCTGAGAACCCCAGGTCTATCACTAGCCCAGAGTCATCTTGTATTAGCAATTTCACATCTTTGGGGCATGTATGTGACCCTGAGATACTATTACGTTTTATCACCAACCCCTTTTGAAGGTTAGGCCCTGGAAGATGTTTTGTTTTACCAAGAGCTTAGATAAGGGATAAACCTTCAGGCGCCACTCTGTGTCAGAACGTGAATTTTTCCTAATTTGTCCTTGTGCTAAAGGTAAATGGGCCTAGTCTTCTGCCTTCATAACCAAATTCTGTCTCTACCAGAGCTGTGGAGTTTTACCCGGCAGTCTCCCTTCTTCCAGCCACCAAGGACTTCCCTTGCAGACCTGACAGATGGACTGTTCTCTCGAGAGTATATTTACCATAATATTTACTTCTAAATGTTTATTTTTGGAGGAAGCTGAGGTTATCTTAAGCTTGCCATATTGCTAGCTCTTACCAATTGATTTTTGGAATGGGTTTTATTGATATTATTTATAAAACCCCTCCATTTTAGAACATTTTAAATTTAATTAATAAGGCAACTTAACAAAAACTCGCCTTTGCAGACATGAAAGAGTTGAACCCTAATGAACAGGAAACCATGTGCTCTCCATTTACTGACTTTGCTTCAGTCATTTGAATCATAAGAAGTAATTCATGTTCTCTGCAATAATTCACACAACACAGAAAAACGAAAAGTAAAATAAGCCTTTCCTTTCCCTTCTCTCAAATAAAACAATTTGATATGTATCCTTCTACACTCTCCTTATACAAATGTATCTAATCATATACTGTGAAAATTTACTCAAATAGTTATTATTCTATAAGTTGTTTTGTTTCTTGATAGTATACTATCTTCTATAAATATTTCTTCTCCTACTTTAGTTTAAAAGAACTAAATGCCCAGCATTTGACTTACTGGACAAATGAGGGATGAATTTAATACACCATGTGATTTAATCCTCAAATGCCCAGTAATTTGAGGGGCTTCCCTCAAACGGTCCAGGGATCCAGCGGTTAAGAATTCACCTAGGGCTTCCCTGGTGGTCCAGTGGATAAGGACACCGCCTTGCAGTGCAAGGGGCGCCGGTTCGATCCCTGGCCTGGGAAGATCCCACGTGCCACGGAGCGGCTGGATCGATGTGTCCAATCACCGAGCCGGAGCTCTGGAGTGCATGCGCCCAGAGCCAGTGCCCTGCGACGACAGACGCCACCACGATGGGAGGCCCAGAGGAGCCAAAGAACAAAGACGGATGAAAATAGAGAAATGAAAGACCAATAGAAGTGGCCCGCCCACTCCCCTCCCTCCCCAACCCGACCCCCACCCTAAATAAATAAATCTTTAAAAAAAAAAAAAAGAATTCACCTAGCAAGTGCTCTGGAGGGCATGTGCCCAGAGCCAGTGCTCGGCAATGAGAGAGGCCACTGCAATGGGGGGCCCCCACAGGCCAAAGAACAAAGATGGATGAAAATAAATAAATAAAACAGGGCTTCCCTGGTGGTCCAGTGGGTAAGGACACCGCCTTGCAGTGCAAGGGGCGCCGGTTCGATCCCTGGCCTGGGAAGATCCCACGTGCCACGGAGCGGCTGGATCGATGTGTCCAATCACCGAGCCGGAGCTCTGGAGTGCATGCGCCCAGAGCCAGTGCCCTGCGACGACAGACGCCACCACGATGGGAGGCCCAGAGGAGCCAAAGAACAAAGACGGATGAAAATAGAGAAATGAAAGACCAATAGAAGTGGCCCGCCCACTCCCCTCCCTCCCCAACCCGACCCCCACCCTAAATAAATAAATCTTTTAAAAAAAAAATTCACCTAGCAAGTGCTCTGGAGGGCATGTGCCCAGAGCCAGTGCTCGGCAATGAGAGAGGCCACTGCAATGGGGGGCCCCCACAGGCCAAAGAACAAAGATGGATGAAAATAAATAAATAAAACAGGGCTTCCCTGGTGGTCCAGTGGGTAAGGAGTCCTCCTTGTAGTGCAGAGGGCATCGGTTCGACCCCTAGCCTGGGAGGATCCCACATGCCGCAGAATGGCTGGACCGGTGTGTCCAATTACGAGCCAGAGCTCTGGAGTTCATGTGCCCAGGACCAGTGTTCTGCAATGAGAGAGGCCACTGCAATGGGAGGCCCACAAAGGCCAAAGAATAAAGACAGATGAAAATAAATAAACAAATAAAAGTAATAAAAGAGGCCAAAATTTACATAAAAAAAAAAGAATTCACCTTGCAAAAACAAAAAAAGAATTCACCTTCCAATGCAAGGGATACCAGTTTGATCCCTGGTCCAGGAAGATTCCATGCCATGAGGCAACTGAGCCTACATGCCACAATCACTGAGGCCTCTGAGCCCAGATCCCAGGTTCCACAACAAGAGAAACCACTGTAATAAGAAGCCATAGCACTGAAACTAGAGAGTGTCTCCCACTTGCCACAACTAGAGAAAGCCCATGCTCTCGCTGCAACTACGGAAAACCCAGCACAGCCAAATTTTTTTTTTTTTAAAGAAAATACCCAGGTATTTGATATTACAGGTCTCCAACCAGAGTCAACTGATCATCACATGTTTTCTCCTGATACAACACAAACTGTTTTCTGTTACCTTATATTTTATAATTTAAATATAACATGTTACATCATATTAGACTACACACTTCTCCAAGAATTTTTCAATAATAATAAAAAAAAATCTCTCCAAGTAGCTCGTTTTACTTGTGTAGACTTGGCCTTGCTCAGTAAGACATCTACTTCCAAAAGAGCATATTCATATGTAGGCACAAAATTTGTACTGTACCTACAGTGCTTTGATGAGGCCTGGCACGTGGTGAGAGCTCAAAAGTATTTGTTAAAAGCCAGGATAAAATAGTAAAATAGAAACCTTGTTTGAAAGAAACTATGTCCTTACAACCTGATATGAAGAAACAACTCATTGGAAAAGAGCCTGATGCTGGGGAAAATGGAAGGGGACAACAGAGGATGAGATGATTGGATGGCATCACTGGCTCAACACACATGAGTTTGGGTTAGCTCCGGGAGACGGTGAAGGACACGGAAGCCTGGCATGCCACAGTCCATGGAGTCTCAAAGAGTCAGACACAACTGAACAACTGAACTGACTGATGTCCTTACAACATCTCTGCTACAGGCAGAAAGCTTCATCTAGTTCCTAATTATATTAACAGTTTGTCCAAAATACAAAATGCCCATCAGAGAATTGCACTGTTTACAAAGTAGTCAGCTTTCTTTCAAAAATAATTTTGATTGATTCTTCTCAGATTATAAAATACCATGCTCATCATAGAACACATGACTGCAAAGAAAGAAGGAAAGAGAAAAAAGGTGACGGTATGATCCAGCCAAGTTGCTTAATAATAGAGGTTTTACTGCAACGTAATTTGAAGCAATGTTCTTTAATAGCTAAGTCATAAATTAAAACACCACTAATCCCTGACACTGGCAAGGTTTTGTTAAGTCAATGCATATATTTAAGACGTAGTTTGTATCTTTGCATCATTAGAGTTCTTGCCAAGAGGAGCCTTTTGGAATTAAGAGCAATTTTAAAAGTGTCTTTGACCTGACTAGAGATTGCTACACACTCAGACAGCAGTATTTTATCTGCTCCTACCTTCCCATTCCTCCAAAAGACAGGCATACATACAGTATGCTTAACTTCCTAAAGACAGCTCGAAAGCTGAAACACCCTCTGATATAGCAGAGTACACCCAGCTTCATAAATATGAACTGAAGAGTGGCGCTCTGAGAGACTGGGTGAATTTTCTGGTCACTTTCTCTCATTTTTGTATATTCGTAGTTGTCCAAGAAAGCCATCTGCCTCTTAATATTCTACAGCTTGAACAGCCATGCTGATGACTTCCAAATCATTACTGCCAGGCCTGTCTCATCCCTAGGCCTCCAGGCTTATATAATCTACGGCTTTGAATCTACCCTTGGATATTGAAAGGCTATCTCAAGTTACTAAGGCTGATCCAAAACTCCTGGAATCTCTCCCAAATCGTGCCTGATGCTGGGGAAAATGGAAGGGGACAACAGAGGATGAGATGATTGGATGGCATCACTGGCTCAACACACATGAGTTTGGGTTAGCTCCGGGAGACGGTGAAGGACACGGAAGCCTGGCATGCCACAGTCCATGGAGTCTCAAAGAGTCAGACACAACTGAACAACTGAACTGACTGATGTCCTTACAACATCTCTGCTACAGGCAGAAAGCTTCATCTAGTTCCTAATTATATTAACAGTTTGTCCAAAATACAAAATGCCCATCAGAGAATTGCACTGTTTACAAAGTAGTCAGCTTTCTTTCAAAAATAATTTTGATTGATTCTTCTCAGATTATAAAATACCATGCTCATCATAGAACACATGACTGCAAAGAAAGAAGGAAAGAGAAAAAAGGTGACGGTATGATCCAGCCAAGTTGCTTAATAATAGAGGTTTTACTGCAACGTAATTTGAAGCAATGTTCTTTAATAGCTAAGTCATAAATTAAAACACCACTAATCCCTGACACTGGCAAGGTTTTGTTAAGTCAATGCATATATTTAAGACGTAGTTTGTATCTTTGCATCATTAGAGTTCTTGCCAAGAGGAGCCTTTTGGAATTAAGAGCAATTTTAAAAGTGTCTTTGACCTGACTAGAGATTGCTACACACTCAGACAGCAGTATTTTATCTGCTCCTACCTTCCCATTCCTCCAAAAGACAGGCATACATACAGTATGCTGAACTTCCTAAAAGACAGCTCGAAAGCTGAAACACCCTCTGATATAGCAGAGTACACCCAGCTTCATAAATATGAACTGAAGAGTGGCGCTCTGAGAGACTGGGTGAATTTTCTGGTCACTTTCTCTCATTTTTGTATATTCGTAGTTGTCCAAGAAAGCCATCTGCCTCTTAATATTCTACAGCTTGAACAGCCATGCTGATGACTTCCAAATCATTACTGCCAGGCCTGTCTCATCCCTAGGCCTCCAGGCTTATATAATCTACGGCTTCTTTGAATCTACCCTTGGATATTGAAAGGCTATCTCAAGTTACTAAGGCTGATCCAAAACTCCTGGAATCTCTCCCCAAATCGGCCTCCCTTCTCTGTCTTTCCTGCACCAACTGTTCCCCATCTATATAGTTGTGCTCAGTCAGTCCAACTCTTTGGGATCCCATGGACTGCAGCTCACCAGGCTCCTCAGTCCATGGGCTTTTCCAGGCAAGAACACTGGAGTGGGCTGCCATTTCCTTCTTCGATCTACACGGTTGCCTCAGCCAAAAACCCAGGCGTTACTTTGATTACTTTTGTTCTTTCATTCCCCACATCATCAAACAAATTTCTGTTGGATCTACTCTCAAAATTGATCCAAAGGCACCCACTCCTTCCAACTATATCACCAAAGACCTTCCCCAAGCCATCACCTCTCTCGCTTGGCAAACGTTTTGTTACTGGTCTACCTACTTCTATTACTACCCTCGATAGATAACTCAGGACAATAGCAGAGTGATCTTTTAAAATCATAAATCAGATCTCATCACTCTCCAGATTTTCAAATCCTTTCCAAGTACACCTAGTATAAAACAAGTTAATCATTAAACTTAGTATAGAATGCGATTCTCTTATTCTGGCATGAAAGGCCTAACAAAATCTGGCCCCAGCCCCCTCTCTCTGTGATTCGTCTTGTAACACAGCCAACTCCACCTGCCCTGGAGGTCACAAAGGACCTCTGTGGACTAGCTGTGTCATCTGCCCAGAACACTCTGACCTCAAGCCTTTGAATATTGTGCTGCTTCTTACTATTAAGGTATCCATTTTTTTTTCCATCTTTTTTTTTTTTTTTAATTTTGGCCTCTCTTACTGGTTTTTTATTTATCTATTTTCATCCATCTTTATTCTTTGGCCTGTGCGGGCCTCCCATTGCAGTGGCCTCTCTCGTTGCAGAGCACAGGCTCTGGACACAGGCGCTCCAGAGTACTGGCTCATAATTGGACACACTGGTCCAGCTGTTCCACGGCATGTGGGATCCTCCCGGGCCAGGGATTGAACCAGTGCCCCTTGCACTGCAGGGAAGCCCCAAGTATTCATTTCTTAAAAGAGTCGTCTCCTCAAAAAGCTTTCCTGCTTATGAAATCTAAAACAGCCAACCACAATATCTAGCAAAACAGCATATACACGTACCCACTCGCACATCAATTCACTGACAGGTATCTATCCCAAAGAAACACTGCAAAAATATGACGTTAAACACCTCCTGCTAGAAGTATGCACTACCACCAATTTTACGGTCCTGAAATGCAAACACACTCACACAACTGATCAATCTTCTGATCGAACTATCAACCCCCTGAAAGTATATGGAACAGAGGAATATGCAATTGGCAAGATAAAAAATACAAATATGAGGAATGAACCAGGATAAAATTTTCGAACCAGGGTAAATTTTTCCAACAGAATGAATTACTGGGGGTTGGGGAAATCCATGGAAGCAGAACTAATAGACTAAATTTCAGAAAAAAATAATCCAACTCTTAACTATTATCTGGATCTAGATTTTCAAATAACCAATACACTTAGTTTACACACATGTGATGTATATATTCACAATGAAATATCACTCAGCCATAAAAAAGAATGTAATATTACGATATGCAGCAATATAGACTGATCTAGAGAATACTATATTATGTGAAGTCAGAAAAAAGACAAATGTTATGTGATATCATTTATATGAGGAATCTTAAAAAGAATACAATGAATCTACATACAAAACAGAAGCAAACATAGAAAACACATTTAGTTACCATAGGGGAAAGGAAGGAGAATAAATTAGGAGTATGAGATTAATAGACAAACATTATTTATACATAAAATAGACAAGCAATAAGGGTTTATTATATAGCACAGGGAACTACATTCAGTGTCGCATAATAACCTACAGTAAAAAAGTAACCTGAAAAAAAATATATAACTGAATTACTTTGCTGTATACCTGAAACTAATACAATATTATAAATCAACTCTATTTCAATTTTTACAAATATTTTTAAAACAATTGGTCAAGTTTGAAACCTTATATGCCCTAAACCTTGAGAAATTATTATTAAAACAGTTGAGTTGTGAGAATAGTATTCTGAGTAAGTGCTTAAAGTGAGTGCGTACCTTTTCAAAATATACACTGAAACAGCTATGGGTAATGGTATAACGCGAGGAATTGCTTGAAAGTAACAGCTAAGGGAAGGAAAATGGATAGGAGTATAGTTGAAATATGAGCTGGTAATTTCTAAAGCTGGGTGATAGATGGATGGGGGGTTCATTACACCAGTCTCTCTACTTCTATATATATTTGAAGTTTTCCATAGCAAAAGTTTATTTAAAAGTCAACCAATTACTCACTATAACAGTATTCTACCTCTCAGCATATTAAAGTTACTATAGAGTGGACATGACATTTATTTTCTGTTGACCGTCTATATCTTGCTAAAATACAAGCTTTTTACATGTGAGAGCAAATGCTTAGTCTTTACTGCTCTTTTCCCCAATGGCTAGAACAGTGCCAGGACCTTGATTAATATTTTTGCATGAATACATAAAACATCCAGAACCTCATGTAGGGGGTTTTAGAAGATTGTAACTCTACCATAGCCAGCAAAGCATCACGGGAAATGTGCCCAGCACTGGCTGGCAGGAGCTCACCTTCACCTCGATGAAGTCAGGGTTTCCCAGAGACACCAGCTCAGCATAGGCCTGGAGCTCATCCACGTTCCATGCTTTCACTAGGGTCAGTCTGTAGACAGTACGTTGTTGCTAAAAGAGAGGAAAAGACCACCTTGTTTTTTATCACCTTGGAAGATTTTCAAATGTCTTCAACCCATAGCTAACCCAGGCAAGGGGAAATCTGTCATGAACTTCTGTAACTTGAAATTACATTTTGTAGAAAGATGAAAAAATGTAAATAATATCATAAAACTCCCAGAAGCCTTATAAAGGCACAGATATTGGCATATTTTTCTTCTCCCACTTACAGTATCTAACACTAGATATGTGTCAGTTGCTCCATTAGGTCTGACTCTTTGCAACCCCATGGACTGTAGCCCACCAGGTTACTCTATCCATGGAATTCTCCAGGCATGAGTACAGGAGTGGGTAGCCAATTCCCTTTCTCTAAGGGATTTCTTAGAACCCAGGCTGACGTAGAGTTTTGGGTTTGAGAATAGTATTCTGAGTAAGTGCTTAAAGTGAGTGCTCTTTTCAAAATATACACTGAAACAGCTATGGGTAATGGTATAACGCGAGGAATTGCTTGAAAGTAACAGCTAAGGGAAGGAAAATGGATAGGAGTATAGTTGAAATATGAGCTGGTAATTTCTAAAGCTGGGTGATAGATGGATGGGGGGTTCATTACACCAGTCTCTCTACTTCTATATATATTTGAAGTTTTCCATAGCAAAAGTTTATTTAAAAGTCAACCAATTACTCACTATAACAGTATTCTACCTCTCAGCATATTAAAGTTACTATAGAGTGGACATGACATTTATTTTCTGTTGACCGTCTATATCTTGCTAAAATACAAGCCTTTTACATGTGAGAGCAAATGCTCAGTCTTTACTGCTCTTTTCCCCAATGGCTAGAACAGTGCCAGGACCTTGATTAATATTTTTGCATGAATACATAAAACATCCAGAACCTCATGTAGGGGGTTTTAGAAGATTGTAACTCTACCATAGCCAGCAAAGCATCACGGGAAATGTGCCCAGCACTGGCTGGCAGGAGCTCACCTTCACCTCGATGAAGTCAGGGTTTCCCAGAGACACCAGCTCAGCATAGGCCTGGAGCTCATCCACGTTCCATGCTTTCACTAGGGTCAGTCTGTAGACAGTACGTTGTTGCTAAAAGAGAGGAAAAGACCACCTTGTTTTTTATCACCTTGGAAGATTTTCAAATGTCTTCAACCCATAGCTAACCCAGGCAAGGGGAAATCTGTCATGAACTTCTGTAACTTGAAATTACATTTTGTAGAAAGATGAAAAAATGTAAATAATATCATAAAACTCCCAGAAGCCTTATAAAGGCACAGATATTGGCATATTTTTCTTCTCCCACTTACAGTATCTAACACTAGATAAGTGTCAGTTGCTCCATTAGGTCTGACTCTTTTGCAACCCCATGGACTGTAGCCCACCAGGTTACTCTATCCATGGAATTCTCCAGGCATGAGTACAGGAGTGGGTAGCCAATTCCCTTTCTCTAAGGGATCTTCCTGACTCAGAGGTAGAACCCAGGTCTGCCACCTAGCGGGCAGATTCCAGTCTAAGCCACCAGGGAAGCCCATTCAATACAGTCTGTATATTAATATTACTATAATGTAACACATTAATATTGCAACACAGAAAAATCATGCAATCATGTTTATACAGTTTAAAGTCCATCCCTGATTTTAAAACAAAACAGAATGAACAACTGGAAAAATCATTTGGTAAACTCAAAAATTAAAAAACATACCCTTAACATAAAGAAAACATTCTCAAAGTTAATAGCCCATGTCATTCTAAGAGATGTAAAACATAGAGGCATTTCTATTTAATCAGACTAACAGCAGAATGTCCACTCTATTATCTTTATAAACACTGTCCTGAAAGTTAAAATCAAAGCAATAAAGCAAGAACAAGAATAATTGAATAGTATACAGAAAAATAATTACTTGCAAATTATGTAACTGGCTTCCTGGAAACCTAAGAAAATCAACTAAAAATCAAATTAAGTAAAAATATAAAACCAAGCAGCTTTCCCAGCATAGAGTGGGAGGATAGATGTGAACTCGGAGGCCAGACTGGACCCCAGACCACATACTGGCCATCTTTAAACTCTCTGCCTCAGTTTCTCCCAGTGTAAAAGGGGGTTTGCACAGGACTATAAGTGTTTATCTATATAATGCTCAGAACCATGCTGGCAGCAGTAAGTTATGCAATGTACTAGCTGTCATATACCATATATAGGCTACATAGTTAATAGAGCACCAAAGAGAGAAAAGACCACCTTGTTTTTATCACCTTGGAAGATTTTCAAATGTCTTCAAATGTCTTCAACCCATAGCTAACCCAGGAAAGGGGAAATCTGTCATGAACTTCTGTAACTTGAAATTACATTTTGTAGAAAGATGAAAAAATGTAAATAATATCATAAAACTCCCAGAAGCCTTATAAAGGCACAGATATTGGCATATTTTTCTTCTCCCACTTACAGTATCTAACACTAGATAAGTGTCAGTTGCTCCATTAGGTCTGACTCTTTTGCAACCCCATGGACTGTAGCCCACCAGGTTACTCTATCCATGGAATTCTCCAGGCATGAGTACAGGAGTGGGTAGCCAATTCCCTTTCTCTAAGGGATCTTCCTGACTCAGAGGTAGAACCCAGGTCTGCCACCTAGCGGGCAGATTCCAGTCTAAGCCACCAGGGAAGCCCATTCAATACAGTCTGTATATTAATATTACTATAATGTAACACATTAATATTGCAACACAGAAAAATCATGCAATCATGTTTATACAGTTTAAAGTCCATCCCTGATTTTAAAACAAAACAGAATGAACAACTGGAAAAATCATTTGGTAAACTCAAAAATTAAAAAACATACCCTTAACATAAAGAAAACATTCTCAAAGTTAATAGCCCATGTCATTCTAAGAGATGTAAAACATAGAGGCATTTCTATTTAATCAGACTAACAGCAGAATGTCCACTCTATTATCTTTATAAACACTGTCCTGAAAGTTAAAATCAAAGCAATAAAGCAAGAACAAGAATAATTGAATAGTATACAGAAAAATAATTACTTGCAAATTATGTAACTGGCTTCCTGGAAACCTAAGAAAATCAACTAAAAATCAAATTAAGTAAAAATATAAAACCAAGCAGCTTTCCCAGCATAGAGTGGGAGGATAGATGTGAACTCGGAGGCCAGACTGGACCCCAGACCACATACTGGCCATCTTTAAACTCTCTGCCTCAGTTTCTCCCAGTGTAAAAAGGGGGGTTTGCACAGGACTATAAGTGTTTATCTATATAATGCTCAGAACCATGCTGGCAGCAGTAAGTTATGCAATGTACTAGCTGTCATATACCATATATAGGCTACATAGTTAATAGAGCACCAAAGAATTGAACTTTGGTGTTGGAGAAGTCTCTTGGGAGTCCCTTGGAATGCAAGGAGATCAAATCAGGAAATCAAAATATTCATTGGAAGGCGTGATACTGCAGCTCCAATATTTTGGCCACCTGATGCAAAGAGACAACTCACTTGAAAAGACCATGATGCTGGGAAAAACAGAAAGCAAAACAAGAAGGGGACAAGAAAACAAGATGGCTAGATGGCATCAGAGTCAATGGACATGCTCCAGGAGATGGTGAAGGACAAGAAAGCCTAGCGTGCGGCATTCCATGGGGTCACAAAGAATTGGACATGACTGAGTGACTGAACTGAACTGATAGGCTACATATATACTACATGTACATATATCAATATAGTACATATAGACCTATATAGTATGTACACATATACTATATTATAAAACATAAATTCTACTTTAGCTACAAAATACAGCTATAAAATACTTGAGGATTATTTATTAAATAATATGGACAGGGCTTCCCTGGTGGTCCAGTGGGTAAAGAGCCCGCCTTGCAGTGCAAGGGGCACCAGTTCGTTCCCTGGCCTGGGAAGATCCCACCTGCCAAGGAATGGCTGGACTGCTATGTCCAATTAGGAGTCAGCACTCTGGAGCACATGCACCCAGAGCCAGTGCCCTTCAAAGAGAGAGGCCACCGCGACAGAAGGCCCACACAGGCCAAAGAATAAAGATGGATGAAAACAAATAATAATAAAAAATTAATAAAAGAAACCAAAAATTTAAAAAAATAATATGGACAGTGAAATAGGTAAACTCTGAGACCATAACAAAAACTAGCCTGCATGGGGCTTCCCTGGTGGTCCAGTGGGTAAGGACACCACCTTGCAGTGCAAGGGGTGCCGGTTCGATCCCTGGCCTGGGAAGATCCCACGTGCCGTGGAGTGGCTGGACCGATATGTCCAAGCGCATGAGCCCAGAGCCGGTGCTCTGTGACAACAGAGGCCACTGAGATGGGAGGCCTACACGGGCCAAAGAACAAAGACGGATGAAAATAGATAAATGAAAGACCAATAGAAGTGGCCCGCCCGCCCCCCACCCGCAAAAAAAGAAACTAGCCTGCATGGAAAGTCATGATGCATTTCTAAATACAACATAATTCCAATGGGAGTTAAAAATTCCTTTCAGCAAATAAACTAGCAATGATACCAACAAAAACAACAGCAAGAGCTGGCAATGAGTCAGCCCTTACTATGTGCCAGCTGTTGTTGTGTTTGATATCTTAGCAAAGATTCCAATATTTGTCTCATCTTTGCAACGAATCTTATAAAATAGGTTTATTACCTTCACATCATAGATATGAAATTGAGGCCCCAGTAGTGCTACATAAATTTCCCAGAGTTACACAGTTGGAAAGCAGCAAGGCTACGGTTATGAACCCAAGCAGTATGAATTCAGGGCAGAAGACCTCTCGTTGCTAAACCTTTTCAAATTGTGAAATAAATCATACAAAGAGAAATGTACATAAAATACAAATGTATAACCCAAGGGATTAACACAAAGAAAATATCCATCACCCAGCACCATCCATTCCCTTCAACCAAAAGCTATCTAATATTCTGACTTCAACATTAACATTTGCATTTGTGCTTGTGTTTGAAATTGATATATAAACAGTCATATATTCTTTTGTGTTTTGCTTCTGCCACACAACATTGTGCTTATAAAGTTCATCCATGTTGCTGCATGTTGGGATTTGCTCATTTTCTTTGTTATTCAATATTCCATTATATGTGCTTAGTCACTCACTTGTGTGTCTGTGTGACCCTATGGATTGTAGCCCCCAGGGTTTTCCCTTGGCCATGTTGACATGAAGGCCCCAAAGAGACCAAGGCCAAAGAAATAAAGATGGATGAAAACAAATAATAATAAAAAATTAATAAAAGAAACCAAAAATTTAAAAAAATAATATGGACAGTGAAATAGGTAAACTCTGAGACCATAACAAAAACTAGCCTGCATGGGGCTTCCCTGGTGGTCCAGTGGGTAAGGACACCACCTTGCAGTGCAAGGGGTGCCGGTTCGATCCCTGGCCTGGGAAGATCCCACGTGCCGTGGAGTGGCTGGACCGATATGTCCAAGCGCATGAGCCCAGAGCCGGTGCTCTGTGACAACAGAGGCCACTGAGATGGGAGGCCTACACGGGCCAAAGAACAAAGACGGATGAAAATAGATAAATGAAAGACCAATAGAAGTGGCCCGCCCGCCCCCCACCCGCAAAAAAAGAAACTAGCCTGCATGGAAAGTCATGATGCATTTCTAAATACAACATAATTCCAATGGGAGTTAAAAATTCCTTTCAGCAAATAAACTAGCAATGATACCAACAAAAACAACAGCAAGAGCTGGCAATGAGTCAGCCCTTACTATGTGCCAGCTGTTGTTGTGTTTGATATCTTAGCAAAGATTCCAATATTTGTCTCATCTTTGCAACGAATCTTATAAAATAGGTTTATTACCTTCACATCATAGATATGAAATTGAGGCCCCAGTAGTGCTACATAAATTTCCCAGAGTTACACAGTTGGAAAGCAGCAAGGCTACGGTTATGAACCCAAGCAGTATGAATTCAGGGCAGAAGACCCCCGTTGCTAAACCTTTTCAAATTGTGAAATAAATCATACAAAGAGAAATGTACATAAAATACAAATGTATAACCCAAGGGATTAACACAAAGAAAATATCCATCACCCAGCACCATCCATTCCCTTCAACCAAAAGCTATCTAATATTCTGACTTCAACATTAACATTTGCATTTGTGCTTGTGTTTGAAATTGATATATAAACAGTCATATATTCTTTTGTGTTTTGCTTCTGCCACACAACATTGTGCTTATAAAGTTCATCCATGTTGCTGCATGTTGGGATTTGCTCATTTTCTTTGTTATTCAATATTCCATTATATGTGCTTAGTCACTCACTTGTGTGTCTGTGTGACCCTATGGATTGTAGCCCCCCAGGGTCCTCTGTCCATGGGAGTCTCCAGGCAAGAATACCAGAGTGGGTTGCCATGTGCTCCTCCAGGAGATCTTCCCAACCCAGGGATCAAACCCAGGTCTCTGGCACTGCAGGCTGATTCTTTACTGCTGAGTTACCATGAGTGTTACTGTACCTGACTCCTTATGGACAAGAGCACACACATTTCTTGGATGTTCCTTGCAGAAATGCTGCATCCCAGATGTGCAGGTATTTTGCCAAACTGGTTTCGAAAGTCATTTCGCAACACTTCCACCTACAGTAGATCAGAGTTCCAGCGACTCCTCTCCTTCAACAACATTTGCTGGCTATCTTTGAAACTTTAGCCATTTCTTCACTGTTCTATGTTTGCCAGTTTACTCATGAAGTTAAATATGTTTTATGGCCATTCTGATCTCTACTTTTGTGAAGTACTTATTCAAGTGTCTTGAATATTTCTCTAAGAGGCTAGTGGTCTTTTTACTATGGGGTTTTTCAAATTCTTTATATATCCTGGTCATGAGAACTCTGTTATAACTGTATTAGAAATATTTTTGTGCACTTCATAGCTTTCCTTTTATTTTCTGCCTATCTTTTGATCAACAGAACTGGTGTTAGTTCATTTACCTTTTGTCTATAGCATACTAATGTTTAGATTGTTAAAGATAAAGAAAACTATTATGGGGTTACCAAAAAAGGAATGTCATTAGGTTTTATTTCAAATGAACAGATTCACATTCTGGGTTTCGCTGTGTCTGTAGGGAGCTTGCTCAATGGGTGCAGTTTTGAAGACTTTAAAGTCTCTCTAAAATTAGTTAACGCAGTTCTGAAGTCTACAGAAGAAAGTGATCTTATATTCCAGCTGAGTGTGTGCGTGTGTGCGTGCATACTAAGTCACTTCAGTTGTGCCCAACTCTGTGTAACCTTATGGACTGTAGCCTGACAGGCACCTCTGTCCTTGGGATTCTCCAGGCAAGAATACTGGAGTGGGTTGCCATGCCCTCCTCCAGGAGATCTTTCCAACACAGGGATCAAACCTGCATCTCTTATGTCTCCTGCATTGGCAGAAGGGTTCTTTACCACTAGCGCCACCTGGGAAAATTATAAGAAGGTTGAAGAACTAGGTTTGAGAAAATAAGCAAAAGAAAAGAAAAGGCCAGCAGTGTGAGTACAACATGTCCTTATGTGTTATATACACAGTATTCATGCATAAAATGATACTATCTATTACCTGATTTAAAATATTCCAATGCTTCCTCAACCTTTCCTAAAAGTGGGGAAACAAGAAACGTAGACTACTTCTAATTATCAAAGCTAAGATCATGGTTACACAGGAATTTCTTGTATTATTCTCTCTTCTCTTGAATATTTTAAAAATCCATAATGAAAAGGTTTAAAAGATACAGGTATGAGTTAGAATTCCATTCCTTCTAATTAGGCAGCTTTCAGGGCTACATATTCTGGACTAGGTTATTATATCCCAGGACTACAGCTCTTAATTTCAACAATTTATCTTGACGTTGCAATTCAAGACACACTTGAGTTAAGGCTGTGTCAAAACAAGATAAAATGGTCTCCTAATATACAGCTCTGAGATACTAGTAATCAAAGAAATGCAAATTGAAGTATTTGGGCTTATCAAATTGGCAAAGATTTTTTAAATAGCAATATTCAATGCTGCCTAGAGTATAGCAAGCTTATTCACTGATGGTAAAAGCATCATTCGGTACAAACATTTTAGGAAGTAGCATGGCAACATGATTAAAGACTCTGAAAAATATTCAAATGTGTTGATCTAATAACTGCATTTCTAAAGATTTACACCAATTGGAGCATACTAATGTTTAGATTGTTAAAGATAAAGAAAACTATTATGGGGTTACCAAAAAAGGAATGTCATTAGGTTTTATTTCAAATGAACAGATTCACATTCTGGGTTTCGCTGTGTCTGTAGGGAGCTTGCTCAATGGGTGCAGTTTTGAAGACTTTAAAGTCTCTCTAAAATTAGTTAACGCAGTTCTGAAGTCTACAGAAGAAAGTGATCTTATATTCCAGCTGAGTGTGTGCGTGTGTGCGTGCATACTAAGTCACTTCAGTTGTGCCCAACTCTGTGTAACCTTATGGACTGTAGCCTGACAGGCACCTCTGTCCTTGGGATTCTCCAGGCAAGAATACTGGAGTGGGTTGCCATGCCCTCCTCCAGGAGATCTTTCCAACACAGGGATCAAACCTGCATCTCTTATGTCTCCTGCATTGGCAGAAGGGTTCTTTACCACTAGCGCCACCTGGGAAAATTATAAGAAGGTTGAAGAACTAGGTTTGAGAAAATAAGCAAAAGAAAAGAAAAGGCCAGCAGTGTGAGTACAACATGTCCTTATGTGTTATATACACAGTATTCATGCATAAAATGATACTATCTATTACCTGATTTAAAATATTCCAATGCTTCCTCAACCTTTCCTAAAAAGTGGGGGAAACAAGAAACGTAGACTACTTCTAATTATCAAAGCTAAGATCATGGTTACACAGGAATTTCTTGTATTATTCTCTCTTCTCTTGAATATTTTAAAAATCCATAATGAAAAGGTTTAAAAGATACAGGTATGAGTTAGAATTCCATTCCTTCTAATTAGGCAGCTTTCAGGGCTACATATTCTGGACTAGGTTATTATATCCCAGGACTACAGCTCTTAATTTCAACAATTTATCTTGACGTTGCAATTCAAGACACACTTGAGTTAAGGCTGTGTCAAAACAAGATAAAATGGTCTCCTAATATACAGCTCTGAGATACTAGTAATCAAAGAAATGCAAATTGAAGTAGTAATGAGGTATCATTTGGGCTTATCAAATTGGCAAAGATTTTTTTAAATAGCAATATTCAATGCTGCCTAGAGTATAGCAAGACAAACATACTCATTCACTGATGGTAAAAGCATCATTCGGTACAAACATTTTAGGAAGTAGCATGGCAACATGATTAAAGACTCTGAAAAATATTCAAATGTGTTGATCTAATAACTGCATTTCTAAAGATTTACACCTTTGGAAATGATAAGATTTGTGGACAAATATGGATGAACAAGAATGTTTATTCCAGCTTTGTTTATAATAATGAAACATTACAAAATAGTTAGATGTTCAATCCCAAGAACCAGATAGATGATTTATGATACAGCTATTTAACACAAAAGATGATTATTTCAGAACAGTGGTTATGAATCTGAACATGGCAGACGACCTAACACCTAACAGTAAGAAAGTTCAATACAGATGTGATTCTCAGAAAAAAGGAAGGAAGAAGGTGGAAGACCTAGTTTGTTTTTTTTTCTTTCTGAAACCTTGTTGCCATTGAGAATAACTGTTTTTAGAAAACTGTTTAATAATAATGGGTAATTTTTATGTAATGGCATTGAATTCTTTAAAAGCTAAAAACAAAATTGTACACATACCATAGGAGTAATAACATAAATACATATACACAGGAGAAACACAAAAGGAAGGAAAGACAAGGAAAGCTGTGGGTTCAGAAAACCTATACACACACACATTTTTTTAATTAAGAGCACTGACTCTTAAGATGAGAGTAGATCAGTTTAACAGTTTCTTGATATGCCAGATATCAACTATCCTTAGATGCCTTCAACAAAATTCTCCTCCTCAAAACCAGAAATCTGGGGACTTCCCTGGTGATCCAGTGTCTAGGACTCCACACTCCCAATGCAGGGGGCCTGGGTTCCATCCCTAGTCAGGGAACTAGATCCCACATGCTACAACTAAAGATTCCAAGTGCCACAACTAAGACCCAGTACAGAAACATTAAAAATAGAGAAAAAACAGAAATCTGAAAAAGGAAGTAGAGAAAGATTTGCCTTAGGTTCAGTTGAGCCTCCGAAGACCATTCAGTCAACTTGAATATGAGACAGAGTGTGGCCAGAGTTTGAAGAGTCATGGAAACCTGTGTTACTTAGACTAGAAAAGAGAAAAAAAAAAAAGCTTGACATCCTCCTGGTAATCTGTTTAATATACAGGAAGATGTTGTTTATGTGAAAGAGTAAAAGCAGGGTGAAATCACACGTAGTTTTAAAATGTTATATACATACACACAGGTGTGTATACACACAGCCATAACCACACAAGATGCGGAACTGGCAGATATAGAGGGCATACTGCCTAGTGGATGCACGGTCAAGGGGGTACAGTAAGTTCATCGCTTGAAAAACCACAGGAAGAGGAAGCTGAGAAGCACAAAATGCAAACACAAAAGAGACTGAGGGTACAGGCAGCTGGATAAAGAGAAACTGTACGGAAATAAATGATAGCAGGGAAAAACAAATCCCACGAGAGGACTAAAAAGAAAAAAAGAGGCAGCGGTATTTACACATTGGAAAAGCAAAGGAGTAATACGGAGCAACGTTCTCCATCCCTGGAGGTTATGAGAGAAGGGCAGAGGTAATGGTCTATTGGTATTTTGAACAGGACCGTTTTCCCAGCGTAAAAATAACTAGTGCCCTATGTCAACTCCAAATTGGCACTTGCCATGGGCACTTGCCATCTACCTCTGCAAGAATGAAATCACGTGCTCCTGCAACTGCTGATTTTTAACACCCTATGAAATGAGGTCAGAGTGAGAGCAGAAATGAGGCACTCAGGGCTGGGGAAGAAAATTGACAGAACAGGTCTTCAGATACTTAGATATTTTCAGGAGCTGATTTGAGAAGCCCAATTCTTGCATCTCTTCATATCTAGAAAAGTATTAAATTCCTTCATGGTGATGTCTACTCATGGTGACTAGCAGAAACCTGAAAAATAATATGTGCTTGATTGTCTATATATACCCTCCCTTTACCAAAATCCCCTACCACTTTGCAGCAGTTTCTCAAAGAGCATTCTGCAATACTGTCTCTCGGGCTGCAGTCCTCATTTTGCCCCAAATAAAACTTAACTCACACCTCTCACACTGCGTTATTTTTTTTTTAAGTAGACACCTGAGAGCCATGAACACAGAAACTTATCAAAAAATAAAAAAAATGGGAACGTAGGGAAAAGGAAAGAAATGAGAACAAAGTAGGAAAAATAAAAAGATAATTAATTAGAAAGACAGCATGTAAAGAGCTCAAGACGAAACCAAAAAATGACAGAGAAGAGATAAATGCTAAGATCTCTACAGGAAGAAAGGTCTAACTACAAGATCATAGGACCAGCTACCACGAGAATGAGAGAGGTAGCCTATCTATCTAAGAATAAGTGGAAGTCGGAGAAACGAGGTCATGCACATGATAAGAAGATTCTGTGACGGCCTACACCAGGGTCACGAACACAGACCACAGTCACCTAAGCAGCACATCAACTTGGAAGTCCAAGGATATTGACAGAAAAGTAAAATCTCTGGCAAAGGTCCCTCGGAAATAAATGATAGCAGGGAAAAACAAAACCACGAGAGGACTAAAAAGAAAAAAAGAGGCAGCGGTATTTACACATTGGAAAAGCAAAGGAGTAATACGGAGCAACGTTCTCCATCCCTGGAGGTTATGAGAGAAGGGCAGAGGTAATGGTCTATTGGTATTTTGAACAGGACCGTTTTCCCAGCGTAAAAATAACTAGTGCCCTATGTCAACTCCAAATTGGCACTTGCCATGGGCACTTGCCATCTACCTCTGCAAGAATGAAATCACGTGCTCCTGCAACTGCTGATTTTTAACACCCTATGAAATGAGGTCAGAGTGAGAGCAGAAATGAGGCACTCAGGGCTGGGGAAGAAAATTGACAGAACAGGTCTTCAGATACTTAGATATTTTCAGGAGCTGATTTGAGAAGCCCAATTCTTGCATCTCTTCATATCTAGAAAAGTATTAAATTCCTTCATGGTGATGTCTACTCATGGTGACTAGCAGAAACCTGAAAAATAATATGTGCTTGATTGTCTATATATACCCTCCCTTTACCAAAATCCCCTACCACTTTGCAGCAGTTTCTCAAAGAGCATTCTGCAATACTGTCTCTCGGGCTGCAGTCCTCATTTTGCCCCAAATAAAACTTAACTCACACCTCTCACACTGCGTTATTTTTTTTTTAAGTAGACACCTGAGAGCCATGAACACAGAAACTTATCAAAAAAAAAAAAAAAAATGGGAATGCAGGGGAAAAGGAAAGAAATGAGAACAAAGTAGGAAAAATAAAAAGATAATTAATTAGAAAGACAGCATGTAAAGAGCTCAAGACGAAACCAAAAAATGACAGAGAAGAGATAAATGCTAAGATCTCTACAGGAAGAAAGGTCTAACTACAAGATCATAGGACCAGCTACCACGAGAATGAGAGAGGTAGCCTATCTATCTAAGAATAAGTGGAAGTCGGAGAAACGAGGTCATGCACATGATAAGAAGATTCTGTGACGGCCTACACCAGGGTCACGAACACAGACCACAGTCACCTAAGCAGCACATCAACTTGGAAGTCCAAGGATATTGACAGAAAAGTAAAATCTCTGGCAAAGGTCCCTCGGGCAACAATCTCTCCATCATTCAAAAGCAGACACAGGCAGTCAGACACACGGGGACACAAAGCATGCAGAGGATGGGACGGGAAGGATGTCTGGACAAAGCCCCAATACATCTTATTAGCACAAAACCACTGAGACAAAGCCAGTGTGAAAGGAATCACAGAGCAGCCAGCAAGCACACAGCTCAAAAATCAATAAATCCTATAAATCTATTTCTCCAGAAATATTACTTGTGACAATTCGCAAGTCTAAGCCCCAAATATTAAAGAGTAAAGGCTCCCATCCTGGGAAATTAACTGTACCAATACACATGCTTTTGTAGTCAGGGGATGATCAGACTGTCTTTAATCCACCATTAACAGTCTCCCTGTGCCTCAGCTTGGCTCTTCAGGAAAAAAGAAACAAAAAACCCACACAAAACCCAAAAAGCAACACCAGACTCATTAGGAGGTGACTCAGTCCTTGAAGTAAGTTGATAAAGTTTCCTCCCTGGAAAGCTTGTTAGTGACAAGATGTGCCTGAATGTACAGCCCTTTACCTCATGTGTGACTCATAAGAAAATGAATCTGGAATGACGGCAAGAAAGGCCTGGAAGAAGGGTATTTGGTGCTCACTATACAGATACAAAACACCAAAAATTAAGCCTTTCATCCAAAACCCCTTAAGTACCTAATCTGCATGATTTACCAAACAACGAATGTACAAAGAGGTACAGCTTAAGTTCATCTCTCGAGTCATCCCCACAGCAGAGATACAGAAATGAAATAAAAACGGAAGATCCAACAGATAAAAATGGCTAAAAATATATAACGGAACAGCCTCGTGATCAGGAATTGGACCTAGCCGCCTGTCAGAGCACACATGTGAGCAAAAACAACCACCTACTCAAGTAAGAGCCTGCAAACAATTCCAAGAGATGTGCGGGAATGTAACAACTTCACAAAGGCAGCCAACAGGAGCTACAATTAGAAGATAAATTTCCATCAAAAAAAAAAAAATTAAAGTAACAGAACAAGCAACTTTAAACCAAAGATATGACTTCATGAAGATGGCAATTTTCCAAAATGAAATTATAAATTCAATGCAATTCCAATCAATATCTCAAAGTTATGTGTGTGGGGATGTGTGTGTGGGGGGGTGAATCATCTGACAAAATGATTCTAAAATAAATATGAAATGTATTAAGGGGATAAGAATAAGCAGTTTTGAAGAAAGAGGGGTCACTTTTGCACTGAATATCAATCTTGTTATAAAGCTATAGTAACAGTGTGGCAATGGGGCAAGATTTTAAAATATTTTTTAATATTTTTAATATTTTTCGATCAATATAACAGGGTAGAAAGTTCAGAAACATCCATGAAGATGTGAAAACTTGATTACGACAGGCAGCCATTACAAATCATGAGGCAAAGGATAAATTGTTCCACAATGCTGCTGCTTCAATCAATAATCCATAAAGGACAAAAGAATCCCCATCTCATAGCACGCTCAGAAAAATAAATATAGATACATACATACATATATATGTTGTGTGTATATCTACATACCTATAGAAAGGATGTTGTATCTTTAATAAGTCAATGAAAATCACAAACATATCAAAAACCAAAGATAGTAACAAACCAAAACAGTACAGACTTCGGTTATAAGTACTAGAGATATAATGTACAACATAAATATAATTAACACTGCTTGTATGTTACATATGAAAGTTAAGTGAGTAAATCCTAAGAGTTCTCATCACAAGGAAAAAATACTTTATTCTTCTGTTTCTTTAATTTTATATCTATATGAGACAATGAATGTTCACTAGACTTACGGTGATCATTTCCACAATGTACGCTTGTCGATCACCAGTTCCTTGCTTGTAAAATCCTACCACTTGCAGATTGATTCCTGCATATATTTTCCTTTGCCATAAATGTTTGAATGAGCATGTACAGGGGGTTTGAATTGCTACTATTGTGTATGTTAGAGGGAAATGATCTAGGTATTAGTGAAAGACCAAAAAAAAAAGTGGATAGAAAGTAAAAAGTAGAGTAGTGGAGGTTTTTAGATCATAGTCACGGGTAACAATTAAAAAGACAAAACAAACACAGGCCATAAAAATGCATCTTAGAAGTTATCAGGAGACAGGAAATTCCAATTTCACTATATGCTGGTGAGGTCTGGTGTAAAGTTACCATGGACAGTCGCACAGATAGTAAACTCTCTGTGTTGAGGAGAACATTTTAAAATAGGGTAAACTAAATAAAACATATCCTCAGGCTTTTCATTTTAAGCATCAAATTATCTGGTTTCTTGACCTACAGTGGAACCCAGAAGTCAACAATTCAGTCATGGGTCAGACAGAAAAGGAAAAAACAAATGCTTCATTTACTACACACAAACACAAATACATTCGCAATTATCATGTGGTTGCTGCAGTGGAGTCTGAAATGTTACCACAAGCAAGGAACAGAGAAGGAGCAATTAACTGAACAGTATCCAATACTAATTAAAGACTTGTAAAATATTGTTAATATTCTCTGTATTTAATATGACTTCCTTTGTCCTTCTATTGAATGAACATAGGACTTGGAAGGGATTTCACTGATGTGCTCTAATTCCCAGCTTCAATCAAAATTTTCCTTTAAATGCTAAACACTTCAAATGTGCCTTTTCCTACTGCATGAATTTTTTTAGGATATAAAAGTTACTTTTGGTTAAGAAATCACTGTATTCAAAACACAGCTCCAGGGCTTCCCTGGTGGTCCAGTGGGTAAGGACACCGCCTTGCAGTGCAAGGGGCGCCGGTTCGATCCCTGGCCTGGGAAGATCCCACGTGCCGCGGAGCGGCTGGACTGATGTGTCCAATCACCGAGCCGGAGCTCGGGCGCGCATGCGCCCAGAGCCGGCGCTCTGCAACGACAGAGGCCACCGCGATGGGAGGCCCACACAGGCCAAAGAACGAAGATGGATGAAAATGGACAAATGAAAGACCAATAGAAGTGGCCCACCTGCTCCCCCTCCCTCCCCACCCCCAGATAGGAAAAAAAAAAAAAAAACAACACAGCTCCATTAAGTGGAATCACCTAAAAAGATGGACAGGAGGTAGTTCGTGCACCCTAATTTCCTCTTAGAGATGAGGAGGAGTAAGTTCTGGAAAATAAGAAGGTCTCCATGCTTTTCTCCTATCCTTCTCTTCAGTCTCTACAATCCTACTACTCCTAGAAACTAGCAATCAGGAGTCCAAAAACTAATCACTGCTTTTCCCCTGGGGAAGATTTGCTTGAATTGAAATGGGTTGTAACTATACAAACAGACCTAGAACCAATGGATTCTCCAGTGCCTACCAGGTATCTCCAAAGTACATAAGGCCAAAAGATGATCATTTTCTATCATGGGTCAGACAGAAAAGGAAAAAACAAATGCTTCATTTACTACACACAAACACAAATACATTCGCAATTATCATGTGGTTGCTGCAGTGGAGTCTGAAATGTTACCACAAGCAAGGAACAGAGAAGGAGCAATTAACTGAACAGTATCCAATACTAATTAAAGACTTGTAAAATATTGTTAATATTCTCTGTATTTAATATGACTTCCTTTGTCCTTCTATTGAATGAACATAGGACTTGGAAGGGATTTCACTGATGTGCTCTAATTCCCAGCTTCAATCAAAATTTTCCTTTAAATGCTAAACACTTCAAATGTGCCTTTTCCTACTGCATGAATTTTTTTAGGATATAAAAGTTACTTTTGGTTAAGAAATCACTGTATTCAAAACACAGCTCCAGGGCTTCCCTGGTGGTCCAGTGGGTAAGGACACCGCCTTGCAGTGCAAGGGGCGCCGGTTCGATCCCTGGCCTGGGAAGATCCCACGTGCCGCAGAGCGGCTGGACCGATGTGTCCAATTACCGAGCCGGAGCTCTGGAGCGCATGTGCCCAGAGCCGGCGCTCTGCAACGACAGAGGCCACCGCGATGGGAGGCCCACACAGGCCAAAGAACGAAGATGGATGAAAATGGACAAATGAAAGACCAATAGAAGTGGCCCACCTGCTCCCCCTCCCTCCCCACCCCAAGATAGGAAAAAAAAAAAAAAAACAACACAGCTCCATTAAGTGGAATCACCTAAAAAGATGGACAGGAGGTAGTTCGTGCACCCTAATTTCCTCTTAGAGATGAGGAGGAGTAAGTTCTGGAAAATAAGAAGGTCTCCATGCTTTTCTCCTATCCTTCTCTTCAGTCTCTACAATCCTACTACTCCTAGAAACTAGCAATCAGGAGTCCAAAAACTAATCACTGCTTTTCCCCTGGGGAAGATTTGCTTGAATTGAAATGGGTTGTAACTATACAAACAGACCTAGAACCAATGGATTCTCCAGTGCCTACCAGGTATCTCCAAAGTACATAAGGCCAAAAGATGATCATTTTCTATCATGAACCAGGAACAGGAAAAAAAAAAAAAAAAAACCAGAAACGTTCTTTATAGTAATATAAAATGGAAGCTCTCTTCAATCACTGGACCAGATCCCAACATCTTAACGTGCATCCAGCTCATGAATCAGGGGGAAGATGACGACATACCTCCTTCAAGTTTTTAATACAAGCAGAGAGGAGTTTTTTGATTTGGTTTCTTTTAGCTGTTTGTTTCACAAACTCCAAAGCCTGAAATATGTCATCAGAATGACTCTACACCTAGTGGAGGTAAAGCTAATGAACTCCAAGAGTTGCTCAGATTCTAGTTACACGATTTTTAATATTTCTAACTTGTCGTAGGCAAAACACCTTGTTTTTCCTTCCCTCACTGTGTGGCTGGATGAAGTGAAGGTGCAAATGACTACATATAAATGGTCTTTATTTCAATCCAATATCTCAGACTATGAAGGAACTAATGGCATAATTTTTTATTCCTGTGAAGTGGCAAATGAGTTTCTGCCACACACACAAGCTTCCTCTGGCCACATCAAAGAAGCAGATTATCTTCATGTTGCCATAAGTCAAATAGAACTCAGTTTCCAAAATTATCATCACTTCCCAAATACACTTAATCAGGGTCTTCAAATGTCAATTTGAGAAAATGCTTCCTTCTTTCTGGTTTCAATAAGCAAAAGAAATTAGCTTCTGCCCATACTTTTTTAAGATCTCTTTCTCCACACTCTTTTCATAAATCACATATGATGATTCACATAAAAAGGTTCAATTCAAATATCCAAAATAACAATACCTAGGCTAAAATTTTAAAATAAGTTTTGAGATGAATGGCTTCAAATGATGCCATTTGGAAGATATTAAAGAGGATGAAACCTATGCGGTGGTAGGGAAAAGTGCCCACTGGTCTCTTAGTGATAGAGGATGGGGGACTGGGGCCTTCCTTGATCTGTGGCAGTGGATCTCAATCACATTTAACCCCAAACCACCCCCAAACCACTTTCGATAAACACAAACATTTTCCTTTAATGCTGTCTGAAATTCCAAAGCAAATATCACTTAAAACCAAATTGAAAGTGGTGGTCATTTTTGAAAATGTCTGTTCAAACCACCTGGGTGTTCCTCCCCAGCCCTTCGCCAGAAGAAAATCCATTATCAACGTACAGTAAGATAAATACACCTACCTCGCAAATAAATCCTGGTTAAGTGACCTCAGTTCTAATTTGTCTAAGGCTAATTTTTTTTTAATCTTATTTAAAACACTGTGCTGAGTGAATATAACACGTACATATCACAGTAACTCAAGAATCCTGACACTGATAAAGCTATTAGTTTGGAAATTACAAATAAAACATACTTCTCTCTGAGAAGTATATAAAGATCAGCTCTGTCTCTCACATCTTTCTTTCTACCTACAGGTTCATGTTCAGGCTTCCTCACTTCAAACCAAGCAACAAATAACACCCCCAGACAAACCCCAAATCCTTCTTCTGTCTCCCTTTCCAAGATGTCATTTATTTTCTGTCTTTAAAAATGATATGCAATCTGTGTTCCATCTCCAGCAAACCATTAAGTAATCTTTGATGATGGGCATCAATAACCTTCCATGTGTCCAATATTTGGGGGGCGGGTTTATCCCTAAATTAATTGATCTTCTTTTATTTTATTTCCTTCTTCCTAATAGGTTTGTTTTATTGTTACCTGTTTAACATTTGCACTTAATGCTTAGTTCATCAATGTAGATCACCAGTCTCCTACCAATACTCATTGATCCCTTCTTCCTCATATCTGAACTATTGGTATACTCCATATACACAGCTAAAAGACAGCATTTCCCAGCCTCCCTCAGCAGGATGTGACTAAGGGACTGAGTCCAGGCCAAAAAGATGTAAAAAGAAGAGTTATATAAATTATCTTAAGAAGAAGGTGTGCTCCCCTAATACCCAGCCCTGTATTGCCTACTCAAAATGAAGGCTGGAGGGCTTCCCTGGTGGTCCAGTGGATAAGGACACCGCCTTGCAGTGCAGGGGGCGCCGGTTCCATCCCTGGCCTGGGAAGATCCCACATACCGCGGAGCAGCTGGACCGATGTGTCCAATTACTGAGCCGGAGCTCTGGAGCGCATGCGCCCAGAGCCGGTGCTCAGCAACGACAGACACCACCGCTATGGGAGGCCCACAGGAGCCAAGGAACAAAGACGGATGAAAACAGACAAATGAAAGACCAATATAAGTGGCCCACCTGCTCCCCTCCCTCCCCTCCCCACCCCCACCAAAATAAATAAATAAATAAATCTTCTTAAAATAAAAAATGAAGGCTGGAATAGCAACATGATGGCTGGAGCTCTGGCAAGCATTTTGGGCTATGAAGTAAACTTCAGAATGAGCGTCATATGTTGAGTGTCAGACAGGAATCTGGGTCTCTTTTTCCTCTGAAAAGGAAAAACTCATACTCTCTCCTGTGTCTCTCCTTTACGTTCACACTACTACCATACACACAACACCAGAGGTGTGGGTGCTTCCCCCACATCAAGTAAGAAAGCCTGGAGCCTGCCAGGCTCCTCTGTTCATGGGATTTCCCAGACAAGAATACTGGAGTGGATTTCCACTTCCTTCTCCAGGGAATCTTCTGCACCCAGGAATCGAACCCATGTCTTATGCTTTAAAGGCAGATTCTTTACACACTGAGCCACCAGGGAAGCCACATCAGTTCTGGTTCACCTTTACTTGAGTTTCTGTGATGTAAGAAGAAAAAGCCTTTCTGACTTGATTATCCTACTTACTATTCGGGGCTCTCTATTATACACAGTAAATCTGAATCCCAAGTGATAGAATTCATCTTTGGTTCAACTCTGGATATTGTTACGCAGTATTCTGACTTCCTCTAGTTTACAGACATCTGTGATTGTAGCTTTGATTTCCTTTTACCTAATGAAATTAAAAGTGACTCTGAATTTTCAAGTGATTGGGTTTTATTTATTGAAACTTTTGTTTTTCTTGCTACATTACGTTTGGTAGCTCACAAGTGGCAAATTTTGAAATCTTTTTGTTTTCAGTCTCTCCTACCTGAGAACAGGATCCTTAGGTGCCGTATTCACCGATTCCCAGTGGCTGGGAGAGTTCTTACCAGAGAGTCAGCAAAATACATGCTTGCTGAAAGAATGACTGAATGCAGTTTGTGCAGTTTAGATATTTTAAAACATTTATGACCTAGTATATTAATTTTATGCACAGATGAACAAGAATCATAAAATACTAGGGAACATTGATAAATATCATAGGAAGGCAATCCAACATTATTAGTGAAGAGTAGAGCAATATTGAATCATAGCATGGAAAAACACACTACAGAGGAGATAAAGTTATGCATAGAGTATAATTACAATATGTTACCCCAATTTCAACTTATGCCTACATAGAACTATAAAGATAACAAAAGAGAACATGAACTGTGCTTCCCTGAACATTATAAATCTGAAAAATGCCATTTAAAATATAAAGAGAAGCTGAAAGACATCCAAAATAAATGGCCACAGGAAACACACACCCAACATATTTCAAGAACCATCATAATCACTAATTAATTAAAGATGATGGAACTACAGTTAACACAGTTATCTCCCAGCTAAGAGTTGTAAACTGTTCCTGGACTCCGACAGCATGTATTAAAAATACTAAGGGAAGTGTTATTCCCATTCTTTTAAATGGGAAAAATTAAAATGTGTTACAGATTAACTCAGGGCTTCCAAAGACTTAAACTAAAATAGGGCAAAAAGCCCACAGATGTAACAACTATTATGTCAGCCTGTGAAAGGTTAAAACACTACTTCCCAGTCTAACAATGGAAGACAAACAAGGTTAAGGCTAACTGCTTGGTGAAGGCAAGTGGCTTCCTCCACACCAGCACCAACCAGGAGCAGATCCCCCTCGGCTGACGTGGTGAGCTTCCCCATCATCTACACCTGACTCTGCTGACCTACCAAGTACATTGGGAATGCCATTCAAGACTTTCCTTGCATATCTTTTTGCTTTAAATTCTGTATTAAGTTTTGGAAAATAATTAGAAGCCCTTTATAAGGGTTCCCCAATGGCTCAGCAGTAAAGTACCCGCGAATGCAGGAGTTGATCCCTGGGGAAGGAGGCAGCCCACTCCAGTATTCTTGCCTGGAAAAATTCCATGAACAGGATCCTTAGGTGCCGTATTCACCGATTCCCAGTGGCTGGGAGAGTTCTTACCAGAGAGTCAGCAAAATACATGCTTGCTGAAAGAATGACTGAATGCAGTTTGTGCAGTTTAGATATTTTAAAACATTTATGACCTAGTATATTAATTTTATGCACAGATGAACAAGAATCATAAAATACTAGGGAACATTGATAAATATCATAGGAAGGCAATCCAACATTATTAGTGAAGAGTAGAGCAATATTGAATCATAGCATGGAAAAACACACTACAGAGGAGATAAAGTTATGCATAGAGTATAATTACAATATGTTACCCCAATTTCAACTTATGCCTACATAGAACTATAAAGATAACAAAAGAGAACATGAACTGTGCTTCCCTGAACATTATAAATCTGAAAAATGCCATTTAAAATATAAAGAGAAGCTGAAAGACATCCAAAATAAATGGCCACAGGAAACACACACCCAACATATTTCAAGAACCATCATAATCACTAATTAATTAAAGATGATGGAACTACAGTTAACACAGTTATCTCCCAGCTAAGAGTTGTAAACTGTTCCTGGACTCCGACAGCATGTATTAAAAATACTAAGGGAAGTGTTATTCCCATTCTTTTAAATGGGAAAAATTAAAATGTGTTACAGATTAACTCAGGGCTTCCAAAGACTTAAACTAAAATAGGGCAAAAAGCCCACAGATGTAACAACTATTATGTCAGCCTGTGAAAGGTTAAAACACTACTTCCCAGTCTAACAATGGAAGACAAACAAGGTTAAGGCTAACTGCTTGGTGAAGGCAAGTGGCTTCCTCCACACCAGCACCAACCAGGAGCAGATCCCCCTCGGCTGACGTGGTGAGCTTCCCCATCATCTACACCTGACTCTGCTGACCTACCAAGTACATTGGGAATGCCATTCAAGACTTTCCTTGCATATCTTTTTGCTTTAAATTCTGTATTAAGTTTTGGAAAATAATTAGAAGCCCTTTATAAGGGTTCCCCAATGGCTCAGCAGTAAAGTACCCGCCGGCGAATGCAGGAGTTGATCCCTGGGGAAGGAGACGGCAGCCCACTCCAGTATTCTTGCCTGGAAAAATTCCATGAACAAAGAAGCCCAGTGGGCTACAGTCCACAGGGCTGCAAAGGAGTCAGACATCACTGAGCACGTTGTTGTCACTGCCCTTGTAAATATCAACTTAAAACACTGTACTGAAAAATGCTTCTATGCTGTGGTTGAGTATTCAAAACAAAAAAGTGGAAACCAGCAACGGACAGGGAGATGGTATGTGTGTGTGGGGGGGTGCCTGTATTTAGAAGAGATGTCTCTTCCTTATGGCCTTCAATCTATCTGATAATATGAATTAAAGGTCAAAGGGTCGATAAAACCCTATTAACTTGTGGATAACTAGATCTTTAAAACCATTTCTCATTTTTGGAGGTGCAGTAGGCCAGTATCACTGACTATTATTCAAGCCACAATCTACTCAGGGCTGACCTTAATACACAGTGAGCTTCATGGAAGAGATACTTTCTCCAATGGAAAAGAAAAATCTTCGGTCCTGAAAGTCATCCACCCAAACTTGGGTTTCAGTGGTGTGCTCCTGGGCCCAAGAGCTGCAGTCTCTGGTCTCTAAGGCACAGGCTCAAGAGCTATAGCACACGGGCTCCAAAGCATGCAGGATCTTTCCGGACCAGGGCTCGAACCCATGTCCCCTGCATTGGCAGGCAGATTCTTTACCACTGAGTCACCAGGGAAGCCCCCACGACTATTACTTTTTTTATGAGTAATGCAGATCTTTCCCAACCTGATCCCAGTGCCTCCCCTGACCCGATGCCTACTCCTTCCCCAGTACTTGTCTCCACACGCTGAAATGATCAGTTTGTTTGTTGACAGGCAGACTTGAGAAGGACTGCAGGCTTAGTTCCAGATGACTGAAATAAAGCTAATATCACAATACAGAAAGTGTCATGAATTCTTTGGTTTCTCCGAGCATAGAAAAGGAATGTTTACACAATCCTATAGTCTATTAAGTGTGCATCGCCTTGCACTCTTAAATTCTGTATTAAGTTTTGGAAAATAATTAGAAGCCCTTTATAAGGGTTCCCCAATGGCTCAGCAGTAAAGTACCCGGCGAATGCAGGAGTTGATCCCTGGGGAAGGAGACGGCAGCCCACTCCAGTATTCTTGCCTGGAAAAATTCCATGAACAAAGAAGCCCAGTGGGCTACAGTCCACAGGGCTGCAAAGGAGTCAGACATCACTGAGCACGTTGTTGTCACTGCCCTTGTAAATATCAACTTAAAACACTGTACTGAAAAATGCTTCTATGCTGTGGTTGAGTATTCAAAACAAAAAAGTGGAAACCAGCAACGGACAGGGAGATGGTATGTGTGTGTGGGGGGGTGCCTGTATTTAGAAGAGATGTCTCTTCCTTATGGCCTTCAATCTATCTGATAATATGAATTAAAGGTCAAAGGGTCGATAAAACCCTATTAACTTGTGGATAACTAGATCTTTAAAACCATTTCTCATTTTTGGAGGTGCAGTAGGCCAGTATCACTGACTATTATTCAAGCCACAATCTACTCAGGGCTGACCTTAATACACAGTGAGCTTCATGGAAGAGATACTTTCTCCAATGGAAAAGAAAAATCTTCGGTCCTGAAAGTCATCCACCCAAACTTGGGTTTCAGTGGTGTGCTCCTGGGCCCAAGAGCTGCAGTCTCTGGTCTCTAAGGCACAGGCTCAAGAGCTATAGCACACGGGCTCCAAAGCATGCAGGATCTTTCCGGACCAGGGCTCGAACCCATGTCCCCTGCATTGGCAGGCAGATTCTTTACCACTGAGTCACCAGGGAAGCCCCCACGACTATTACTTTTTTTATGAGTAATGCAGATCTTTCCCAACCTGATCCCAGTGCCTCCCCTGACCCGATGCCTACTCCTTCCCCAGTACTTGTCTCCACACGCTGAAATGATCAGTTTGTTTGTTGACAGGCAGACTTGAGAAGGACTGCAGGCTTAGTTCCAGATGACTGAAATAAAGCTAATATCACAATACAGAAAGTGTCATGAATTCTTTGGTTTCTCCGAGCATAGAAAAGGAATGTTTACACAATCCTATAGTCTATTAAGTGTGCATCGCATTATAGCTTTAAAAATGCACATATCTTAACTTTAAAAATACTTCATTGTTAAAAAATGCTATCATGTGAGTCTTCAGGTAGCCGTTGCAGTAACATCAAAGACTGCTGATCACAGACCACCATAATAAATACACTAATCATAAAAAGCATGAAGCATTGCCAGAGTTACCAAAATGTGACAAAGAAACACAAAGCGAGCAAACGCTGTTGGAAAAATGTTGCTGACTGACTTGACACACGCTAGCCATAAACCTCCAATTTGTAAAACACACAATTTATCTACAAAGGGCAATAAAGCAAAGTGCAGTGAAGCAAGGTGTGCCTGTATTTGTCCCCAGAAAACTGTGATTCCCTGAGGACTTGGACCACATCCTAGATATAATTCTACCCGGGGCCTAGCACAGGACTTGAAACACAATAAGCTCCAAGTGAGAGGTGGCTGAAATGAACGTAGCGAAACGCAGTAAAAACAAGTTTCCCAAGTGTTAAGAATCAGTTTGTAACCAAAACTTATTTCAAGAGGCAATCACTCCCAAGATTTGAGCTAATTTTATTAATCGTCTATAGCACTAATATTATTGAGCCCATGTGATGTGCATAGCAATGTACTAAGAGTTTTGCTTCTATCATTTTTTATTATTATTATTATTTTTTTGCTTCTATCATTTAACCCCTCAGCTCCATCCGGTGGGTGAGGAACAACTTTAATGCTGCTGAACTGGCAAGGAGACAGAGACTTTACAGAGATTAAGTAGTTTCACCAAAGTCAAGTAGTTGGTATGGTGCCACAATCAAGTCACGTATGCCCACTATGCACATTTTCCAAGAACTAGAAAGATTCCCCATGAAGTTTCAATCAAATACTTCAACAAAACACTAATTACAATAACAATCACTGCCTGAAAGCTGCTAGAAGGTGGAAAACACACACACACACAAAAACAACAGAAGATCTAGTATGAAAGAAAAGTCAATGCCTTTTTAGTAAACATTGTATCAAACAAATGATCAAATAATATGTCTCAGATGACTAATTACTAGTGTTAAGTCTTGGGAAATTTGATTATGTGCCGGTTAGAATATTTAGGAAAGGGCTTCCCTAGTGGTCCAGTGGGTAGAGAGTCTGCCTTGCAGTGCAAGGAGCACCGGTTCGATTCCTCGCCGGGGAAGATCCCACGTGCCATGAAGCAGTTGGGTCAGTGTGCATTATAGTTTAAATCACATATCTACTAAAAAGTTAAATGCTATCATGTGAGTCTTCAGGTAGCCGTTGCAGTAACATCAAAGACTGCTGATCACAGACCACCATAATAAATACACTAATCATAAAAAGCATGAAGCATTGCCAGAGTTACCAAAATGTGACAAAGAAACACAAAGCGAGCAAACGCTGTTGGAAAAATGTTGCTGACTGACTTGACACACGCTAGCCATAAACCTCCAATTTGTAAAACACACAATTTATCTACAAAGGGCAATAAAGCAAAGTGCAGTGAAGCAAGGTGTGCCTGTATTTGTCCCCAGAAAACTGTGATTCCCTGAGGACTTGGACCACATCCTAGATATAATTCTACCCGGGGCCTAGCACAGGACTTGAAACACAATAAGCTCCAAGTGAGAGGTGGCTGAAATGAACGTAGCGAAACGCAGTAAAAACAAGTTTCCCAAGTGTTAAGAATCAGTTTGTAACCAAAACTTATTTCAAGAGGCAATCACTCCCAAGATTTGAGCTAATTTTATTAATCGTCTATAGCACTAATATTATTGAGCCCATGTGATGTGCATAGCAATGTACTAAGAGTTTTGCTTCTATCATTTTTTATTATTATTATTATTTTTTTGCTTCTATCATTTAACCCCTCAGCTCCATCCGGTGGGTGAGGAACAACTTTAATGCTGCTGAACTGGCAAGGAGACAGAGACTTTACAGAGATTAAGTAGTTTCACCAAAGTCAAGTAGTTGGTATGGTGCCACAATCAAGTCACGTATGCCCACTATGCACATTTTCCAAGAACTAGAAAGATTCCCCATGAAGTTTCAATCAAATACTTCAACAAAACACTAATTACAATAACAATCACTGCCTGAAAGCTGCTAGAAGGTGGAAAACACACACACACACACAAAAACAACAGAAGATCTAGTATGAAAGAAAAGTCAATGCCTTTTTAGTAAACATTGTATCAAACAAATGATCAAATAATATGTCTCAGATGACTAATTACTAGTGTTAAGTCTTGGGAAATTTGATTATGTGCCGGTTAGAATATTTAGGAAAGGGCTTCCCTAGTGGTCCAGTGGGTAGAGAGTCTGCCTTGCAGTGCAAGGAGCACCGGTTCGATTCCTCGCCGGGGAAGATCCCACGTGCCATGAAGCAGTTGGGTCAGTGTGTCCAATTACGAGCCAGCGCTCTGGAGTACATGTGCCCAGAGCCGGTGCTCTGCAATGAGAGAGGCCACTGCAATGGGAAGTCCACGCAGACTGAGAAATAAAGATGGATGGAAAATAAATGAACAAATAAATAAATAAATAAGAGGCCAAAATTTAAAAAAAAAAAGAAAAAAAGGATCCACCTCTTCCAGTAAGTTCTGCCCAGTTTCCCCAGACACCTTCCAGGAAGTCTACATCTCACAATTCTTTCTGGATATTGGAAGTAAAGCCAAATGAGTCATTAAAAAAAAAAAAAAACAAAGAATATTTAGGAAAAACAAATGTGTGTAATGTTGATGAATTAAGAGCTCAAAGGGAAAATGTCTGCACATGAAACAATTAGCATACCCACATTCTATAACTCACTGTGATCTGACTTCTATCGAATTTCTGTTCTCTGCCAGGGGCTTTTTAGCTTCTAACCACCTTCTTTGTTTTACTCAAGTTTCAATAACGACAGTTATTACTTACTAGAAAGAATAATATAAAACGATTTTTACAATTCTTTTCCCTAGGAAGAAGTATCTTCTCGGGGCAGCTTCTGACAGTTATCCTTTTTAAGATTAACTAACTCTGAAAGGGCTTCCCTGGTGGTGCAGTAGCAAAGAATTCACCTGCCAAGGCAGGAGATGTAAGAGACACAGGCTCAAGCCCTGGGTTGGGAAAATCCCCTGGAGAAGGAAAGGGCAACCTGCACCACTATTCTAGCCTGGAGAATTCCCATGGACAGAGGAGTCCCGTGTACTACAGTCCCTGGGGTGGCAAAGAGTTGGACATGACTGTGCACGCGCACACATGCGCGCACACGCACACACGCACACACACACCCCACTCTGAAAAGGAACAAAGAAGAAAACAGCCAAAGAGATCCTTCCACCTCTAGACACTCAAGTCAAAAAGAATTCAAATGTATGGAGTTACCATAATTTATTCAATTGGGTCTCTACTGATGGATCTTAAGTTTGCTTCTCATCATTTATGACTATAAATAATGTCACAATAAATATTCTTTTTTTATTCTATTTTTTACAGAGTTTTGCTATTTACTGCCACACATCGAATATTCTTGCAAAAATATACATACATATATTTTATATGTACTATATATATATGTGAATAAATATGGAGCTACCACAAAAATATATATGCAGACATGTATATACACATATATGTGTATGCAATTGTCCATACATACTTGCTTCAAGTATTACAAATATTTGTTCTATTTTAAAGTTCAAGATAAAAAATGATAAATATATAAGAAGTAAAATAAATAGACATGAATTAAGGCAACAGGGAAGACTATGGACTGCTGGTACTTACATCAAAATTCTTTTCAGAACCTCCCCTTTTCAGTGAATTTTCCCTGCTTAGAGTTACAGAGTTCAAACAAACACAGTTTCTGGTCTTCAGAAAAAGCATTCGTATACGGCCATACCACCCTGAACGCACCCAATCTCGTCCAATCTTGGAGGCCAAGCAGGGTCAGGCCTGGTTACTACTTGGATGGGAGAAAAAACATTCAAAGCAGAATCCAGATAAACTCTGAATACTATAAAATGTTCATACTCAAAATAGATACAAATATAAGTAGCTGAATAATTTATATTTAAAAGAATATATATAGATATTTTTAAAGATCAGTTTCCATGATAATCAAGATTAACTAACTCTGAAAGGGCTTCCCTGGTGGTGCAGTAGCAAAGAATTCACCTGCCAAGGCAGGAGATGTAAGAGACACAGGCTCAAGCCCTGGGTTGGGAAAATCCCCTGGAGAAGGAAAGGGCAACCTGCACCACTATTCTAGCCTGGAGAATTCCCATGGACAGAGGAGTCCCGTGTACTACAGTCCCTGGGGTGGCAAAGAGTTGGACATGACTGTGCACGCGCACACATGCGCCCACGCACACACGCACACACACACCCCACTCTGAAAAGGAACAAAGAAGAAAACAGCCAAAGAGATCCTTCCACCTCTAGACACTCAAGTCAAAAAGAATTCAAATGTATGGAGTTACCATAATTTATTCAATTGGGTCTCTACTGATGGATCTTAAGTTTGCTTCTCATCATTTATGACTATAAATAATGTCACAATAAATATTCTTTTTATTCTATTTTTTACAGAGTTTTGCTATTTACTGCCACACATCGAATATTCTTGCAAAAATATACATACATATATTTTATATGTACTATATATATATGTGAATAAATATGGAGCTACCACAAAAATATATATGCAGACATGTATATACACATATATGTGTATGCAATTGTCCATACATACTTGCTTCAAGTATTACAAATATTTGTTCTATTTTAAAGTTCAAGATAAAAAATGATAAATATATAAGAAGTAAAATAAATAGACATGAATTAAGGCAACAGGGAAGACTATGGACTGCTGGTACTTACATCAAAATTCTTTTCAGAACCTCCCCTTTTCAGTGAATTTTCCCTGCTTAGAGTTACAGAGTTCAAACAAACACAGTTTCTGGTCTTCAGAAAAAGCATTCGTATACGGCCATACCACCCTGAACGCACCCAATCTCGTCCAATCTTGGAGGCCAAGCAGGGTCAGGCCTGGTTACTACTTGGATGGGAGAAAAAACATTCAAAGCAGAATCCAGATAAACTCTGAATACTATAAAATGTTCATACTCAAAATAGATACAAATATAAGTAGCTGAATAATTTATATTTAAAAGAATATATATAGATATTTTTAAATGAGCACATCAGTTCCTCAGCATAACATATAGATTTTAAATTCTCACTAAATCATTCTGGAAGTGTATAAATAAGTGTTCATTTATTAAGTCTTAGTCTGTCTTACAGGTCATTCCAGGAAGTTCCTCCATTACTCAGTTAATCCTCAAAACAAGCCTATGAGGTTAAGCATGCCTTTGCCCACAGCTGGCAGAAACAGGAACTGAAGCTCAGAGCTCACAGAGCTCTAAGGAGTGGCCCAGTTTTCAAACACGAGTGTTGTGGCCCCAGAGCGTGGCAGGCCATGCGTGTATCCTCTAGGTAGTACTACTGATGCTGAGAATCAGGTTGGACTTTAAACAGTGACGGGGTTCACTACTGCAAGACCACCCGACGATCCAGATAAGAACCTCTCCCACCCTCAGGCATATACTGCAGCGCTGGCCCACCTGAGAGCACTCTGCCAGGTACTAGGTGATCAGGGATAGAGTCAAGCCTGCACACTGTGGAGGACATCCTAGATATTCATCCACTAATTAGAGGAATATGAAATAAAACCACCAGTCTTAATGAGTATCACATCATATCCACTAGATTGGCAAAACTTAAAAAAGCGTATCTATATATTTTTTCCCTTTTTAAAAAAATGTTGGCCTCTCTTTATTGATTTCTTTCTTTATTTATTTTTCATCCATCTTCATTCTTCGACAGGTGTGGGCCTCCCACTGCAGTGGCCTCTCTTATTGCAGAGCACCAGCTCTGGGCACATGCGCTCCAGAGAGCCAGCTCATAACTGGACACACTGGTCCAGCCACTCCACAGCACATGGGATCTTCCCGGGCCAGGGATCCAACCGGTGTCCTTTGCACTGCAAGGCGGACTCTGCCCCCACTGGACCACCAGGGAAGCCCTATATTTTTATTTCTTTAGCTGGATGGTAGTTATATTGGTATTTACCATCTTATTTACTGTATCGTTTATATCTCCAAAGTATTTAATAACACCTACAAGATTGGTGAGAGAGGGAATTATATTTTAAAATATAAACCCAAGCACCCCATGACGGTTTTTACACATTTCTATCTAGACCTTATGAGGTCAGCACAGCTATTAACCTCATTTTACGGATAATAAAAAGGAGTCCTTTGACCAATCTTAGCCACGAAGTGGTAGAGACAGGATTCCAGCATGAGCAGTCTTATTTAAGCACCTCAAGCTCTTAACTGCTACACAGGACAGATGGTTGGTTAACAATGAAATATACACCAAGCGGAAAGGAGATAAATCTAATTTGCTCATTTACCAAACATTAATCATGTGGCAATTGTGTGGCAACTGTGATAAGAGCTGGGAAAATGACAATGAGCAAAAATGACATGACACACACTGAGCCTTCTCTCGGGGACCTTTCAGTTCGCAAGAAGAAAGACAATTAACTAAGCAAATCACAATCCACTGCGCAAGCACTATAATGGCCTGTTACAAGACAGCACAAGGTACGGCTGGCATGTAAATGCTGGATATAGGCTAGGGAGGAGGAGGAGCAGGGAGACGGGGAAAGCCGCCAAAGGGACGACCTGCAAATTAAACTGTTAGACTCACAGAATAAGACATTACCCAGACAGTAAGAACAGTGCTGAACTGTTATATTTACTACTGGGGGAAAATGTCTTGACACTCTGTTAATGGGGAAAGAAAGGTCAAAACCAACACATCCAGCGTCTCCATGGGATACAACGGGCATTGATGGGAGCTTCAGTATACAATAAGCTTATCAAATCAGAGTATGAGAGAGGGATAATCCCATGAATGACATCAAATGACTACATAACAGTGACTATGAAATCGTATCCCAATTAAGAGTCGTTTGTTTTTTTTTAATTAGGCCATGAAAGAACAGGAAAATACACATATTTTTATAACCCAGGAGCAGCTGGGGAGGACTTCTTAAGCACACCACTAAAGGCAGAATTCACAAACAGCCTGAGGACTCGCTCTTGAAGGAGAAAGCTGGAAGGTGGACACAGAGTACCCATTTCAAAATTTTAAATTAGCCCCAACCTGCTATCTTATACCATATATAAAAATGGATTTGAGAGAGACATCATCCAGATGGCGACACAGGTTGTTCCTGACTTCTGTCGCTCTCAGAAGAACCACGAAAAACTCTTCAAAACCAAGGCACCTCTGAGAGAACTCTGCGGGGGGAGGCTGAAGCACCCCCCCACCATGGGGACCACGACTGACTGCGACAGCAGGTACGAGAAACGGCAGCATGAAGAGCACAGCGTCCCTGCCCAGGCCAGGGCAGCACCGCTTCCAGAGTCTCTAGTTCCTCCAAGAAGAAAAGAGAACCCAGCACCCTCCACATCCCCAAGCATCGTGGGTGGCTTTGTGGGAGCCCCTACCCTGATCGTGCACCATGGGGACAGGAGGGGAATCTCTAGTCGTGACCACTGGGAAGGGGCCGGCAGCAACCAGCGCGCGGACCTTGGGAGACTGAGTTCATACCTCCCACTGTCCAAGCAGTGAACCCAACCACTGTTAACAAAATGCAAACCCGCATGCCAATCACACAGCAGGGGCAAACAATGCCAAAATGTCAGAATCTGGAAAAAGCTTTATGGAGGGTTCTGCGAGGAGACGGGTGGCTTATGCCTGAAAACCCCCAAACTCCCCAAAGCTCTCAGCAAAGGCCATCTCTAGGAAAGAGGGCGGAACGGTGTTGTTAGTTGTGGCAAACGTCTTGGTGTCAGATCCTTTGTTCTTGAGGTCAGATCATGGTCAGCTAGCCATGTTCCTGTAAATCTCCACCAAAGGAAGGTCATCCTCTGTTCTGACAAGAAAGGACCAGGTCCCACGGCACAAGGTTTGCCCTCGGAGGTCCAGCTGGCCTCAGCAAGCCAGGTGTCCAGACGCAACTGGCCCCCAAGTTCCTCAGGCTGCCCAACCAGCGGGGGCCAGGTCTCACACACTGCATCCCACAGTGATGGCCACTGCCATGAGGTCACAGATGAGAAAACTGAGTCCCTTGACCACTATTAGCCAGGAAATGGTAGGGACAGGATTGATGGCCCTCGACAGAACATCACTACCTTCTCCGGGTGGCCTGCTCAATAATACTCTCCCTCCTCACAGGTTCCAGTAACTTTTCCTCCCCCTTTCCCCTTTGACCCCAGGAATGGCAATGCTCTGGTGCTGCTGACCCCAGGATTCCCGGCACTATTCTCATGGGACCCCTATTCCTCCCACATCCTTGTATAGTTAAACCCTTAGCATGTAAATGCTTCTCAGATTATCCTAAAAAAAATAAATTGAGATGATTCATAGTCCTAAATGTGAAAGAAAAACAAATAAAGCTTTCAGCAAAAAAATATTAGAAAACATCTTCATGACCTTGGGCTAGGCAAAGATTTCATAAACAGGACGTGTAACGCACTAACCATGAAACTTCAAGAAACTGATAAACTGTGCTTTGTTAAAATTCAGAACTTCTGTTTCGCAGAAGATATCATCAAGAGGAAAAAGGCAAAGACGGATAAGAAGACATCTTGAGCACATGTACCTCTTGTATCCAGAATACATTTTAGAATATTTACAGACTTTTAGACTCAGTAGGAGACGGCGAAGGTGGGGTAATTTGAGAGAACAGCACTGAAACATGTATACTGCCTGTGTACGTGGGACATCACTTCAGTCGTGTCTGACTCCCTGAAGCCCCACGGACTGTAGCCCACCGAGCTCCTCTGTCCATGGGATTCTCCAGGCGGGGATGCTGGGGGTGGGTTTCCATGCCCTTCTATGGCGGAATCCTCCCGACCCAGATCATATGTAAAATAGTGCAAGCTAACAGTGCAAGATCAATGCATGAAGCACTGATCCCATTGGCACCCAAAGGGCATGCTCTGGGACAACCCAGAGGGACAGGGTGAGGAGGGCGAGGTGGGTGGTTTAAGATGGGGAGGACACATGTACACCTGTGGTCAATTCATGATGATGTATGGCAAAACCCAACACAATACTATAAAGCAATTATCCTCAAATAGAAATAAATTAATTGATAAAAAAAGAAAATTTACAAGTCAATAAAAGATGAACAATAATCCAAATAAACAAGGAACAAAAGAACTGAACACATAATTCACATAAGAAGGAAGGGCAGGGTTTCCCTGGTGGTCCAGTGCGTAAGGACACTGCCTTGCAGTGCAGGGGGCGCCGGTTCAATCCCTGGCCTGGGAAGATCCCATGTGCCATGGAGGGGCTGGACCGATGTGTCCAATTACTGAGCCAGAGTTCTGGAGCGCGTGCGCCCAGAGCCGGTGCTCTGCGACAAGAGAGGCCACTGCAATGGAAGGCCCACACAGGCCAAAGAACACATATAAATGAATGAAAGATCAACAGAAGTGCCCAAAAAAAAGGCGGGGGGGCAAATGGCCAATTCACATCTATAAAAGTATCTGACACGAAAGGAATGTACTGGGGTCGTGCAAACTAAATCTACAGTGAAATATCACTCAACAACAATGGCTAAATTTCAAAAAGTGAGAAGGAGGTCAGAGAGCATAGCACAACTGGCCCTCTCAAATACTGTCAGTGGAAGTATAAATCTGTATAGTTATTTTGGAAAACTGGCAATACCTACTAAAGTGGGACACACAATTATCCTGTAATCTAACAATTCCAATCTACACATGCACCGAACAGAAATGCACGTATACTCACATATACACAAGAACGTCCATAAAATTATTTATAATAGTCAAAGCCATAAAACAATTCAAACGTCCAATGATGTTGTTCAGTTGCTCAGTCGTGTCTGACTCTTTGCAACCCCGTGGACGGCAGTACGCCTGGCTTCCCTGTCCTTCACCATCTCCCCCGCGCCCCATGATAGAAACACTGAATAATTTGTTGTGTAGTCATATTCTATAGGACACTAAAAATCAATGAACTGTTACATATATCAAACATGATAATGAAGGAAGGGGAAGGCACACAATAAAACAAAGCAAATGATTCTATTTGTATAAAGTTCAAAAAATAGTCAAATCAAAAACAAAAGTTCAGGACTTCCCTGGTGGTGCAGTGGGTAAAGAGTCTGCCGTGCAGTGCAAGGGGCACCGGTTCCATCCCTGGCCCGGGAAGATCCCACGTGCCGCAGACTGGCTGGACCGGTGTGTCCAATTAGGACCCAGCTCTCTGGAGCGCGTGCACCCAGAGCCAGTGCTCTGCAACAAGAGGCCACTGCAATGGGAGGCCCGTACAGGCCAAAGAGTAAAGATGGATGAAAATAAATGCATAAGAAAATCAATAAAAGAGGCCAAAATAAAAAAAAAAGTTCAAGAGTAGGCAAAATTAATCTATGGTGACAGAAATTGATAGATTTGTTCAAGATAGATTAAATAAAAAGTAGAGTTGTAAAAATATGTAACAATTTCATTTGATAAGTAAGATACACACACACTTATACACACATGAATTAAAACTTTAGAAGATAAACAGCATCGTAGTTACAGTGCTTTTATCTTTGCATTCTGGTGGCATGTAAGTCATTTTATTCATTACGGGGATTTTTTTTTTTTTGGCCACTTCTATTGATCTTTCATTTATTTATCTTTGTTCTTTGACCTGTGTGGGCCTCCCATTGCAGTGGCCTCCCTCGCTACAGAGCGCCGGCTCTGGGCACATGCGCGCCAGAGCTCCCACTTGGTAGTTAGACACATCAGTCCAGCTGCTCCGCGGCACGTGGAATCTTCCCAGGCCAGGGATCGAACCGGCGCCCCTTGCACTGCAAAGCAGTGTCCTTACCCACTGAACCACCAGGGAAGCCCTATTTATTTTATAATTTGTCTTTAGCAGAGATGCTAATATAATATTTAATTTCATAAAAGGAAATGCAGAAATTCTTTATTAAACAGTATTATTGGGCTTCCCTGGTGGTCCAGAGGATAAAGAGTCCACGTTGCAGTGCAAGGGGTACTGGTTTGATCCCTGGCCCGGGAAGATCCCACATGCCGCTGAGTGGCTGGACCAGTGTGTCCAATTACAAGCCAGCGCTCTGGAGCGCATGTGCCCAGAGCTGGTGCTCCGCGACAAGGGACGCCACTGCAATGGGAGGCCCACAAGGGCCAAAGAATAAAGATGGATGAAGGTGAATGAATAAAGAACCAATAAAAGAGGCCAACATTTAAAATAAAAATAAAATAAAAAAAAAAAAAACAAGTGTTATTACTCTGGGTTCAAAAGGTTAATATTCATTACATTAAAATCCACTGTTCACCCTTCCTCCTTTCATCCTTCCATTTGACCCACTACACAGTGGCTTCTATGCAAAACACTGTTTTCTACTTTTTGATCCACTCATTAAGACGCCAACTGGTAAAACAAGTTTCTTTTTCATTACTCCTTAACCTTCCTCAGTATCTTCATGAAAACTCACTGCTTCTGTAATACACCAAATATGCAATACACCATATCTGCATGGTGACCAACACTATTACCAAACTCCCTACATACCACACCAGACTCACTTATACATATGCTCCTCAGGTTGAAAGTTTCAAATTCTGTCTTCCCTAAGGCTCCTTCTTTGGCCCTCTTTAGACAGTTCTTGGATAATTTCATCTACTTTCTTGCCTTCACCTGCAGGCCACTGCTACAGAAATGACTTCTAAATCTACGTATTCACACTCCAACGTCCCTCTGAGTCATGTACACAATTATCTACTTATCACTAGACATCACTTGATGCCTCAACGTGAACATGCAGCATGCTCATCTTTCTGTTATAAGCTTGTGCAGATGTCAGGTCTGGAAAAATCTCTTCGCTATTCACTAGGACATTTTCTAGGACGGGAGGGTCAACTAGTTTACTGATTTTCCCAATGGCTCAGTGGTAAAGAATCTGCCTGCATACCCACTGAACCACCAGGGAAGCCCTATTTATTTTATAATTTGTCTTTAGCAGAGATGCTAATATAATATTTAATTTCATAAAAGGAAATGCAGAAATTCTTTATTAAACAGTATTATTGGGCTTCCCTGGTGGTCCAGAGGATAAAGAGTCCACGTTGCAGTGCAAGGGGTACTGGTTTGATCCCTGGCCCGGGAAGATCCCACATGCCGCTGAGTGGCTGGACCAGTGTGTCCAATTACAAGCCAGCGCTCTGGAGCGCATGTGCCCAGAGCTGGTGCTCCGCGACAAGGGCGCCACTGCAATGGGAGGCCCACAAGGGCCAAAGAATAAAGATGGATGAAGGTGAATGAATAAAGAACCAATAAAAGAGGCCAACATTTAAAATAAAAATAAAATAAAAAAAAAAAAAACAAGTGTTATTACTCTGGGTTCAAAAGGTTAATATTCATTACATTAAAATCCACTGTTCACCCTTCCTCCTTTCATCCTTCCATTTGACCCACTACACAGTGGCTTCTATGCAAAACACTGTTTTCTACTTTTTGATCCACTCATTAAGACGCCAACTGGTAAAACAAGTTTCTTTTTCATTACTCCTTAACCTTCCTCAGTATCTTCATGAAAACTCACTGCTTCTGTAATACACCAAATATGCAATACACCATATCTGCATGGTGACCAACACTATTACCAAACTCCCTACATACCACACCAGACTCACTTATACATATGCTCCTCAGGTTGAAAGTTTCAAATTCTGTCTTCCCTAAGGCTCCTTCTTTGGCCCTCTTTAGACAGTTCTTGGATAATTTCATCTACTTTCTTGCCTTCACCTGCAGGCCACTGCTACAGAAATGACTTCTAAATCTACGTATTCACACTCCAACGTCCCTCTGAGTCATGTACACAATTATCTACTTATCACTAGACATCACTTGATGCCTCAACGTGAACATGCAGCATGCTCATCTTTCTGTTATAAGCTTGTGCAGATGTCAGGTCTGGAAAAAATCTCTTCGCTATTCACTAGGACATTTTCTAGGACGGGGGAGGGTCAACTAGTTTACTGATTTTCCCAATGGCTCAGTGGTAAAGAATCTGCCTGCAACGCAGGAGATGCAGTAGGAACAGTAGGTTCAATCCCTGGGTTGAGAAAATCTCGTGAAGATTAATGGCAACCCACTCCAGTATTCTTGCCTGGGAAATATGATGGACAGAGGAGCCTGGTGGGCTACAGTCCATGGGGTTGCAAATGAGTCAGATACAACTGAGCCACTAGACAACAATATAGCAAAAGCAAAAACTGGAGAGATCAAGGTCAGCAGTCTTGGTCTGATTTCCAAAGTGACTAAAACCAGAACAGTCACTTAGCCAAGCAGAGCAGGGTGAAATGGCATTAAATCCAGGCTGGATGGGATCAAGACCCTGGAAGATCTATGCTTATAGAGAAGGTTAGATAAAGGTAAAAGGCAAGATAAAACTCAAGAAAAAACAATAAGAAACAGAGATTCAGACCACAGCCAGATGGCCTGAGACCCAAAAGAAGACTTTGGTATCAATGATGGGAGGCAGAAATAAAGCAAATAGGTCAATTAAGCAGGGGAATAAGTCAGAATGATGAAGAGAAGATCAGTTCATTCTAAAAGGGAAGGAGGGAAGAAAACACCCTATTTAACTAATTCTATGATATTCTAGGTGGTAAGGCACACAATCATTTACCTACCATTGTTTCATGTCTCTCCTTTATGAAAGTAACAATGCTACTGACATGTCATATCTAGCTGCACCTGACTTTAGAAATGTTAGAAAGTAACAAAACGTACCTGCTGCAACAAGAGAAGAAACTGATTTAGACTCAGGCCCTCAGGATATAAAGAAACAAAGACTAGAACCCACCCTGGTGAGACCCTGATATTGGCCAACAAGCAAGAAACTGAATGAGGAGGGAAAACCCAGTCTTCCCTCCCGTCTGCCCACTTGGCCAGTCACACACGACACACTGCTGATAGTTCTGGTCACCACATGTGTGGGGGATGTCCCCCCACCAAGCAATTCTCTGCAACTTCAGCTGGGTGTCCCACAAAGTAATTCACTCCTGACACCACACCCTGTGTGAGCAGCCAGTTCCAAGCCTAGGCTGTCACCTGTGCTGCCAGCTGAGGGGCTCCAAGTCAGAGGTTCCCATGATCCCCACCTCTCTGGGTTGATTAATCTGCTACAGCAGCTCACAAAACTCAGGGAAACACTGACCCGCATCTACCAGCTTATTAAAAGGTACTGATGAATCACTAGATGAGTAGATGCATTTAACACGTGGTCTTGGGAGAGGCCTGAGCACACGCACTTCCGTCCCCATGGAGATGGGGGCACAACACTCTCCTGATCTGTAGGTGTGTTCACCAACCTGGAAGCTCCCCAACCCCCTGAACGGGATTTTTATAGAGGCTTCTTCTCCTAGGCACGATCAATCATTAACTACTCCAGCCCTTCTCCCCTCTGTGTGTGTGTGGCGGGGAGTGCTGGAAAGTCCAAGCTTCTAGTTGTGATTCAGTGTCTCTGCTGACCAGCCCTCATGCAGGAGCCATCCACGAGCCCACCCAAAGCTGCCTTATGAGAACAAAAGATGCTTCCTGTGAAGGGCTTTAGGAGTTCTGTACCAGGAACTGGGGGCAGAGACCAATATATACTTTTTCTATTATTCCACACTGTTATTGATTAAAAATGATACTGTCTCTAACTTGAAGGTCATGGAGAAAATAGCATGGAAAAATGTTTGTGACTCAGCGGTAACAACAAAGAGCAACATATAAAATGGAATCATATATGCAAAACAAAACACCCTCCCCCAAAGGAGGAATTAGAATTATTTCAAAATGTCAGTAGTACTTATCTCAAAGTCCTGGAATTCTACATAACTTCTTCCTTTGTTTCTTTATACGTCTCTTTACTTTCCCCCACCTTTCTCTAATCGACATGCAATATTCTTATCAGAAAAGAAAAAGAAAGTCACTCAGTCGTGTCTGACTCTTTGTGACCCATGGACAAGCCATGGAATCATCCAGGCAAAAATATTGGAGCGGGTAGCCTTTCCCTTCTCCAGGAGATCTTCTCCACCCAGGGATCGAACCCAGATCTCCCGCACTGCAGGCAGATTCTTTTCCATTTGAGTTACTAGGGAAGTCCAATAAGGGAAGCTTACAATCAGAGATTAGGTCAAATATTAAATGTTTGCCTTTTGAAATGTGTTAGCTGTGAGTCACATGGATACTTTGGTTTATTGAAATATTAGATACAGAGCCATCTCATTAATGTATAGTAAGTCCTTCTTAATAATAAGACATTACTCCAAAAACCCCAGGTCAATGCACACTCATGTGTATAGAACTAACATTCACTTTGGACATCCAAGAATGTGTAATGCGGGGAATCATTTCTATCTTTTGAACATGAGGTTTCAAGAATATCACTACGGCCTCCCTGGTGGTCCAGTGGGCAAGGACACCACCTTGCAGTGCAAGGGGCGCCGGTTCAATCCCTGGCCTGGGAGGATCCCATGTGCCGCAGAGCAGCGGGAATGATGTGTCTAATTACCGAGCCAGAGCTCTGGAGCGCATGCGCCCAGAGCCGGCACTCTGCGACAACAGAGGCCACCGTGATGGGAGGTCCACATGGGCCAAAAGAACAAAGATGGATGAAAATGGACAAATGAAAGACCAATAGAAGTGGCCTGCCTGCTCCTCTCCCTCCCTACCCCACCCCCACCTAAATAAATAAATAAATCTTTAAAAAAAAAAAGAAAAGAATATCAGTATTACTGTTCACACATAAAACAGGATGAACTGCTTTCATCTCCCATAAGACCATCAACTGGCATAATAATGTGCCAGCAGAAACACATCTGGTCATACTGCTGATAAAAAGTCTACCACCAAAGGTAGGCAGTGCTGGCTCGCACAAGATGGATTTCTCTCTCTCTGTTTTTTTTTTTTAAAAAAAGAACAGTTTGACAAGTAGCTGTCATGTCCAGAAACTGACGCTCACACATTTTATGCTGTTATCTTGACAAAATTGCTTTTTAGCCCTACATACTCAAATACCAATATATTTCTCCCCTCATATTTGAAAAGGAACATTTTGACAAAGGATAAAAATCTTGAAATGTAAACATTATACTTGCCAAGAGTAATAAAACAAAATAGGTTACCTTCTTCTACTTTGGACGATACAAGCGTATATGCAGGCTGAGAAATGAGAAAAATCACATTTCTTTGTTTATAAAGTTTAAGAAACTCTCTCTTTGAATGTCTTTCCTTGCTCAGGTACATTAAAAGTTCAAATAAGTAACAGAAGATAATATTATGGATGTTCTAATTGAAGTATCACTTTTATTACAAAGGTTTTATTTAAAACTTCAAATGATAGGAGATTATAGTAATACTATATTTGAGTCTGGGGAGTAAATATAGCCACAACATAAATGTTTTATTTTTTAGTATTAAACAGCAGTAAGGTCAACCTTCCTCAATAGTTATCTAATGTGCCAATATCAGATATTCAAAAGGAAATAACATAGCTTGAGTGAAAGAAAACCATTTTTTTTTTTGACAGCAGCTTCCTGCCACAGATTTTTCTTAAATAACAATATAAGCAACATAAGAATTGGAAACATAAAGTAATCACTACAAAATGCTTAGAAAGCAACTGTCCTAATTTGCAGGTAGCTCATTTAAACAGTCCAAGGAAACTTTTCCAACTGGGCTTACATGGATACAATTATGATGCTATACGTAAGAAACTCATGGGTGACAAAATACTGTAGACCTTTAAATGACGACATCACTATCAATGAGTCAACTCAGAGTCCTTAAAATTGAATCGGACATTCAAAGGCTTGTAACTTCAAGATAAGAATTTATTTTGTGCTGTTTGCAGTGGGGGCTGCCTTCTGTATTTTTGCTAAATTTCCATACTGAGCCCAAAGACATCCCCATGTTCTTCCAGAAGATGTGTAACATTTATTTCATATATGCGGAATACTACTCAGTCATGAAAAAGAACAAAACAGTGCTGTCTGCAGCACACAGATGCAACTAGAGATTATCATACTCAGCCACAAAAATTTAACTGCTGATAAAAGTCTACCACCAAAGGTAGGCAGTGCTGGCTCGCACAAGATGGATTTCTCTCTCTTGTTTTTTTTTTAAAAAGAACAGTTTGACAAGTAGCTGTCATGTCCAGAAACTGACGCTCACACATTTTATGCTGTTATCTTGACAAAATTGCTTTTTAGCCCTACATACTCAAATACCAATATATTTCTCCCCTCATATTTGAAAAGGAACATTTTGACAAAGGATAAAAATCTTGAAATGTAAACATTATACTTGCCAAGAGTAATAAAACAAAATAGGTTACCTTCTTCTACTTTGGACGATACAAGCGTATATGCAGGCTGAGAAATGAGAAAAATCACATTTCTTTGTTTATAAAGTTTAAGAAACTCTCTCTTTGAATGTCTTTCCTTGCTCAGGTACATTAAAAGTTCAAATAAGTAACAGAAGATAATATTATGGATGTTCTAATTGAAGTATCACTTTTATTACA